>CM057480.1:4975000-6175000 GCA_030035585.1 Dugong dugon
GTTGTTATTGTTTAATATCACATGGGTCAATGTTTAATAGTAAAACCAAACAATTTTCCAGGTTTTGGTCAGCTAGTTCATGACTTCAGGTTTAGAAAGTACTTGGTGCCCGACAGTCCATGTCTGGGCTCCAGAGAGGTGCATCTATGCCCATGCCTATTGTACTGGTCCAAACAAACAACAAAAACTCGTTGCCATCAGGTCAATTCCAACTCATAGAGACCCTACAGGACAAAGCAGAACTGCCCCAAAGGGTTTCCAAGGAGCGGCTGGTAGATTCAAACTGCTGACCTTTCGGTTAACAGTCAAGCTCTTAACCACTGCACCACTAGGGCTTCCAATCTGAATCCAGATCAGTGTGACTTCATATCCAGTATTATTTCCACTACTGCATGTTGAAGCATCACAACATTTTATAGAAACACATAATTTTAGATCTATGGTCATGCTCACATATATTTAATTGATGTATTAGGTATACAAGCAGACCTTCTTTACTAGGATTGATGAGGAGTATTCTGGGTTAGTCCCATATTTCTCGCTCTACAGAATCACAGTGTTCAACAATGGCACCCCTCCAGAATCCCAGGATCTCGGAGGCCCTGTACATAGTGGTTAACAGAAAAAGCTTGGAGACGGGCTGTCATAGATCAAATCCCTGTTCCAATATTGACTAACAATAGAACTTAGGCAGGTGTTCTAACCTCCTTAAAGCTCCACTCTGTTTATCTATAAGATAAAGTTAATAATATTACCTACTTGAGAGTGTAATTTAGAGGAGAAAAGAAAATAACAAGTATTTTGCACAGGGCCTTGCATACACTAAGTGCTTGATAAATGTTAGCTAATATTGTTGGTGTTACTTTATTCTACCACTTGTGGATCAGCTTGTGACAAAAAATTTCAAGCATTTTGATTACACAGAAGCTATATTTCTTGGCCACTAAACACATTTACTCTAAGAAGAATTTAGAAAATTATATTTGGCACTGAAATTACAGACAGTCAGAAGCTGATATAACTCTTATTTTTATTGCTGCTGCTTTCAGCTCTGATTTAGTTGTATAAACAGCCCCCCCAAAAAAATCTTCACGAAACCTCTGCTATAAGGTAATTGTGTGTATGCGTATAACACATATCTATATTTTTAGTCCATACTCAGAAGGTTTCTCATTTGCATATAAAGTATATTTCTATCTGCAAGAAGCCAGTTGCACCCTGTCTGAATTTGGCAAACCATTTACAGAAACTCTATGTCAGCTAAAATGTCAAGCAATTCTTTCTGAGCTGAAGGGATTATAGGTAATTTTTCGAAAGTTAGTTTTTTACTTTTTTTTTTTAAATATTACACATTCACTTTAATGCACATGTAATATTTTTAAAACCAGAAAAAATTACTTATTTAAAATGAAAATAATTAGCCCAAAAATGAAAGAATTTTCAAGTGTTAACAGTGGTTTCTAACATGAATTAATAAAATTAAGTAAAACTATATTAGTATTTTTGCAAGTATTTTTGAGATATTGTTGGCTTCGAAAATTTGATCAGGATAATTCTCACATGTGGGTTGAAATTTCCCTTGAGCAGGGGTGAATGATAATTCAAAAACCAAAACCAAACCCATTGCCAACGAGTCCACAGCAACTCAAAGGGGCCCTACAGGACAGAGGAGAACTGCCTCATAGGGTTTCCAAGGAGGAGCTGGTGGATTCAAACTGCCAGCCTTTTGGTTAGCAGCCCAGCTCTTAACCACTGTGCCACCAGGGCTCCAATGATAATTTAGGCCCAGGCATTTATCTTGAATTATGTAACAACAAACCTGTATTTGTCATTGAAAATGTGACTAATCTAGTCTACTACTCAAATAAACGTTTCAACTATCCCTGCTCGTAGCAGACTAGTTTAAACCCTGCACATTATTTAACTGTTGCTGTGTAACAAACCACTCCAAACTTAATGACTTAAAACATTGAGACAAATAGGGATTTATTAGTCTCATGAATCCATGAGTTGGCTGGGTGGGTCTTTTGGTCTGGGACAAGTTTAACTGATCTCAGCCGGGCTCAGTCATACATCTATAGTCATTGGGTGAGCAGAGGAGGCTGGCTGGTCTAGGATGGCCTTGCTCACATGCCTGGTGATCAGGCAGTTGTTGGCCAGGGTGAAGGGGTTATGGGCTGCCCATCTCTCCTCCTCCAGTAGGTAAGCCTGGATGGTAATCACAAGAGTTCAAAGAGAGTGAGGACAAGGGTTGGAACTGGCACACCATCACTTCTGCTCAATTCTTTTGTTTAGTACAAGTTCAAAATCCAAAAAAAACAAACCCATTGCTGTCGAGCCGATTTCAACTCATAGTGACCCTACAGGACAGAACAGAGCTGCCCCATAGGGTTTCCAAGGAACTGATGGTGGATTCAAACTGCTGATCTTTTGGTTAGCAGCCGAGCTCTTAACCACTGCGTCACCAGGGCCCCACAAATAATGAATGTGAAATCACTAATGTAAAGGATTTGATGCTGACTCAGTTACTACCCCTGTCAGTAACCCAATTAACGTTTTGAATTGAAAAAAATTAATTAATTATTAAAATTCACACAGTATAATCTTCTTTCACCGAAAAGTCACAAGGCCAAGTCCAATTCAAGTGGTGGCTAACGAAACTCTGCCTCTGGGTGGTAAGAACAGCAAGTCACATTGCAAAGGGCACAGGCAAAGAACTAAAACAATTGGGGCTGTTACTGAAATTGATCTACTATAAATCCTGGTCATTTTACCCTGACCATTCTTGAGGACTCTAGTAACATTGGAATTTCTGAAGGGATTTGCTTATAATGTCTCACATAGATTAATTAAGAAATAAATGTTACGCACCAGCCAAATACTTGACACACAATTAAAACTATAAAAAGTGAAAACTGTCACACAAGGGAAATCTGGTGAGAAAAGAAAAGATGACCAAAACAACACATGTGGGTAACACTGAAAACTGTACACATAGACAAAAGAAAAATTATATTGCTATAAATAACTTACACAAAATGTAACTGACAATGTCTAACACTTCACTTGTTAAAACTTAACAACAAAAATGAAGGTTGTATCTAATTTCTCTTTACCAACGATCATCAAGATGGCACAAGACCAGGCAGTGTTTCTTTCTGTTATACCTAAAGTTGTCATCAGTTAGAGTCAACTCAACAGCAACCAACAGCAACAGCATATAATTTCCTTTATAAAAGTTATACTGCAAAATTTGACAAAGAGAATTTGACTTGGTGTATGTAGTATGGACAAAAGGAAACTCACAGGAATAATTCATAAAATATGAAACGATTAAAATCTAGTTGGGAAATCAAGTCTGGTTTATAAAATATATATAAAATAAATCTCAATGAAAACACTGTTAATAAGGTTTTTTGTTTTTTTTTTTAAATCAAGAGATTTAACACTAATATATAGGGCTTTCATCTCATAGTGACCCCATAGGACAGACAGAGTAGAGTTGCCCCATAGGGTTTCCAAGGCTGTAAATCTTTATAGAAGCAGACTGTTATATCTTTCTCACATGAAGTGGCTGGTGGGTTCAAACCACCAACCTTTCAGTTAGCAGCTGACCATGTATGAGTTGGAATTCACTCAATGGCAATGGATATATAGGGTTTAATCTAAGAATTAAATTGTTAATAGAATTCACTTCAACTTAAGCAATAAAAATTCAACGGTGTAAGTTGAGTCTCATAAAAATGCCTGTATTTGTAAATATGGAATCAAAACCTCCATAGGTTAAAATGCTGGGTTTCACACATTAATGCTATTAAAACAGCAAACAGCTGGTAGGATCACAGTATTCCATATGAATGTTTTAGTTGTAAAATCTTCATTAAAAAACCAAAACGGAACCCAGTGCCACAGAGTTGATTCTGACTCATAGCGACGCTGTAGGACAGAGTGGAACCACCCCTTTTTGGTTAGCAGCCATAGCTCGCCCATAGCTCTTAACCACTGCACCACCAGGGCTGCAAAAATCTTCATTAGCTCCTAAAAATTCATTGTATTCTGACTTTTCCATTTTCATGGAAATGTCACACTTTTGGTTTTCCTACCAAAAACAAAAGAACCAACCAACCACAAAAACAATTATGTTTAGAAGAGCCTCATTCCTTTTGCATCCTTTAATGTAAGACCTCCCACTCGGAACCAGCAATCTGTTTTCTCTTCCTTTCCTCAACGTTACACTCAGACCCTAAGTCTCTCACATGCTGTTCATAATTTTACTTAAGAACTTCAACGGCAGCGCCAAACAACAATTGTTGTGTTTTGAGGGAGAAAATCGGTGATACGCTTTGAATAAATAAAAATCAGTGATTGACCACTGCTATGAATTGAACAAAGAAAAAAGAGAATATCGGTTAGGGAGACACAAGCTGTACTGGCATCTATACAACAAACAACGAGCAAATGCATTTTCTCTAGACGGAGCTACATTTATGTGCTAGGCTGCAGTCTGTGCTGAGTGTGTGTACTGGGAGACAAACAGCAATGCATCTGGCACTGTTTTCTACCACCTAATATGCATTTCCTTTTTCTTCTTAGCTGGCAGAACCGTAACTGTATGAGTGGAGGGGGTGATGAGGGAGTGAACTGACAAAAAAACACCCAGACCCGGTGATGGATCATGATTTGTACAGCCAATATTGTTAAACTCGTCCCCTACTTTTCTAGTCTCTCTTTCAGACAGAGGTAGCCTTGTGGCCTAGTATGGACCAATGAGTCTTAAGAAGCCATCTGCTAAGGGTCGCTATGAGTTGGAATTGACTCAACAGCAACGGCCTTGGCTTGGGCTAAAGGCAAGGATTATGGAAAAATATGTCCTTTTTGTATAAAAGAAAGAAATGGCTGGCAGTTTCTATCCCCTTTGCTTCTGCTTTGAATCTTGACTTGATATCTGCAGCTGCAGCTACTATGTTGCAACTATGAAATAATGTGAAGAGACGTTGGAGAGGCCAGGAACTGCTTACCTCCCGTCTTCACGTGTACTGCCGTCTGTGGTTAATGAGCACTACCACCATGCCCATCTAAGGCTGGGATCGATGTTTCTCAGAGCCCCTTGGGCTGGATGGCTCCAGATTAAAGTTTGCTAATAAGAAAAACTCATGCAATGCTTGGCAGGCAGAAGTGACACGTGAGTCCTTTTAGATGGTGGTCAGATGCGGTGGTTTTGTCAGACGTAGCACTGCAGACCTCTTCCCAAGCTCCCAATGCTCAGTGCATTCTGGTGGCTTCTTTAGACTGCCCCCTGAGCTCAGCTATTCTACTCACCCATGCTTCAAGCTCAAGGCAATAATGATTGCTTTTCTGGCGTCCCAACATTACAGTACTTTGCACCCCAACTCCTCTGATACCTGGATAAGTCATTAAAAAGTCCTTGTTTCTACCAGAATTTTTAGAGGCATTGTTTTCCTAACTCAAGCCAGATTGGTGAATCTTCTTCTATGAGGGGAAAAAGAAGACTAGATCCCAATTTGCGTCAGCTACTGTTAGGTAGGATTTTCTTTACCTAAAGCGTCCCTAACAACGATAAACAGGAATCTGACTCTCCTCTGAAAATGTGCCTTAGTACCAGGGGAATATTTACCATACTGGTGAAGGAATGTATCAACAGCCTTCACTGCAGTAATTAATAAACAGTAGTTACTGTTTACCTATTGCCTACTCTTTAGAAAAGGGTCCTGGTGGCGTAACAGGAGCTTGGCTGCTAACCCAAAGGTTGGTGGTTCGAACCAACCCACCCTGGTGATCTGCTCCTATAAACATTACAGCCTAGAAAACCCTATGGGGCAGTTCTACTCTGTCACATGGGGTCGCTATGAGTGGAAATCGACTTGACGGCCCCTAACAACCACGACAACCCTTTAGGAGGTCTTTTGTTGGATTCACTCTAGCGCTCTTCATGTTCACCATCGTGAAAAAGACTTCCACTCAGGCGTGCAGTGACGTCACACTTCAGCAAGGCCATTCTACTCTAAAAACAAGGCACTGATAGACTGAAAAACAAAGAAACAAAACACTGCTCGTCTCCAAAACAAGATAAATGTTTTCATGGACCAGAAACCAAAAAAAAAAGAGCATGAAAGCAGAGTAAAGCAATGGGTCTTGCTACAAACAGAATCAAATGAGAGCTCAGCTCTTCAGAACAATGGGAAATAAAAGAATCTCATTCTGAGGTAAAATGAGACCCCTACTCATGAAAAGAGGCCTAAAAAATGACTATTGATCTGCTAAAGCTTTACAGGAAGTTGTGGCCCCAAAGAGATGAAGAAGGTGGTGGAAATCAAAGACATAATTTACACACAGAAACTGGGATGTTATCCAAGTTTCCCTCTGGCTCAGTAAATCGACCTGCAATATCTGTATTATCACCCTAATATCAAAAGACATTCAGATCTGAACTTGAAAACTGGTAACTAGGAAAGACAGTAAAAAAATGAAGTGAGAATACACAGTTGGAAAACCAATTCTCTCTAGACAAATTTAATTTTATATACCAGTCTGAAAAACATTCTAAAATATTTTTTACATATTTTAAGCTAAATATAAAGGCATAACTTTACTAAAAAAATAACAAAAAATTATAAAAAACAAAACTGGAAAAAGAAACAAGATCAGGTACATATGAAGAATACCAGTTAGAAATTTTTAGAAATGCCAAGTAGAGCCTTTGAAATAAAAAATGAGTATATTAGAAAACACAAAAGGGGACCTAATAGAAAACAGAATTAATAACATGGAAGATAAAACTGAGAAATTAACCCCAACACCAAGTTATCTGACAAATGGAAAAAAGATTGGGTAAGAAACATACAGACTAGATTGAGACACTTCAAAATATATCTTATTTCAGAAAGATAAAGTGAAAGAAATGAATAGAGAAAATACATTCATATGAAATGCTACTGAGAATTTTATAGAATTGAAGAAACATATGTCTTCAAATTGAAAATAAAATGGTAAAATGTTGCAGGCACTTTGAAAAATAGTCTGGAAGTTCCTCAAAAGGTTAAACATACAATTACCATTTGACCCAAACGACATATGCTAAAAGATTTGAAAGCAAGGACTCAGACAGATATTTGTACAACTGTTCATTGCAACATTATTCTTTTGGCTATTATCAATCTTTTTTGCATCTGACTTCTACTCAGCATAATGTTTTCAAGGTCCATTCATGTTGTAGCATGTATCAGAACTTCATTTCTCTTTATGGCTGAATAATATTTCATTGCATAGATATACCACATTTTGTTTATCCATTCTTCTGTAGGTGAAAGAAGACTGAATTTCCAGTTCACAGATCTCATATTGAAAAAACACAAATAGGTCTGACAGTACCGAGTGCTAACTCAAATTCTGTAAAAATTGAGAATTCTCATCTATTGACAGAGGAAGTCTAAATTGTCAGTGTCTTTGGAGATCACTTTGAAAACAGATAACGAAAAAGATGTGCATTACGGACAACTCAGAAATTCCACACCCAGGGCTACAACTGAGAAAAACAACACACTAAAGGAGGCATATACCAGAACCTTTGTGCAATGTTGTTTGTACATGTAAAAAATATATATATACTGGTTATCACCTAATGCACCACCAGTAGAACAAAAAATAAATTTTGAAATATTCTAACAATAGAATTTTAAACTACAATTAAAATTAAAGAAATACAATTCACTTATGAATTTTGATAAATCTCAAAAATGGTTTGTGAGTGAAAAAAATATATTGCAAAGTTGTATCTTTAGAGTGAAATTAATATAAAATTTGGGAAATTAAAAGAGAATGTTATTTATTGTTTTAAAAGTATACTTACAAAGTGTAATAATATAAAATTATGAAAGGACTACAGAAGTCTCAGGTTTAAGTTTGTCTCTCAAAGGGTAGGAAAATTAAATGGAGGAAGGGTCCCCACTTCCTCCAATTTATATATGTAATATTTTCATATTACATATATGGAAAGTATGCAATCATAAAATCTTCCTTAAGTGGTTGTTATGAACACTAAATAAGACAATAAAAGTGGAACTCCTGGAATTGTGCCTGACACAAGGTAGCTTCTTATTAACGGCTCCCTCGACTATCTATCCAGTCCTATTTCCTCAAGGTCATGCCCCCTCTTTTGGAGGTCTGTGGTATGTCTGAGGCAAAGTGAAAAGTTGCTTTAATGGAAGCAGAAAGGGACTAGGAGGCAGCCAATTTCAACTCAAGCATCAGCTCTGCCACCAACTATCCATGTATCCTTGAGTAAGCCACTTAACCCCACACACCACTCTAAAATGCGAAGGCCGAATCAGGTCATGGGTAATGTCCGTTCCACCTTTAATAGTCTATGGCTCCGAGTTAAAACAGTTCCACAGCTGCGCTTTGGGGTCTCTCCCTTGTAGTAAGTTACAGTCATTCAGAGAATATCTGACCACCTTTCAAAACAGTTTCTGATAACTCATACAGTACCTTGTGGTATTCTCTGTAAAAATTAAACATCTCTCTGTTTCCAGCTGGTGCTGTGAGCAAGATGAGGTAACTGCATTGGCAGGAGAATCAACGTTTTCTGAGAAGCATGCTCTGTTCACATAACATGAAAGGCCCTATATGATACATTGAATGATGCACCCTATACCACCCACTACCAACACCCTTCCCCCTTCCCTCTTTATCCTTTCTCTCTTTAGCGCTTCACACCATACAATATACTATAGTTTTAGTGTTTTATCTTGTTTCATCTATCTTTCCCTACTATAATGTAAGCTCCATGAAAATGAGCTTTTTATTTATTACATTCTCCCATATACCCCCACTACCTAGAAATTAGTGGCTGCAACAATGGGCTCAAACATAACAATAATTGTGAGGATGGCACAGGACCGGGCAGTATTTCGTTCTGATGTACACAGGGTCGCTAGAAGTCGGAACCGACTCGACAGCACCTAACAACTACCTCGAAAAGTAGCTGAGAGCAGGTGTTCAGGAAATACTTGCTGAACGGGAACTGTGACCTCTCTCCACTTCATCGAGGTCCTGGTTCTAACTATATCCATCTATGCTCCAAAGATCTCCCTTAATGTCAAGTTTTTCAAGTAGAAATCCATCTGTTTCCCACCAGCATACGTGAAACTGTATTAATGCCTATGCTCACTTTCCCTCCCTTCTCTAGAACTCTTCTTCTCTTTCACAAGTAACCTGAGATCTTGGAACAAACCTTTTCAGTCTTCTCTGTGAGATGATCCCCTCCACCATCTCGGCTATATCTTTAACTCCTTACCTGAGCCTCTCACTGAAGCCTACAAGCATGATCGAACTTCCCTCACATCAAAAAAGAATACCATCTCTAAATGTTCCAAAGTAATGAATTGTTAAATATATGTCTTTCATTCCTGATAACAACAATTTCTAGAAAGCCAACACTCAACAAAATAAGCCCCCCCAAAAAAATGTCAACTTGACTTTCATAGTATGATACTATTATTTTATTAATTTCTTCTTATTGTATAAATAATACATGAGTGTTCATTAATATCAGGAATAAGGTAGGGTACTTGCATTAGCCTGTATTTAAAAGTGCTCTGGAAATGGTAGATAGGCTATTATGTAAGAGAAAGGAACAAGAAGTATTAAAATAAAAAGTTAGACACAAAATTATCACTGTTGGCAGATGAAATGATTATATACCTGGAAAATCTAAAAGAATCAATTATAAAACTAATAGTAAATCCTCATACTTGCCTCCAAGTACAAATTTAGGGGATATTTCTAGAAGTAGAACTGCTCTGTCATAGGATATGGACAATTTAAAGTTACTAGATATTGTAGAATTACAGTCCCATAGTACTGTTCAAAGATCATTAAATATACATAAAAAACACATTGACCGTAAATGTAAAATATGAAAAAATTAAATAACACATGGATAAATATGTTTATGGTAAGGTAAAGAAGGTATTTTAAAGTGTAAATGAAAACTCATAAGCCATCAAAGAATAATAAATTGAATTAAATCAATTTGCTAGTAGTAAGGTAAATCAAACCAATAAAGACTGGAAAACATTTACAACACAGAAATCTAATTTCTTTACTCTTCAAATAACTCTTATGAATGAAAATGAACATAGCAAAAGAACATGAAGAGGCAATTGATATAAAAATAAATAAATACCTGAAAAATGCTCAAACTCACTCAAAACTAATTACAACAACAAACTGATGTCATTTTTCACTGTTTAGGTTGGTAAAGCATAAAAGTTTAAATGTCGACGTTGTTGGTGAATGAAATGGTAACAAGCTCTCAAAAATTGTCCTTAATAAAAATAAGAACTAACATTTATCAACATCTACTATGTGACAAGAAGGGTCTGAAGTACTTTATTACACTAATTCATTTTATCCTCATAATACACAGCTGAGATACCATAGCACAACAAACCCACTGCCATCAGGTCAATTCTGACTCAGAGCGACCCCATAGGATTTCCAAGGCTATAAATCTCTAGGGAAGCAGACTGTCACATCTTTCTCCCACAGAGCCACTGGTGGTTTCAAACCACCAACCTTTCGTTTGGCAGCCCATTACTTTAACCACTGTGCCGCTAGTGACTGTTATAATACCCAATTTACCAATAGGAAAAGTTAAGCACAGAAAAGCTAACTAACTTTCCCATCACATAGGATGAGACAGCGCCTCATTTTATGTGTGTAAATATAAATTCTTATCACACTTACTGCTTTATGATCTACCCGAATTTATTCAAACAATCTACCAGAGAATGGACATCTAGGTTATTTCAACTAATTTCCTATCAACAGCTATGTGGGTTACTCTAGCTTTACACTACAAAACAATACATAGTAATGGCTATCTCCAAGTGAATAAGAAATTAAAAGGAGGACAAATGTGGTTAAACACATAAAAGTATTAAACAAGTATCCCATGGACTATCTTAATTCTAATCTCTAGAAAATATACCCGAAGATATTATTTTTCGACCAAATTCCCCGCTGACCAATTTATTTTCAATCAAAACACTTCAGGATATTTTCTTGGCTCCTTTTGTATGTCCCCTTTTCTTGACATTTCCCAGGTTTCTCTCTTGGGCCCACTTTGTCCCTGTTTTTATGTTCTTCACGAGTGGTGCCATCAACTAGAATGGCTTCAGCTACTATTGTTGTCACTCAAATCCCCATCTCTAGTCAAGTTTTAACCCTGGAACCGCAAATTCATAAATGGCACTTTCAACCCCAACATCAGGCCCTGCAGTCCTTACCCCATTTGATGGCTACCAGAACACCATTCCTGAAACACAAATTTGATCATGTTTCATTCCCTTTTGAAACTCAATCGTCCCTATCTTCTATTGGATGTCACACAACCCTTGAGAAGCCCTCTCCTGCCTTCTTTCTATACCTATACCTCAGATGATAAACGGCTCCCCAAATGGTTCACAGTACCCCAAATTCACTATGCTCTTTTCTCCCTCCAGTGCCTCAGATCGCTGGTTCCTCTCCACATTTGGCTGTCCCCTCCCATCTCTTGTGTGAACACCAATTGTCTTCTCTAGTCTCAGCTACAATGAAACAGAGCTCAGATACTAAGGAACTCCCATAAGCCTCCTCACAATTATCTATTTGTCCCTTCTACTTGCTCTCATCAGACTTTACATTGTCTTTTAGTGTTTTTAATTTCTTTTTTTTTAATCTGTCCCTATTGTCCATGTTGGAGTCCTGGTGGCACAATGATTCAGAGCTTGGCTGCTAACCAGAAAAAGCAGTTTGAATCCACCTGTCACCCTTGGAAACTCTATGGGGCAGCTCTACTCTGTCTTACAGGATCACTATGAGTGCATCAACTCGACGGCATCAAGTTTGACTTGGTTTTTGGTTATTGTCCATTTAGTCTAATTTTATGGTTGTTTACTTATGTGCATCATGATTAATTTTAAAAAATTTAGGTGATCTATAGATTGTAGAAAATAATATATTTGCAAACATAAGAATGTAATGGGCTGCAACAATGGGCTCAAACAGCCATGATTGTGAGGATGGTGGGGACCAGGCAGTGTTTCATTCTGTTGTACACAGGGTGGTTCATAAGTCAGAACCGAATTGACGGCACCTAACCACCACCTACATAAGAAGCAGGACATTTAAATATGCAGGTAAGGTAAACGGGGAGAGAAAAAATACGGCTATGAAGGTCATAATGTATTCCAGGATTTGCAGCAGATTACCTTTAACTTTGTCCCTGGGCTTCCTGTTGACCCAGAGCAAAATTAAAGGTTTGGTCATTATATGCTTTTTATCAGTCATGAAGAGAAATCACTTGAATTCCTTGTAAAAGCAAGCTTAAAATGTCTCATCTTTTCTGGGACTGTCCTGCTGCCATCTCTCTTTTTCACTATCATGATTACTGTTGACCTTTGCCTCAACTCCACTTTGTGGGGTCTTTTACAGTTTAAGTTGTACATGTGATCCAGCTGTCATGTGGACATGCTCTCATCTCAATCTGGAGAACAGAATCCTCCACAACCCTCCTTCTTGCCCTTCCTCCAGCAGGTCCTCAGTTGTCTCCCCATCTCTATGGTGTCTAGGCATTGGGTGTGAAACAGTCACCAAAACAAAGATAAAATCCCGTAGATAGTGACATTTTAAAGCCACTTATTATACCTCCTATGCCCCTATGTCTTCCCCTCAAAACTGCAATGGAAAACTTAATAGTACTAGAACTCGTTTTCTCTTCTCACCGTAGATTCCAGGAGAAGAGAGCGACGCTCGGTATTAGGTGGGATTCAGCTTTCCCTACTATCATAGCAGCTCCACAGAGTTTCAGCAGCCTATTAGGAAGGAATTTCTAATTTTGAAAACCCTATAGTTTCGTTATAGTTAAGGCTCTAAGATGAGACAGTCCCTCTTTGCTCTCCCACAAACTAATCAGAGTCACTCATGGGAGCCTTGGTCATTGAGACCCCATGTGTCACAAATGCTTCGATTTTTCGTCCTAGCCTGACCCTTCTCTGGAAGGTTCACAAATACAAAGTGGAATACAAAAATTCTGGATGTTCTTGACTAATGGTACATTTGAACTCTCCTGAAGAGTTGGAGGTGGGGCTGGAGGGAAAATACCATTTAAATTATTTTAGCAACTTTATGTGTATTTTCACCAAAAAAAAAGGTTGAGAAGTTAGAGGGTTGATACGTTGTGGGGTTGTTAACCAATGTCATAAAACAACATGTGTACTACTGTTTCATGAGAAACTATTTGTTCCATAAGCCTTCACCTGAAGTACAATAAAATATAAAAAAAAAAAATTATTTTAGCAACTTTAATCTCACTTTTCAAATTCTGATTGATATTTATAGTGTCAGAAGGTCCACAGTAATCAGGACAGAGGAATTTTGTAAAAACAGACACTCTACCACAGCTCTCTGAACATTTTTTTTTTCCTTCTCCAGGTGATAAAAAGCTCTGTCAAAGATTAAAACTTGTTTTGTGTGTGTGTGTGTGTGTGTGTGTGTGTGTGTGTGTGTGTGTGTGTGGTTGAATGCCCTAGCAGAATAGGTGTCAGAGAGATGCTTTGATCATCTTTGGAACGAAGGATCATTGTGACACATGAAAAAAACAAATGTCAAGAAGAAATTTTTGTGGGTTCCACTTCTGATAACAGAGTACTAGATAATTTCAACAGACTCTCCCATTGCAGACAACTTAAAAACCAGACTAAAAACATCTGTTTGAAGACATCTGAGCACCTTTACATGATAGTGAAGAATTACCCAGTGTAGACTGCAGAGTCTGTCTTTCCTTTGGGGGCATTTGCCAATTCTGAAAGAGACAATTTAGATAGTAAAGATGGAGTAATGAGGGCACTCAGATTATAGAGGGGTTCTGGTGTGCTGAAAATGTTATGTATCTTGACCTGGTCATGATTACACAGGTGTTTGATTTATAAACATTTATTAAGCATTTATTTACTTACGTTTTATGAATTTTTCTCTATGCATGCTGTTTCTTAAAACAAAATAGTATTTTTTTTTTAAAAGAAATCTTTGATGTTTTCATTGGTCAACACTTTTAAGGCAACTGAGCCCATGGGAGAGAGAATGGGGGATAATTAGCCTTTGGTACTACGTTTCTTGAAAAGAGAAAATGTCAGATAAGTTTCCAACCATCCACCTTCATCCAGGCTTTTTGGGTTGTGAATACTGAGTTTGCTGAAAAGTAGTTTTGCTTTTTTATGTTTTCTCTGAGAAAGAGGACAGTATTATCCATTTTAGGGTCAAAAACTTAGAAGTAGAGATGGTGGGACTCTAAAGAAGAACGTGAAAGAAAGGAAACTTGACATCACATCTGCCAAAAAACAATGCTAAGACCATCACTACCCTGTCTCTAGGTCAGATGGGGCCATCCCAGGAGAAGATGCCAGCTGCTGAAATGGACACTGTGCCCTATTCCAGCCACTAAAATAGAAGGTCCAGCCAGCACCAAGTCCCAACGTGCAACCTGCCTCCACAGCTGCCCATCTCTTATCAGTGTTCCACACCTCCTTATCCACTCAGCTAGGCCACCTTCTGAGATGGAGACGCATTCCTTCTAACTGTGATAACTGCCTATTACCATTTCTCCCGGCTGTTATAGATGCAAACTTGAGTTCTGCACTTGGGGGATGGACAGTGCACCCTGGTGGATCCTCAATTTCAGATTTGGAGGATTTGACGGGAGTAACTGAAAGAGCACTTTACATCACTAATATAAACAGATTATAGGGGAGAACTAGATCTTTTTTTCTCAGTTATCTTCTAAGTTGTTGCTGTTAGGTGCCGTTGAGTTGGTTCCAGCTCATAGCAACCCTATGGACAACAGAACAAAACACTGCCCAGGCCTCAGCCATTCTCCCAATTGTTGTTATGCTCGACCCATTGTTGCAGCCACTGTGTCAATCCATCTCACTGAAGGTCTTCCACTTCTTCGCTGATGTCCCTCTCCAGGGACTGGTCCCTCCTGATAACATGTCCAAAGTACATGGGATGGAGTCACCATCCTTGCTTCTAAGGAGCATTCTGGCTGTACTTCTTCCAGGACAGATTTCTTCTTTTTTCTGGCAGTCCATAGTATATTCAATATTCTTGGCCAACACCATAATTCAAATGCATCAATTTTTCTTCGGTCTTCCTTATTCATTGTCCAGCTTTCAAGTGCATATGGAACAACTGAAAATACCATGGCTTGGGTCAGGTATGCCTTAGTCCTCAGAGTGACATCTTTGCTTTTCAACACTTCAAAGAGATCTTGTGCAGCAGATTTGCCCATGCAGTACGTTGTTTGATTTCTTGACTGCTGCTTCCACGGATGTTGACTGTGGATCCAAGGAAAACGAAATCCTTGACAGCTTCAATATTTTCTCCATTTATCATGTTTCTTATTGGTCCAGTTGTGAGGATTTTTATTTTCTTTATTTTGAGGTGTGTAGTTTTTGATCTTTGTCAGTAAGTGCTTCAAAATCTTTTCTGTGCTTATGACTTCATGACCTTTCACAGTTCTGGCTTCTTCCTAACTCTTTTCCTTACCCTTCATCACTTTTCCTTCTCTATTTTATGTCAAGTTAAAGTTGGAGATCTTTAGTTAGAATTGATGGTGTTAACCGATTGAACAATAAAACTGATGGAACTATAATTATCCAAGATGAATTATTTGTGGTTAAGTCTTTAATAGTTTAAGATAAACCCCTCAAAAATAGCAATCATATGAGGGGATTAGAGAACATACCTTAATACCTTAATAAACCACCACCATGGAGTCAATTCTGACTCATAGCAACCCTACAGGACAGAGCAGAACTGCTCCACACAGTTTCCAATGCTGTAAATCTTTACAGAAGTGTACTGCTACATCTTTCTTCTGCAGAGGGGCTCTTGGGTTCGAACCGCCAACCTTTCTGTTAGCAGCCATATATTAAGGTACACATACTGTCATTCTTAACAGTATGTATGTTACCTTAATGCATACTGTTAAAAATAATTCTGAAGTTATTTTATATTCTTGCCTTGACCAGACTTGTATTCCAATATATCTGTATTGGGCTCAGATGATTAATGATAATGTTATGAGTCAAACAGAGTTTAATCACCATTGTTGTGTAGTTATGAAGGATGAAGATTCAATTCAACAAACATCCATTCAATAGCTGGTATGGCACAAGCGGGGAGCCCTCGTGGTGCAGTGGTTAAGAGCTATGGCAGCTAACCAAAAGGTCAGCAGTTCCAATTCACCGGCCACTCCTCGGAAACCCTATGGGGCAATTCTACTTTGTCCTACAGGATGGCTCTGAGTCAGAATTGACTAGACGACAACAGGTTTGGTTAGTTGTTTTTTGTTTTTTGTTTTTTTAATGGCACAAGCGGAGCCTTGCTGGTGCAGTGCTTAAGAGCTAGGGCTGCTAACCAAAAGGTTGGCGGTTCGAATCCACCAGCCACTCCTTGGAAGCCCTAGGGGGCAGTTCTACTCCGTCCTGTAGGGTCACTATGAGTCAGAATCGACTCGATGGCAAGAGGTTTGTTTTCAATGGGTATGGCAGAGGCACTATGTTCAGTACTGCCACAAGGATAAATGACACAGAGCTCCTTCTCAAAGATAAAAATACATATAAAATTAACGGTGAAAAGTTAGCATTTCCTATATTAGCTACATTAAAAAAAAAAGTAAAGGGAGCCTGAAGAAGGAAGAGATTGAGTATTGCTGTGTATGTGTGCATGCATATTACAGGCGGTATGCTCAGCCCCATTATGAGTTGTTAATACTGTATATATTAATTGAAAGGACAAACTGATGAAGTTTTGTTTGATAATGTTAAATATAAGACAACCACAGTATAATAAAAGGAGCACTGAATCAAAGTCCAAACAACAGGGGCTGGTGTCTCTTTATCCATGATTCGGAAGCAACATTTTTCTGAACCTCAGTTTCTTCTTGTGAAAATGGAACGAATGATAATAATATGTGTCATGAGCTAATTCCAGGATTGCTATTAAAATGAAATGCAACAGTGTTTCTTCAAACAGTCTAGTGAATTATAATGAACATTAAAATATCTTGCAATTTCCCATTTTATTAAAAATTAAGTCTTTTATCATTTGCTTTGCCTGAATACAATCCAAATTCAGAATTAAAATTTTGCTCCTTGGGATTCTAATCTGATAGAATTGGGCTTATCAAATTTTTACTTTGTGCAATCAGCAGTATTTATTTCTAATTCTCCTATAATACTCCTGTAATGCTCCTTGTGGTGCAGCAGTTAAGCATTCAGTGGTTAACCAAAAGGTTGGCAGTTCGAATCCACCAGCCGCTTCTTGGAAACCCCATGGGGCAGTTCTACTCTGTCCTACTGGGATGCTATTAGTCAGAATCGACTAGACGGCAATGAGTTTGGTTTTTTTTTTTTTTTTTTTTTTGGTTTGGAATGCTTCTTTAAACTGGATTTTTCAATTTCGGCGACATCTTTAGTTTCCTTTGAAACATTCAGACAAAACAAAACTACTGCATTTTCTTTCTTCTCCTGTAAGTTTATGCAGCAAAGCCTCTCTGATCAATCAGTTATCATAATGGCTCTAATTTGTACCTGCTCCCATGCTCATGCCTTTAAGAAGCGTTCTTTCTCCCCACTGACTCTGGGCATGGTATGTGGCCTTCTTTGAACAGTGGAACTCTAGCAGCTGTGATGAAAAGAGAAACCTGAAAAGCTCTTGTGCATTCTGGGCTGCCCTCTTTGTGCAACCGGTTCTGGAGCGCCACGTCAACAAGCCTGGGCTAACCTGCTGAAGGATGAGGAACTCCGCAGAGAGAGAACCAATCATCCCAGCCATCTCAACTGAGGCCATCATAAACCTGTGGACTCACCAGTTGATCACATACGTATAAGCGAGTCCAGAAGATATCACATGTGCCCAGGCAAGACTACAAGCACCATCCTGTTGAGTCAATCCCTAATTGCCTACCTACAGAATCACAAACAAAATAAACAGTTATTAAATCACGACGTGTTAGATGGTTTGTTGCCCAGTAATAAATAATCATACAGCTAATAATGGGCAGCAAGGTCCCTGGTGGCATGAATGGTTTGCACTCAACTACTAACCAAAATGTTGGCGGCGCGAACCCACCCGGCAGCGCTCCGAAAGAAACGCCTGGTGATTTGCTTCCGTAAATTTTACAGCCAAGAAAACCCTATGAAGCAGTTCTACTCTGTAACACATGGGGTCTCCATGAGTTGAAATCGGTGGCAACAGGTTTTTTTTATTTGTTTGTTTAATGGGGAGCAAAGGAGTCTGTTTTGAGTTATACCAGACCTCTTTAATACCCAGAAGGCATCTTAAGGATGGAAGAGAGAAGGAGAAAGTATGAATAAATTCCCAAACTGAATAAGCAGATCTTAGAAGACTCTGAGTTTTTATTTTCCTTGTCTTAACATTAGCCTTGAGGCTACCTTACCAAGTTATGCTCTGCTCAGTTGATCTGTAGTTAAGAGAAAGGAAATGAGCACCAGAACAGGCAAAGGATGCCAGCAGAGGAGGACACTTTAAAGTCCTTTCCTAGAGAAAATTTCTTTTGTCTTTGTATCTAACTTTAGATGTATCTAACTTTCATCTAGACAAAAGCTAGTGTCACATATTCAAAGCTAATATGTTAATCCCTGAGATAAACAACTACCTGGGAACCAAATTTCAAAGGAAACTGGCTGATTGATTGAATTGTCTTACCTCACTGTGTCTTCCCAGCCCTCACAAGTGAATCTAAAGAGGATGTTTAACAAAGAAAAAAAAAAGGAAGGAAGAAAAGAGAGAGAAAGTTTTTGAATTTAAAGCAATAGTCAGCAAGCATTCAATCGATATGAAATGACATTCCTTGAAGACTTTATATGGATTGGTATCTATGTGTGTAGGGATTGTTTCGTTTTGCAAAAGTACACAGTGTTTAAGGATGTCAAATTTGATGGGTGAGGGAGAAGCAGGTCAATGCACTGTTACTACTGTATTATTGTTCATGTTATTTTCTCTCCTAAGTCCTCTGTTTCTTATCTATTCTGGCCATTTGCTTTTTGAATTCATGCAGGGAAAAAAAAAATGACTCTATTTACAGGAGAATTTCTCCCCTTGTTCTTTCATCTTATCCACTTGTAGGCTCTGTTAAAATGTCTTTTTAAAGGTTTCATTATTAATGGGAAAAATCCATGTCAGTTTGCAGAATCTGATTTACTTCCAGCACTTATTTGTGTCAATGTTAAACATACTAAAATAAAAATCTGAAATAATTAATTCTACTTAATATATGTGAATGTTTTCATTCACAAATCATTACTGATTTCTTAAATTATTAACAATATTTTATATATCTAAACTCATTTCCATTTGTGCCATTAAATGAAATCTCAGATTATACTGTATTATATTATTACACCATATCATATCTAATTGTCATCTACTACAAAGAGGTATGCATGTGTGAACACTTGTACCTAATGCATACTGTTATATAAAAACATACACTTTATAACATAATATAACTACATAATTAGAAAGAGCAGCCTGGGAATTTTGCGCACACACTATTCAGGCATATTAATGCACACAAAAAATACATACTTACATATAAAATGTGGGGAAAAGGGTCATTTCTAGTTGCTCATATTTAGAATATCCAGAACCAATTTACTTGAAACTCTGGTGTCAACTATATAAAGAAGACTCTCATAAAACAGTTACTGAAATAACCAAACTGAAGCACGTATTTTTAAAACGTTTTCCTTTGAAATAATTACAGAGTCACAGAAGTTGCAAAGATAGTACAAAGAAGCCCACATACCTTTCCTTTCCCCATTTTCCCTACAATTCTTGGCTATTCTGTTCTGGATTTGTGTGTGTGTGTGTGTGTGTGTGTGTGTGTGTGTGTGTGTGTGTATAATTTTTTTTTTCCTCTTTGCATTTCACTTTGAGAAGTTTCTGTTGACAAATTTTCAAGCTCATTGATTCTTTCTTCAGCCATGTCTGACCTACTGATGAACCCATCAAAATCAAAGTCATTCTTCATGTATTATAATATACAGTATTTTTTATTTTCAGCATTTGGAGTCTTTCTTCTCATTTCTCTCTCTCTCCTTGTGTTATCCATCTGTTCTTACATGTTGCCTACTTTCCCATTAGAGCTCTTAACATAGTAATCATACCAAAAAGAAAACCTCATTGCGGTCAAGTCGATTCCAACTCATAGTGACCCTATAGGGCAGAGTAGAACTGCCCATATGGCTTCCAAGGAGCAGCTGGTGGATTCGAACTGCTGACCTTCTGATTAGCAGCCAAGCCCTTGACCACTGTGCTACCAGGGCTCCATAGTAATCATACCTATTTTAAGTTCCCTATCTGATATTTGTAAACTCTACCTATCTGCTTCTGCTTCTGATGTTTGTTTCGTCTCTTCAGACTATGTTTTTCCTTGGCTTTTGGCATACCTTATAATTTTTTGTTGGAACCTGGACATGATCTATGGATACTGGGAACTAAGGTAAATAGGCCTTTATTGTGAGTTTTTGTTGTTGTTGTTGTTAATCTGGATAGGAACTGGGCTGTATTTAATGTTTGCTATAGTTGTAGGTATTCTTATGTTTTATTTTTCCTCCCCAGTTTTCTTTGAATTTCCCTAGGACCTCCTTCTTAAATAGAGCCTGTAACTTGCAACTTCTTCAGTTGTAATCCAACATTATTATATTGGAGCCCTGTTGATGTGGTGGTAAGCTGTGGGGGAGGCGAACTGTTCTAAATATTATGACTAAATCTCAGCCTTTAGTGAGCCTGAGTCTCACTCTGTGACCTTCAGAAGTGTTACTTAACTATTCTTTCCTCCCTCAGGTACACAGGAAGGCTAGAGGGGGCTGGAATTGGCTAATTGCCCTTCACCAGGTCAGATAAAACCCTGGGAAAGTAGCTTTTATTTTTTTAATGTAGAACACTCTGGAAATATTTAAAAATTGCTATAATACCCTTCCCCTGCCCAAAATATGAGGGCTCTTTCTAGGATCTTCACCATGAGAACCTGTTGGGGCTCCTGGAGGTAAAACCTATGATATTGTGGGTATCCTCTTCAGACTGCATTCCCAGGAATTTATCACTCTCAAACCAGTTAACACTAAGCCTCCAGCAATCCATCAAAACTGCCATTTAAGAGTTCTAGGTAAGCTTATCTTAGCTGTGATTCTCTGTATTTGTCTGTCTCTCTAGAGCTTGGGCCGGGGGGAGGGAGCTGATTTTCCCTGTGACTTTAATTCTCTGACTGAGCTAAGAAAAGTCATTGTTTTTCATTTTGTTCATCTTTTTTCTTGTTTTAAGGGCAGGATTGATGACTTCCAAGATCTTTGCATATCAGAGCTGAAACCAGAAGTCCAGCTTTATTTTCTACCTGCCTCAAAACTTTCTGAAGCACTTTTGAAAGCAAATATTCAGAGGTTTCTTTCACATGCCAAGTCATCAAACATCATCAGATACAGAACTCTGTATCTTGTTTCATGTAGTAGAGACTACAGCCAACCTTCTAAAACTTATAAACCTCCAAATGACCTTGGATTCAGTTCCATCTGTCCATCCCTGCCTCTAGGCCCTTTATAATCCACAGCTCTTGTCCTCAATATCTATTCCATTTGCTTTGTATACAGTCTTGGCCAATCTGCAAAGACCTCACCAATTGGATAAAGTTCTTCATGGCGTGTGAGCAAAAGTTACTGTGAAGAGAAATATAGGATTCCTTGGGGACCAATATTCAACTCAGTCCCATCCTGCAATGGCATTCAATGTCCCAGGAGTTCACAAGGATGTGTGGAAAAATATGGACGGTGCTTATCCTCTGGAAATAACTCATGAAGTTCTAGAAACTCTTTCATAAGAGTTAATATCATTGGCCATAATATATAGCATTTTGAGAAAGGAAGCTTTAGTATTCCCACACAGCCTATATATTTTCTCACTTATAAAGTGGAGATAAGCTTCACAGAATCCTGTGATGATTAAGAAAGAATATGTAAAAAATCATTACTTTGGTAAATTCTAAAATGCGATTTTAATACATTATTATCTTTATCATTCTATCTAGGTAAATATTGATATGCCCAAACAAATGTGTTCCCCATTTTCAGGAAAGCCAATTGAAAAACATAATTTAAAGATTAAAAAAAAAAAAAAAAATTCTTTACCTGAAAACATGTGTCTTTAAAATGATATTACCTGATACATTTATTGAAGGGCCATTTCTCAAAAAAAATTTCAAAAAAAAAGCAAAGAATGCCAGAAGTTGACTGAGTTTGAGAAACTGACAGTTGATACTTAATTCTATAAACATTTATTGAGCCCTGATGTGTTCCATTGACTTTTCTAGACCCTGGTGATACTGCAATGAACAACATAAACAAGGTCCTTCATTTCCCAGAACTCTATGTCCTGGAAAGACATAAAATAAACAGATAAATAGCAAGAAAAAAGACATAATAGTAATTGCTACGCAGGAAATTAAAATAGGCTGATATTAGAGCACGACTAAGTAGCTACTTAGGAGCCCTGGTGGTACAGTGGTTAAGAGCTCAGCTGCTAACAAAAAGGTTGGCAGTTCAAATCCACCAGTCCCTCCTTGGAAACCCTATGACGCAGTTCTACTCTGTCCTACAGAGTCACTGTGAGTTGGAATCAACTCAATGGCAATGGGTTTGGTTTTGGTTAAGTAGCTACTTTAGATTGGATGAAAAGGGAAGTTTTCTCAAAAGTTGTTTATGATGAGATCAGAATGATAAGGGGAAGCCAACTAACTTTGGGCAGGATATCTTGCGTAGAAACTAACTGGATATATACTTAGTCTGGGTCCTTCTAGAAGCAGACTTTGAGTAAAGGATATGAGTACAAGTACATTCCATGGGAGATGATCTCAGGAAGCACAAATAGGGAGTCAGAAGGTGATGCATGGAATTCAATAAAGGTTTCATTTTCCAGCAAGTTATGGGCAATGTGAATTTAATTTTGCTGGAAATCTTTGGAAGACAATGTAGAACACACACCTATCCCCTCTGAAGGGCAAGGGTCCAAAAGTATTCATCTACCAACTTCTGTCAGTCATTGATTAATGATAGTTTCTAAGGGGTATTCATTCCCTAGAACTTCTGGACTGCCCATTTGCAAGCATAGTTGCCTCCAGTAGCTAGAGAAAGACCTCAGGCAAAGGAATGAATGTGCTAGAATGTGTTAGAAGTCCACCTGAGGTGTATAAAAATGGTGTAAGGAGATATGCGTAGACATTGACAGCATCTACTAAAATGTGTTTGAGGCTGGAGCATGGACAGTATGCAAGGGAGGGACTTATATAGATGAAATCTGAGAGGAAAACTGTATCAAATCATGGAGGACCATAGACCATGATAAGGAGTATGGATTCTATTTTAACGATGAACTTCTGGGTGGTTCTAAGCAAGAAAGTGGCTCAACTGAATTACATTTTTTAAAAACCACTCTGGTTGCTATGTGGAGAATAGCATATAGGGAGGAGAGAGGAAGGAGAGAGGCCAGTCATGAGGCTATGATGGCATTTTCAGTGACGCAAACCTGAGCCTGATAATTTTTTATGATACCATGTTGCTGTTATTGTTGTTAGGTGTTGTCGAGTCAGTTCCAACTCATAGCGACCCTACGTACAACAAAATGAAACACTGCCCAGGCCTGCACCATTGTAGTTATGCTTGAGCCCATTGTTGCAGGCACTGTGTCAATCCATCTCCTTGAGGGTCTTCCACTTTTTCATTGACACTTACAAGCATGATTTCCTTCTCCAGGGACTGATCCCTCCTGATAACACGTACAAAATATGTACAACATTGTCTCAGCATCCGTGACTCTAAGGAGCATTCTGCTTGTACTTCTTCCAGGACAGATTTGTTTGTTCCTTTGGCAGTCTGTGTATATTCAATACTCCTTGCCAACACCACAATTCAAAGGCGTCAACTCTTCTACAGTCTTTCTTATTCATTGTCCAGCTTTCACATGCATATGAGACAACTGAAAACACCATAGCTTGGGTCAGGCACACCTAAGTCTTCAATGTGACACCTTTGCTTTTCAACACTTTAAACAGGTCTTTTGCAGCAGATTTGCCTAATGCAATGCGTCTTTTGATTTTTTTGACTGCTGCTTCTATGGGTGTTGATTATGGATCCAAGCAAAATGAAATCCTTGACAATATCAAACTTTTCTCCATTTATCATGATGTTGCTTATTGGTCCAGTTGTGAGGATTTTTGTTTTCTTTATGTTGAGGTATAACCCGAACGGAAGGCTGTGGTCTTTGATCTTCATCAGTAAGTGCTTCAAGCCCTCTTCCCTCTCAGCAAGCAAGGTTGTGTCATCTGCATAACACAGGTTGTTAATGAGTCTTCTTCCAATCCTGATGCCACCTTCTTCATCATATAGTCCAGCTTCTTGGATTATCTGCTCAGCATACAGATTGAATAAGTATGGTGAAAGGATACATTCCTGACTTTAAACCATGCAGTATCCCCTTGTTCTGTTCAAACAACTGCCTCTTGATCTATGTACCAGTTCCTCATGAGCACAATTAAGTGTTCTGGAATTCCCATTCCTTATAATGTTATCCATAATTTGTTATGATCCACACAGTTGAATGCCTTTGCATAGTCAATAAAACACAGGTGAACATCTTTCTTGTATTCTTTGCTTTCAGCCAGGATCCATCTAACATCAGCAATGATATCTCTTCTTCCACATCCTCTTCTGAATCTGGCTTGAATTTCTGGCAGTTCCCTGTTGATATACTACTGCAGCCATTTTTGAATGATCTTCAGCAAAATTTTACTTGTGTGTGATATTATTGATATTGTTTGATAATTTCTGCATTAGGTTGGATCACCTTTCTTGGGAATAGGCACAAATACGGATCTCTTCCAGTCAGTTGGCCAGGTAGCTGTCTTTCAAATTTCTTGTCATAGACGAGTGAGCACTTCCAGAGCTGCATCTGTTTGTTGAAATTTCTCAATTGGTATTCCGTCAAATCCTGGAGCCTTGTTTTTGCCAATGCCTTCAGTGAAGCTTGGACTTTTTCCTTCAATACCATCTGTTCCTGATCATATGCTACCTCCTGAAATGGCTGAATGTCGACCAATTCTTTTTGGTAAAGTGACTCTGTATATTCCTTCCATCTTCTTTTGATGCTTCCTGGATCTTTTAATATTTTCCCCTAGAATCCTTCGGTATTGCAACTTGAGGCTTGAATTTTTTCTCCAGTGCTTTCAGCTTGAGAAACACCAAATGTGTTCTCCCCTTTTGGTTTTCTAACTCCAGGTCTTTGCACATGTCATTATACTACTTTAATTTGTCTTCTCGAGCCACCCTTTGAAATCTTCTGTTCAGCTCTTTTGTTTCATCATTTCTTCCTTTGGCTTTACTCAATGTTCAAGCGCAAGTTTCAGAGTCTCTTCTGACATCCATTTTGGTCTTTTCTTTCTTTTGTCTTTTTCACAACCTCTTGCTTTCATACATTTCTTGTATGATGTCCTTGATGTCATTCCACAACTCCTCTGGTCTTCAGTCATTAGTGTTCAATGCACCAAATCTTTTCCAGAGATGGTCTCCAAATTCAGGTGGGATATACTCAGTTAATACCATATAAGACATTAATTCGCAATTCCCCACCCCTCCACCATACACATGGGAAACACATCTAGAAATAATTCTCACAAACCTAACCAGCGTTTTTCCGTAGGAATCCTGCAGTTTATCTGCAAATCCCAGCCACAGCTGTAACTCCTTCCCATTCTTTTAGACTCAATAAAGCATATGGAAATGCAAGCGAGTGAGAGTAATCCTATAACAGAACAACCTAGAATCTGCTTTATTTTATTACAAAGTACTTTATGATCAGTTAATTTTGTCACACTTTAGAATTGATTCAGATAAGGCAGTGTTCCTCAAGACTATGGATAAAAAAATAACAGGCTGATAAGATTCAAGAAACCAAAATTTGATTTACTTGCAGTATTTCAACAATACATTCATTACATGTGCTTTCTGAATTAAAATGTTCTTCAAGCATTTGGTCAGGCACAAGTATATGATTTTTCAGATCTAAAGATAAAAACCCAAAAACCCACTGCCTTCAAATCAATTCCAACTCATAGCGACCCTACAGGACAGAAGAGAACTGCCCCATAGGGTTTCCAAGGCTCTAAGTCTTTATAGAAGCAGATTGTCACATCTTTCACCTGCAGAGCAGCTGGTGGGTTCGAACAATCAACCTGTTTGTTAGCAGCCGAGCACACTTTAACCACTGCGCCACTAGGGCTCCTTCAAATCTAAGGGTATCATCAAATAAATACTCCCAATGAGGCCACATAGGTACAGTACACATGAATTCTTGTTCTATACATATTCCAGAAAGATTTTGATAAATTAATGAAGGTTCAAAGGAAATAAAAATTAATTATTGAGAAATAATTTACGAAGAAATATTAAAGGAAATAAAAAATATTTATGTTAGTCAAATGCTGTCTGCGGTTGCGGGGAGGGTGGTATTACTCTACAAACATTGGAGAGTCCAAAAATCTGGTAAACAGACACTATTTTCAATGAAATATTTAGTAGCTACAAGTTGGAATGCAGTTGAGAATACTATTCCTTATATGTATGAAACAAACTTCTAGAAGTGTTATCACAAAAATCATAGCATTTCAGAGCAAAAGGAAGCTTAGATTTCCACTCAGCCAAACTTTTACATTTTACAGAGGAGGGTACTAATACCTAGAGAGATTATGCAAGAGGTGTGGGGACACAGTTACTTCGAGAAATAGAAGAATACTTTGTTTAGAAATTATTAAAAATAAAACTAAGATAATGTTTTCCCATTTTTCCTTTCTCATTACTTATTACAATTTTCCAAATGTGTATGGTATTCTGCATCAAGAAAGGTGCTGTTAATGGTGTTTTTTTTGAAGAAATTTCGAGCACGTGTTGGTATCTACAGTTCACAATCTCTTTTGCAGAAAATATATCTTCTTAATAACTTTTTAAGTTATAATCAGATACTTGGCATAAAGATTACAAAAGCCTGAAGCAAAACATCATTGATCCACTAGCAGATTCCTACAATTTTGAAAAAAAGTTGAGCAGATGAGATGGGAGGCAGAGATCAGTAGCCAAGTTAAATGCTAAGAGGGATAATATGTTTCCGTTTTTCCTTTGCATACAATTCTGCAGTTACCAGAAGGAATTTTGATTGCAAGTATTACAGTTTAAAAAAAAAAAAAAAAAAACAACTAAACCAGTTGCCATCAAGTTGATTCCGACTCATGGCAACCCCAGGTGTTACAGAGTAGAACTGAGCTCCATAGGGTTGGTTTTTCAAGGCTGTAATCTTTATGGGGCATATCGCCAGGCATTTCTTCCACAGGGCTTCTGATGGTTTTGAACTGCCAGCCTTTCAGTTAGCAGACGAGCACAAACTGTGCCATATTAGCACCAGGTATTTTGGTAGTTTATCAGACAGCTCTGGAAACAAGTCTCAACAACCTCTTTCTCCCAATACAGACCTTCTCTATACACATACTAAGGAGCCCTGGTGGCATGGTGGTTTAGCGCTCCATTGCTAACTGAAAGGTTAGCGTTAGAACTCACCAGCTGCTCTGCGGGAGAAAGATGTGGCAGTCTGCTTCCACAAAGATTTCCTCTGTCGGATAGGGTCACTATGAGTCAGAATCAGTGATGAGATATGTATACCTGCTAGAGGGCTACACTATCCCAAGCCCTGTGCTAAGCAATGATGATTAAAAAAAAAAAAAGGTGTATAAGACATGGTACCCATTCAGTTCATCAGTCTCTGAAATTTGAAAACATGCCTGTAGCAGTAAAACAACAAAAAATAGCCCATATTCCCAAACTCTGTTTATGTATAAATTACCAACATTTACTAGTGTATTAATATACTACATTCATTACAAAACACACAAATACAAATTTTTTAAATGAGATAAAAAATAAATGCCAATAGAAGCTTAATATTTTCTCACTGCATCTCACCAGAAAACTTCACAACCCCCTAGGAAGCAGGATCTTCCCCCTGGTGCCTGCTAGTTAAGTCTATTAGAACAAGATCAAATGAATTGACCCCTCAACCAGATCGTAATTTTTTGTTTTTGGTTGATGAGACCTCACTTTCTCCCAATTCTCTCTGTATTTCCTTACAACACGCAGCACAGTGGCCTGTGCCTCATGGGCACTCAGAAAAATTGGTTGTTTTGTTGGTAACACATTTCAAGAACATACTTTGCATTGCTGGCCAAGAGGAAGGACTGTGGAGAAAAGATCTTAAAGTCTTCGAGGCTTAGGTTAGGTCGGTGTCTTAGAAGGCAGACATACAGTAACAGTTCTGATGCGAGGCAAATTAATGGCTTTATTTTTAGAACTCTGCAGGTATATGCCAGGTGAATGTTATTTTTAGAACTCCTCAGGTATGTGCTGTCTTTCTATGGCTACAATTTGTCTTACCCAGAAAAGTTCTAACCATGGTTCGTTTTCAATTTGCATTACTTTCAAACGCCTAACCATGTGACAGAAAACACCATTTGTCAGTCCAGTAGATAAGGACTGCCACTCAATCCGCCATATGCTTTTTACTCTTATTCTCTCCCAAAGCACGGAGAAGGAGGGGGTTAGACAGTAGACACTTCAAACTGACAATAATTCATAAGGTCTTTCTTCATAAGGAAATAATTTTATAGCCTCTAGATTATTTTTAGTCATATAAATAATTTATCTTTTTATTAAGGAAGACATTTATCTTAGTCATCAGTGACACACAAGATGACTACTCCATCAGCCCATAAACAGACCCCATTGATCAGTCCTCAGGTCAACAAAGCTACACAGGCTTCTTTAAAACAATCAAGTTTGAAATAATACCCAAACCTAATGTACCTTATTCCTGTATCACGAGATTCATACATTTTGAGCAACTATTACATGTCATCTTGGGCTACTTGCCAATTAACCATTAACCTTTGAGCATAAGGATACATCTTATCCACCTCTAACAGAAACAATTTACCCAGATGAGAAAAAAGAAAATTTATATAGTAAACGAGACTTGCTACCATGACCTTCTGTCTATGCCATATATATATGCTTTGCTTTTATCTTTGACCCCGGAGGAAATTTTGCAGGCACATGACACTCTTCAGCTGGTATCCCCTTGGCTAAGAACATATTGGAAAACTGGGGAAACAGGATGGTAAAACTGAGAGGGTTATAAAGTGGAGCCTCCATTTCCCTCCTTATGTGACCTAGAGCTTTCACCTGTGGGATGGAGCTCACTCACGGGAGAATGGTCTCTCCAGGGCCAGTTGGCAGCAGATGGGCCTCGATGCAACAGCTTCTACCTCCTTCTTCATTTATTTTCTGCACATCCCAGCAATTTCTCCTTATCTCTCTAAGCGTCATTTTCTTACACAATTCTCAGAAAGTTGTAGGAGCAAACAGCAAAAATTGAACACCAATTCATTCATCAAATACATATTGAGTGTGTAGCATGCACCATTCCATGAACTGTGCTAGGCCCTAACCACATGCTGCCCTGGAGATGCGCGTGAGGAAAACATGTACAAAACTGCTATCGTGATTCCGAAAAATTAAAAAAAGGAGTATGTGTCCTGGAGGAGAAATATATCACTGCAACTGAGGGAAGGAGAATGATATGTCTTAGGCTGGGTTGTCTAGAAAACAAAAACCAGTAAAGCACATAAATATATAGAGAGAAAGATTTATGTTAAGGAAATGGTTCATGTGTTAGTAGAGTCTGGAATGTCCCAAGTCCATGGGTCAGGCTGGAGGCTTCTCCTGATTCACACTGCCACAGGGGCTGGTGAACCCAAGGTGGCAAGTTAGACAGCAGGGCTCTGGCTCACAGGCTGTGAAGACCGATGAATCCCAAGATCAGTATGCAAGACGGCAGGTAAGCTGCTAGCTCAAATGTCAAGAACCAGAGATCAGACGAACAGGAGTCGGCTGCAGGGTGCAAGCAAAAGCCCACGAGCCTTGCCAGAAAGTCCACTTATATTTGATGCAGGCCACACCCCTAAGGAAACTCCCTTTCAACTGATCAGCTACTTATAGCAGATCCCATCATGGAAGTGATCACATTATATCAAATCTCATTTTGGAGGTTATCACATCATTATAGGACTGCCAAACTACATCATAATTGCCAAACCACTGAGAATTACGGCCCAGCCAAGTTGACACACAACCTTAAATATTACAGTCCACCCGTTGTCAACTTGGCACCTGTACACATCTCCTTAAACTATACATAATCTCTCAGTAAAGACAATTATAAAGTCATACTTGCACCTAACATAATACAACTAACACACATACAACTGAAAAAGCATAAGCCATGTTTACATCTTATATTTTATAAGCAAAGAACACAAAAATATTTGATGAACACGTATCAGGCACAAATATTCATAACAGTTATTGTCCTCATTTCTACAGCTGATCATGTGGCTGTGACTGGTATTCAGAGCTACCTTCTTCCACCATCCCTTCCATACTTCCTTTGCCCTCAGCAAGCACCTCAGCTGGTCGTGGTTCTTCGCCTGGTGGGGTGACCCAAACCTTCATTCCTGAGGGGTCTGGGCCATTAGTAGTCATGTCAGAATTGGATTGCTGTAGTTTTCCATTGACTTTAATCACAGGGCATGGTAGTACTAAGAGACGCCCTGAGGGATCTCCTACATTACAGACATACTCTTCTTTACCTCCATTATTGGTATGATTACTGATTTCCTCTTGATAATTGGGATCAATCACACCACCCAATATGGTAACTCCCTTCTTTGCCTGTTGATCCAGAGGCATAAGGAGCCCAAAGTGGCCAGGTGGCATTCTTAGCTTCCAGTTCAATGGAATCAGTGATGTGTCTCCAGGTGGGAGCATTCCTCCTTTTGGAACTAAGACCTCTAAACCTGGAGGGCATAGGGTTGTGGCGGGGACAGGAAGCAAAGATTTTTTGAATGCGTCACTACGGGTAATAGTGAGTGGTACCACTCCCATTTGTACCCCTTGATTCCTGGATTCATGAATCCCAGCTATGAGAGAAACAGCACTGTATACTGGATGCTGGTTTAGAGCACATACAGCCTGCTGGAGAACACTGCCCCAACCCTGAAAGTTAATGCCGCTTAGCTGGCCCCATAATTGTGTCTTTAGAAGGCCAATCCATCGTTCTATCAAGCCAGCTGCTTCAGGATGATAGGGAACATGGTAAGACCAGTGAATTCCATGAGCATGGGCCTACTGCAGCACTTCATTTGCTGTGAAGTGAGTCCTTTGATCCAAGGCAATGCTGTGTGGGATACCATGATGGTGGATAAGGCATTCTGTAAGTCCATGGATGGTAGCTTTGGCAGAAGCATTGTGTGCAAGAAGGCAAATTTGTATCCAGAGTAAGTGTCTATTCCAGTAAGAACAAAACCAAAACATTGCCGTTTCCATGATGGAAGTGGTCCGGTGTAATCAATCAGCCTGCCACCAGGTTGCTAGCTGATCACCTCGAGGAACGGTGCCATACTGGGGACTCTGTTGGTCTCTGCTGCTGGCAGATTGGGCACTCAGCAGTGGCTGTAGCCAAGTCAGCCTTGGTGAGTGGAAGTCCATGTTGCTGAGCTCATGCATAACCTCCATCCCTGCCACCATGGCCACTTTGTTCATGAGCCCATTGAGCAATGACGGGAGTGGCTGGGGAAAGAGGATGACTGGTTTCCACAGAATGCATCATCTTATCCACTGATTGTTAAAATCCTCCTCTGCCGAGATCACCCTTTGGTGAGTATTCACATGAGACACAAATACCTTCACTTCTTTGGCCCATTCAGAGAGGTCTATCCACCTACCCGTTCCCCATACCTCCATGTCTCCATTTTCCTATCATGTTCCTTCCAAGTCCATGACCATTCAGCCAAACCACTGGCCACAGCCCATGAATGAGTATACAATCGCACATCCAGCCATTTCTCCTTCCAAGCAAAGCGAACAACCAGGTGCACTGCTCGAAGTTCTGCCCACTGGGAGGATTTCCCCTCATCACTGTCCTTCAGGGAGGTCCCAGAAAGGGGCTGTAGTGCTGCTGATGTCCACTTTCGAGTTGCGCCTGCATATCACGAAGAACTATCTGTAAACCAGGCACAAGTTTTCTCTTCCTCAGTCAACTGATCATGAGGCACTCCCCATGAGGCCATAGGTGCAGAGTGGGAGAGAGCAGGTAATGTAGCAGGAGTGGAGACCATGGGGATTTGGGCCACTTCCTCATAATATCTATTATTTCTTTATTAAAAATATGTATATATTGGGCTTTTCTTATTTTGTCACTCGAAAAGCGTTCAAAACAAAAATCCCCATAGCTCCATTATCCCCATCAGAAATTTTGCAAAAGATAAAAATAAATAAAACACAATACTTAAAAAAAAAAAAATTAGAAGTTAGTTTCTCATTCCTCTAATCCCAAGTAACTCTTCAAAAACATAGACATTAATAAAATTTTCTCAAATCTTCTTCTCATTAAAACATGAAAGCAGCAGAACACACACACACAACATTTATCTACACAAAAGGTATCTGTCAGTGTAACTGATCTTCACTTCGCTGTCATCATTCAGTCATATACTCTGAAGATCTGTCAATGATAGAAAGTCCCTGGGTGGTGCAAACAATTACCCACTTGGCTGCTAACAGAAAGGTTGGAAGTTTGAGTCTACTCAGAGATGACTCGGAAGAGAGGCCTGGCAATCTGTTTCTGAAATATCAGCCATTGAAATCCCTATGAAGCACAGTTCTACTCTGACACACATGGGGTTACCGTGAGTCAGAATTGACTCGATGGCAACTGTTTTTTTAACTATTAACAACTATATTCCATTGAATATCCATATAACTTTAGGTAATAGATTGTTGGATGAAAGGCTGTGTACATTTAAAATTGTGTTAGATGTGGCCAAATTGCTCTAGAAAAGTGACATCAGTTTAGACTTCAAGCAAACGAGAATGCTCACATTGCAAAACCTTTGCCAGAATTATTCTCACTTACATTCACTTTGGCCGACGAGATGGGTGTAAAAGAGAGCTCATTTTAATGTCCGTTTATTTAATTACAGGTGACGCTGAGAATTTTTGTGTTTATTAGTAATTCAACTTTATTTTTCTGTACAATGATTGGCCACTTCATGAGTGGACTATTCATTTTCTTATTAATCATTTTTATAAGACCACTGTGCATACTGCAGTCTTCTGTGCAACTGACTTGATTTTCCACACCCCCCTGCTTTTGCCGAACTCTAGCGTTTCAATTTTAGGTGGCCACTCCTGTCCGTATTTCCTTTACAAATTCAGGGATTTTTTTTTGTCCCCCATGTTTTCTTGTAGTATTTCCAAGTTTTATTTTTTTAGATGACAAAATCAATGGATCTCAAATTCACTGTGAACCGAAGAATGAAGTAGCCACCAGCTTTATTTTTCCACAACTATCTATTCATTTTTTGCAACGCTGTTTTTTTTTTTTTTTTTTTTTTTGGGGACTAATTTGTCTTTTCCTGATGAATCAAATGCCATCCTTATCGTATCTAACATATTCATATGTATCTGGATGGGTATTATCTAGGTTCTGGATTTTGTTCCACTGAACCTATTTCTTTTCTTAATTTTTCAGAATTATTACAGCAATTTTGTGCATGTATTTCTCAAAAAAAAATCATTTTCAAAGTTTTCCCTAAAACATCTCATTGATATTCTAATTTGGATGGCACAGGCTTCACATTTTAATTTAGGATGATGACATCTTTATGATACTGAGACTTCCTATCTAAGATAAGGCTATTTTCCAAGTCTTCTTTTATAACCCTCAGAAGAGTTTTAAAATTTCCTTCACATAAGCCCTGGAACATTTATTCCTAGTGTCTCTTTCTTTATTTATTTGGTCTTCCTTGCTTTGTTTGGTATTGTAAATGGGATATTTTCTTCATTAAATTTTCTGTTTATAGTTGGTAGATAAGAAAACTAATGATTTTGATATAAATTTTGCAACCAGGGAATTTTATGAGTTCTCTTTTTTTATTTCTAATAGTTTTCCAGACAATTCTCATGAGTTTCAATGCTCACAATCATATCATCTGCAAATAACAATAATTTAATGGCCTCCAGGATCCCTTTCATAGTTCTTTTTTTCTCTTCTATAACTGTACCAGCTAACGCTTCAAGAGCTATCAGAGTGAAGATAACTGGCTTCCCTGACATCCTCGGGGCTTGAATCTACTTCTCTCTTACCTGCAGCATACTGGCAAGATTTTTTAGGATTTGTCCCAGCCACTTACTTTTCCCTTTTTAATTGCTTATGGGGGATCTTAATCATCTAGTGCTGCTATAACAGAAATACCAAAAGTGGATGGCTTTAACAAAGAGAAGTTTATTCTCTCACAGTTCAGTAGGCTACAAGTCCAAATTCAGGGCATCAGCTCCAGGAGAAGGCTTTCTCTCTCTGTCAGCTCTAGAGGAAGGTCCATATCATTAATCTTCCCTTGGTCTGGGAGCTTCTCTGCACAGGAACCTCAGGTCCAAAGGATGCGCTCTGCTCCCGGCACTGCTTTCTTGGTGGTATGAGGTTCCCATGTCTCTCTGCTCGCTTCTCTCTTTTATATCTCAAAAGAGATTGGCTGAAGACACTGTCCAATCCTGTATACCTCATTAGTATAACTGCTGCTAATCCATCTTATTAGATCATAGTCACTGAATTTACAACACATGAGGAAACCAGATCAGATTACAAAATGGTACACAGTTATACAATACTGGGAATCATGACCCAGCCAAGTTGACAGATATTTCTGGGGGACACAATTCAATCCATGACATGGGGTAAGGATATTATGAAGAGCATCACCAGCCCACACTGAGCGTTGAGTGTTCCTGCACTCCTCTTTCTCTTTCTTTTCTGGCTTACACTTTTCAGAGATTGTTGCATGAAGCTGTGCTACTCCAGGTGTTGGATTGTGGTGGAGCAGCAATAGTTCTTATCTACCCTTGTTCCCATTTTCCAGGCTGCACAGAGGGAAGTTTTGCCCCAACTTCTCTCTTTTATCCTACCTTAGAAATACCACCCTGCTGGGTGCCTAACACGTGCTAGATACCTGGCTGCAAACCTCACGTCCAGTGGCACCTTTAACTCTTACACCAAGGCTTTTATCAGTTACCATCAAGACCACTCCGACCCAAGGCAACTCCATGAGTGTCACAGTAGAAATGTGCTCCACAGGGTTTTCAATGGCTGATCGTTCAGAAGCTGAGAGCCAGGCCTCTCTTCTAATGTGCCTCTAGGCAGACTTGAACCTCCAATCTTTCGGTTAGCAGGCATGTTAACTGCCTTCACCACTCAGGGGTTCTCAGACACTGATAAAGCTTTGAAAACAACTTAAATTAAATGGCTAATTAGCAGCAGAGACCGGCCTTAAACCCACATCTCTCTGTCTCCAAAGCCCACACTCTTTCTGCCGCCTCTCCTTGTATCTCAGGAAGGCTGAAACAAGGATGTATAGCGTTCGGGGTGAATGCAGTACAAGGAGCGATCGATTCTGCTCGGGGAAGGTCAAGAAGCGATGGCTCTACTACTAAGGATCGGCACTGAAAGGAGCGAACAGAAAATGGATCCCTCCTCATGATGCAGGAAGTACCCTCCACACCCACAGGAGAACTAAGCACATCCCTGCCTCACAACAGGCCTTGACTGATTTTTTTCTGAGGCCTAGGCAGCACCTCATGATACAGTCTGGAAAATTGTTTTCAAGTCTGCTTGCCTTAAGAGCGGGCATGTAGTCAACAAGCTTCTTCAGGGAGGAAAAAAACTTGTTTTTACCTGAGGAAACTTAATTCAAGTTTTGAACTCATTTCTTCTTTCAAGCAGTTTCCATCGTAAACCCAATTCTGTGGTGGGATTTACTGAAGCACAGAACAGAAAAGACATTGGCTCACAAGTGACTCAGGGATATGATGTGGATTAGCGCCTGGAAAAAATAATAAACGATAAAGCTACTGAGTCCTGAAAACACTGAGCCATCCTTGAAAGTAGACTGGGATTTGAACAGGGAAGCTATTGCAAAATATGTCAAGAATTATATCTGAATTACTTCCCATTCAAAAGTTGCATTTAGCTGCTAATTTACCCTTTACTGCACTTTAACCCTATTAAAGAAAACATTAGCATCTCTTTTCACTCTGATTTTAGGTGAATAAATAAAAGAATAATTAAATTCCCAGGGGCCATTAGGGGATAACGAAAGAACTATAGTTAGAATGAATAATTCATGATCAAAGGGCCCATTAGTTCCTTGGTAAGGGTTGCATTTGATCATGTCTTATTGAAAAGACCGGATCCCTGGCGGCGCAGTGGTTAAGCACTTGGCTGCCAATGGAAAGGTCGGCAGTTGGAACCCACCGGCCCCTCCATGGCAGTCTGCTTACGTAATGGAAACAGTATGGGGCAGTTCTACCCTGTCCTACTGGAGCGCTAGGAGTTGGTTTTGTTTACTAAGAGGACGCTGTGAATCTGAGGTTCATCATGGGCGTTTTTCTCATCCTCTCCACAGCACCCAGTCCTCCGGGGCATCTGCCCATCTGAGTTTCCCAAGAGGCCAAAAGCCCTCTGGCAAAGGTGGGGAGCTGGAAGACTTCACCACAGTGCTCACAAAAGACCACATAAAGAATCAATTGTTCATTTACTGCCAAGAAAATTCATCAGGTATTCATTGAGCAGTATGTCAGGACTGATGAAATACCGCTCAGTCCTGCAACATCATTGATAAATGGAGAAAAGACTGAAGTTGTCAAGGATTTCATTTGACTGGGATCCACAATCAATGCCCACGGGAACAGCAGTCAAGAAATCAGGGGACATACTGCACTGGGCAAATCTGCTGCGAAAGACCTCCTGAAAGTGTCTCTACAACATCAAGTGTTTTCATTTTTTTCAAGAAGCCAAAACCTAAATAGAGAGTTTGCTTCTTACAAACATTTTCAGTCATGGAACTGAACGCTACGAATACTGGAAAAACAACAGCCATATTTTCAGCTCATCTAACGCAAAGGAGAAAGAGTTTTATGACAAATGGTTTCGGTGATCTTCTCATGGGACAGTTATAGGAATCCCGAAAGACACCAACAGACACAGTTAAGGCTATGCATTTGATACACCCACAAAGGATAGGGAAAAATACCAACATGAAAGCCTGGCTGCACAGTCCCAGTTGGAAGTACAGCTTCCCAAAGTTCTCAAGCTCTTCTCTTCGATGCCCAGCTGCCAATGGTTCCATCTTTGTAGAGTGAAGTTCTGTCCATCATGAGAACCACCACTTTCCCATTCTCATAGGAGATTCGTAATCTTCGGGAAAGTCTGGTTAACTATCTTCTACTCACCAAGTATGAGTGACTATGCAAAAACAACCCCAGTGATGGTAGAAAAACATGATGAACATAATGCCACTGACCTGTACTTGTAAAGATTGTTGGAGTGGCCAACGTTTCGTTACCTATGTATTTACCACACATACACATACACACACACACGTGATGAACATAATGCCACTGACCTGTACTTGTAAAGATTGTGGGAGTGGCCAACGTTTTGTCACCTATGTATTTACCACACATACACACACACACACACACACAACGAAAATTTACTCCCTGGTAAATCAAAGGTCAGTTTTCCAGAAGACCTTGGCTTTTCCACACTTTTAAAGACGAAGCACCAAGCCTACCGGAGACCTGAATTCCTACATGCACAAAACCAATTTCTTACTTTTTTTTTATTTTTAGTTTTACTCATTCCTCTCTTTCCATTCCCTTACGTTCTTTTAAATCTTACAAGGAACCTCAAGTGCTCTTGTAAATATGTGTGATAAGAATAAAAAAACCCATAGGAAATTAGATCAGGACATCAGACTGAGATAATATGTCTATATCTCTTTCTTCCCTAAAGAAGACATAAAAAATTGCATTAGAGAAAACAAAATTATACCAGTGGCAGTAAACACAAAAGAGTGTCCTTGGTGGATCAAACTTGAGGAGTCCATGAAAGCAGAAAGAATCAGCTTGACAGAGGAGGACACAGATCAGAGAACACAAAGCAAAGGACAGCTGCAAAACAAAACACAGGAGCATTTCTAGGGGTTCTCCAAATCAAAGGTAGAAGATTTAAGAAGCAAGAAGGGATGCTAACAACAACTATCAAAGTGATTTTTGGTATAACTAAATTCATATCAGCTTATCTTTTTTACTTTGGTGCCAGACTCTTTTGAACAGAGAATGTGGGTACTTGTGTGGGAGGGGCCAAAGAGTACCCAAGGTGGTGGCGACATCCAGGAGGAACAGAGAACGTACTCCCTCCAACTACTCACCATTGGTAAATCACATAGGGAAGTTTAACCCATACTATGCCCATGATCAGAGCCCCTGGCTGGCACAAACAGTTAAGTGCTCCACTATTAACTGCAAAGTTAGAGATTCAACCCCACCCATAGGTGCCTTGTAAGAAAGGCCTGGAGATCTGCTTCCAAAAAAACAGCCACTGAAAACCCTATGGAGTGCAGCTGCACTCAGACACACATGGGGTCGCCATGAGTTGAATCAACTTGACCAACGTGGGTTCCATTTGGGGTTTTGGTTATCTCCCTGACCGCTGGAAGGAAGCTGTAATATGCAAACAAAAATGGAACCCCAGAAATAAATCTGAGACAAAATCAAAAACCAGCACATATTTGAAGAAAATCAAGACCTTGACAAAAAGGAAACAGAACTGAAAATAAATAATTGAATATTCTGGAAATTAAAATTACTATAAAAGTATTCATAGGAAGGGCCTTATTAAACAACGCATAAAACTCAAAAGCCATAGGGGACAATATTCTTAAATTTAATTACATAAAAATCACAAATTTCTCTTCCACACAGGCACTAGAAACAATATTAAAATAAAACTTCCAGGTGGGGAGAAAGTAATTTCAACTTCCAGTTAACAAAGAAGAAATACCAAGACTATCTGAAGAAGTTCTATAAACTCCTAAGAAACAAAAAGACTACACCACCAACAAAGTGCCTGAGAAACTTGAGAGAGAGATGCGACCTCACAAGTCATCAGAGAGACACAAGCGAAAGCAGTGAGATAATAGTTTCTACCCCCTGGATTGCTAATAATTAAAAACACACCCACAAAAAAAAAAGTCTAGTGCTTGTGTGGGAGTGGGGAAATTAATACTCATGTATGGAAACATAAATCAATACCAACTTTCTTAGAGGATAACTTGGTAGTATCAAAACTTCAAATAATTGTGACTGGAAAAAATGTGTTTTTCCATTTTTAATTGATTTTTAGAACCTGAAACAGACCAAGCTACTGTGACACATCCCTCCTATGTGACAAAGCACAGTCTTGAGTGGAAATTACAATACGTCACCACAGTCTCTTCCCAGGTTGGGGGTGGGGGTGGCAAAGAAATGAGCTGGTTTTAAATGGAAACCATTCTCTTCCAACGGCTCCAAATGTGCTATTGGGGGTAGGGTGTAGCTGGTAGAAATTTCCTCTCTTTCCTCATCCCTTTCCTGGAATAAGACATATTTGCCTAACTCCTCCGGGGGCAAGATATACAAATAAAGCCACAATAACAGTTGCAATGCAACTAAAAGCCAAAACTTGGGAAGTTTGTTATTGTTGCTGGTATTTTACTTTAGTTTTCTTTTCTGTTTTTCACACAAAATATTTAGCAATGGAAAAGCCAGTCTTGTAGTTATTCTGCCCACTGTAGGTAACTTTTCATTTATTCCTCTCTTGTATCCTAATGAGTTATAAGCCCTCAATGAGAATACATGGGGAGAAAAAAAAAAAAAAAAACACACTTTGAAACGTAATAGAGAATCCAAGCTGAAAGCTAAGGAGAAATGCCTCATGGCTGGAGAGTGGAGAAGAAGCAGAGGGATTTAAGAGACCAAGTATTCTCTGGGCAAGAAAAGGGAGAAATGTAGAAATCCTGGAAGCAAGGAGGGCACCTGAACAGCTCAAGGATCGGGAGGAAAAACTTCAGGGCCCGTTTATTTCAGAACCAGGCCCATTCCTGTGCATGGGACTCCTTGTATCAGTTAATTTTTTCCTAACTACAAACCATCTCACAAATATTGACTTAAAGCAGCAACCCCTTACTTAGTTCAGAATTCAGTGGACTGGCAATCTGAGTGGGGCTCAGCCGCGTGGCTTGTCAGGGATCATCCGTGTTTACTCATGTGTCTGAGGACAGCTGCTGGGTCATCCGGGGAACTGACTGGCCTCAGATCGCCTCAGCTGAGATGGTTCATCTGTGTTCTTTGTGGTCTTTCATCTTCCAGTAGACTAGCTCAATCTAGTTCATGTAACAGCTGGGTAAATTTCTGAGCGAACAAGCAGAAGAATGCAAGACCTCTTGAGGCCTAGATTTGGAACCGGCATCACATGACTTTTATTGCATTTTACTGGTTGAAGCAAGTTCCAAGGTCAGCTCAGATTCAAAGGGTGAGGAAACAGACTTCACCTCCTGTTGGGAACAGCTGCAAAATTGCATTAGAAAGGGGTATCAATATCAGGGAGAATGTAGATAATTGTGGCTACATTTGCAATCAATCTACCGCCCCATTTCATCAGTCAATCAAGAAGCAGAACCTGAATTCCTTCCATATATCCCAGATTGTCCCAGGAGCTGTGAAAAACATAAAGGGATAAAAATACAGTTTTGTTGTTCTTGCTGTTCCTTGTGGATGACTGTCAGCATGTTCTCTGTGCAAGTTCTTACTTATGTGTCGTTGTTAGGTGTTGTTGAGTCGGCTCTGCCTCATAGCGACCCTATGGACAATAGAACGAAACGCTGCCTGGTCCTGCGCCATCCTCATGATCATCGTTATGCTTGAGCCCACTGCTGTAGCCACTGTGTCAATCCATCTTGTTGAGGGTCTTCCTCTTCTTCACTGACCCTCCATTTTACCAAGCATGGTGTCCTTCTCCATGGACTGATCCTTCCTGACAACGTGTCCAAAGTATGTGAGATGTAGTCTCGCCATCCTTGCTTCTAAGGAGCATTCTTACCTATGTATCCATGGAAAAAAAAGATGTTCTGAGATTTACAGAAGGTGCAAGTGTTCATTTTCTGCTTAATCTATTTCAAACAGCTATGACCTTAGAGCTGGGGGTATGGAAAGCACAGCTCAGCTGTCGTCTCTTAGTGACTCAGAGTCTACTGGGAAACCCCGATGTGAAAGGCACCTGGGAAACCGAGATGAAGAAGGAATTCATTCTCCTTCATTAAGGAGATGATCTGAGTTGGAATTTAAAGATAAGCAGACATTTGCTAGACTCTGAAAGTCAGGAAAGGCAGTCCAGGGAGAAAAGACGACATGAAAAACATGAGGACATGCAGCAGTGCAAAGCGTACCCAGCAAAATATACCTTATTCAGTGTGGAAGGCTCAGCTGGAAGGGTATAAGGGAGGTGAAGGAGGTGGGGTGATTAAGGGGGAGAAGAAAGTGCAGATTCTCATCTCAGGCAGAGCATAGGGACCCTCTCACTAGGTGCAAAAGTACCTGAGTGGGCTCCCACACCTGGCTCTGATCATTTTCTCTCTTAATGACGTAGTTCATGTCTAAGACACTATTTAAAAACTCACAATTCTAGCAGAATGTCCCGTTTCTATGAAGTCAGAAACCTAACTGTACATTGTTCTATTTGCCATTTCTCCAGTGCCTTCTGCCGAAGAAATGGGGACACTGATCTCCTTACATTTGCCTCTCAATTTCAGACACCCCAAAATTGAATTACCAGCTCCGAACTGGGATGAGATTCTTTTACAGCGCTTCCTGCAGGAGAAGTTATTTTCCTCCGGAGACATGTTTTTAGTGTAAAATTGGATTCGGGCACAGTCTTGATTCTTATTGTAAAATTGGATTCTGGCACAGTCTTGATTCTTATTGACAAGTCTCCTTGTTTACCGTTGTTCATCCTTAAGATGTTTCCCCGGTAAAGACCAAAAGGATAACAACTGAACCCTATTTGCCTCCAGTAAATCATACTCAGTTTTCTGGTACTCACTGCAAGCAATCTGCTCCAAAAGAACTAATTGGGTCTGAGAATACAATATGTGAGTCTGGATGGCATCGTCTGCATAGTCTCAATTGCAGGCTTCATTTTCTTCCTCAAATCAACAGTCATTCTGTTTAAGTTGGGCTCCTCTTTTTTTCCAAAGGAAATGGCTGCTGAAGGTGGGGATGGGTGCACCCGGGCATTCCAATGGTAACATGGCTGCAGTGGTGGGATGTGAGCCATAAAATGCATGGCATCTCAAATCCGTCAGCTTCAGAGAGCTGCGCTAACGGTTGTTGGCAGACACGTACGGTGCTGGAACTGCCACTCATTTGGTTAGGAACTGCACAGCAGGGTTTCCAAGTGTAGCTTCATCAGACGCATTCTGCCCTTCCTCTCTCTCTCTCTCATTCTGCGTGTGTGTACATGTGTATGTGCGTATGTTTAAGAAGGAAGGGAGAGACTTGTCAATAGACAAAAATAGCTCGTGTCTCATGTGTCAGACTTTGCTGCATGATAGAGCACCTCAAAACTTACTGGCTTCACTCAACAACACTTTATTCATGGTCTTATGTCTGTGGGGCAACTCTGAAAATCCACGCCTGGCTCAGCTGACCAAAGCTGAGTCCACTCATGTGTATGCATCAGCTACAGGTGGAGGCTAGGCTCAGCTGGGATGGTTCATCGCTGGTCCATATGGTCTTGCATACTCTGGCAGGCTAGCCTGAGCTGATTAGCATGGTGGCTCAGCAGGGTCTAGAGGCAGATTAACCAGTAAGAAACGTATGCACAGGCTTAGAGCAAGCAAGGGATGCACAGGTTTAGCTGTATTTACTTACTAATCTGTACTGCACAATTTCACATGGGTTTTGTGGTGAATAATAGGTGCAACTGTGCACTAGATTAGTAAGTAAGCACAAGTAAGCCTGTGCGTACCCTGCTTATTGGGTAATCCATCCCTTACAGGGACCCAAAGGACTAAATAGAAGCATGCAAGGCCTCTTGGCCTAGATTTGGAACTGGCACGGCATCACACCTGTCACATTCCTTTGGCCAAAGCAAGTCCCAAAGCCAGCCCAGAATTTAAAAGTCAGTAAACAGACTTCACCTCTTGAGGGCAGAAGTTATGAAGTCACTGAAAATGGGCATAGATATTAAGAAGGGATGGAGAATTTGGGCCAATTTTGCAATCTACCACAAATCATAAGGGAATAATGCGTTTATTATTACTGAAATCACCAGAAAAGGAAATTATGTATCTGCTAATTATTTTTATAAGAGGGTAGGTTGGAGTTGTGTTGAAATATGAAGTAGGGTGGGTTGATTTTCCATCTCCTTCTCCAACTTCTTCTTGTTTCACTGGTTTGGAAAACCCTTTGATTAATTAATATACCAAATTTGGCCAGACAACTATTGGAAAGGGTTAAGTGGGAATAAAGGAGTTTATCTTCCACCATCTACTAAGTGGCCTCTTTCTGTGTTATATCAGTTGTAGAAATAGCTCAGGAAAGCAGGTAAGGACAGTGATGTGAGATAAGACATGTGAGTAAGCAGCCACTCAGGATTGGTTCGCTCCATCTATATGACAATATTAGGTAAAGAAGTGGTGGGGTACCAAAGGTTTTTGGTCCCAAGGGCTCCAAAAGAATATGTAATTAAATTTAAGAATATTTTCCCCAGGACTTTAGAGTTTTATGCATTGCTTAATAAGAACTTTCCTATAAATATTATAAAAATTAACTCAAAGTGGACCATAAGTCTAAGTGTACAATGTATAATAATTCTAGAAGAAAACATAGCAGAAAACTTTATGGCATGACACTAAAGACATAATCCATAAAAGGACAAATTCACAAATTGGACTTCATCAAAATTGTGCTTGACAAAAGACCCTATTAAGAAATGAATCAACAAGTCACAGAGTAGGAGAAAATATTTGCAAATTACATATCAGACAAAGGACTTGTATTCGTAATAGGTAAAGAACTCCAAAACTCAACAGTAAGAAATTTTAAAATAGACCAAAGATTTGAATCAAAGAAGATATACAGAGCTTTAAAAAAAAAAACAAAATGCTCCAGATATTAGCCATTAGGAAAATGCAGGTTAAAATCACAATGAGGAACTACTGTATGCTCATTAGAGTGACAAAAATTAATTAACTGGCAACATCAAGTGTTTGTTAGCATGTGAAGCACCTGGATCTTGCATACTGCTGACGATGTCAAAGGTTAGGGACTGGGAGGGTTTGGCTACAATTGCATAGGATAACAGAGTTTTCGGGGGTTGTTCTGTATCCTGATTGTGGTAGTAGTTACACAAATAGGTAACCCGTTGCCGTCAAGTCGATTCCGACTCATAATGACCCTATAGGATAGAGTAGAACTGCTCCATTGGGTTTCCAAGGAGCAGCTGGTGGACTTGAACTGCTGACCTTCGGATTAGCAGCCAAACTCTTAACCACTGTGCCACCAGGGCTCCATGCGTCAAAATTTATAGATCTGTATACCAAAAGGAAACCCTGGTGGCACAGTGGTTAAGAGTTTGGCTGCTAACCAAAAGGTCAGCAGTTCGAATCCACCAGGTGCTCCTTAGAAACCCTATGGGGCAGTTCTGCTCTGTCCTATAGGGTTGCTATGAGTCGGAATTGACTCTACAGCAATTTTTTTTTTTTTTTTTTTGGTTTGGCACACTAAAAATGTCCATTTTACTGTAAGTTAATGTAAAAAATAAAATTGAAATATGGACATACGTGTTTAGAGTTCATATCATTTCAAAAATGATTTCAAGTGATTTTCTATCTTTTGTATTTTAATATAATGCTATTAAATGATCATATCTTCGCTTGTCAACACATCTTGAGTTTTTCTTTTTTTTTCTCTGTAAATATAAACCAATTTGTGAACAAATTGATGGTTTTCGTTTAGAGGAACTACAAAGTTCTAAGATTAGGACAAGTTGGTAGGGAAGATGCTCAGAAATTGAGTATTAAATGAGAAAACATATGATCTTCTCTGCCTACTAGAGAAGGTCTCCATGAGCTAGAGAGTTTGCGGGTCTTTCCTGTACAGTTCCTTAATTAACCCTTCAGCTGGCATGGTAGATATTGGTGATCTATTTTTGCAGATGAAGAAACTGAGGTTCAAAGAGCTGAACATAAAAAATATGCAAGACACAGAGCAGGAATTCAAATGAGGCCTAACTACAATGTCTTTGCTCTATTAATGAAGAACGCAACTTCCATCCCTGCTTTAGTCCAACAATATAATGCATTTTTTTGTTTTGTTTTGTTTTGTCTGAAGTCTATACACTTTCTGTGAATTCAAAGCAGAGCGTTTTTTTTTTTTTTTTTTTTTTTTGGGGGGAGGTGACAGTGAATTTTCAGAGGGATAGTAGCTTTTGGACACGTGGGAGAAATCATTATATGTCCCTCTCATGCTCAGTGGAAGAAGGGCATCAAGTTCAAGGGCAGGGTCTGCACAGTCAATATTTCTTAAGGCGGCAAATTTCTTGACCTCATCCCTAGAACCAGCTGTTTTTACTGACTGCATTTGAGTATAAACTTGGGAAATCTAAGAGGAGGGAGTCTGCTCTTCCCCTCTCGGAAACAGAGCCAAGAATTAATCTAAGTGTTCCACTGGACAGAAGACAAAGAGACTTCCCTGAAATCAATCTTCCAATTTTTCTCTCTGTTAAGACTCAACACCACCAGGGACCCTTCAGAGCAGAATAAAGCTGTTTGTCAACAATGGGCCCTATATTACCTTAGGGGACCAGCAAGAAACAGCATCAGACGGCTCTAGTCATATCAGATACTGAAGTATTCCATATTATTTGTTATTTGTTCCTTTTTATTGTAAAGTAATAAAGTTCAACATATAATATTTTTATAATACTATAAGAAAAAAAGAAAATCTCTTTTATCATTTTAGCACCAGATTTGTTTCCTTTTATCCTTTTCTCTAAAGAATTTTACCAAAACATGATCATGCAATGTTACAAAATTCCGTATGTTGCTTAATCCCTTGGCATTATATTGTAGCATTGTATTCTCACACCCTTAAATAGTTTCTAAGAGCAGAATCTTTCTCAGTGATTTCATAGCATTTCATCATGGCAATGTAGCCTCGTTTATTTTCAGTGCCTACCGATTACTCATTGTTCAGTACCAGTATTCTGTTATTAAAAATAACAGCCTTATTCACATAACATTATGTGGATCTCTCATTATAATCTAGGGATACATTTCTACGAATATGATTACTTAGCATATTGATACCTATAGCCAAATTGTTTGCCAGGACATGTGCCAATTTACAGGCCAACAAGCATGATAAAAGAATATGAACATTTTTCTAAACTCTGGCCAATGACAGGCATTATATCTTGATTTTTTCCCCTATTATTATAGTAATTGCCTTTTTTTTTTTTTCTTAGAATTAGTAAGATTTATCATGTATCGTGAATCTATCTTTCAGATTGTTATCTGCCGTTTAATATAATTCACGTTGGACTTCAGTTTTTTAATTATCGTAAATATACATATGTGTGGGTGTGTGTAGATATATATATCACAAAATATTTGTCATTTTAACATCTTTTACATGTACAAATCAGCGACACCACATTCATCATGTTGTGTAATCATCACCGCCGACTACACCATCGTTTCTGAATCCTTCTATCCCCTTAACAGAAGCGCAGCACCCCCTAAGCAATGATTCTCTCTTTCCCCCTCCGTTCCACCCCTAGCAACCACTAAAAAAACTTTGGTCTCTATACATTTGCCTATTCTAGATATTTCATGTAAATATAATAAATAACATATAAACATAAATGTATAGCTGGCTGAATTTTCACAAACTGAATTCACCTATGTAATCAGCACCCAGGTAAACAATCAAAACATTCGCAAGACACCAAAATTCCCTTGAGACCCCTTTCAGTCACAAGCACCCACTTCCCCAATAGTATTGACTTTGTACACACAAAGGACAGTGCATAGGACAGATTTCTGGATGTATCAGACATCGACACAAAATGTCTGGTAGCCTGCGAAGAAAGGAACTGTATCAACTTAAAGTTTAAAATAAAATCCCAAGCAAACTGCCTTTACCACCCCTCCAAGGATCATCTTCACCACCATCAAGAATGCTATTTCTGGATCCTTTCCTTTAACACACAGCACAAGTTTTCCTACCCTCATTACCTGACGCCCAAAATCACAAAAATCAGCCAGAAGCAGCCTTAACAATGCATTTTTCTGCAACATACCCTAACATGCACAGCAAACCCCAGAATTTAGAGAGGCTTAACGATAAGTCTTTTAAGAGAGGGATGATTCACTTGCTCAAATAAAGGCCATAAAACCGATTTTGATGAAGAAGGAAGTGAATCATTGTCAATTGTGTAAAGTTAGAAGAACCACACAATTAGAGGGTCACAGATAAAGGAAAAGAGTAGGCAGGGCATATAGGATAAGGTCAGAGAAGTGGGCTGTGGCAACTCCACAGGCAGTGCCATCTGATCTGTCATTAAAATAAATAAATAAATGTGAAAGAAATTTTAGGAGACAAAAGGGATAGGGTCTCTTTCAGCAACAGATTATTCCTCTGGGTGTCACAAAATGTTACAGTTATAGCCTGCAGATTCAGGAAGATGAGAAAGTTAGGAGCTCAGAACTAAAGAAATACAGGCTTTGAACAAATTGCAACAATAGAAGAAAAATCTACCTTCTTCATGGCATTGACAGTTCTATCCCAAGGTTGCCTCTAACCTCCCAATTGCTAAATCTGATTCTTTTCAATTCTCATCTCACTTGACCTCTCTAGAGCCTTTGATGCTATTGATCACGGCCTCTTTCCTGGAATCTGTCCATTCTTTGGCTTCGGTGAAATCACTCTCTCCTTTTTCTCCTCTCAATTCTCCTGTCACTCTGCTCTATCTCTGTCTAAGCTTGACTTCCCCCAGAGGCAGAGCCTGAGCAAGAACTTGTATACAGTTACCCTGGAGGTGATCCAAGAAGGAGATGAGAGGACAGGAGAGAGTGAAGGAGGAAGGAAAAGGCAATTAAAGGGTGTGCTTTTCTAAGTCACTGTCGTGGGAAGCTGGGCTCACTTCCATTGTGAGCATCCGATTTCTAGAGCCACACCTGAGACCAACTCTCTTAATGGGTTCCTCCCAAAGGCGGAGTCAGAGACAAGGATTCGTAGGCAGGTATTTTATTGGGAAGCTATCCTAGGATGAAGGAGTGAGGGGCCAGAGACACTGAGGGAAAGAGAAAGCCCAAATCTAAAGGTGCACTATTGAGGTCACCACTGAGGGTGATGGGGCTTGATCCTATCTTCAGCCTTCTAAGGAATTCACAGAATGCCTCTCAGAACTGCCCACCTGAGATTGACCAGGAGAAGTATTCAACTATGAGCTCCTATCCCATTACCTACTTCTTGTGGGCTACCCTGAGGTCATTAACTCCCCTGGATGTCTAGACTGTGTACGCATGCTTGACTAGCAGGCTCCTGCCAGTGCCTGAAGTGTTAGAGGAACGTGGGACATCATGGAAGACAAGTGTCACCTGAAGGTGAACTGCTGTCAACAGGCAGCATCAAAGCCTACAAGGAACTGTCCCCTAGAGCGTGGCTGATGTCAGAGACGAGGCTGAGAGGACGTGAGTCAGGGCCCAGGGGTATCTGATACCATCCCCAATATGTGATCTTCCTTCACCTACCAGCCAGTCAATGCTAACGTGTCTAAGAAGTCCACCATGGCCCACAACCCTTCTCACTCTGCAACAGCATTTCCCCAAAATGTGATATTTTGACTCCCTACATCAGAATTGCCTTGGTTGTTTTTAAACATGCTGATTCCTGAGCCACATCTAGTATACACTGAGTTGGGATTTGGGGGGGGGGGGGGTTGACAGAAATCTGCATGCTTAACAAAATCCTGGCGATTCTTTTGCACACTGAAGCTTGAGAGTCAATACAACACCATTGTGCTAGGCAAACTCGGTCAGTCCAACAGCTTCAGCCAAAACCAAGGACTCTTTCATTTACCTCTTCAGTCCACACTCATCTCTGAAGTTCTATAATCACCTGGGAGATTTTTTTTTTCCTGACTCACTTCCATTTCATATAGAGTCATTATTTAATGAACCACCTCTGTGCTTCTGTAATGGGGGCACATGATTAATAAGGCTCAAGAGTAATTTTTTGGCTTGAATCTCTCTCTCCCCTATTTCCGTTTCTCTTCTGCAGGTTACCGGGTTGGACTCATTCCGCTTGCAAGTAGAAAAGAAATATTCTTTAAAAATGGTTGTAAAGAGTTGACAAACATAGAAAACGTATCCACTGGTCCACAATCTTCTTGCCTTTGAAGGGTGGCTGCTAAAGCGGTCTAGAAAAGGAGGTTGACAGCATATTGTCAGAAAAAGAGTCTGAAACAATGTATTCATTTAATTCACGGGTATTGGTCATGGGGGTAATGACTGGCTGTGGGCTTCCGGCTTCCCACTGACTAGCCAGCCAGGCTCTGAAGCTCTCCCTCCTTTCTGTATCCCCGTACCTCCTCCATCCTCCAGGGACGGCTTGCCTCCTACCAAATATGGCCATTTGGTATAGTTTCCTGATGCTTTTCCACCCCAGGTTTTCTATCACCAGCCCTGCTTTCTACAAGGGAGGGCTCATGAAGATAGGCATGAGAATTCTGGTCTAACTGATGTCTCTTACGTGCATGTCTGATTCATTCATTAGCTTCCCCAATGGCCTGTCGTTACAGTTAGCACACAGGCTTCTGAATACTTGTCAGTACAACGAATACAGGAAAGTCCAAGTGAACGCAAGGGTAGATACTAAAGCACTCAAGTAATATTTTGGGAAGATCATAAGATAGAACAACCAAGATGCAAAGGATGAGAAAAAGCACCCCTTTGTTTTTGTTCGAGCAAAGAGAGATGATAGAGCGAGATCAATAAAAATCTAATAGGGAAGGTCTGTCTAGCTTACAAGATCAGTAATGATCTGTAGAGATTTGAAAGGATCCACAATAAACAATAACCTAAGACAATACCAGCCTGCTGTGCCTTATGCAAAATGAATTCTGATTCATTTCCATCTGTACCAAAACCAACCAAACCCACTGCTGTTAAGTCAATTCTGACTCATAGCAACCCTGCTGGACAGAATGGAACTGCCTCATAGGGTTTACAAGGCTGTAAATCCTTACAGAAGCAGACTACCACATCTTTCTCCCATGGAGTGGCTGGTGGGTTTGAACCGCTGACCTTTCGGTTAGCAGCCGAGTGCTTAACCACTGCGCCACCAGCGCTCCTCTCATTCTATCTGTAAGGGGCCCCTAAAGAGCCTCTAGATCTCACTCTGGACTCTGGCCTTTCAGAACTGACACATTCCAGAACAGATCCGCGTTACACTGATTGTTCTGTGGGTTTATCAACAAAGCAACATAGACTTGTTTCATCTCTTATTTTTTCTTGCTCTTGATAATGAACAATGTCATCCTCACGTCTCCGCAGACTGTTACACGTGGTCTCCATGGGTTATCTTGCACACGATTTCGGGTTAGTCTGAGTCAGATGCCTCCTCAGGGGCCTAGATCTGACTCAGATGGAAGACAGCCAAATAATCCCGACTGCCACGACTAAGGAGGCGTTCAGAACTGTGCCAGGAGCAAAAAGAGGTGAGTGTAAAAGCTGGAGAAGATAGGTGTCATCATCAATATTTTCAAAGAATTGCTGGTTAGGCCAGGCTCCTTACAAGCAGAGCCCGAGATGAGGATTCAGTGGACAGAAGTTACTGACGGCATGCTCTTCAGGACAACCCTGTGAGAGCGAAGTAAGAAGAAGTGGATGGGGAAAGAGCCAGAGAAGCTAAAGTCTGACCCACAAGGTGCTCTGGATCATAAGTCACAAGACAGAGACACCTCCACGTGAGGCAAGTGGGCTGTGACTTTGTTCCCCCATATCACTCAGGCATTGGCTACTGACTACCTTATGTTTTAGGGCAGGTGGAGGGAAAGCACATTAACTCCAGCAATAAGCCATCTCCCCACAAGCCAAGGACAATCTTCCAGAGAAGGGGGCACTCCCATAACTCATTAGCAACCAACATCCACACAGTTGGAGGACAGGTGAACCAGCCTGAATATGGGATATGGTACTTTCCCAGATGTAGTTCCACACGAAAAGCTGAAATTCCCTCTGCTGAGGACCTCGGAAGTCCCGGACTATACCCACCTCATTGTTAGCCTTAGGTAAATGAAATGGCATATGGGACTGCGCTGAGCTCAATACTGGGACTCGGACTTCTCCCTCTATTCCTCTCTCTATCCTCAAAAGCATATTTATAGGGATTCCTTAACTGCTCCAAATAGCACTCTGCGTATAGCAGACCTCTCTGCTCAGTTCCATGGGAGCTAAATGCACTGTAAGACAAAGAAGTCATTAAACCAAACGAAACCCACTGCCATCTAGTCAATTCTGACTCACGGTGACCCCATGTAGTACAGAGCAGAATTGCTCCATAGGGTTTTCTTGGCTGTAATCTTTATGGAAGCAGATCATCAGGCCTTTCTTTCGTGGCATCACTGAGTGTTTTTGAACCTCCACTCTTTATGTCAAGGGTTGACCACAAACCATTTGCCCCACCTAGCTAATTGCACTGTGTCACAGAGAAACCATTATTTCCTGAAAAATACACATTGCATCTGAGGCAGCGTGGGAATGCCTACGGAAAAGTCTTACTAGATAAAAGCAGAGATTGACTCTGAGATTAGGTTGCCTGAGACTGGTGATATCAAGGCAGTAGAAGAAGACAGAAGGGTGCACGGTGGGGCAGAGCCCAGTCACAAATAGATGGCAACCAAAAGCCAATGGAAGAGAAGGATGAGCATCTAGAGCACTCTATTGGAGAAAAGCGCATCTCAGGTCTAGGCAGCAGAGGTCTTGTCATGCGCTCAGGCTGGAGAAGAGTCAGCATGTTGAAGACACCATCTGCAGCATCGGCCCAAGCTTACCTGGCCTTCTCTTTTGCAAAAAAAAAAAAAAAAAAAAGCCTGCTCACAGAATAAGGGGAGACAAGCCATGGCTCCGTGGAACTAAGCCCCTCCTCACCAGCCCAGAGGAGGGTCTACAACCCCTGTCTGTAGTCACTGCTTTCTGGGGAGAGGGTTAAAAGGGGAGGTAGTCTGTCAGTTTAACAGCTCACTTCGATAACGCAAGCAACCTGGCTTCCCCATTAGCTTTTCCATTCCAAATTATTCTAATTAATCTAAATGACAGTCTTGGACTCTCTGGCTGCCACTAGGGGAGCCAAGAATTATTTCATGGCAGCAGGACCTGGTATTTGGTGAACAACTTTGAATCAATATCAGTGCCTCTAATGGAAAAGGGCTTCAAGTCCAACAAAGCAATAATGCACATATTCATTTTTATACTGAAGATGCTGATAGCCTTAGGAAAAAAAAATAACAAAAATCCAATTACACCGATCACTAGTAATACCACTAATAGGCTCCAGCATGGCTGGAAAGCTAGATTTAATAGGACCAATCCTCTCTTTCTAGCAGATACCAAATACCTAGCTATGCACATTACCTGGATATCCTCTGATTGTGACATGCTTGTGGGCATAGGTGGGGTCTCTATTATGTAAGAATAATTGACCTTTCAATGCAAACTTGTAACTTGTGCTTACAACTCAGAAGGGAGGGTTATGAGCGTTTTTTGGATGGTGGGTTCTTCCCTAACAAAGATGCCTCTGTTTCCTCTAATAGTCACATTGGCGGGTCTTGTCTACAACTGAGGAAAACCAGAACGGCTGATGGACCCCTCACTCTGGAAGTGATACGCAGCTCACCTTGTGGCAGACTGCTCTAACAGCTGATGACTTGGGGGTTTGTTCTTTTTAAAAGAAGACAAGGCTCCCTTTTAAATATTTAAAACATTTTAAAATGTGTATATGGTAAAGTTTATTTTTGTTGTGGCTACTGTTGTGCAGTACCGTGCGTTTTAACAAATGTAGAGAGTCATGTAACCACCACCAAAATCAGGATACAAAATAGTTTTCTCATTGCAAAAATTTCCCTTGTGATACCCTTTAAAGTCACAACCTTCCTCTAACCCAATCTCTGTCAACCACTAATAATTTCTCTGAATTTATAGTTCTGCCTTTTCCAGATGTCACATAAATGGAATTATACAACACATAACCCACCGAGTGTGACTTCTTTCTCTTACCACAATGCTTTTGAGGTTCATTCAGGTTGTGGTATGTATAAACACTTCATTCCTTTTTATTGTTGACTAACATTTCAACGTGTGATTATATCAAAATTTGTTTATCATTCACCATTGAAGGGAATTGGAGTTGCTGTTTCCAGTTCTTAAAAATTATGAATATTGTTAAAAACATTCAAGTACACATTCTTCTGCAAACACAAGTTTTTCCTTCTGTAGGGTGAGGACCTGAAAGTGGGATTACTGGTTCATATGGTAAATATATAGTTTAATTTATTAGAAACTACCATTTTTCCACTGTGGCTGTCCCATTTTACATTCCCACCAGAAATGCAGAAGGTCCGGCTGCTACATCCTCACAATATTTGCTATTGTCAGTTTTTTAGTCGGTATGTTTGTTTGTTTGTTTTTTTTTTTTCCCTATTGACTACTTATGGACAGCACCTTGTCATGTGTTTATTTATTTGCGACCTTTGCATCTTCTTTGTTGACATGCCCATTAAGATGGTTTCATGTCATTTTCATTGAGTTGTATGTGTGCTTATAATGGAGCTTGACTGTTTGTTATGTATTCGGGGAATTTTGGATAGATGCCAAATAAACACTAAAGAGATAATTCTTTACTCTAAATGTTTCTAATCTAATTTCTTTTTCATTCTCTTTCTCTCTCTTATTTATTATCTTTTGATTTTGACTGAATCAGCTCTTGACAGTGATTTGGAGAGAAAGGACTTTGAGACTGGACTCCTTGATTCCAGAGCCTTTATACAAGACTCTCCTGATGGGATCCCAGGGCCTCTCCCATGCTCAGGAGTAACTGAGGGCAGACCATCAAAAGGGCCACGTCAGCGAAAACTTTGGGAAACTCTCTCATCGCATCCTGGTGGTCCTTCATGAGAATCAGAATATGGCGCCGGGTGAGAAGAGGCCTTGGTTCCAGTCCCTATTGTGTTATGAATTCTTCTACAACTCCTTAAACTTATGAACCTATTTCCTGATCTTTCCATTAAGGCAGTTGAACTAGATGATTTCTTGGCTCTTGAAAATTCAAAAATTCCATGTCACCTGGAAACTTATATCCTAGTAAGAGATTATCATGCTTGAATTGCCCAAAATTGGGCCAATTCTAAATGATGGGATTATGTACATCATTAAAAATAATAACACATTGTATGGCACGCCATATCATTTTAGATGATAATACCACATAGAAAAAGTAATACTTAAAGATATTCATAATAATTTCCTTTAATGTTGAGCACACACCCATGCACACACACGCACACACACACACACACACACACACACACACACAGCTTTATCTGTCCAAAGCAGTTCTTGCAACCATGAATCCAGCACCAACACTTCTGTCACCTTGGATTATTCTCCATCATGCTGTGTGGGATCATGGCAGGTGACAGGCTGTAATCTGGTCTAACCCAGCTCCACAAACATGTCTTTTTACATTACAATTTAGAAGAAAGCAGGGCTTTGTCACAGTTTACAGAGACTCTGGAAGGATCTTTCCTACAGCTGCTCCACTTTGTCAATCTGCCGTCTCCTTTGTGTTAGCGTAACCCTGTCCATTGCAGCTCCCAACAGAAAGGCATTGCTCAGATCAGAATCAGTGAATACGTAAATAATTCAGATTAAGTCACAGCATAAACAGTCAATTCTGTTAAAATGGACTGGCTGCAATGAAAGTGTAAAGTGCCCGCTTCACACCAACTAAGATGGTTACAACAAAACAGACAGACAGCAACAAGGGTTGGTGAGGATGTGCAGACATGGGAGCCCTCGGACACTACTGGTGGGAATGCAAAAGAGTGTGCTGCTTTGGAGAACATCTGCGAGTTCCTCAAGCTGACTGACTAGACAGTTACTCAAGAGAACTGAAAACATATCCACACAGAAACTTGTACACGATGTTCAGAGCAGCATTGCTCATAATTGCCAAAAAGTGGAAACAACCCAAATATCCATCAATTAATGAATGGATAAATAAAACATATCTAGACACTGAAACATTATTTAGCTCAAAAAAAAAAAAAAAAAGAAGAAAGTATGATACATGCTACACAAATCAAAGCACTTGTTGTATGACTTCATTTACACAAAATGTCTAAAATGGACAGATGCAGAGACAGAAAATACCTTAGTGGCTGCCAGACGCTGAGAGCCTGGAAGAATGGGGAACAGCTACTAATGAGCACAGGGTTTCTTGCTGAAGTGATGAAAGTGTTCTGGAATTAGATGGTGGTGATGGCTGCACAATTTTGTGAATATACTAAAAACTACCGAGTTACACACTTCAAAAGGTGAATCTTAAGGTATGTGAATTATATCTCATTTTTAAAGAATTTAAAACAAATTGAACAAACCGAAAAAGAAATTTAATAACAATAAACCAAAGCGTTGACATGCAAATGTACATTTCTAAATATCAGAAAAAGAAAGAAAATAGATGACGTTGTAAATGGATTTACACATACATAAGAAATGTAAATGGGTGACGAAACTAAAGAAATTTTTAGACTGAATCACAAAACAGACCACAGTTCTATGTACTGTATACAAAAGACGAACCTAAACCAAGTGATTCAAACAAAATAAAAATAAAAATGCAGGCAAGTTATACGTGCAAATGCAAATTAAAAACAGACAGGGGGCATGATCTTAATATCGGACAAAGGAAGAGTTGGTCCAAAGCATATTAAATTTATCAAAGAGGGGCCTTACCATGCTATGAGGTGAAATACCAGTATGTCATAGTTTACAAAAAGGACAGCCAGCAACCATGTATGTATTATCTATTGAAAAATATTAATAAACTTTAAAAATGTATCAGCTGTGAGAAAGAGGTAGGCTTCTGGCAAATTTTGGCTTGGTTTATGGTACCTACTACTAGTTTAAGGAGCCCTGGTGGTGCAGTTAGGAATCCTGGTGGCACAGTGGTTAAAGCACTTGACTACCAACTTAAAGATCCATGGTTCAAAACCACCAGCGGCACTGTGGGAGAAAGACGTGCAGTCTGCTTCCACAGAGATTTACAGCCTTGGAAACCCTCAGGGGTCGCTATCAGTCAGAACTGACTTAATGGCAGTGAGTTTTGGGTTTGGTGGTGCACTGGTTAAGTACTCAGCTGCTAACTGAAAAGTCAGTGGTTCAAACCCACAAGCAGCTCCACTGGAGAAAGATGTGGCATTCTGCTCCCACAAAGATTACAGCATAGGAAACTGTATGGGGCAGTTCTACTCTGTCGTATAGGGTCGCTATGAGTTGGAATTGATTCAACGGCAACGGGTACTATGTAATTTTCTTACTCTGTGCAGAATAAATACCACTTATCACTAACAATACTGGCAGGTAGGCATTGTCACCGTTTAGGGTAGGATACCGCTGTTCATAAAGGCAAAGTAACTTTCCCCAACAACGAGCTACAAGTTAGTGGAGCTAGAGTTTAATCCTAGCTCTGCCTAGCTCTAAAACTCATGCTCTTTTTAATATTCTGCAATTCAAATAGTCCTATTTCTTCTTCTATCCTGATGCTCACATCCTTGGTAAGGACAATGGGAAAAAAAAAAAAAAAAAAAGAAGGTCAGTTCATTGAGCACCACCAAAAACAAAACTCTGGACGACTAAGCACACCATCAATGTTGGTGACCTAAACCCAGATAATTAACTCACAGCTCCAAAATCCCCACTGAAATAAATCCAACATACTATATATCGTTATAGAACTAGTGAAGGGTATTATCCACTTGCTTGGAACTTAAATGAATTTCATCAAGGAAGAGTGCTTGCAAGAACAAAGAAAGGCTGCCATTTACCCACCGGAAGAGACAGTACCAGAGAGAGCATGACGGGATCCCAAGAAGACACCACTAACTCTTCTGGCTCAGAACAGTAGGAACCACAGGGCAGGTGATCAGGGGAGAATCCTAGGGTCCGTTGGATCAAATGCGAAATAGTTAATTTTGCCAAAAAAAAAAAAAAAAAGATGGAATGGCTGTTTTGTTGTTGTTAGCTGCCATGGAGTTGTCCCCCAACTCATGACAACCCCACACACAACAGAACAAAATGCTACCCGTTCCTTTGCCATCCCCATAATCAGTTGCAGATAGGACTGTTGTGATCCATAGGGCTTCCACTGGCTGATTTTCGTAGAAGTAGATCTCCAGGCCTTTCTTCCTAATACATTTCAGTCTGGAAGTTCCACTGAAACCTATTCAACATCATAGCAACATGCAAAGCCTCCACTGACAGATGGGTGGTAGTTGTGGTTGAGGCGCACTGGCCAGGAAGCAAACCCGAGTATCCCCCATGAGAAGTGAGAATTCCCCCATGGAATGGATGTTCAGTAGACCAAAATAACAAATGTCTCACACATATCTTCATAGCGTTGTTATGAGGATTAAACAAGAGACCGCTGGCAGAGCACTCAATAAATGAAAGTTAAAATCAGAAAGGGGAAGGCTTAGGGTCCTATGGTCTGACCTTCCTGACTCTTTAAAACAGATGACCGGTTCTACTTTACTTTCAGTTAAGCAATTTCCAAGAAACTACAGTCAGTTCAGCAGCCATTTTCCTTAAATTGATCTGAAAAGAATTAGCACAATCTGCTTCAGAGCATTTTCCTTTATTTTCTAACCTTTATTTAGCAAGGAAACTTTCCCTCTGGCCCTTCCCCTTCCACTGTCTTGTTTTAATGTCCCTTGAAAATTTTAAAAAAAAAAGGAAAAAGAAATTGATTGGCGGATGACAATTCTAACTGTGGCTGTATCCTTGGAAACCATAGAGAATGGCTATTTTTGGCTAATTTGTTACTGTGATTTTCATGACAACAGCCAAGGGTGTATTTTAACTACTGTTTTCACTCTAATTCAATTAGAAAATAAAAAATGTTTAAAGCCAAACAGCTCTTAGACTCTCTAAGGCTGTTTCTGTTCTTTATATGCCTCAGTGGTGAGTGTAATAGGAGCCAGGAGACAAAACCAATACATAAGCAGTTTGCCTTCCCTGGGTTTAGCTGCGAGATGGATGTCTAGGTTATTCGATGAGAGAAAGGTGACATAGGGCTGATAATGTGTTCAAATCCCAGGCAGGCAGGTCATGGCCACTGATCCAAGACCCACTACCACCAGCCACCTTTCTTTGGAGTATCTGGATAATTAAAAGCCAAACCGTGTCCTCTCAAGATCTGAGGTCAGTGACATCAAGTTCTTCCAGACAAGACATATGTAACTGCTGCAAGTACTAGCTAAAACCCATCCTCCCAAATCTAAGATCACTGCATGACCTGGGTTTTGCAGGTAAAGACCTCATATCTCCCGAGGGTTCACACTAATGCTACAGATCAGGAGGAAGGACAAATGGCCCCCATCCTCCTTAGTTTTTCTTCTCACTTCCACCCAGCCAGAGGGAAACCAGGCCTGACAATGCAACTTTGGACAACAGGAAGGGAATATAATTCTTTTCTTACTGTGAACATTCATCTGTATGTCTTCCCAGTCATTACCGCAAGATAAGTTGAGGACAGGGTCCTTCTACCCATGCTATAAGTTCAAGAAAGTGCAAACATCCCCTTCACCACCTCCTAGCATAGAAAGTATGAACATATGACCTAAACCCGGACTGTCCAATGCCTTCACCTGTGAATCTGAATCTCTGGGATAGGATGTAAAAGAACAGGGTCAGTTAAAGGCTAGTCGCCTAGACTGCTGCATGTGGTTGGAAGTCCAACAGCAAGGCAGCTATTACCCACGGTCAGCAGAACCCAGCAGTGCATGCAGTCTATGGCCAGAGTGCCTGGGGTGGTCCCAGCAATGGGGCGACTTTTCTCCAGGAGCAAATGCCCCAGGATGGCTTGCTAAGCAGAGTGTTTCTGAGGAGGATGGTGGTACTTGCCTCCACTAAGTCCTGGCCAGGCCTGCTTCATCTGTCTTCCTCCAGATCCTAAAAAGCAGGAATAAAGAGCAGGGAGGGCAAGGCAGACAGCAGCTAGTTTTTGTCATGAGATTTGTAGTGCTATTTGGATGTCAGAGATTTTATAAGGTAGAGATTTTATAGAAACAATATTTAATTATAAAAAAAATTTTTGAGAGATAGGAATGTTGGAGTGAGTTTATTTCATGCGAACTACCCACTCATCTAACTTCATCCTACAAAAGAGCTCAGAAGACGGTCCTTCCATCAAGTACTTGAGAAATGGACAGAAGAACAGAGAAGCAGCATCGCTACTGACTAGTCTCCCACAAGGCTGGTAACAGAGGCTGAATGTGAAATTGACCAGCTGATTTTCAATAGTGCTGGAGGATGCTTGAATGGTATAGCCATTTATATGCAAGGCATAACTGACAGAAAAAAAGGTGAACGTGGTAAAAGTGAAGAATCAGTAGAGTAATGATCACAATGGTCTGACCTACAGAAAAATCTGGCTATGGCTCAGTGATAATGGAGTTCTATATCACAGAAATAGATGGGCAGCCCACTAAAGTTCTGCTTGAGATTTATAACCCCCAAAGTTTTGTGTCCAGCAAAGGCATGACCTGAGCCACCATGATATACTTGTTGCCATCAAGTCAATTCCGACTCATAGTGACCCTATAGGACAGAGTAGAACTGCTCCTATAGTTTCCAAGGAGTGGCTGGTGGATTCAAACTGGCAACCTTTTGGTTAGCAGTTGAGCTCTTAACCACTGCACCACCAGGACTCCCACCATGATATAGGACCCCTTTATACTAGTGTGGAGCCATAGCGGCGCAATGGTTAAGAGTTATGGCTGCTAACCAAAAGGTCGGCAGTTCGAATACACCAGCCGCTCTTTGGAAACCCTGTGGGGCAGTTCTACACTGTCCTATAGAGTCTCTATGAGTCAGAATCGACTCAACAGCAATGGGTACAGGTTACACTACAGTTAGTTCCCAGACTCAGAGCCCTTTGAACTAAGAGAAGGTTTTATACCCTTGAGGAAGGATTCTGCAATAATATCACAGGTACTTACAATGAATCTGCCTTCTAGTCTTTCCCAAAGGGACTTGTGGACATGTACCAGACATTTGGGAGACTACTGGAAGTTGGATCTGAATCAGAGCTAATCCCTAGGGACCCAGAATGCCACTGTAATTCATACGAAACAGTGAAGGCTCTATAGAGGTCAAATATCCAATAGATTGTGACTTCAGTCTAGGTCATGGTAGTACCAGTTGGTTCTTGAAGCCATGCCATGTATATTTTCTCAGTTTCCAGGTGTATTTTCACCCAGATATCCTCAGAAACTGATATAATCATTACAATTCCTATCTGACCCGTGGAATAAGGTTTATTTTTGTATGAAAGTAAATGAAAGTTTCTGGAACTCTATTTCTGTAATAAAACACTAAATCAAAAGCATGACATCCCAGAGAACGTCTCAGAAGTACGTACCACCATCAAAGATTTGAAAGATGTAGAGTGTTGATTCTTATAATGTCATTTAACTCATCAATTTAGCTAGTACAAAATATCAATGAGTCTTTAAGAATGACAATTTATAGCCAATGTTTAATCAGGCAATGACTCCATTTACAGCTGGTTTGCTAGATATAATCTGCTTACTACAGACAATTAGCATAATCCACAGCACTAGCATGCTGCTATTGATATAACCAAGTTTCCCCTCCCTCCATCCCAAACAGAAGACTTAGCAGAAACTATTGCATTTACCTGGCAGAAAAAGCTAGACAATCTACCATGCAGACTGAATGGTGAAGCAGAATTGTGCATCTGTTTCACAAATTAGTTTGCAGGGACCTTGATCTTCTCACTATCCCATGATATATCATGCTGGTTCATTATCGCGTGACTAAGTAGCTGAAAGTCGAAAATACAGCAAAAGCCTTGGGAATGCTTGCGTGACAGTGGTCAGGATATGAATCCCGTACAAATAGAGAATGCTCTCAACATCTGGGGATACAGTGGTCTGGAACATGTTGGCCTATATATCCTTAAGTGAGAGATTCCTGTGCCTTGTGTTCCCTATTACTAAAAAAGAGGCACAAAGTGGCCTCTTGGGATTTTACAGGCAACATACATCATATCTGGTTGTGTTTCTCCAACCTATTTACCAGGTTATTAAAAAGGTTTTCAGCTCTGGGTGAATTTAAGAGCAAGAGAAAGCTATCCAGCTGGGCCAGTCTGCAGGGCAAGCAGCTCTGTCACTGGGTTCTCAAACCCAGCTGCTTTCATGGTGCTTGAAATCTGTGGTAGGTGGGGATGCTGTCTGGAGCCTGTGACATGCCCTGATGGGAAAATCACAGCTCTTAGAATTGCATGAATAAAAAGCCTATGCCTATGCCTTCTTTAGAAAGTTAACTATTATTTTGGAAAAAACCTTCTTGGCCTCATTTTGTACCTAGTTGATGCTTGTTCATGTGACTATTCTAACTGAGCTGGATATCATGGAAACTGTGTGTTACCCAGAAACTCCAAGGCATGAAGTCAGATGAACCCAGCAGCACACCTTGATCAAATGGAAGAGGTGTGTATGGGACTGGGTCCAAGCAGTTCTTGAAGCAAGAGAAACCGCATGAGCAGATGGCTCACACACACAGCATGTCTTCTTTTGGCATATCAACCCACACTTTTGATCTCATGGGGAGTTCCTTATGACTAGAGTAACTATAATTTATCATACAAACAGGGACATTTTTGAGTTTTGAGTTTAAAAGTAGGCTAGGACAATGGGCTTAAACTTGGAATGTCCTAGGAAAACTATTATGTGTTGTCACCCTACCTATAATGTACTGATTCTCATCCGGGGATGATCTTGCCCTCTGGAGTACATTTAGCAATGCCTGGAGATATTTTGGTTGTCACGACTTGGAGGAGGGATGCCATGGGCATCTAGTGGGTAAAGGTCAAAGAAGTTGCTAAATGTCCTACAATGCACAGAAACAGCTCCTCCACAACAAAGAAACTATCCAACCTAAAAAATATCTGTAGTGCGGAGATGGAGAAATCTTTCTGTAACTATTTGACATAGAAGGAAAAAATAAATAAATTATGGAAAGTTCTTCCTGATAGGCTAGCACCAGAGGAAAGTGGACTGCTACAGCATTACAACCCCACTCAGAGGTTGACTGGTTAAGAAAGAGTTTAGGAAAGGAGAATATTCCTGGTAAGCAGACATTTAGTGTTACAAGTCCTTTTCCACCTGGATAGGAAGGGAAGACTTCCTAAAGTAATGATCCATATAGACATATGAGCTAATGGTTGAGCTACATGGCCATGTCCTTGGAAGGAGCAAGACTGGAAGACTGTTAACAAAGAGAGTTGGGGAATAAATATGTTAGTATACTTCTTATAAGTGGTCCTCAAGGCCTCATTGGAGAAGAGGCTCAATTAAGGTAACTTACTCTGAGTCTGTCTATTAGCCCCTTTTCTCAAGTACCTCAGGGAGCTTCTAAAAATGTGGCAATACTGGCAGAGATGGTGACTGAACACAGGTTCAAACAAATGGTCATCCTTTTGCCAGTGCTCATCTGGATACCACCCTTGTTGAGTGTCTTATACTCTAACAGCAGTGACCAACCAGAACTCCCAAATATGGTACCATACTTAGAAAAGATCAGCCTGTCTCCTGGCAGCAAGTTGACTGGATCCATTTAATCATGAAAGGGCCAGCATTTTTTTTTTCCTTCTCATTTTCAATGGCACTTATTCTGGACTCAGATTCTCTTTACCCTCTAAACACTTTTCATTCTAAAGTCTTACAGGATTTTTATGATATCAGCACAATGATACTTCTAATCTAAAACCATACAGTGAAATGAATAAAGAAAGAACCCATGGGATTTAATATTTTGTTCATGTACTACATTTTCCAGAAACAGCTTGCTTCATAAAATGGTGAAGTGGTCTATTGAAAATCAGTCGCAACACCTGCTGGGAGATGTTGTCAGGTGCTGTTGAGTCAGTTCCAACTCAGAGCGACCCTATGAACAAGAGAACGAACCACTGCCCAGTCTTGCACCATCCTCACAATGATTGCTGTGTTTGAGCCCACTGTTGTGGCCACTGCGTCAATCCATCACACTGGGCTGGGAAATGGCACCCTGCAAATTCAGGGCACTGCCTTAGAGGATGTGGTTTCTACTCAGAACTCGATATAAACATGTGACAATTTTTTGTATAAATCTGGAATAAGTAGGTCTGTGAAACAGGGCGTTAAAGAAGAAATGGTTATTAAGAATATTATGTCTAATGTTATATTATTTTCTCTTTGCACCTCCACAAGTCTGGTTCAGCTAGTTTAGCTTTCGCCAGGAAACACAAAAATGTCTTCATTCATTTCAAAACCAAGCCTTCCGCTAGAATATTTCAGACCTTTTTGCTGCTAAGGGAACGGGCAAAACATGAGGATTAAGTGTTGCCAGCTATGACTAATGATAATCACCAAGGGGAAGTAGGGTTTTCGTTTAACAAAGGAATAGGGATTAGAGCAGAGAACATGCAGCAGATCCCAAGTGGTGAGGGAGCAATCTGCCCTCCTGCCATCATGTCCAGAAGGTAACTGCCCAGTTTTCTGACCAAGGGAAAAGGGAATATGAAAAAGGCAATGAGAATGGAAAGTCACCTAAGATGACCTGTGTTCAATTACAGAAATAAAGACTTCAGCTTCTAGACATACCTAGTGATTTACTGTGTCATGTATATATTTATAGTACCTTTAATTTCCTCTTTCTTCCCCATCACTTTATAAAAGGTGTTCTATGTTGTGATTATTCAAATAATTTAGTCTACAAGTTGCAATATTTAAAAAATAAAATAAAAAGATCATGACAGAATGAAAATAACAGTGTACATTCTCCTAGAAAACTTGTACTTGAAAATGGATGCAGAAACTGATAGAAACTTGAGTTGCCTTTTCTTGGTTATGCTTTAGATAATTTCATTATGTTAGGCAGGACAATTTCTGTTTAAGCACATGTGTTAAAAGGAGGCTATCTGTGGATGTTGAGCCCAAAGGGTGGATGATAAAAGCCAATGTTCATATTTTGGGCTGACCGGCATAAAAATACTTTTTATCTGTCTGACAGGTACTAGATGCCCAAATTTGAAGCTATTTCCTCATACCACATCTTGGCTCCCACTGCGTGAACATGCAATAGTAGCATGTCCAATCTGGCATTCTCACCTAGGACACTGAATCTTGAGAGAGGAGAGCAAAGGTGCAGGGTTAATTAGAAATCATGTGCAGAGGCTACACCACAGCTGTAATTCCAGTGTAGTAGTCGATACTGTCCAGGAATGTGGGTGGCACTGGTAGTGGTAGCAAGGGTTCAGCACCGTTAGAAGTCATGAGTATGCAGTAGTGGTGGTTCCCAAGGAGCTTCCTGTTGTCTGTGATTTGCCTCCCTTAATCCCTGCCAAAAAAAACGAACAAATCTGTCTTGGAAGAAGTACAGCCAGAATACTCCTCAGAAGCAAGGATGGCAAGACTACATCTCACAAAATTTGGACATGTTATCAGGAGGATCAGTCCCTAGAGAAGGACATCATACTTGGTAAAGTAGAGGGTCAGTGAAAAAGAGGAAGACCTTCAAGGAGATGGATTGACACAGTGGCTGCAACAGTGGGCTCAAGCATAACAACGCTTGTGAAGATGGTGCAGGACCAGGCAGTGTTAAGTTCTGTTGTACATAGGGTCGCTATGACTTGACAGCACCTAACAACAACAACAATCCCCGCCCAAGCCTAGTTTTTCCATATTTTCCATTAATCCTTTAAATAATCTTTGCTGTTTAATTTACCAAGTATGGTTTCTAGTTTATTTTATATATATATAGCCAAGAACACATGAAATGGAATACCCATTTTAAAGTATTTAGTAATAGTTCAGCGATCCCAACTGGAGTTGGTTATTGTATCCCAGTGTGACTCCCTCACTTGGCTAAGTGCAGTGAGTTTATTTTTTTTTAATCTTCTAGTTCCTGAACATCTGTCTTCAGCAGGAACCTTCTAGTCAAACAGAACTCTTCATCACTCTCTAACAGCACACTAGCCTTTCCTACTTCCAAACCCTCACCTACACTAAAATTTTCCCCTTACAATTCTAGATCCTTATCTTATCCCTTAATATTATTCCTTCTTCTACATTCAGCAAACACTGAACAGCTATGATATGCAAACGGCCTCCATAAAACTGTGGACAGAAAGTTGAACAGAACAAGACTCATCCCTAGGCTGCTCACATTGTATGATCGTCCAGAAAATACATAAGTTATCGAAACTCAATGTGATCTATACCCTGCAAGATTAGATCAAAGGGTTAAATGTTTCTGCCTGGAAAGGAAGGCTTCTCAGGTGACATTTGAGATAGATCTTGAATAAAAGAGAGTAGAGGACTTTGCCATCCTTTAAGACGCAGTTATAATATTACTTCCTTTAGGACGTTTTCCACCCACCAGTCAACTAAATCTCTTGCTCATATAATTTTATGTTTGATTCTTCTTATTGTACTTACAATATATAATAATGCATCCTGTACCATTCTATAAGTGACTTAATATTATGCACTATATTTTACTTCTCTGTTTTCCCAGTACTCAGGGGAGTGTGAGAGGCACTCACTAAATGTGTATCTAATAAATGAATGAATAAATAATCAAGTCAATAAATAATAAATAAAGCCAAAGAGTACATGTCCTATTTTTTTTCTGATGACCTCACAGGAAATTTGCTTTCATTTGTGAATGTCCTTACCCAAGCCAGGCATGTCTTAATGCTAGAAGCATTATGAAGTAAATAATACAGTCACGTGCTTTCATTGATTTTACTGTCCACTTTTGGAGAAACAAATGACAAACAGAAATGCACTGCCAAAGCTTTTACCACATCACTCTTTCACTGTGATCTGTTGTTTGTTAAAAATCCAAATCATTTTGGTACAATCTAGATGTCAATTATTGTACATCTACACGGTTCTATCACAATTAGAATGTGATCTATCACACCTGGAGTCTATCTATCTATGTATCTATGTATGTATCTATGTATGTATGTATGTATCTTTTTTTTATCTACCTATCATCTACATCTATCTATCTATCTATCTGTCTGTCTGTCTGTCTTAGTCATCTAGTGCTGCTATAACAGAAATATCACAAGTTGATGGCTTTAACAAAGAGAAACTTATCTTCTCACAGTCTAATAGGCTAGAAGTCCAAATTCAGGGCATCAGCTCCAGGGGAAGACCTTCTCTGTCGGCTCTGGAGGAAGGTCCTTGTCATCAATCTTCCCCTGGACTAGGAGCTTCTCCATGCAGGAACACCGGTCCCAAGAGACACGCTCTGCTCCCGGTGCTTCTTTCTTGGTGGTATGAGGTCCCCCCTTTCTGCTCGCTTTCCTTTCATCTCTTGTAAGATAAAAGGTAGTGCAGGCCACACCCCAGGGAAACTCCCTTTACATTGGATCAGTGATGTGACCTTAGTAAGGGTGTTACAATCCCACTCTAATCCTCTTTAACATAAAATTACAATCACAAAATGGAGGACAACCACACAGTACTGAGAATCATGGCCTAACCAAGTTGACACATACTTTTGGGGGACACAATTCAATCCATGACACTATCTAATCATCTATCTATTTATCCATCTACCTAGCTACCTATCTATCATCTATCATATTAGTAACAACCAGCACAGAGTAATCAGGCAGTAATAACACAATATCACTTCCAAACACTTTCTTCTGTGATGCTTGGGGCACTGCTTCCTTTCCCCAGGCCTCTCTGTTCTCTAGGAATCCCTTTGCTACTGTTACTTGACATGGTTGGCAAACCAAAATAGGGGACATGGACTCTATTCTTTAGTTGAGCAGAGCTTAAAACAAACAAACAAATGCAGACAGAACATGGGCATTCCACTGCTCCAAAATTCTTTTCATAGACATCTTTTGAACACACACTTGAAACAGAATAAATTTTTTATGGATATCTCTGAAAGAACAGAAATCCTTCAATAATCATAGTGAAGGACGGAAGAGGAATCAGACATAAGGCTGCCAAGAATGCCAAGAAAGAATGTGTAGTGCCCTGGTGAGTATTTAAAAATATAATTCTTCATTTAGCTCACAATTCTGCAGGTCAGCAGTTTGGGCTGGGTTAAACTGGGTGGTTCTTCTGGTCTTGGTGGGGCTTGGTCATGCATCTATGATCAGCTTCCTGGTTGTCTGGTCACTAGATGTCCTAGGATGCCCTGTGCTGTGAAGTCCTTCAGCAGACTAGTTCAGGCTTGTTCACATGGCAACTAGGAAGGGTTCCGAGGGAGCTACCACAACCATCCAAAGCTGCTTGAGGCCAAGGTTTGGAGTAGTCATAACATCATTTTGGGGCATTCTATTGGTCAAAGCAAGTCATATAATCAGTTCAGACTCAAGAGGAGGAGAAACAGATTTCACCTCTTAATGGGAGGAGCTGTGAAGATATATTGCAAAGAATTTGGTTTCAGGCAGGGTTAGAAGACTATTCATTTTTGTAATCTACTGACCTTGATGTTCAGAGAGAAAGAAGACTCACTTATCGAGCATGACTATCCATCACCTCATCTCAACTGACTAATGGATAGAATCTGAGGTTTAGAGTAAGAAGACTCCATTGACCAGATGTTTGATCTTGGACAAGCAAGAACAAGGTTATTTAACCCCTCAGAGCTTCCATATCTTCCATAGCCATGTATTAAAAAGAGGATAATGATAATATTTAACTTACATGAATCCTATGAAGACAAAATCAGATAATTTATGAGAAAGTACTTTCAAGTCTGTAAAATATCAAATCAAATATTAGCATAAGCAGTCAAGTCTGGGAGTTAAGAGCATTGGCTCTGGAGCTAGATTGTCTGGGTTAGAATGCTGTGTCTACTACTCATTAGCTGCTTCCCCTTAGGCAAGTTCTTACATGCTCTGCAACTTACTTCTCTCGCCACTAAGTGATAGGTATTATTATTTTTACTGTTAGTATTAGGATCATCAGTGAGGCATCCTGCTAGAATTCATAGGTCAGACAAGAAATGCTATAAGACCCGGTATAATATTCTACTTTAGGCACGTCTTTATTGGAAACCAAGGGCATTACGCCGACTTAGGCAATTCATTTAAACTTTCTGTTTCCTCATGTGTTAAATAGGAATGTTTCAACTCGGCTACTCACAGAAGTATGGGAAGAATTAATTAATACCATGGTAGTTACAGATGTTGAGGGCTGAGAACCTCCTCCTTTACATAAATCTACATCTGAGGAAGACTGTACACAGGAACACAGCCTACACTAGGACCACCATTTGCCACTAAATTGAGAGACTCCCAAGTTTTGATAGCTCTTAGTGACAACGGTCGAGCTTTAGTCAGGATCTTCATCATTTTAGTAAAGGTAGTAAATTATAATGGAAGAGCCCAGGCTCTAGAGTCAGACGGAACTGGATTCGAACCCTAACTCTGCCATTTACATAGCATTTCCTGACTTCTGCTGGTTTCCACAACTCCCAGATCCTAAGTTTCCTAATTTGAAAAATGGAGGTGCTATTAGCTACTTCAGTGGCTTGTCTTATTACACCTCCCATATCACCATTATTGTTACTGACCCTTGTTTCTTCTGAAATTTTAGGGATGCCTGGATGAAAATGATAGAAGTTCCAAAGAACAGACTTGAATTTAAGTGAAGATAAAGGGAAACTCCATCCCTTGCCCTTCCTCGCCTTGTTCTCACTTCTGTCGTGCATCAAACTGCCTGGACTGGCCCCAGATGATGTGCAGCACAGATTGGTAAGGATAAAGCCTCCAGTCATGTTGGAGAAGGAAAGAGAGGGAAATGAACATTAATTGGGATCCTACTGTGTGTCAGAAATAGTGAAGTGTTTTGACATGCAGAATCCCATGTCATTTCCACAACTGTCCTTCAAGTAGACATTATGAGCCCTTGTGCAATCGCACAAGATCACATAGCTAATAGGTGACATCACTGATATTCCAAACAAAGACCACCTGGCTTCAAAGCCGAGGTTTTTGCAACTATAATTTTTTTTTATTTTATTGATAGATTGGTTGATTCATTCATTCATTTAGTTAATTCTTCTTAGAGAGTCACAGTAGCTGAGAAAAAGAAGAGCAGAGATCTTTATGCTGGACAAACTTGAATTTTAATCTCATTTCATTTATATACACATATACAAACACACACACATGCATTCTTTCTTCATCCATTTATTCAATGATATCCGGCACCTATATTATGTGCCTGAGACTCTGATTGGAAACTATGACGGGGACTGAATCTACTACATACATAACCTCAAGCAAGTTATTTAACCATTCTGACTTGGTAAAATGATATGATAATCACTACTTGGATTAATAGTATAACCAGAATGCTCCTTAGAGGCAAGGAAGATGAGACTACGTCTCACATACTCTGGACATGTGATCAGGAAGGATCAGTCCCTGGAAAAGGACATCATGCTTGGTAGAGCAGAGGGTCAGCGAAAAAGAGGAAGACCCTCAAGGAGATGGACTGACACAGTGGCTGCAACAATGGGCTCAAGCATAACAACAATTGTGAGGATGGTGCAGGACCAGGCAGTGTTTCATTCTGTTGTACACAGTATCTTTATGGGTCGGAACCGACTGGATGGCACCTAACAACAACAACACATGGATTAATGGAGCTAACACACGTTAAATATTTAGCATAGGCCCATTGTACACAGCAGGCACTTGATAAATTGTTGTTTTGTGTTGGCTGCTAGAGCTTGTTTCTTTCCTTCAACAAATATGTACAAGCCAGGAGCTGCAGATGTGTCCCCAGTCTCCACCCAGCATGTTGCCCTGCTTCTGGCTTCATGGCAGAGTGTGGTTGCTCATGACTGACAGAAACAATCTCTTATGGTCAACTGAAAACCTGAATTGAAAGAATGAGGTAAAGAAAAGCGAAATGGGAGGACCAGGGAATTTCCATTCATGCTGAGGCAGAAGAAGGTTCAAAAGTCAAAGTCAGAACCAACGTATTGCATTTATAGGGTCAGACATGTCACTTCAGATACACTCTGAATTTCTGTCACTCAGTGACTCTTTTCCTAACAGTTTTGGTTAGAGTCCCCTAACATTCTATTTCAGTTTTGTTTTTGTTGTTTTTTTTTTTTCATTTTTTTTGTAATCTACCTCTATCTCTGATCTGTTCTGCCAACTATACAGGCTGGCAACACATTCGCCACTGTCAATGTCTGTCTCTCACTATCTCTGATTCCCCAAACCTTAACTGGTTGCAACAATCCAGGGATCCACCTCTCATTTTTCGCCCAATTCCAGCCTCTCTTCCCACCTTCACTGATGGGACTTAATCCAGGGGTCTCTGCATGGTATAAATGGTTAATGTGTTCAGCTGCTAACCAAAAGGTTAGAGGTTCAAGTCCACCCAGAGACACCTCATAGAACTGACCAAAACTGATGAATGGACCAAAGTAGTAAGTTGGGAGTTTATTTAAAATGCAAGACAGAAGTCATTAGAGGCTTTTTATTAGGAGAATTGCATGATGTGTGTTATATTTTTATAAAGTTCACTGTGACTGCTTTTGGACAATGGATTGAAGAAGAGTGAATGGCCATTAGGTCAGCTATGCAGTTAAGAGCTGATGGTGGCCGGCTGACAGATTGGATACTGGAGAGGAAAAGTCATGGATAATCCCTAGGATTTTAGCTTGAGCACAAGATGGATGCTTAGGTCATTTACCGAGATGATAGGGGCTATAAATTTGATAGAACAGGCTTGGGTAAATCAAAGTTTGGATATGTTACATCAGATATCTGTAAGATACTCAAACAGGGATAAAATAGAAAATGGAGTATGCGAGTCTGAAACTGAGAGGACCAACCCTACCTTAATCGACAACAGATGGTATTTACATCCAGTTAATAAATCAATCACTTGTAGAGACAGTCTGCGGAGATCCCTGAGACTGTCCAACATTTAAAGGTTGGTAGAGGAGTAGAAGATCTCAAATGTGGAGAAAGTAGGATGTTTCCTAAGAGAGAAAAGTGTTTCAGCAAAGTGGCAGTCAATTGTATTAAATACAACTGAAATGTCAAGTAGAGTTTGGAAACAGAGCTCACTGGTGACCTTAATGAATGCAGTTCCAGTGGAGTAGGGACAGAAGAAGCAAAAATTGGAACAAGCTAGTAAGTAAAAGGGGCAGGCTTATAAGTGAACTGGATGTTGGGTAATCAGAGATCAGGTGCAGATGCTCTTTCTAGACATTTCCTGTGAAGGAAAGTGAAGAAAATGGTAAAGATAACTTATAAAGAGATATAGGGTCAGAGAAGGTTTTTGGTAACAACTTATTTACACTTCTCGTTTGATCTTAACACGAAGCTTGAAAAGCACTGAGCAAAACAAACAAGAAGGAAATGCTTTATGTGGGGTTGTTTTTGGAAACTTTATCAGGAGTACATCTCGTTAATGTTTCTAAGCAGTGGGGTAATCAATACATTTGGTCCTAATTTACTAGTTTCTTCCACAGACCATTTGACTGCATTCTTCCCATTCCCCAGATTTCACTCTCCTACTCTCTGGAGCCCTGGTGGTGCAGTGGTTAAGAGCTTGGCTGCTAACCAAAAGGTCAGCAGTTTGAATGTACCAGTTGCTCCTTGAAAACCATATGGGGCAGTTCTACTCTGTCCTATAGGCTTGCTATGAGTCAGAACTGATTCAACAGCAATGGGTATGGTTTGGTAATCTGGGTTCTGGGACGCTGGATTTTGATTCAGGATCTCTACCCCTTCCCACCTTTACTAAGACTCCTGACGTCTTTAGAAGACCCTCTGCCTGATAACTTGAACAGTTTTCAATCGGAACTTTGAAATCTTTGAAAAAAGAGAATACTAGAGAGGGCTATTAAGTATCAGCCTCTCGGCAAGATGATACAGCTCTCTTGGCAAGGGCACTTCTCACACATCACCCTTTGGTTCATAAGAGAGAAGATGCATGCTAGTGCTGATGTGACTCAAGTTTAATGGAAACATTAGTTCCTGAACTTCATTAGATCTCCACCCCATCTGAGCTGCTTTCCAGTGAGCTAGTCTGAAAGCCATTTTCTGTTACTATATGACAATCAAGTGTTCTATCTCCCTCAGTCATTATCATCTCTCATCCTGTTCAAAACCTACTTCTCATGGCTCCTATGACTCCGAAGCCTATGATTTAACTTCCCTAATAAAAGTCAAAGTCAGCAGAGACAGTGGATGGACCTATGTGTCCTACAGCAGCCCGTAATCTGCCATAATACATTTTGTTACATAGCTGCTTGAGCCAGACTTGAGGGAGACTTGGGCTGGTTATGCATACCCCTCTAAGAGTTCTGTCTCCTCCAAGTACATCTTCTACAGCACGTAAGCTTCCTGCCTCAGAGTTGTTTTTGTTGTTTTCTGCCTGTAGCCAGGCAATTCTAAGAAACAGATTCCAAACCAAATTTTCGGAATTTTTGGAAAATTCCATAATGCCATCATACTTATCCAGCCGTATTTGGTAAAGCTGGATAAATATGATGGCATTACGTGATTATCTACCTTTACTCACGGAATTCGATCCGGATGAGGATGACGGTTCATGAATAATAAAGACACAGCTAAAGCCCCAGCGGAGTAGAATGGGGCAAACTCTGTACAGTGTGAAAAGGCAGCAAGAAATCCAGTCATTCCTAATTGTCATTATCCCTTTAATACAACTTTCATGTCCAATCTCCTTTCCACAGGCTCTTGACTCCTTGCTCCTAACTGTCTACAGTTTGCTTTTCTCAATAATTATTTTAAATTAGATAAATTGGAGTCTAACCCAAACTCATTTTGCATGATATCCTAGTCCATTTGTGCCGCATCTCTAAAAACCTCTAAGCTATTTCTCTAGGCATAGGGTAGCTAATTATTTACCCTCCCAGCTGCCTCCAAGGCACTACTGAGCCTATGTTTAGAACAGAGAATGATTCCATTCGATTAGGAGGAAAAATGCCCACAGCTTTCCTAAGATAACATGAAAATTCCATCTATCCAAGGGGACTAAGTAATTTACTCTCTGCAGATTCCTTCGGATCCTGAAATAATGCACAGTGATGCATAGACACATGGTCATTATGCCTCAGATTTCCTCATTTGGTAAATCAATTCTTATACGTTGGGGATATGCAAATTCAATTATTCCTGAACTGCAGAATGATAATAATGCACTGAAATGTGTATTAGCATATCCACGTGGGGCAGGCTTCTCCTCCCCCAGGTCCTCTGCCACCTGTTGAATTAATTTGGTCTGATCCCTTGACATCTAGCAGGGTCCACATATAACAGGGGTAGACTAACTTAACCCGTTATCAGAGGAAACTGCGAAGTCACACAAGAGTCACATCTCAGCAGAACATCACAGAGAAGAGGCAAAAACCAGAACAAATGCTTCAGCCAATCAGTCGCCAGATACCCCCAAACAATGCACCTTGGCCAACCAGGATCATTGAAATCTAATAAAGAAGTTTCTCTCTGGGCCCACTGGGGATCAGCACAATGGCACAAGAACAGTGCTTAACTGGAACACTGCTTGCTAAGCAAGCACTTGGGAATTAAACTCCTTCATATTGTTCTTTTTCAAATATTTCTGAACCACAGGGAAATTCTGTTGTCATGATTTTAGAGAAGCAAAACTAAATTTCATTCTCAATCTGATTTTAATCTACACACAGAGAAAAATATCTTGCATTGTATTCATCACTCCCTCACTGACCCAAAGTATCCCAAAGGCTTGGGACACTTGGTATATAGAAAGCACAAAAAAAAAATAATTTAAAAAAAACTTCATAACATTTCCTGTCGCAAAGAGTTATCACATGAAACATTTTCTAGCATCTGTCTTGGACTCCTTTTGGTAATAAAATTTAGTATCCTAATATTCATTTGCAAATGGGTCATCTCCATTCCTCCCTCAACAAAACACAATGCCCTCTCATTGCCCTCTTCCCTGCTCTGATGCCAGATGCCTCCTTTTGACCAATGATAAACCCCATCTAAGTATCTACTTGTGGATTCACACTGCTGAACAGTAACAGGAAGAGGAAGGACTAGCAGCCCAAATACACTTGAGGAGAATCTCTATAAACTCTTCTTTGTGATTTAATACTCAACTCAGCCACACCCTTCTCCAGAAAACCCCGTTAACAGCCTGTGGATACCACATCTCTCAGCACAGTATTTTACTGTTTTACAGATTTGTTGCAGGTCCTTCACTTAACTCAACTTCTGGAGGTAAGAATCATTGTCTTATTAATCTTTGAATCCTACAGATCTGGCACATGGTAGGTGCTCAGTAAATGGACAAATATTTTTAGACTGAATTAATGAAGCTAAATTTTCATTTGGTGAAAATAATAAACTATATTGCCCATGCCCTTATTAATTTCAGCCTCATTATTTATATATAACTAGTACTACATTACATTACAGCACTGTAATACCTTCTGGAGGTATAAAAAATATAAATTATAATATTACCTACATTTGACATGTCAGAGGAGAATATAAAACTCCATTTAGGTTGATTTTAGAAAAGAAGTAAGGTTCCTGGACTCCTGTAACTTGTCCCTGGGTTTTTCTATCTCAGAATCATCCCAGTCTCCCTATTCCAGTATTAAGTTATTCTCTTACTATTTCTGCCCCATCAGCACTGATTTTTATCCTTCCTTCCAATGCAGCGACAGTTTTCCCAGCTTAACCTCCACATCCACCACAGGGCTTCTGCCCACCGTGCAATTTTCTATTGTGTCACATCCTCTGGTCTGTGCAGCCAGGTCTTCCTACCTTCCTTCAGGTATCATTTCTGAGGGATCCATTCATTATACAAATGCTAAGGTACCTCTGGGTAATGGAGATTGTGCTTTTCCAAATATATGAATGAGCTTTATCTTTTGTAACTTTTTGAGTACTTTGTCTCTTCCCTGAACAAAGATCAGGTTAAGCAAGAGGCAGAGGCAGAGATGAAAACATATAGCTTAAAAAAATAGTTTTTGTTATCCATAACAGACATAAGAAAATAGATGTGAAAGCGATGTTTTATTTCAAGAGAAATTTCTAAGTTTATTTCTCTTGTACACATACCCAAGACCATCAGGGCAAAGAAGACCATAGAGTTTGACTCTATGTCTGGGGCAGCAAGTAGGAAGCTCTAAACTTGTCCTTCGTAGCCTGAAAAATTACAGGAGGTGAGGAGGAAGGGAATGGACGGTAGAGACCTAAATATATATGCTGACATTATAAAACTTGTACAAAGAAACACCCTGGGGTAGGCAAAGATTTCTTAAAGAGGACCCAAGCAGCACTAACCAGAAAAGGAAAATGTTAAGTTGATAAAATGGGCCTGCAAAATAAGGCCTTGTTAGGCCTCCAAGACTCACTTGGCTTCCATGAGGCAGAGAGGCCTTGAGAAGTTTCTGTGTGACCTTTTATGGTTCAAACACTATCATAACCAAAGGCCAGTGGGTTCCGTTATTGCAAGGGTGCAACAGTCTAACAACAGAAGTGAGACCAGAGCAAGGTGGAGGACACAGCTGAAGTCAGAGGACTTTGAAGCATCTGAGAGGGCTGTGGTGATGAGTTTATCAGAGAACCTACTGATTCCAGGCAGAGCTGAGAAGGTAAACTTCCAGTTATAGCAGACAAAGGTTTCAGCAGCAGACACGAGAAAAACACCCAGGAATGGAGCAACTATGCTTTAGCAGCCACCAGTCCAAAGAGCAGCCTAGCCCAGCCTCTTCAGGGCAAAGGTCAGTGAGGGCCCAGACAACACCACGTGGCTCTGAAGTTACTTGGGCCTCACATTGCCGCTGTATATGAAAACAGCAAGCAGAGTAGAGAAGAAGAGACAGAAGGTGTGGCACTCATAAAATACAGAGGAGAACTTCCTGAGATGTCTAAACAGAAACTAAAATATCTTAAAAAAAGAGACATGCAAATTCTGGGCTTGAACTGACATTACTGTGTGAGACAAAACGTACTCTTTGACCCCTTGCCTCCTCAATTAGCTTGATGTTTAAAAGCAAGGGCTCTGGAACCACATTTCTTGGGTTCAAGCCATTGATCTGCAGTTCACCAGCTGCAGTAGCTGAGTAAACCACATAGCTTTTCCAAGCCTCAGTTTCCTTAACTAATCAACAGGGATTACATTAATATCCATACATGCTGGTGTTAGTTGTTGTCAAGTCGGCTTCAACTCACGACAACTTCATGTATATCAGAATGGAATGCTGCCCAGTCCTGCAACATCTATACATGTTCTTGTTGTTATCAGGTGCCATCTACGCGGTTCCAACTCACAGCGACCCTATATACAACAGAACAAAACCACCCGGTCCTTCGCCACCCTCACAATCCTTGCTATGTTGGAGCCCACTGTTGCAGCCACTGTGCCAATCCATCTCATTGAGGGTCTTCCTCTTTTTCAATGACCCTCTACTTTACCAAGCATGATGTCCTTCTCCAGGGACTGGTCCCTCCTGATAACATGTCCAAAGTATATGAGATGAAATCTCACCATCCTTGCTTCTAAGAAGCATTCTGACTGCACTTCTTCCAAGACAGATTTGTTCATTCTCCTGGCAGCTCATGGTTCAATATTCTTCAATATTCAATATTCTTCGCCAAAACCATAATTCAAAGGCATCATTTCTTCTTCCGTCTCCCTTATTCACTGTCCAGCTTTCACATGCATATGAGGCGATTGAAAACACCATGGCTTGGGTCAGGTGCACCTTAGTCCTCAAAGTGACAGTCTTTGCTTTTTAACACTTTAAAGAGGTCTTCAGCCTCAGATTTGCCCAATGTAATACACTGTTTGATTTCTTGACTGCTGCTTCCATGATGGAGCTCTGGTGGTGCAGTGGTTAAGAGCTTGGCTGCTAACCGAAAGGTCAGCAGTTTGAATCCACCAGCCACTCTTTGGAAACCCTATGGGTTGGCTCTACTCTGTTCTATAGGGTCTCTATGAGTCGGAATCAACTCAACAGCAACGGGTTTGGTGTTTGTTTTTTTGCTTCCATGGGCATTGACTGTGGATTCAAGTACAGGTATCCCCTGCTTGTCGAAAGTTCACTTTACACCATTTTGCTTTTACGAAAGACCTACATTAGTACTTGTTTTTGCTAACCCAAAGACGTCCGAAGAGGATTTTCACTTTTACAAAAAAGAAGAAAAGCAGAAACAGCGTTCAGTGTTCGTTTTGCAGCCAGCCGTTAAAGAGGCAACGCGCACCCTGACCAGTGACAGTGGTGTCACCAAGCTCCTTTTAGCACATCATTCCTGCTTTTGCTAGGTTTTACATGTTATTTGGTATGATTTGGTAGGTCATTTTTGGGTCTGGAAACATTCAAAAATGTCTCCCACACAAATTAATGGTAATTGCTTCTTTGCTTTACACCATTTTGGATTAGGAACGGTGTCAGAGGGACGCTCTACTTTCAGACCGTGGGGGGGGGGGGGGGGGGGGCGGTGAGGGGGCAGGAGGGTCTGTAAAGTAAAATCCTTGACAACTTCCATCTTTTCTCCATTTATCATGATGTTGCTTATTGGCCCAGTTGTGAGGATTTGTTCGTTCTCCTGGCAGTCCATGGTATATTCAATAGTCTTTGCCAACACCACAGTAGAAGCATATATAATTCTCCATTAAATAAAATGGTGGAATTTGCTTCCAGCTCTAAATCTCCAGACAATTAGAGGAACTAGAATCTCAGAAAGTCTATTAAGGGTGAGGAGTCCTGACCACACGTGGGCCTAAGGGGGCTTTGGGTTTCTTCTAGTTTTCTACTTTGATCTGACTGGTATTTACAACCAGCAAACTATCTACACTTGGTGGAAATTTACCCTTATGATGGAAGTGCTTTTCTGTATGTGTGTTATACCTTAAAAATGAGGCTAGAGAAGTATAAGAGAGCTCCAAAAGACTGGTGGAATTGCTGAGTCTTAAAGAATTCCTATTCCTGCACTGGGAGAAAGCACACACATGGGCTAAAAGTAGGAAGGCCTGTTGTTACCAGGGACATTCTAGACCCAAATTTTATGTGAAAACAGCCAAAGGCTGTCAGCTCATTTTTATCACAGGCAGGCAGGCCATTTGTGCATAAAAATGCACAATCCTTGAATAATCATCACGTTTCCCTGTTTTACAAATGTAGAGCCATCACTCCAACAGTGAAGGTGATCACTGCACTCACTTTTGTTGTTACTGTTTCTGTTTTATTGTCCTCAGTCTAAAATTAGAGGCAAATAACTTGCTAGAGTTGGGATTTATTGCATTTTCCAACTTTGTTCATTTTAAGATAAAACCTTACAGTGGTTATGGAGTACTTCCTAATTTTCCTTGCAAAAGCCCCCAGCAAAACAGCATTGAAGGCATCTGTGACTATCTACAGAGACAGCACATTAGCTTCGAGGCAGACAATTATGGGTTCAAATTCCACATCTTTAACTTGGCTTGTTATCGATCTTTAGCAAGTTATTTAATCTTTTAGACAATGGTTTCCTTACTAATACGGGAATAAAACCATTTCCCTTACAGGATTGGTGTATTAAAATAATATTATATTATTATGTTTAATATTAAAATATTTTAACATTCCATGGCTCCATTTATATACGTTGGAAGTGACAGAGTGGTTGTGTAGGGCAAGGGAGGTTCTTCTTTTATCTTTAAAAAAATAAGTCAATTCCTGGGTATGTCTCTTTCTCTAGGCCTACCTTTCCAGCACTCCGATTAGTATATGTAATCCAAGTGAAGCTGCTTTCTGAGACCTGAGGTGGCAGACCCGACTAACTCATTATCTTCCTTCAGTTTTTTGCTCATTGATTAAACTTTATATAGAGGGGATCATGCTGGCTTTGGTAAACAGTTACGGGGTCAACAAACACAATTATGGTGCCTTACTCATCCCTGGTAACACAGTGGTTAAGCACTCGGCTGCTAACCTAAAGGTTGGTGGTTTGAACCTACCCAGCAGCTCTGAGGGAGAAAGACCTGGTGATCTGCTCCCATAAAGATTACAGCCTAGATTACCATACAGGGTGGTTCTACTCTGACACATGGGGTCAAAATTGACTACACAGTACCCAACAACAATTCATCCAAATTCTGCTATTAAGTTGTACATACAAATTCACCAGTAACCCAATTCTTATCCAATCATTTTTTCATTCAACACACATGCCTACACAGACCAGACACAGTGTTGGGTACCTTGACTTACATTATTTCACTTAGATTTCTACTACCAACTCCAGAACTTCATCATTTTCAAAGTGGGGTAAGGGGGAAGCCAATGATAGGTGATCAATTTGAGAGTGACAAGCTTCTGAGAGGGTGAAAAATACAAAGGCCTTTCTGGAATCCATTATGGCCCACTGCCTCTGGCCTTTGGGCATCTCTGACAGGAATGGGCAGCCATGCACCCAACTCAGGATCACTGTCAACGGCATTCTCTTTGACTGTATGTCTCTGAGCCTTAGAAAAGTAGCTCAGAGCCAAAGCAATCTCTGCCAGAGGGAATCACTCCTTGTTATAGGAAAGTAGTTGGTCTTCAGCTGAGTCTCTGTGCTCTTGAGTAATTAAAACACATATTTATTTTAGTGCCACGCAGCCAGATTCAATTTAGATTCCTCCTATAGGGGCCATTAATTAAAAAGTAAGGTCTTTACCTAAAATCCAGTAGTAAAAATGAGTTAAAAAACAAAACAAAACAAAACAAAAAACCCAGCAACTATCAATACACAGGAAATAAATACAAATTGCCCTTAAACATGTGAAAAGATGCTCAACTCTACTTGTAATAAAAAGGACTGCAAATTAAAACTATACTGATACATCATTTCTCACCTACCCAACTGGCAACAGTTTGAACGACTGCCAAGCATAACACACTCTGTTGGTGAGGCTGTAGGGAAACAAAAAGCTTCATACATGGCTGGTGGGAAAGAAGAACAGAACAACATTGATAGAGGAGAAATTGGCCACTATCTGTCAAAACTACACACCCTTTTGCCCTTTGACACAGGTATCCCACTTCTGAGAATTTTACCTTGAGATTTACATCCACAAATAGGAAACAACATATGCAAGAGCACTTATTATGGCGAGTAATACTGAAATAATGGAAACAAAAACCTATCCATAAGACAATGCAGTCATAAAAAAAAGAGAAAGATCTTTACAAACTGATACAGAGTGGTTTTGGCATAAATAAAATCTAGTGAAAGCAGTTATCTATGGGGGTGTCTGGGAACAGGGTGGAAAGGATGGTCTAGGAATGAGATTAAGTTTAACTTAATAGATATATTTTAACTTTTGAATCATGTAAATACTTTATATATTCAAAATAAAGTTCATCAGAAAGGATGAAAAAAGGAATAACCTAATACTGAATATAAATAGAAACAAATGAACCTAGTATGTATCACACTGACCAAAAATAAAATAACCACAAAGAGGAAAAAGAACTACTTGAATAACTTTTGAACCTAGGAGAATAAGAACAAAATCAATCACATACACACACAAAAAAACTTGAACTTTAATTATTAGATGTGTTGTTAGCAAGGGTATTGATATAATATTTCTGAAACAGTTTTTGGTGTAGTATAGTAAAGAGCAAATAATATATTATTGTTGTTGGAAACCTGGTTCTCAGAGAAAAGGGTTACAAATAAGGAAAGAAGGAAGGTCAGAAAACCCTGTGGTGCCGGATTTGAATTCGAGGTATTATTATGACATGAATATCAATCATTTACGAAATATTTTTTCCTAGCTCTGTATACTGAAAAAGCCCAGAATGGAGATTGGAAAGTGTTTTTCTGTGAATGGCTACATAGAAGTACCTTAGATTTTGTGGACAAAACATGGTCTATGTTGCATATTCTTCTTTGTTTTTTTTTTTTTTGTTTGTTTGTTTCTCTGCCTTTTTTTTTTTTTTTTTACAATCCTTCAAAAATTTAAAAATACTTTGCAACTTACAGCCTATACACCACAAAAATAAGCCACATGCAGGATGTGGCCCATAGGCCACAGTTTGCTGATTCCTGGGCCTAGAACCAAAGACACTCCAGTAGCAATGGGCACAACTAGCACCCAGATTTTGGTCCCTAAATACCATTCCTATCTAAAGGGAATCAGAGATCTTTGTAGAAACAAATGATTCTAGATCTAGGACAGGGAAAATACAAGATGATCCTGGGACATTTTGTGCCAGAAAGCAAGGAAGAATCACCAGGGTACATGAGAAAGACAAAAGACAGTGCTTCCATGGGAAAACTGAGGACAATGTGAGCATGGTGACGGGTTATAAGACATTGCAGGCAAGGGAAATTAGAAGGAGTCCATGAGCGGTATGCAAAGAAGAAAAGGCAGCAGTACAAAACCACTGTTTTGCAGCTAGAATGTGATTATGAATTCAGGCAATGATCATATATAGAAAACAACATACCTAGGTAAAAATTGTTGGGTACAGAATAGTCACACAGTCTCAAAACAACCCCACAGATCACTTATTAATTACAAACAATAGTAAGAAACTCAACTCTGGAGAAATCTGGAGGAAACGACCTTAGCTAAGTAATAACTGAGAATGGCCAATGAATGGATACATGGAACGATATGCCTCCTGCTGGGATGCGGTGGGAAACACACATCATCTATGCAATAGTCTTACAACAAATGTTTAACATGGGTCTAATCAAGAGGAAACAAAGAGATGAACCAGACTGTGCGGCATTCTATGAAATAACTGACCCAAACATTTCAAAGAAGTCAATATCCCAATACCAGTGGCACACTATGGCAAGAGAATTGTGTTGCATGAAAGGAGACTAGATTGAGAGATGTAACAATCAAATGCAATGGGGATGCTTGCCAGTCTAATGCAGACAGGAAAAATAAGACCTATAAAGAACATTTTTGTAAAAAATTAAGGAACTATGAATATGGACCATCTACTAGATAATATTATTGTGTGAATTTTTAAATTTCTTGGGTATGCTAATTGTAGGAGAGTGGCTTTGTTCTTAGGAAGTACATGTTGAGGAATTTCAAGGTGACATGTCGTGATTTCTTTAACTTACATTCAAATGGTTCCATAATATGTGTAAATGTCAATATTCATTTAGAGAGAGAGAAATAGAGAAAGAGAAAGCAAAAGTGGTGATATATTTACCATTAGTGACTCCAGATAAAGGAAACTTGGGGATTCTTTGTGCTTTTCTTTTAACTTCCCTGTAGGTTTAAAAATGTTCTTAAAGAGAAAAATTTGAGGGCAAAAAGATGTATGGCTTTTATTCAAATTACAAAATAATATAGATTATATGTTCACGGGTGTTTATAGAATGGTTTTAAGCAAGAAACAAATAGAAACTAAAAAAAAAAAAAAAAAACCTAAATGTACCTTAACAGGGAAGAGGTTGAATAAATTGTCATATCCAGGTGATAAAATATGGAGCCTTTTATATATATAAACCAAAATCTAATGAAAACAGTTACCTATGGGAGTGTCTGGGAACAGGGTGGAAGAGATGGTCTAGAAAGGACCATATATTTGTTATTACTGCTGTCAGGTGCTGTGGAGTTGGTTCTGACTCATAGCAACCCTATGTACAACAGAACAAACACTGCCTGGTCCTGAGCCATCCTCTCAATCATTGTTATGTTGAAGCCTATTGTCGTAGCCATATACACGGAAAAAAAGAACTGTTCGGAAAAGTGTGAATGGCTGCCCTCATTCATGTTACAATAGACAATTTCTGGAGGGCTATATAAAAAACCATCAACAATGATCTCCCCTAGAGAATAAGATGGAGGTCAAGAAAAGAATTTTAATTTTCACATTATACACTTCTTCATTGTTGTAATTTGTTTACCATGAGCGTGTTATCACTTTTATAACAACAACAACAAAAGTCTCTACCCTTTACTCCCTAAAAAAATCAAGGTCTTACTACACTATATAAAATTCTTAAAATAATTAGCCAAAACCATATTTATTACTTACTGATAGATGTGCTCTGTTGATTAATTAGGCAATCTTTGGTGTTTAACTAAGCTGTGTGGGGTCAGGGCCACAGTCACAGGTACAGTTGGCAAGCATTGATGTAAGTGGACATACAGGGGTGAGGCCATGATTTAGAGCCCATAGCTACTGCCTGATTGGGTTAAATGTCATGAACACGTCCATGTCTAGATTCCAGATGGCCCTGAAAGCCAGAAGGGACGTCTTCGGTTTCAGAGTCACTAATTATTGGAAGGCCTTCGTAAACTGTAAATCAGAGTACACATGGACATCGTTCTCATCTTCTTGTAGCCTTCGATTAACCCCATAGTCAGAGCAGTTATTATGGTCTCCACTGTTTACAAGCTGGAAAAAATGAGTTCAGAGAGATTAAGTGACTTGTCCAAGACTGTGTTCATTATGACAGTATCAACTTTCCCGCAATGTTCCTGGCGCCCAGTAATAGCTGACAACCCCCCCCCAAAAAAAAAAAAAACCAAACCTGTTGCTGTCGAGTCGATTCCAACTCATACAGACCCTATTAGGAATAGAACTGTCCCATAGGATTTTCAAGGTGGATTCGAACTGCCAACCTTTTGATTACCAGCCAAGCTCTTAATCACTGTGCCACCAGGGCTCCAATAGCAGATAAGTATCTGCAAATAACAGTAGCAGAGATATTTTCATCATGGAGGCGTGAGCCCAGGAAATGTGAGGGTTAACCCCATCTAGATTTAAAGGAGACTCTGTTCCCTTTCAATCTGGCCTATTCATTCACTTAGGCATTCAGAATCATATCCTGAGATGAAACAGACAATTTTCAGCATTTTCTAGGAGCTTAGAGTAAATCTGCTACAAAAGACCTCTTTAAAGTTTTCAAAAGCAAAGATATCACTTTGATGACTAAGGTGTATCTGACCCAAGTTATGGTCTTTTCCACCGCCTCATATGCATGCGAACGCTGGACAATGAAAAAGGGCAGAAGAAGAATTGATGCATTTGAATTGTGGTGTTGTCAAAGAATACTGAATATACCAGAAGAATGAACAAATCAGTCTTAGAAGAATACCACCAGAATGCTCCTTAGAAGCGAGGATGGTGAGATTTTGTCTTGCTTGCTTTGGATACGTCATAGGAAAGACCAGTCCCTAGAAAAGGACATCATGTTTGATGAGGCAGAGAGTCAGAGAAAATGAGAGGAACCCTTAAGGAGATGGACTGACACCACAGCCACCGCAATGGGCTCAAACACACCAATGATCATGAAGATGGCGCAGGACCAGATAACATTTCATTTCGTTATACATAAGGTCATCATGGGTCGGAACCGACTCCATAACAACCAACAACAACATAGGACAACAGCCTAGGAGCTCGTGGACTAAGCAATGCTTACAGCCATTTTCAAAACTCTATAATTTACATGAGAAGTTACATGACATAAGAATCACAAACACCACAGATTTGATGGTACCTTTTATTCATACATGGAACCCGGTGGCGCAGTGGTTAAGAGCTCAGCTGCTAACCAAAATGTCAGCAGTTCGAATCCACCAGCCACTCCTTGGAAAACCTACGGGGCAGTTCTACTCTGTCCTATAAGGTCGCTATGAGCCCCAACCAACTCAACGGCAGCGGGTTTGGGTTTTTTGGTTTTATTCATACATAGATCAAGTCTAGTGGGTCAGGAAAGTTTAGACAAACAAAGTAGGATGGCTAAGATGTTTTTCCTATCCCGTGAGCAAGAGAAAATGGCATTAGTTAAGCCAAAGGCAGCCAAGCAGCCCTGAGCAAGAACTGCCAGGACTGCAATCAATATGTTGCCTCTGACATTTACAAACACCCTTTAGCAGCAAAACACATTTTAGAACCTTTTAATGTCATTTTATGATGCTAGCCTGCCCTTTAAATGTCTTTTCATCCCTCCCGAGAATTAAATCAGTTTCAGGGAGGATCCCATTTTGATCATTTGAACAACCATTGAGGGTAAGAAACTTAAAAAAGGAAGGCTCTTAACCTACTTGTAATAGCCATTGCCACTGTGGTGACTGCTGGCCTTTCAACTCCTCTGCTTTCCTTCTCCTCAGGATTTATGAAAGGCAGTGACAGCTTCCTTCCCTGATGGAAGGCTCTGCTTGAGAACCAAATGAACTGGTGAGAGATGCAGACGAGACTCTTCCAACTTTAAAAGAACCATGTCCCTGCCAGTGCCTAGCACCCAGGAGATGTCCATTAAAGATGTCCAAAGGCACTTTCTTCCTCTTAAAATAATCTGCAAAACTGAGGATCCCTCTGGTGAACACAGGCAGGTACAAGACCCTATACAGGAGACCATGGAGTGAGCAGAAGCCATAAGTGAGTGGGACAAAGGCTTGGATGCTGGCTACTATGTATGACCTGTGGCTGAGACAAACACAGGAACAGATGGGTAGGAAGGAAGTGCCTGTTAAAGGTGTGCCAGGCACCAGGCGAGTGTACATGTCACACTGTACCACAGTGGTCCTGAAACCTCTCCATTCTCAGCAGACTCCTAGACAGCAGCTACAGATGGTGAATATTCAGCCTTTGGAGGCTGAAGCCAACAAGAGCAAGATGAAGTAGTCAAGTTCTTTAACAAAATGAAACAGGGTTCAAACCAAGATCCACAACCCTCCTTTTGAACACACAGCTGGCTCTAGGTCTTTCAGTATAGAAATTCTGGGGAGTCACCAGCTAAACAGGAGACAGAAGTTCATGTAGGAAAATTGAGACAGAAGTCAGACCCAAGCCAACCATCAGGATAGGCTCTAATAACTTAAACTTTCTGCCAGAACACAAGGCTCTCTCCTGAGACTCTTAGATCAGTGTCTTCAGCAGATAATACTAACAATAATAAAGGTTACGCCCTTAGGGCTAAGGTTGCCCTAGGTACGTGTGTTATAGGAACAGCTGCCATTTGGAAGCATGACCATGCAGAAGTTATTGCTGATGAGCATAAGGGAAGTGAATCAGCAACTGCTAAAACAGATAGCTCTCTGCCCAGTAAAAATGCCTGGTTGTCCTTCAACTGGAAGTATCTTCCTGGAATAATTCAAACTGCCTAGCTAGAGTCGTTCTGCGTGTGCAACTGTCCTTCCCAGGTTGTACCAATGAAGGCTAAACCTTAATTGGAATCCAGTCTGGGACTCAGCTTAACCTATAACATTAATTACTGTAGCTGATCCACAAGACCAAAATCATGTCCAAATATATAAGGATCACATCCAATGCCAGCTCTTTATCAGTTACCTTATCAATTAAGTTGCCATTTGCCTCCCTCTGTTTGCTTAGCTTTTGAACTAGAGAATTTCCCATTGCTCTCGAGTTGATTTCGACTCATAGTGACCCTATAGAACAGAGTAGAACTGCCCCAAAGGGTTTCCAAGGAGTGGCTGGTGGAGTCAAACTGCCAACCTTTTGGTTAGCAGGCATAGCACTTAACCATTATGCCACCCGGGCTCCTAGAGAATTTTAGAAGTCATCAATTCAAATCTCATGTTTAAGAATAAGGAAACTGAAGCTGGCTAAGAGGCAGAGTGATTTTCCCAAGTATCGATAGTCAATTAGACTAGAAGAGGATGAAGTTTATCTGATTTCAGAATTCTCCACCAGTATCACAATATTATCTTAGTTAACTCACACGACGCAGGGTTCTTGAATTTCAGCGGCCACCAAAACTAAATAGTTTCAGCATATCTCCTAAAAATAAGGGTTTCATGTCAAAGTGACAAGAACAGGAAGAAATCCATCCATTACTCTGAGACCGCTAATATTAGATATCTTGTTTGGTTTATCTCTATGATTTCATCTGGTTTCCTTCAAAATATGACTATCTTTCCATGTGAAGCTTGCCTCAGTTACACTCAGAGCTCTGAGTAAAATGACAACACTGAAGATTTAGAGTCAGAAGAAGTGAGTTTAAGTCCAGATTCTGAGGCTCCATGTCTGTGCTACTAGGTAAGTCGCTTCAGTCAGTTTCAATTTCATCATCTGAAATAAGAGAAATAGTTCCGGATAGTGTACCCAGCACATACATTCATACCCTGTATCTCAAATGATCTTATGTAAGTGGGAAAATGTACATACAGTAATGGTGGAAAACAAGAAAGAGTTCCATCAGTGGACCAGAAAGCTAGAGGAAACACTAGAAGATAGAATACAGATAAATGGTACTGACAGGTGTCTTAGTTATCTAGGGAAACCCTGGTGGTGTAGTGGTTATGAGCAACAGCTGCTAATCAAAGGGTCGGTAGTTCAAATCTACCAGGCGCTCCTTGGAAACCCTATGTGGCAGTTCCACCCTGTCCTACAGGGTCACTATGAGTCAAATCAACACAACAGCAACGGGTTTGGTTTTTTTTATTTTATTTTATTTTCCCAGCTATCTAGGGCTGCTATAACAGATATACCACAAGTGGATGGCTTTAACAAGGAGAAATTTATTCTCTCACAGACTAGGAGCCCGAATTCAGGGTACCAGCTCCAGGGAAAGGCTTTCTCTCTGTGTCGGCTCTGAAGGAAGGTCCTCATCATCAAACTCCCTGGTCTAGGGGCTTCTCTGCGCAGGGAGCCTGGGTCCAGAGGACAAGCTCTTCCCCTGCCACTACTTTCTTGGTGGTATGAGTTCTCCCTGTCTCTCTGCTTGCTTCTCTCTTTTGTATCTCAAAAGACATTGACTTAAGATACAACCTAATCTTGTAGATAAGGAGTCCTGCCTTATTAACATAACTGCCTCTAATCTTGCCTCACCAGCTTCATAGAGACAGTACCTACAGCACATAGGAAAACTACATCAGATGACAAAATGGTGGACCATCACACAATACTGGGAATCATGGCCTAGCCAAGTGGAGACACAATTCTTTGGGGACACAAGGACAGGACAAATGGAAGAGAGAAAATCACAACTTAAAACACCACAAATAAGAGACATTTTTCAAAACAGAGCCCCAGAAAAGTTTCAAGCATAGCTGATTTACGCAAAAGTGGGATTATGCCCTGAGCATGTTTATCACGGTAATAGATTAGCAGGTCAGCCAGAAAAGCAACAGTCTTCCCCTTCCATCCCACTCCACGTTGAAAGAGCACAAGCAGAAGTGTATAATGCCAGGATGAACTTCTATCTAAAGAAAGTAGGCAGCTTGCATGGCTTCTGGAGCCTAAGAGGAGCAGGGCAGAAGAGAGAGAACTCTGGACTTACACATCAGAAGGTGTCGCTGGGTAGTGATGTGCCTGGCTTTTGAAGTAAAGGTTGGCAGTTTGAATCCACCCAGAGGCACCCTGGGAGGAAGCCCTGGCAATCTAATTCTTAAAAATCAGTCATTGGAAACCCTGTGGAGCACAGCTCTACTGAGACACCCATGCGATCGCCATGAGTAGAAATCGACTCAACAGTAACTGGCACACATCAGACAATCAGGAGGAAGATAAGGCAGCTCCTCCCAGACTAAAAATCACCAAAGTGCCCTACCTGCAGAATAAAGCCTTTTTTTTTTTTTTTTTTAAATCTCTGCTGAACTCAGAAGGATCTCTTTCTTAAAAGATCCTATGGGGGTAGGGAAAAAAAGACAATAAAAATGACTGGGTTGTTGAGAGCTGATAGGGAATGACAGTCATTAGGCTAAAATAATGAGAAATTTATTCTCTTGCATAACTCAAGGGGCTCTACATTTCTTCTGTGATAATGTGAATTTCATACACCTCTAAATTACTTTAAGAAAGACTTGTGCTCAGTGAAAGTACATCCTACCCTAAAATATTCAATAATGTACCAAATCAAAAATTTATGAATTCAGCTTTTACTTCTGGGATGAGACCCTGTTTTTAACATTCTATATTCCCTGGGAGAATGGGGAGGATGTGGAATTCAGACAATATGAAAATAAATCAGTCAGTGTCGGAACTGAAGCAGAACCCAGTCAGTTGACTGGCTGGTAGCAGAGTACGCCCAGATGTCTCCAAACTCCACTTCTCCACAGGTAGTGAAGTCGAAGGGCATTTGATGAATGTGAGGATCAAACCTGGATTTTCTCCATTAATAAAAATGATCTGGTTCCTGCGTGACTTGGGCTTTTGACCTTGAGGTTACCAGGAGCTAGGAATAAATGCGCCTTTGTGGGGAAGGGCAGGGGAAGGTGTGGTGTGGAGCATGTAATGTACCCAACAACTCTTCCCTGCTTTGTTCTTTGAACAATGGGAACTGAGTCAATGAAGAATCTTCATTTTCAGCCTGTATTTACCCTTGTACATCCCACGTTCCCCCACCAACATCCACACATAAATACACAGACACATCAAACTCATCCTCCATCTTGACTGCTTGTGGACAGGGAGGTCCAATCGCCCTAAAGCACAGTAACGGGAGTTTGTTCACGCAGGGCCAAATGTTCTGTTTGCCTCGAGAGAACTCGCAGACATCACAATGCAGTTTTATCATAATTTATGTGCATCCAGAAAGGGTTAATTTTTAGTAGGTCAGGACATGTACAATATATGTATTCAGCAACTTTGTCAAGCTAAATTATGTTCCATTTAGGAGTCTGGGAATTTAAAGGGTAAAATGCAGATGTCTGGAAAATTCACAAGTGTGTACGTGTGTGTGTGTGCGCACGCGCATGTGTGTTTGTACGCACGAGAGTGTGCACATAGAGACAGTGAGAGACAGAGACAGGGAAAGATTCAAAACAGAAAATTACTGTCAGAAAGAACTGTGGATAAAGGTGGGTTGCATTTTGCTTCCTAGACCCATCACTGCCTTGTTTATGTTCTTCGGCAAGTTATATACCTTTCTGAACATCATCTTTCCTCATCTGTAAAATAAAAACTTGTAATATACTATCTGGGTTTTTATAAAGATTGAATATGTATAAAATACTTAATGCAAGTACCAAGTACTTCAAACACAATAAAATGGGCGTGCTGCTGGCTTTCCCTCCCTGGGTGGTTATTACTGCTCTTCTCTTAGCTAAAGGACCCATCCTGGCCAGCAACACATCACAAAGCACCGCTTGGCTTGTTATGACAAAGCCAGAGTGTTGATAAAGTCCTCTCTCAGAAATCTCATCCTCAAAATCAAATCCCTGTCAACTCTGAAGCAGAGATCCTGTGAGCTGTGCTTCCCGAGACTCAGCTCACCTACCAAGGGGGTGAGGACTCAGAGGAAGCTGTCAGAAAGAAAGGCTCAGATGGCAGAGCAGGAGCTCCAGCTGGCATCACTCATGGTGGCAGGCTTCCCTTCTTAGCAGAAGCTGGAGAATGGCTGACCTGTCTGCTGGCTCTCACAAATCCTGTGGCTCTTCGAGGAAAGGGGAAATGAGGAACTAGAGAGACGAAAATAATTATGTTCCTCCATAGTACCACAAGGAGCCCTGATTGGGCAGTGGTAAAGAGCTTGGCTGCCAACCAAAAGGTCCGCAGTTCAAATCCACCAGCCGCTCCTTGGGGCAGTTCTACTCTGACCTACAGGGTCGCTGTGAGTCAAAACCGACGCAATGACAACAGGTTACAGTTTTATAGTACTACGAAGGAGGGTGATGAGGAAGAAAATGGAATTAGTGAAAGTAGCCTCTGTTCTCCACATCTAGAAATTAGGTGCCAGTGATAACACTGTCTACAGCTATGCTGTTCAAAACAGTAGCCACATGTGTCTATTCATATATAAATTCAAATTAAATTAAATTAAATTTTAAAATCACTTCTTCAGTCACACTAGCCCATTTCAAAAGCTCAACAGCCACATGTGGATAGTGGCTATGACAGGCAGTACAGCAAAAGAAAAGGAACATTTTCATCATTGCAAAAGTTCTATTGGATATTACAAATAACTTCTACAGGGAAGAAGCTGAAAGAGACCACACTGAATATATCTAGGCTGACAAATGTTCTTGGCTTCTTCTGCAAGGACTTTGGTTCTTACATGATCTGGAAACTATGAGATGCCCACCAGGGATTCAATTAGAGCCCTTGGCAAACTGCACTCTCTTAACTTATTGTCAACCTGTGTCAAATTTTAATCCACTAAGGAGAACCACAATCTGTGTTAGATGACTCAGAAAATATAATGTGATGATGATGATAACAATGGTATTATCATCACTATCATCACGGCAATGATGAATAATAATGGGTAATAGTTTGAGAGCATTTATTAAGTGCCAATCTCTATGCTATCAGGAGGGATCAGTCCCTAAAGAAGGACATCATGCTTGGTAAAGTAGAGGGTGAGCAAAAAAGAGGAAGACCCTCAAGGAGATGGGCTGACACAGTGGCTGCAACAACGGGCTCAAGCATAACGACGATCGAAAGCATGGCGCGGGACCAGGCAATGTTTCATTCCGTACGTAGTACATAGGATCACTATGAGTCGGAACTGACTCAGTGGCACCTAACAACAAAACAATCTCTATACTATGCATTTTGCATACTTTATCTCAGGTAATTCCCTCCAAAAAATTATATTAACCAAAAAAAACTCGTTGCCATCGAGCTGATTCTGACACATAGCGACCCTATAGGACGGAGTAGAACTGCCCCATTGGGTTTCCATGGAGCAGCTTGTGGATTCAAACTGCTGACCTTTTGGTAAGCAGCTGTAGCTCTTAACTACTGCACCACCAGGGCTCCAGTAGATGCTATTAAGGAGCCAAGGAAACCCTGTGGAGCAGTTCTACTCTGTCACATAGGGTCACTATGAGTCAAAATCAACTAGACGGCACCCAACAACAACAACAGGTGCTATTATTATCCTCCTTTTTTAAAAAAATGACAAAACAGATACTCAGAAAAATGCTGTGACTTGCTCAAGATCTCCATATCACACATACAGTCAGTGGTTGCGCTGGGAAAATATGAGACAATCCAAGGAACAACAGTAGGAGAGAGCTAAAATTCAAAAAGAGTTACCAGATGGCCAAAGAGAGAGAGAGAGAGGACTTTTATAAACTCTTCTCTTATTCCTCCTCTTGGTGCTCTCAGTAGACTGACAACTGCGAAGAAACAGTACATTCTCTAAGACCTACAGCTGTCCTTTTGTCCTTTGTGCCCTAGTTGGAATGTATGTGCGTGTGTGTACAGAAAGCAGCTTCTCCCAGAACCTGAACTTTCTCCTTATCCACCTTTAGGGAATTCACCACCATCTTTGTAATTCTGGATAAAGACTTTTCTCCACTGCCTGCCATATAAATAAAATGTCATTTCAAATACTAGGTGTATGTACCCTGGTCATTGTGGTAAAGACAAACAGAATCTGAACAGTCACAATGTGAGACACAAATGAAGAGGCATCTGGAAAAATAACAGATTTTATATCTACTTAGATTTGCCTGGATAGATATGCTGCATCCATATACCCAAAGACACAACTGCATTCACTGTTCATTTTGGAATGTAAGTTGTTATGGTGATGAAGGTGGGCCAACTGGGATAGGACCAGGAAAGAGATTTTCTTTGGAAGTATGATGTTGCCTACGTAGACTTAGGAGGACAGTTGCCTCTTTCAGTAAGGCTTCCATGCTGCTAATAGTCATGTTGACAAAAAGTCCCCTCAGAGTCTCTGTCATCTCCAAATCCCCTAAGAGATCAAAGGACAACAGCTAATAAAAGGGACCAGGAGAGGGTTGATTTGACGGTGCTTGGGAGCCAATTGGTCTGTCTTCTTGCTGGTATTCCTGTGGTTCTTCCCAGTACAGAATAACAAAAAGAAGATACTAAGGTAATACCAAATTGATGGACTCAAATACAGGTCACTTGGTGTTTAGAGTTCTTCTTAGAGAAAGAAAAGCCTTAAAAGCAATGCCATATCTGTAAGTGAGAAGGCCCACAGTTGTGACAGCCAGTAATAATAATAATAAGCTGCCATTTTCCAAATGTCTTTTTTTCTGTTCCAGGACTTAATCCATGATCCCACATTGCATTTAGTTGTTACGTCTCCTTAGTCTCCTCCAATCTGTATCAGGACCGTAGTCTTTCTTTGTCTCTCATGATCTCACACTTTTGAAAAGTACCGATCAGTTTCTTTGTAGAATATTCCTCAGTTTGGTTTTGTCTAATATTCTGTCATAATCGGAATGAAAAATTAAAAGAAAAAGTTGCCATTATTGAATATTTATCTGTCTATACATGAATTTGTTAACTCATTTAATCTTTACAACAACCCTAAGTGGTAGCTCTTATTATGTCCATTTGAACTGAGGCTCAGATGAATAAGGAATTGTTCCAGAGCCACACTGAAAAAATGGATGAGCATGAGTTCTGATCCACAGATGATGGTTCCAAAGCCACAAGCCAGCAGATGTCTCATAAGGACCACACACAGACTTGATATGCCCTTATGACCTGATGTGACCTTAACAATTCCAAATTAAATGAGTACACCAGATTCAAGTGAATAGCAGACCCTGCTCATGCTCCTGTTATACCTGAAAGTCCTTTACCAGCTAGGAGAAGGCCAAAAGCGGAAGTCTGAACTGACAAGGAGGCCAAGGTGACAAGTTATTTCCTGATGATTTTCTGTAATTATTTCACAGATAACCATGAGCCATTTGTGTTCTACTCTAACTAGCATTATTCCATTCCATAAGGTATTGGGCACCAGAATGTCCTGTGTAGTAGAGAAACCTCCTTCAGAACTGAAGTACTCATTCCCTCAACTGCTGGGACTGTTGATGACTGACAGCTCTCAGCCAAATCCCCCCTCCCCAGGAGCAGCTCACATGATTTTAGAGGAGACTGGAAAGGCAGACAGTCTTGGGCCAACTCAAGAAAACTCTTTGGGGCTATCTCAGTTCCAGATCTCCCTATAGGACTGACGTGAGGCCTTTGTTGTGAAAATAACATTCAAATCTGTCTCTGCCCATTCCCACTTTCTCCACTCCCCCAATTAACTCCCTGCATGCAAGTCTCCACAACAGCATCTGCCTCCTGGAAAACTGACCTGCAATACTGTTTTTTTGGTTTTTTTTTTTTTTTCCCTCCTTTCTTTTAACAATATGATTAGAGAGTGACAAACCCTACATTCCTTAGTCAAGAAGTCAGCAGAGAAGGCTCCATGCAGCCTGGTAAGTAATTCAGGAGCTATCTGCAAAGGGGCCGTCTTGCAGTGGACACATTAACGTACACGGAATCTCCAGAGTTTACTTCTGTAGGATGACATTTCCATGATGCTTCAAACTCTCTCCTGGGTTCAGTCCTCTAGGTTGAAAGAACACAGAACTCTCCTCAGTGTCACCTCCACTGCTGACTTTCCTCCTCCGGACATACTTCCCCCAGTCAAACTGATATAAAAGTACCAATATAAAAGACCCTTCTTGATTTTCCTGCAGGCTAGAAGCAGGGTTCAGGATACTATCATGCAAATGTATCTGCAAAAGTGGCCACTTCAAGAGCACCCAAGAGCAGTGAGTAAGAAATGTGGAGGTGGATCAAAGTAATGGGTTTTAATCAGATAAATCCAGAAGTCGGGACAGTCTACAAGAAAACTGGTAGACAGTCTACAAGTCTAGACTCTTAAAAAAGTCAGTGTCCTGGGAAAAAGTGGGACAACTTGTCTAGATTAAAGGGATAAAAGAAACAACCAAAGGCAGTGTAGGTACCTTGGTTGGATACTGCTTCAAAGAACAAAGAAAGATAGCTATAAATAACATTTCAGGACAGTTGAGAAATGTTGAGTATGGACTAGATGCTGACTGATAGCATGAAATCACTGTTAGTATTGTCAGGAGTGATAATGGCATAGAGAGTGAGGGAGAATGTCCTTATTCTTAGAAAACCCATGGTGAATGAAGTATTTAGAGAGAGGACTCATGGTGTCTGAATTTGTCAAATGCTTAAACAAAAAATAAACAGAGAGACAAACATAAATACATAGAGTTAAAGCAAATATGGCAAAATATTAACTGTTGAAATCGAGCATATACAGGTGATCACTGGTTTCCTTTGGCAACTTTTCTCAATATTTAAAAATACCCAAAATAAAAGTTTGGGTGAGGGTACAATACGAAAGGATTTCACAAGAGCCAAGGTCTAAGACAGAAAAAGTTGAAAGAGGACCAAAAGTCCAGGGAGATGGAGTGCATAGAGTACTAAATGCCATAAGCTGTGCCCAGAAATAAGCCTAATCCAATTGCCTTAGCCTATTTAATATTTCTTGGTTGTTACCAGGTGGCAAACATCAGACTAGGCACTTCACATTCATTACCTAATTTAATCTGGACAATGTCCCTAAAATCAGAATTATTATTCCCATTTTACTAATGTGAAAAACAGGCTGATAGAAATTGAGACACTTGACGGAGTTCATACAGTTATTAAGTAGCAGAACAAGGATGCAAACCAAAATCTTTCCAGATCCAAAGTCCATGCTAATTGCCTCTTGTCAATTTAACACCAATAATAATTCTTTCTCCTTTAGATTAAGTAGTAAAGGAGAGAGAATCGGCTGGTAATTATATAAGAAACAGATACAAATAGAGACAAAATGAGAGCGAGAGAAGTGGGGAAGTGGAAGAGAGAATCCATTCTGGCTTCCGGAGACTCAGCAATTATTTTAGATCCTAGTCCTCAGGATTATATGGGGCAGGTGGTAGGTTCTCAAATCATATTGGAGCTCTGGTATCCCTTACCAGGCATCAGGGTGCCCCATGGATTGAGATTGTTCATGTTGTCTTGAAGGTCTAGAAGAGGTTGTCATGGTCGGCTCTCTCTCAGCACTCTACAAATGTACCTCTGAGTCAGAATCGACTCGAAGGCAGTGGGTTTCTGCCAGGCACACGTTCCATTTTGCTAACAGCTAATTATCCTGTTGGGGCTTTTTTCTTCTCATCTGATAAACTAGCAACTTCCTGCTATAAATCACTGAATTCTCTCTGTCTTTCATTTGATCAAAATAAACTTTTTAATGAGATAATTTGGCCAAGAGTCCTCTAAACTCTGAAGGTTTTTACTGAACCTCCACCATGGAATATTTTAGTGTACCTCTTATTTCTCGTAACTAGAATAAGATACAATCTTGTAGCGTTCTAGTCAGTAGTTATCTCAATTTGTACTCTAAGGCAAGGGGCAAAGCAAGTGACGGTTCAGATCATTCACGTGCCTACAGCTCCCAGAATGTTAGACACTCTGAGATTCCACTTGCATTAATGAAAAAGACCTCCATAAGCAATCCTTGGATTCCCATTAGTAAAATAGCTTCTTCTAGACACAGCGCTATACTAGGTATGCGACAAACCCTGCAATGAAACACACTGTTGAGTATGATTCCTCAGTGGCAAACCACCACCTCCTCCATGCAGCTGGTTTGTGTTGTTTCCATTGCTGTACTTGTTCTTGTTAGTTGCTGTTGAGTCGATTCCGCCTCATGGTAACCCCATGTGTGTAGAGCAGAACTACTCCATAGTGTTTTCAAGGCTATGACCTTTCAAAAGCAAATCCCCAGGCCTATCTTCCGAAATGCCTCTGGGGGGGTTTGAACTGCCAACCTTTTACTAGAAGTTGAGTGCTTAACTGTTTGTGCCACCCAGAGATTCCTGCTGCACTTGTTGTTGTATGCCGTTGAATTGATTCTGACTCATAGGGACCCTATAGGATAGAGCAGAACTGCCTTATAGGGTTTCCTAGGCACTTATTAGTAAACTATAAATTGTAGATCTGTATGTTTCCCCGTTTGCATGTGAGTTTTACTAAGACGAAGACTGAGACTTTCTTGGTTTCTAGATCTCCACATCTAGTATAGCGTCGAGCACCTAATATATGTTCCTACTTTAGCTAAATGAATAAACAAGTTCGTGGAAGTCAGTTTTCTGCAAATTTTGGGATATATTATGATATATAAAAAACCCACAGACCATAGAGAGCAAGTTACCAAATGCTAGTTTCCTAGGGTTGGCATTTCCATGGCCCCTGCCCTAGGCCAAGTCACCAATGTCTTTTGCCTGGACTTCCACAACAACATAGAATAATGAGACTGCTTCTACTCTCACTGCCCCACTGCCACCCGTTCACAAAGCAGCCATAAGGGTCTTTCTAAAAAAAGTAAAGGATGTGATATGACGCAGGAAAGTTTTACAACTTTTAACGTCCTTCCATTGAACTCAAATAAAATCCTAACTCCTTGTCGTGCCCTACAAAGCCTTGTCAATATCCTCCCTTAACATCCAGCCTCATTTCTTACCACTCCCTTTACACTTGCTCTCCCCCACACACTGTGCCTTCCTTTCCCCTGTCAGGGACTCTCTGCCTTCCATAGCTTCAAGTGGCCTACTCCTCATCTGTCAAGCCTCACATTAAATGTCACTGCTCCAGAGAAGCCCTACTTAACCACTTTAGGTCACAACACTTATACACTCATTTTCTATTGCTGTACCTTGTTCCTTTCCTTCATTGCAACAATAAAAATCTCTAATGACGTATTTCATTCTTCCTTTACTTGTTTATTTTTTATCTTCACTACCAAATAGTTGGCTTCGTGAGAGTAAGCACTATGCATGTCTTATTTGCCAATGTTAACCCAGCATATGGTATATACACTCTGTAACACATGGTACAAACTGAGTGGATGTTTATGGCCATGGAAAGTCATTGAAGAGATCTAAAAAAGAGAGATCTAATAACATGTTGGAGTCCTGGTGGTGTAATGGTTAAGAGCTTGGCTGCTAACCAAAAGGTGAGCAGTTCGAATCCACCAGCCCCTCCTTGGAAACCCTATGGGGTGGTTCTACTCTGTCCTATAGGGTCACTATGAGTCAGAATCAACTGGATGGCAATAGGCAACAAGAGGTTCATCTCATATCTGTATCAGGGATTTGGCCAAAGCAGATAGAAAGAAAACTAGGCAGGATGAGTTTCGGGGATATTTACTCATCTGTGGAAGCAGCCCCTCCTCCTCCACCTCAGGAAGACTGGTGTTGTCAAGCTGTAGAAAAGGAAGGAGGTTGGGTCAACCACCAACGTCATGGCAAGAGGCAAAAATTCACTCTCAAGAAGCGTCTCCCCCCCACCCCCTTCTAGGATCTTTATGTTCTTAGACTCTATTATTTCAGTTGTTCTATCAAACCGTGGGCTTCATGTTAGCAGGGACATAACTATTTCTGTATTGTCACAGCCTAACTCAAGATCTGGTCCAGAACAGGTGCTAAGAATATGTTTACTGAACAGAACAAAATATAGAGGTACTGTTTCTAAAGATTCCTATTTTAGAAGATGACTCAGAGGTCAAGAGGAACGAGAGAGTGAAGATGGAATCATGACACCTAATAAGTCTTGAACTTTAGATCAATAAATGAAAATTCAGAATTCTTTTCATATCTCATTGCCTGAAAGATTTTAACCTGTCTAGAATATTTTCATACTTAAAGACGCAAATAATGATTGAAACAATCTTATTTTCTGACTCCAAGGGGATCTTATTAAGCTTTACAAATAAATGTATTCTAGATTGTGTTGGAAAAAAACCCGATTCCACTGTGGCAAGAACATGAAGCCCTATGAATCTCAGTAATGTCAAGAACCAAACAGTGCATTGAATAGGAACCTGACTGGAAGACCTGAAAAAGAAAATTCAGTTGATTGTAATCCTTGCATATGACAGAAACTGAATTTTCTCAGCCCAATTGTGCTCTATGGGTATCTTACAAGTCTAAATTGCCAACTTAAAGGCATTCAATAAATTTCAAGTTGTTTTTATGTCAAAGGGCTGAATTTAGACAAGCTGTGTTGACTTGAAATTGGACAGCTAGAATTCATATTTTCAGTTGTTGGAAATTTTAGTGCCGATTTGACAAGTATTGATGATTCTTTATTGATAGGAAGCATTTTTACAAATTACAGGATTCTGTAAAGTGCCATTCTTTTCACTTTTTTATTTAATGCTTTTTGCTATTAAAAAAAAAGCCCACTTTCTTCTAAAAAGTTTAAATAATCTTCAGAAATACAGAATATAATAAACTGGTTAGAAAGTCAAGATTTTGTGCAGTTTAGAAAAGTGATGTATTGCAGTGGGCAAATCTGCTGCAAAAGACCTCTTTAAAGTGTTAAAAAGCAAAGACATCAGTTTGAGGACTAAGATGAGCCTGATGCAAGTCATGGCATTTTCAATCACCTCACATGCATGCAAAAGCTAGACAATGAATAAGGAAGACTGCAGAAGAATTGATGCCTTTGAATGATGGCGTGGCGAAGAATATCGAATAGACTGCCAGAAGAACTAACAAACCTGTCTTGGAGGAAGTAAAGCCAGAATGCTCCTTAGAGGCAAGGATGGTAAGACTTCATCTCATGTACTTTGGACATGTTATCAGGAGGGACCAGTTCCTGGAGAAGGACATCACACTTGGTAAAGTAGAGGGTCAGCATAAAAGAGGAAGACCCTCGACGAGATGGACTGACACAGTGGCTCCAACAGTGGGCTCAAACATAGCAACAATTGTGAGGATGGCGCAGGACTGGGCAGTGTTTCGTTCTGTTGTAAGCAGGGCCACTATGACTCGGAACTGACTAGACAGCACCTAACAAAAACAACAACAACAGAATAAGCTAAACTTGTAATGAGGCTGTTATTAATGTTAACGTTCCACAGCAGCTGTTTTCTGGCCACCTCACAAATTGCATAATTTGTCTTGTGTTTCTAAGTTAATTTACAGGTGTGGTGTCAGGAGCATGGTGGGAGCTGTGATTACAAACAGCACTGATATACTTTGCCTATGGCACAGGCCAGTGCTCCCTCTAGAGCATCAGAGACAGCGGAGAGAGAATGATCCCTTCCATAACATATACATGCTAAGAAGGCTTGTTTGCTCCTGTTGAATAGGCTCCCAGCCATGAGTGCTTCCTTTGTAGAGTTCTTTTCCACCTCCTTCTGAAACATGACTCAGAGGCAGGTTGAGATTAATAGTGCATCAGGCTATACCTAATCTCTCAATATTTCATTTTGCTTTAATCCTGTAACATTTGTATTTCTGAAATTAGGGTATCTAATGCCTGTAGGTGGGGCCCAGAGGCCTCGTTTGGGTTGGATTTATTAGCTACTAAATGGTTTTCTTAACAGATCTCTTTATCTCTTTGTCTGCCAACTAATCTCAGTGACCTATCTTGAACAGATTCTATTACACCAGGATGTATTATTACTTTTTTTAAGATTTTCTACACAACTTTCAGATACTTTATTATTGCTAATAATCTCTTACTGGCACACTACAAGACAGGTAGCAGAGCTATGTAAGGTACACACTTGTGAATAAATATGTATGATAAGATGTTCATGACCCTCCAAATATCCCCAACTCCTTGGTTTTAGAGTGAAATCTCAGTTTTACCCCCAAACTCCTTTTCATGCCCAACTGAATAAAATTCCTAGGACAGGGAACTTTGATGAAAGGTGTGTTTTTTGTGTATCCTCAGGCTTGGGCGAAGAGTATTTCTCACATAAGTGAGAAGAAATAGAACAGAAAAGGACCTGGGGTGTGAACAGAGAAGGGTAAACTGAGGAAGCCAATATCTAATCAGCTTTCTGATGATCTACTGCACAGACAGCTTAAACGTTCTTTTGTATCTATCAGTTGGCTTACTGATTCCACTGATCACATACAACAAGGAATGCTAAAGTATTTTGGGGGGCCTGGAGGGAGAGGAATTGGAATAAGTTAGCACACTAAGTAGTCCTGTGACTGGGGCTGGAGGGGACAGTGTACTAAAACTAGCATTGACAGATGGAGTTAAGATGGGTATGGATAAGAGAGATGGAAACGGGCTAAAGAAAAGGGTAAAAGGGTATGGGCGGGGCTTGGGACCGGAGTCAGGGTTGGAATGTGGATGGAGATGGGAATGACAAATGGAATGGCATGATGGAATCTGGTCAACACCAGCTGCTATGGAAAGGCTGGACTAGGCAAGCCTTTAATTGAAAGGACTGAACCAGAGCCAAGAATATAGGACATATTCTGGATGCAAAATAGAAGATTCTAGAATGAGATACTCATAATATTCCAATAAAACAGATGAATTATTGCTCAGAGCAGGAAACTGGAGCGTCATGGAGTGAACTAAGACTGAAACCCAGCCTTTCTTTATGGCCCAAAAAGCCTGGGTCGGGGATGTTGCTGCTGGCTGGGCACTGGATATTAACCTCAACATACGTGGCACTGAACCTAGTACAGGCTCACCAGCTGACAGACTGCAATACCCTCCCTTCTAGAGCAGAATGAGCTCAAAGATCTGGGTAAGCTGAACTTGAAAGCTACACAAGAGAGACAGGCATGTGAGAAGTATGTGTGTGATATCTATCTCAGAAAGTTCCAAGGGCAACCAAGTCATGATACCTACTTCTCATTAACTGGCAACTTTATCCAGCAGGAACATCCTAACACGATTATCTCCTATGTATACCTGGCTGCAAATTAGGGATAATTCTCAATAATTACAGCCAGAAATCATTCATAACTGCATTTTTCCTTTGATGATGCAGATGACAACAGACCAGGGTTAAGTTAATAACAAAAATGTAAGCAAAACAATGAACATGTTTGAAAAAAGACGTTTCGAATGTTTCAAATGGACATATTCACTGGTTTGATTTCTGAGAACAACTGGAGACTCACTGGAGGGAATTTGGACCAAACTTGAAATTAAATTTTATTGCGCATCAAGATGAAAACAAAATGTGTCTTGGGTCTCAAACGGGATACACTGCCAAGGTTGGAGCGAATCAGATTTGTCATAAATACAAATTAATTGTTTTCTTATTTTTTGTATGCTTCACAATATAGAAGTCAACATCCGTTTGTCCTTTCATTCAAACAAACCCACTTGTGGAAGACTAACAGATTATGGCACTGAGATGAAAAGAGATGTACTTGTTTGTGAGAAAAAGGGAGAGGCTAAACACAAGGAAGAAACAGAGGCTCTGAGAAGGAAACCAGAAAGATAAAAAGAGATTCACAACCACAGATTATTCAGACAAATTCCTATTTTCAGTGTCATTTACTGAAGACTTTGTGGATGCAGATGGATCTGACATTCAAATGACAGCAAACTGAGAGACTTCTGGTCACTTCACCTCGATGACTCAGCTCTCACCAACACGTACTTCTCCTGCATATGATGACTATTGATGGAGTGAAAAAAACCAGAGGTCCTTCCTGGTCCTTTTAGGCAACACTTATTTTTAAAAACTAATGGTTAGAAAATTGGACTGGTAGAAATCCAAAGAACAAACTGTTAGCTTTCCTCTGTTCCCTGCTGTTTCAAATAGGATGTCTTCAAGGGCAAGAAGAAGGAGCAAGTAGACTTTTAAGAACAAAGTGTTCTTCTATCACTGATAGAGATTAATAGGCAACTCAGACTTCAGGGTCACTTTGGGTTAGAGTCCACTTCCTGTTCTGGGGAAACACAAGAACAAGGTAGGCTGCCAGGCAGCTGGCAGAGACAGCACCATCTGCAACAAAGTCATATGCACCACCCACCCACCCTGCATTTCCCACATCATCATCAAAGTTAACCTAATGCCAGGGACACTGCTAAGTTGTAGTGAAGAGCCAAATGGCTTAAGGAAAGGAAAAGACATTAAGAAATCACATGGCCCATCTCCTGGCTTCCGGTCTACACACAGTCTCATCCCAGAAAGCCAAGATGCTTATTTCTAGAGACCTACAAGGGATTGTCACAGCCAGGGAAGTGTCTTAAAGGAAATGGGCATAGCCCAATAAGAGGAACAAAGGACTGGGATTCAGAGTCCTGGGTTCTATGAAATGGGGCAAGCTCATTTCAGCCCTCTGCACCCAGTTTCTTCATTTATAAAAGGAGAAATAGTAATCTCTATGCATTGGGGGGAGACTCTGGGCAGTGCAAATGATTAATACACTCAGCTGCTAAACAAAAGGCTGGAGATTCATAGTGCTGCTGTAACAGAAATACCACAAGTGGATGGCTTTAACAAACAGAAGTTTACTTTCTCACAGTCTAGGAGGCTAGAAGTCCAAATTCAGGGTGCTAGCTCCAGGGGAAAACGTCCTCTCTCTGTGGGCTCTGAGGGAAGATCCTTGTCATCAATCTTTCCCTGGTCTAGGAGCTTGTCAGCACAGGGACTCCAGGTCCAAAGGACATGCTCTGCTCCTGGTTCTTTTTGTTTGGTGGTAGTGAGGCCCCCTCCTCTCTGCTCACTTCTCTTCTTTATATCTCAAAAGAGATTGACTCAAGATACAACCTAATCCTGTAGATTGTATCCTGCCTCATAACTGCCTCTAATCCTGTCTCACAAACACCACAGAGGTAGGATTTACAATACATAGGAAATATATCAGATCACAAAATGGAGAACAACCACACAATACTGGGAATCATGGCCTAGCCAAGTTGACATACATTTTAAGAGGGACACAATTCAATCCATAATACCATCAGAGAGATGCAAATCAAAACCACATGAAATATCATTTAACTTCCACTAGGATGGCTAAGATTTAAAAATATGAGAAATTGGAACCCTTATCCATTGCTGATAGTAATGCAAAATGGTATAGTCATTGTAGAAAACAGTATTTTCTCAAAAATCAAAAATAGAACTTCCATACGACCCAGTAATGCTACTCCTAGGTATATACTCAAAAGACTTGAAAGCAGAGACTTGTATACCAATGTTCAGTGCAGCACTATTCACAATAGCCAAAGGTGAAAACAACTTAAAGGCCCACCAATGCATGAATGGATAAACAAAATGTAGTACACACATACAAATGAAATACTACTCAGCCAAGAGGAGAAATGAAGTCTTGACACATGCTACAATATGGATGGAACTTGAAGACATGCTGAGTGAAATAAGTCAATCACAAAAGGACAAATACTGTATGACCTCACTTATATGAAAAGACAAGAACAGGCAGGCACATGTATAGAGACCAAAGTTTTTTGGGGATACCAGGGGCGGGAGGGAGGAGAAAGGGAGGGTTATTGCTTATGGAGTACTGAGTGTTGGTTTACAGTGGAAAAACTGCATTGATTAAGGGTAGGGTTGCACAGCTGATTATTGTAAGTTTTGTCAATAAGTTGTACACCTATAAAAAGTTGAATTAGCAAAAGTTGGGTAGGAGACATGTTTACAATGATTTAAAAAAATAAAAAGAGTAGCTGCTGAGGTTGCTTATGTACAACCAAATACCTCATGGGATTTGGTTCCTTGGTTTGGAGGTTTAGGGTCATGGTTTCATGAGATAACCCAGTTAACTGGCCTAATAATGTGTTTTTCTGTTCTGCTGCTTAGTTTGGGGCATAGTTCTGGCATCTTAAAAGCTTACAAGTGGCCATCCAAGGCACAACAATTGGTCTCTAGGAGGAAGTTAAGCATCTAACAGTCTTCTACGTCTGACATGTGAATTCTGAAATTGTCAAAGACAGATAATTCATCAAGTTACCAAATTCATCTCTACTGAGAAGTCTCAGTAGGAGTCGGGACAATTATTTGGTCATTATTATTTTCTCCTTTAGTTTATAATTCTGAGCTCAGAGCACGCTTTTTATCCTGAAAATAACTCTGGAAACCTAAGCCAAATTCCGAGTTGGCTTGTGCACAGTAAAATCATATCAGAATGCCTGTCTTAAAGAGTCTACTGTGTCTCCAACTCTGCTAAGCACCACGAGAAATACAAGATTAAAAAAGACATAGGCCCTGTCTTCTGAATGCATCTCATAGCTCTGGCTCCAGGGTTTTGCCATTACAGCGACAGCTTATAGATTGAATCGTGTTTCCAAAAAATATGTGTTGATATCTTAACCCCTGTACCTTTAAATGAGACCCTGTTTGGAAATAGAGGGTCTTCTTTTGTTATGTTAATTAATACATACCAGAGTGGGGTGGATCCTGAACCTAATCATTTATGAATTATTAAAAAAAAAAAAAGGTGGCACAGGCAAAGAGACGCACACAGGAGGGGACAGACGGCATGTGAGGAACTATCTGCGAGCAAAGGAACACCAGGGGTCATCGGCAGATACCAGACACTGAGAGAAAGGCCCACAGAAGGAGTTGACACGGCCAAGACTTGGATTGGGACTTTCAGCCTCCAAAACTGTGAGAAAATACATTTTTGTCCTTTAAAGCCAGCCTTCTGCGGTGTATATGTCAAGCAGCGCTAGGGAACAATAGCCTAGCATTGTTCAGCATTCGCTGAGACTGAGCATCAAATGGGCACTTCTAAGTAGAAACTTTTGCATCTCCTAAAATACGTTTAAAAACAATGCTTCTCACCATTATTAACTGACCTTTACACAAAAACTCTCAAGAGTGACCTTTCTGATTTCGAATCTGCGACAGCATCTTCCATTGAAGACGAAGGCATGGCCTTTGTCAGAAAGAAGTAACCCATCAAGTTGCAAGTTGCCCTTTTTTTCTGTGCCACTGGGAGACCCAGAGTGAAACCCTGTGCTCGGATGCTGTTGTTTTACTTCACCCTCTACATGGTCTTCTTCTTTTCTCTTTAATAGTATTTTCTCGTGTTTTTGGTGAAAGTTTACACAGCAAATTAGGTTCCCATTTGCCCATGTCTACACAAGTTTTTCAGTACCTTTAGTTACATTTTTCACAATGTCTCAACATTCTCATTAATTGTATTCTGGTTGTTCCATTTCTGGTACTCCAGTTTTCCTGTCCCCTTGCCTTTTCATCTTTGCTTTAGAGTAATTACTGACCTTCTAGTCTCATATAGATGGTTTTTTAATGGAGCCCCGTATTTGGTGTGCCAACCTGTTATTTCACTAAAAGGTGACCTCAGGGGATACTTTTGGTTTAAGGTTTAAAGAGTATCTCAGGGCAATAGTCTCAGGGAGTCCTCCAGTCTCAAGTGGTCCAGTAAGTCTATGTATTCTTATTCTTACTCGGCCTTTCTCCTCATCTCTTTATGAGCCTTTTATTTGTCATTCCCTTACTGTACAACACAAGTAGGTAGTTATAGATTTATAACAGGCTTTGATGGAGGTTAAAAAAGATAAATACATAGGGTTGCTGTGAGTTGGAATCCACTAGACAGCAACAGGTTATGGCATATGTATACATACACACACACACACATATGTATGTATGTATATATATACATACACATATTCAAGAATTAAAGTTCCTGGTACAGATAGCAAAAGCAATAGCTCAGAGACTCTTTCATCAATGGCTTCCTAATGCTTGAGATGTAAAAGCCAAAAGACTGCATGGGATTCCAGGGCCTTCGTGACGTGTCCCTGCCACTCAGCATCTTCCCTGCATTACAGCCCCATTGATGCACTTGCAGGTTTCTAACTTACCTAATTTACCCTTCTTTTTCTCTCCCCACCACAACACTCTAGTCCTGGATCACCCTGGCAGAAGAGTACTTAGTCTTCAAATCACAGTTCAAATTGAACTTTCTCCATAGGTCTCCCACGACTGCCCCAGATAGGATCGGGCATTTGTTTATTTGTTTTTTAATATTCCCTGGGGTCTTATTGCATTTTGTGATTCATTTATGATTTCTTTAATTTTCATGTATCTGTATGTGTGTCTTTTTTTTCTCTCCTAGTCTAGAAAGTTTTGGAAGACATGGACTATGCTTTTTTTGTTAGTTATTTTGCTTGTCTTTTAATAAATTTATTTTACTTTTGCTGTTGTTGAGAATATACACAGCAGAACATACACCAATCCAATAATTTCTACATGTAAAATTCAGTGACATTGATTATGTTCTTCAAGTTGTGCAACCACTCTCATCCTTGTTTTCTGAGTCGTTCTTCCCCCATTAACATAAACTCATTGCCCCAGAAGTTTCCTATCTAATCTTTAGAGTTGCTGTTATCAATTTGATCCCATATAGATAGATAATAAATGAGCACAATGCTCAAGGCAGACATTCTTTACTATTTACACTAAATTATTCTTTGATTTTAAGAAAACTTCAGAGGATAATTTTAGTTTAAGGTTCAAGGTTTCAAGATTAACTCTAAGCAATAGTTTCAGTGGTTTATCCAGCCTCCATGGACCCAGAAAGTCCGGATTCCATTAGAATTTTAAATTCTGTTCTGCATTTTCCCCCTTTTGATCAGGATTATTCCATAGAATCTTTGATAAAAATGTTCACTAATGGAAGCCAGGCACCACCCAGTTCTTCTGATCTCATGGCAAAGCAGCAGTTGTCTATGGAGGCAATTAGCCATATCCTCCTTCTATTCCTGACTCTCCTTCTTCCTCTGTAGTCCCAGGCGAATAGAGACCAACTGTTGTACCTTGGATGGCCGCATGTTTATGACCCCAGGTACTATGCAATGAACTAGGAGGTAGAACAGAAGCACTAAAGTTGTTATTAGGCCAATTAATTGGGATGCTGAATGAAACAATGACCCTAAACCTCCAAATCCAGGAAACAAATCCCATGAAGTACTTGGTTATAAATAAATAGCCTCAGCAGTTACTCTTTTTTTTTTTCCTTTTTTTTTTTTTTTTGGTTGTTTTTATAAATATACCTATCATACAGCTTGTGCCAATTCAACTTTTTACAAGTGTACAACTTATTGACAACAATTATATTAACTGGCTGTGGAACCCTACCCTTAATCAAAGTGATTTTTCCATCACCCTAAATTGAAACTCAGTGCTCCATAAGCAATAAATTCCCTTTTCTTCCCTCTCTCCCACCCCTGGTAACCACTAATAAACTATGGTCTCTATACATGCACCTGTTCTTGTCTTTTTATAGAAGTGAGTCATACAATATTTGTCCATTTGTGATTGACTTATTTCACTCAGCATGTCTTCCAGCTCCATCCACATTGTAGCATGTATCAAGACTTTATTTCTCCTACTCTCTGAGTAGTATTCCACTTTATGTATGTACCACATTTTGTTTATCTATTTTCTGTTGACGGGAATTTAGGTGTTTCCACCTTTTGGCTATTGTGAGTAGTGTTGCAGTAGACATTAGTATACATGGACTATGTTTTTCCATCCTTCATCTCCAAAGCTTAGCACAGAGCCAGACAAAGAGTAGGGCCATAATAAATATGTACAGTAGGATTGAATAAGTGAATGTGTAAACAAAAACATGAATGGGCCACCACTATAATACCATGTTCGAAGAAAGGGAACAATGGCTAAAACCATAGGATGCTTGCAGCACACTCCAAAGATACAATATTGAGGAAATCTTACTATCAGCAATGAGTGAAAAAGCACTCACTCATCTTTAGAAACTCTGCCAAAGGGAAAGACCTATCCAATGAAATAAATTATCATCCCAAGAAAGCTTCCCTGAAGAGTATGGGGTGAGAGGGGAATGGAGAGTAAAAAAGGTTCTCCCCTTCTCTATGCCAGTGAGAAGGAAGAAACATTATCATGTACAGAAGCCCTGCCATGTTTCAAGAAATCATCCGGGGCTTCCACATGGACTCATACAATTCTCACTTCAGCCCTAAAAACAGGTGATATTATTATTATTATCATTATTTCAAATTTTTGCTAAATTCTCAGAATTTTGAAAGATAAGCAATTTCAACATAAGACAAAGATATCTACTACACTGTCATTTATGATATCTTTACTCCTGGCAAACTCCATGCATCTGGCAATAAAGGGAAAAGGCTATGATTCCTTGAACAGTTACAGACACAGCTAAAATCCCATATCACTTTATTTAGAAACTTCAGGCAGGTGTAGTGCCAGAATGATAATATATTGAGATATCACATTTGAGAAAGCTAAAGAGAAAACCTATGTTGCCTACTGAGGAAGTTAACAGGCAGCAAGGAGACAAAATAGAATGAGAAAGACCACAGCCCAACACTAAGGGTCAGGGTTTCTGATCAGCCTCCTCTGGCCATGTGTATCTGCTCTTTCACCTCCTTAGTTAGCGCCTTTAGGGTAAGATCTTTTCAATCGTTCAGCAAATATTTATTGAGCACCTACTATGTTGTCACAGATTGAACTGTGTCCCCAAAAAATATCTGTCAAGTTGGCTAGGTCATGATTCCCAGTATTGCATGATTGTCTACCGTTTGTCATCTGATGTGACTTTCCTGTGTTGTAAATTCTATCACTATGATGTAATGAGATGGATTAGTGGCAGTTATACTGATGAGATCTACAAGATTAGACAGTGTCTTAAGCCAATCTCTTTTGAGATATAAAAGAGAGAAGTGAGCAGAGAGACAGAGGACTGCATACCACCAAGAAAGCAGTGCTGGGAGCAGAGCATGTCCTTTGGACCCAGGGTTCCTGCAAGGAGAAGCTCCCAGACCAAGGGAGGACTGATGACAAGGATCTTCCCCAGAGCCGACAGAGAAAGCCTTCCCCTGTAGCTGACACCCTGAATATGGACTTCTAGCCTACTAGACTGTGAGATAATAAACTTCTGTTTGTTACAGCCATCCACTTGTGGTATATCTGTAATAGCTGCACTAGATGGCTAAGACATATGTACCAGACATTGGATACGTAAGAGAACAAAAAAGCCAAATGTCTGTGACCTCATGCAGCTGATCCCTCCCTGCACTTGAACCATTTTTTGCATTATTTTATTTGGGGTATTTGTTTTCGTAGTTTAGATAGGATTTCTAGAAGAGTAGTTCAATTTGATTCATTCATCCATCAATAAATAATAAAGAGCTTTATACATATAAATAATGAAGAATAAGAGACCTCTATAGTTGGTTAAAAAAGTGATGTGTTATAAGAAAAACTGTGAAGTAGTGTAAGAAGTAGAACTAGAGAATGGTGCTCTGGTAATGTTATTGAATATTCAAGGCTGTCCTCATGAACAAGCAGTGGAGTCAGAGGGAGCAGCGATGGAGAGCACGCCATGACAGGAACATGCCCAGTGCAGTGGGAAACAGCAAGAAGTGTGGCTGAAGGAGAGTGTAGAAGTGAGGAAGTCAGAGAGGTATGGGGAGGTGAAAGGGGTAGGGGGTAGGGAGGGGGGCTTGCAGGTTTCTGTAAAGACTTTGACTTCAACCCTGAGTAAAGTTGAGAGCAACTGGAGAATTTTGAATAGAGAAGTGACAAGATTTGATTTACTTTAAAAAGTCCTCACTGACTGCTGTGTTGAGAACATACTACAGACATGGGCAAGGAAAGATAGCTGGAAGCTCTGTTACTACATCTAGGAAAAAATGACAGTGACTCAGACCAGAAGGGTATCAGTGGAAGGATAAAAAGTGGCCTAATTCTAGATACATCCTGGATATTTTGAAGCTAGTGCCAAGAGGATTGGATACAGCTTGAGAGAAAGCATATTTGGCCCGAGCAACTTGAAGGATGAAATTGTCAGAAACTTAGAGGGGAAAACCGTGCAATAATAGGAAGAGTATCAAGACATGTTGAGTTTTAGAGGTCTTTTAAACCTTCATAACAAGGTCAGGTGGTATACAAGTGTAAAGTTTGAGGAGAGAGATGGCTGGGTGGATTTAAACATTTGTTTGGGTGTTGCCAGCATATAGACGGTATTTAAATTCATGGGACTAAGTGAAATCATCCAGGCTAGGTGTGTCAGTAGATAGTAAAGAGAAGAAGGCCAAGGATTGAGCCCTGGGGCACTCTAAACTTAAGAGGAAGAATCACAGTGAAGACTTAGAAAGAGGTGCCACCGAAGTATGAGAAACACTGAGGTATGAGAGAGATATACAGAAAGAGAGACAGCATCCTGGAAGTCAAGTAAAAAATGTATACCAAGTCAAGGCAGAAGGGGTGATTAACTTTGGTAAAGCAACTGATGACTGAGAATTAATCACTGGGTTTAGCAACGTGGAAGTGGTCATTGGTGACCTCAATGAGAGCAGTAGTGGGAGTGTTAACTTGTGACTGGAGTGAGTTTGGATCCAATGGAGGGGATGAATTATAGACAGTAAGCTTAACAACTATTTTAGAGGTTTTGCTAAGACAGGTAGCAAAGAACTGGGACAGTAGCTGTGGAATCTGTCAGTTGGGTCCTGCTGGAAACAGATACAAAGACTGAGTTGGAATTACAAGGGACATTTTTGGGAGTAACACCTATGAAATATTAAGGGGAAAGCAATAGGAGGAGTAGACAAAAACTTAAAGCCATAATCCAGGTCTGAGACCTATGAAAGGCGATGGGGAAGAAAGAAGGATTGAGTAATAAGAAACACAGACTATGACGAGGATCTTGGAAAGTCCCAGCCAGCCCAGCAGAGAGCTCTGATGAAATAACGGCCTATAGGAGAATCCTGTATTGTACAGAGAGGGTCAGGCAATAGTACTCCCACCATGCTCAGAAACTGGGGTCTGCCTGGGAGGAGCAGAGCTGTGGCTCAAAATCTAAGAAGATCCAGAAGGTGCTGCAGCTGAAGGTTGTCAACTCAATGCACTCTTCAGCAAGCTCTTTCTTCTGACCCAAGAGGTGCACCTTCATGGCTGCTGTTTGGAGTAAGCAGAGTCAAGGAAATTCTTTTGAGAAGAAAAAATAACAAAGTTCTCTCTGGGATTTCACCCTTTACACTTCCACAATCTTGAAAGCTCTGAGCTCCAACATCTGTCTCATCAACCCAGTATGGCTACTTCTTTTTTTCCTCCGCATAAAAAATTGGAAACTGTCCTTTGCCTCCCTTCCCCCAGTGACTGTAGTCCCTCAACTCCTGCCTATGTTGGTTGTGATCCAATGCCTTCAAACCATTGTATATATCATTCATGGTGTTCGTCTCTGAGAATTGTTTTCAGTGGGAGTCCTAGCGTGATGAAGCCACAGTCATGTCCAAAGCCAGGAGGGAGGTCAGTCAGCACAGCTGTGAGTTTGACTTTTTCTGTGTCACATTCTGCTGCATGAGTATAGTTGCAGAGTGGAGAGTTGAATTTGGTGAAACTTGTGATTTTATCAAATAAGTCAGAGAGGGGCAAGTGCATTGAAGGTCTATGCAAGGAAAATAAAATACTTGACCATGAAATTGACCTGCTCTACCCCTACATGGGAGCCCTGGTGGTGCAGTGGTTAAAGCGATCGACTCCTAACCAAAAGGTTGGTGATTCAAAATCACAAGTGGCAACGTGGGAGAAAGATGTGGCAGTCAGCTTCCATAGAGAATTTACAGCCTTGGAAACCCTGTAGGGTCACTATGAGTTGGAATTGACTCGATGGCAGTGGGTTTTGGGTTTGGTACCCCTACATTGCCTTATGTTAAGAATGATATTCTGTATTCCTTGTTTTCCTTAGGGCTTTTTATAGTTCCTGTGGTTAGGGAATAATTAGAGCTGCGAGTGCTCACAGCATGATCTAAGGTCTTCCTGCATGAGAATCATCTGAAGCATTTGCTTAAAATGCAGATTCCTTGATCCTACTTGGATTTACTTAACCAGAATTGGCTCCCCAAGTGATTCTTATGCACACTAAAACTAGAGAACCGGTGAGATAGACAGTGATCCTTCACCCTCCTCTACTTATTAATGAAGTTTATGCTTCTTTGGTGATCATGCAATTTTGATGATTTGATGTTGGACATCAAGGAAGACATGCAGGCGCAGTATCTTTTGTGTTAATAAGGTTAAAGCTCCAGATCCTTTTGAAGACTATCATATAGTATTGACGGATATGGGTTGCATCTCACAACAGGGCACACATACACAAACTATTCTGGAACCCAAAAGAGAAACAACTAAAGCTTCCTGGAGATGTATTTGATCTAAATTGAGAAGAGAATAAAATATATAACTTAACAAAGCAAAGGAGCTTAGTTTACTCCTTTGAGCTGGATCTGATATGACACACTGTCTACCCCCATGGTGTTGATATTATCAAAAGACCAGGAAACTTTCCTAAATTCCTTAATTCATATTTTATAAGTAACAGCAAGGAGGTGGGGAGCAGGTTTCTAAAGTAAAAATAGCATTCAGCATCGTCATGAATGCAAAAGTGAGCGTGTTCTGAAGTTTGCAGAAACTATGTTTTGCTTCTCTGCATTTGAACCGTGTGGTGTAATCTTTGTTTGTTTGGAATACTTGCTTTCAGAATTTAGGGAGGAATTCATTCATCCCTCAAACAATTTCTATGATAGACAGAGGTTCCGTGTGCCCTGAGTACCTAGAAAGAATATAATGAGGATATAACATATCCTGAGGCAGAAATGACATTAATGTGATCAGGAGACACCTCTCAAAAGACGTGAGGGTGAAGATAAATCCTGAAAGGTGATTAGAAGTTTACCAGTCACAGAATATAAAGAAAGACACACCCGATCCATTGCCGTTGAGTCGATTCTGACTCCTAATGATGCTACAGGACAGAGTAGAACTGTCCCATAGAGTTTCCAAGGAGCAGCTGGTAGATTCAAACTGCCTACCTTTTGGTTAGCAGCCATAGCTCTTAACCACTGCGCCACTAGGACTCCACAAAAGACACACCAAGCTAAGGAAAACCATGTGTACAGCCGACCAGAGCAAGACTGTTTAGCAAACAGCCTGTAGCTCAGTCTAGACCCAGCAAAAATAGAGTTGGGGGCAGACTGAAAAAGCATTGGGGCCCATTCCTTAGGATGCCATTTATGCCATGCTAGGAAGTTTGAATTTTAACTTGTAGTCAAAGGAGGAGGAAGAATTTAATCAGAGCAGTAACAAGAATTAACTTTTACAAAGTCAATTGGGCTCCAGTTTGGAGAATGGATTAGTGGATAAAGACTGGAGGCAGGATGCTAGTTAGAAGGTTGATGGGGAGTATCAAGGCTTAAGCGTTCCTTAAAAGCAGACCTAATACTGTTATTTGCACAGGGGTTTGCTGGGGCCCCTGTGGAGACTTGGAGATAGGCAGTAGCTATTTTGAAATATTAGGTACTACAATGTGTCTTTACTCTTAGACCTCATACAGAGAAATGTACTTTGGTCCAGCAAGTTGTACAACAAAATCACTGGGCTTGCTTAGTATGCAAATGTGGCCCAAGCCTTCCTAGATCTCACTCACTGGATTGTTAGTATAGAGGGACTCACATCAACATTTATAATCCATGTTCCTAGTTTCTGTTCACTCTTGCTTACACAGAACCTCCTTCCCCTCTCCCCTTTCCAAGTCTCAGCCAGTTATGTTTGAGAGCCTCTAGGGTGCCTCATAGGGGAGGTTGACAATTCTAAGCATTTGAGGCCATCACCTTAACCAGCCAGTGCTGCCCCTTAGCTAGAAACCACCTAAATTAAACCGAAACCAAATTGGTCTTTGATGAAGAAGTGGAGAATGTCGTTCCTCCCTTTGACTATATGTTACGTTAGATGACTCTCTCAGTCTGGATTCCTAAAAGTAGAGCCTGAGACAGGGGTTCAGGTACACGTGATTTACTGATGGGGTGCTTTCAGGACAATAAGAGTAAGGGGAGCAGGACAGAGCAGGAGAAAGAGCTAAGCAAGGATGCAGTTTCAGCTAAGGGCTACCTTCAGCCTGATCCCATGGGGAGCTCTGGAGCACAAGTGTTACCAAAGAGCTGGTTCCTCCTTGAGGCACGGGGGGCAACCTCTTATATTCCCATTTCAGTAAGTCATTTACCGAAGCTGATGAGGTGGGAAGGAGGGTGCATAACCACTGGAGCAAGGTGGGCTTTATTTGGCTGAAGGCAATTTTCTGGAGAAGGGGCAAGTGGGCAACTATTAGCCTTTAGAAGTCAACACTCTGCTGAGGAATGGGTTCACCAACTCAGTAAATGGGATCTGAGTGGGGCACGAGCAGCATGCCCACGCTGTGGTTTTCAGCACCATGTGGCTGGTAACCCAGGTTATAAGGTCTGATGAAAGAGCTCCTCCTGTATTCATCACACCACTCCTGCTTTTCATAAAGTGCTATGGAGCCAGGAAACAAGTGAAAACGAAACAGAGCGGTAGAGTCAGAATTTCCCTTTCTCTCTACTAGGATGAGTTGATGGAAGCATGTGAATCGCATGGCAGAATGAGAAAGAGGCTTGGGGTCAAAGAAGGTTTGGGCTTCTACAAACACCTAGTGCAGTCACGGCACACAGTACATGTGATAGATAGCAAGGATGACTCCAACTTTTCACTCCTTTTCTGTGTCTTCATTCTGTTGCATGTGACTTGGCATCTCTTCTCACTAAAAAGAGAAAGTCTATTTTCCTATCCTTTGAATTTGGACTAGTCTTGTGTCTTGCCAAGAGAATGTGGCTGAAGGGCCAGTGTCCTGGTTCTGGGCCTAGGTCTCAAGAGGCTTGGTGTGTTTCTGTCTGCTCTCTTGTGCCTGTGCCATCACCATGAAAAAGCATGCCCAGGATAGCCCAGTGGAGGATGGAAGACACATAGAGGAGAGCCAAGTCATCCCAGATGTCCCAACCAAGGCTATTCTAGATCAGACAACAGTCAGCCAACCAATCTGCAGACTCATGAATGAGCCCAGCCAAGATCAGCAGACTCACTTAACCTTCCTCTTCGAGCTGATTCCAAACACAGTAATCACTTATTCTGGCTGCTTCACATCATTGTGACAAGAGGTAACTGTTAGAGTAGGTATACAATAAATGTTTATTGCATACGAATCACTGTGCCACAGAAGCAAAGGGAAGAGAGCTACACAACCATGTAAGAGCTGGGCTGTGACAGAGAGTAAAGAGTAGATTTTACTCCTTCTTCCCACTCCCAGAACTATATCCAACCAAGGGCTCACCAGAAAGGCTGGGAATCACTGAACAGTACTGCTGGAGGGAGTAACACTGATGGACCTTCTCCAAGATGTTCCCTGCTCTAGCAACTTATGACACCTGAGTCTTGGCCTAAGCCCAGTTGGAAGGAGGAATGTAGCGTTGAGGAAAGAGCTCAAATAGAGGAGGGCAGCTATCAGGACGCACAGAACAGAATGCTCAGGCTTGAGATATTCTGCAAGTATTTTCAAGCTCATCCTCCCTGCCTCTTCTCACTCTCCATTCCTCCTTAGCTGGCAACCAAAGACAATTAAGCAGAAGGCACTTAAAAGCTGGGTCCTCTGGAGCAATCTTTATGTCTGCCTTAGTCTCTCTAGTTTCATGGGCCTATTTTTAATTTTGCCTGGCAGCTACTACAGGGAACAGGGAAGGTAAATCAAAGAGTTATTTTTTATGAGGCCTTTGGGACTACATCAGTAAGTACATAACTCCTATGGTTTTTTAATTTATTCTCATACTGTAGGTAATTTAGTTTTTTCTTGGATTCTTTTTTCCTGTTGCTTTTTGCACGCACACACACACACACACACACACACACACCCGCTCTCAGCACCATTATTTCCAAGTAGAATAAGGTCTTGGTTGAAATAAAGATGCTGCATGCCCCAACCCCAGTGGTTAATTTTAGGTGTATCAGCAACATGGCACTCCTTTTCTGGCTACGCCTATTAAGATTCACACTGAGGATGTTTGACAAGAAAATTCTCCTCAGTAAGAGATAATTTTCTACTTGGTGACCCACCCAACATGGTAACTCTTGTGAGCATCCAGCCGTACTCTTTAATTTTTTATCCGGAACTTGCATCAGGGGGAAATATCTTTCCCAGCTGTTTTTTCCTTTTAACACCAAATGATGCTGGCTCCATACAAAAGCACTGAGGTGCCGCATGGTAGCACTAAGTGAACAATTAGTCCTGGCAAGACACGGGTCAATATGGAAGCTCAGTGATTTTAAATCTGCGGGAAGAAGAGCACATCGGGCCTTTCTCTCAACTCTTAACTCTGCATCTGCTTCCACCAGACTTGGACAACTGACCTTTCCCACCAGGCAGAGGGCCTCCACGTGGCCCCTACTTCTCTTACTTGTTCTTAATCTGACTTTTTCTTTGGGCTTCAGGGCCAGACCAGAAGCTATTAGAACACTTTTCTAACCTAGGTCCTTGGCAACTCCCCCCCACCACACACACACACACACGTACACACACGTACATGCACACTTGCACAGGCATCTAGGCTTAAACAATTATAGGAAAGAGTACCCTCCTTCCCCACTGTCCTACCCACACAATACACAGGAGAAAGCAGGGAGGAGAAGACCTGAGTAGGGACCTTGCTGACAATGAGGAGGTGACGAGGACAGAGCCTGCTGCATCGTTTCCCCAGAATGGCACAGCCTGGACATGGGCAGAGCTCTCGGCCACTCCCTCTGCTTCTTGGACCCACCATACTCTTCTAGCACCTTACTCCCACCCACAGCAGGGATATGTAACCTTCTGTGACTGTCTAACCCCTTTGGAGAACTTTTTGAAAACTCCCACCATCCTCTTATAGGCACACCTGTAAGTACATGCATACACAAGTTTGTCTACTATTTTTGCTGCTCTATGACTCATTGGCCCAAGTAAGATCTGCACACAAATTGTCTTTCTCTTAATGGCACGAATGTCAATGTGTCACCCCATTGCCGTCTGCTGATCTCAGCTCATCCTCTTCAGCTTTCCACTCTCTTGGCTTTGGTGGACAGCTCTGTCCTTAACCAGCCTGGACTTTCTGCTACTCAACTATGGGAGACACATGGGAACCCAAATGTTACCCAAAAATCACACAGAAAGGTGTTTTCTCTAGCACCTGGGGTATGCACAGCACATACCTTCCCTCAGGGTGCCAGACGATGCTAATTTTATAAACTAAAATTTATTTAAAAACTCACAAAACAAAACCAGACTTACTGGTCTGACAGAGACTGGAGAGACCCCAAGAGTATGGCCCCCGGACACCCTTTTAGCTCAGTAATGAAGTCACTCCTGAGGTTCACACTTCAGCCAAAGATTAGACAGGCCCATAAAACAAAATGAGATTAAATGGGCACACCAGCCCAGGGGCAAGGACAAGAAGGCAGGAGGGGACAGGAAAGCTGGTAATGGGGAACCCAAGGTCGAGAAGGGGGAGTGTTGACATGTTGTGGGGTTGGCAACCAATGTCACAAAACAAAATGTATATTAAGTGTTTAATAAGAAGCTAGTTTTCTCTGTAAACCTTCATTTAAAGTGCAATAAAAAGTCTTTAAGAAAAAACTGTTATATTTAGTTATAAAATAAATATGTATATCTATCTATACATGAATATGATAAAACTATACAGTCTTCCATGTGAATGGTGGCAATATGTGCCTGATTTCTCTGGTCTTTTAAGAAACAGAACTGAGGTAACTCAGAAACCCCCACATACTGCAGACATTCACCTCTGTTCTTCATACTGAGGTTTGTCTCGGGTTTTGTTTTCTGTGTTCCCAATGTGATGTTGGCTTTTGAAAAACAATTTGGAAGCTTTCCTTTCTCCTCTCTGCTTGGGAACAATTTAAATAGTATTGAAGTTTCTGTTCCTTGAAGGTTGAAATAATTCACCCAAGAAACCATCTGTGCCTGGCACTGTTTGGAGGGAGAGGTCTTTAAAACTTTCTCAATATCTTGTGTTGTTTGCCCATGCAGAAGTCTTCTCTATCTTCCAGGTTTAATTTTAGTAATTTGTATTTTCCTGGAAAAATTATTCATTTCATCTAGCTATTCAAATTTATTTGAAGAGAGGTTTGTAAAATATTCTTTTAAGGTTCTCATGAACGCTTTTGTATTAATGGTTATTTCTCATTTCTAATTATGTGTAAGAGTACTTTTAATGGTGGTAGGCATATATATGTAAAAACAGCAGTTTCCATTTTGACATCCTTCACATGTACAATTCAGTGACATGAACTTATGTTCATCATGTTCAACCATCACCCTTATTTGTTTTGAATTTTCCCATAAGCCTTAAAAGAAGCTCAGTGTTCTCTATGTATACTTTTTTCTTCATCCACTCCTACCCTTTTTATTTACTTGATTAGGCAAGCATGGGGTTACCTATACTGTTTTATTTGGTTTCCCAAAGGACAAGCCCTTGAATTTACTTATTAAGTCTGTTGTTTTACTATTTTCTAAAAAATCCATTTCTGCATTAATATGATTATTTCCTTAATCCCTTAATCATTCTTAGCATTACTTGGTCTTTTTTTTTTTAACTTTGATACAGACGCTTATGCATTTATTTTCACTTACTTCTGTTTATTAATGCAAGCATTTAACTGTTTTATGTAGCTTTCAATGTATAGTATTATTACTATTATGATTATTGTTGTTATTATGCTTAAGTGTACTAAAATATCCATTTTAACTTATTTTGAAGTAAAAATTCTTTGAAAGGATTTTTAAATTTTTAAAGTAATAGCTTCACTTGTTTTTGTTTGTAAACTAATTTCATGTTGTTCTGTCTTGTGGTCAGAGAGAAGAGTTTGAATTATTCTTAATTTTGGAATTTATTGGAGTTTCATTATATCTTTATTAGATAAACCTTACTAATTATGTTATTCAAATCTTTTGTAACTTTTTTTGTTTTTTGTTTTTTTTGTACCTTGTATTGTATCAATCCTGGTCTAAGAGGTAAAATCACCTAGTACTACAGTGTTTCTATCTACTTCTCAATTTCCTGTAGGCTGAGCTTCATTTTTATTTTTATTTTTTATATTTTTCTGAAACTTAGTAATTTGGTGCATAAAGATTCAAAGATTTCAATGATAAAGTATACCACCCACAAGAAGGATGTTATATGTGTTATATATCCCTCTTGTGGACTGTATACTTTTTCACTGAAAAACGTCTGTATTTAATGCATTTGATGCTTTTAAAAAATTTTACACAGCGTTGGAACCAGGCTTAGAAGGACATGAAGCTTTTACAATTTGAAGGACCTTCTTTATGAAAAGTTAATACAACTATACTTACAAAGTTTGGTACAGGGCCCTGAAGTGACGAACCCTAAAACTTCTCTTTTATCATTTTCACAGTAAAACTGCCTCTGCTCATATAGTTTACATTCTGATCCATCTGTCCTTTTCTCAGAATTTCTTCCTTTCACTCATTATTGTTCATTCATTCATCCATCAAATATTTAATTGAGTGCCTACTCTGAGCACGGCACTATGCTAAATGTTGAATATTTCGTCGATGTTACTGGCAGATGCTATCGACTTGTCTCTGACTCATGGCAACCCTATGAATGAAACGTTGCCCAGTCTTGCGCCATCTTTAACATCATCGGTATGGTTGGGTCCATTGTTTTGCCTATTGTTTCAATCTATCTTATTGAGGGCTTCTCTCGTTTTCATTGGCACTCTGCTTTACCAAACGTGATGTCCTTTTCTAGTGATTGAACCTTCCTTAAAAGCAAGAATGGTGAGACTTTGACTCACTTGCTTTGTACATGTCATCAGGAAAGGGTTGAGTACACTGAGAATTTTTACAGAAGTTCCTTCTTCTACCCAACCTTTACACTTTGGTGTTATTCTGGGTTCTGTTCTATACCTACTTCTGTTATTATTCCAGGGTTATTAGGAAATTTCAAACTTCTGATAATTCAAATTTCTATATTCTGTCAAAATTTTCCAAAGTGAACTTGAGATCTATATTTTCTACTCTTTTCTGTCCATATCGTCTGGGCTATCACAAACAGGTCATATTCAGCATATCCAAGACCCACTGCAATCCACTTCTCCCTTTTTTTAAACAACACTGTCATGGCCCACTGCCAAACCATAAACTTTACCATCATCCTTAACTACCCCATGCCATGATCACCCATACGCAATCACCAAGTCTATTACAAACTGTAAACTCTTTTAGTTAAGTTTACCCTCATAACTTTTCCTGGAGTACACAAGAGTCCCTACCTAGAGGTCTCCTTACCACCTCTATTTTACATCCCTCTGCCCCCCACCCCCACTATTTTTCATTCTCTTGTCAAGGAAATCTTCATTCAACAGAAACCTGATAATTTCTCTCTCCTGTCTAAAGCATTCAGTGACCACCATTCACTCATAGGATGAAATCTAAAATCCCCACTGTGACATAAAGCCATCTTAATCTGGCTGCTTACCCAATGAGTCTCTCTCTGAACTCTTGTCCCTTTCAACACCAGGCTGCTTTCAGTATCTTAAATGCACTAAGTCCCTGACACTAGACATTTTTGGAAGTCATCTCCTCTGCCTGGAACACTTGCCCCTCCCGTTTCCTTTTCTACTCACATTAATATGTTTTGTTTTATTCTCTCCATTTTCCAAGTGTCCTTACTTTCATGATCATTGGTATATTTGAGTCCACTGTTGTTGCTATGGTGTCAATCCATCTCACTGAGGGTTTCTCTTGTTTTCACTGACCATCTACTTTACCAAACATAATGTCTTTGTTTAGCAATTGATCTTTCCTGATGACATGTCCAAAGTAAGTCAGCCAACGTCTCACCATCCTCGCTTCTAAGGAGCATTCTAGTTTTATTTCTTTTAAGACTGAATTGTTCATTCTTTTGGGAAACCATGGTATGTTCGGTATTTTTTGCTAACACCACAATTTGAATGTATCAATTCTTCTTCTGTCTTCCTTTCTCATCGGCCAGCTTTCACATGCATATGAGACAACTGAAAAGACCATGGCTTGAGTCAGGCACATCTCAGTCGACAAAGTAATATTATTGCTTTTTTTTAAACTTTAAAGAGGTCTTTTGCAGCAGATTTGCCCAATGTAATATGCTGGTTGATTTCTTGACTGCTGCTTCCATGGACATTGGTTGTTGATCCAAGCAGAATGAAATCACTGACAGCATTTCTAGTGATTCTAGTGATTAGAAAGACATATTTCTAATGGTAGCCCTTAATCAGTGATATGTTTAACAACTGGCTCTCTGAAAAATAAAAAAGACCTGATTTGTTGCATTTGCTAGCTTGATGGTGCAAATATTAACATCATGGTCCATTTCAAGTTATCAACTTTACATCACTGACTGCGGACTTGGCAACACATGCACATAATTGGCCTTCCAAAGCTGGTGCAAATAGGCTCCAGTACCTCACTGCCTTTAAGGTTTGTAAAATGTAATTGAACCTACAATTCTCTAACACCTATATAAAGAATAAACTAGTATCTACTGCACTCACTCATGCAAAAGGAAAAATTTAACAGATAATTTCTTTGCTGAATGCTTTTCCTAGCATCTCCCAGCTTTTCTTGAGTTTTATTATTTAATTTGGATTTGTAGATTATTATTATCTAATTATATTTACCTTATCCATTATCTCTTCCAAGTATTATTTTTTACGTTGGCATACAAGTTTAAAAGTCGGTTTGGAACCAATATTATTTTTAGACTTAACTCTACGCGTGGCTGATCTGAATTATTTTCGACATAAAGCAGAAGAGCATGTATACAGTCAATGTCACCCTAATTATCACCCAGCAACCCCCATGATATTGGGAATGAGGGAGAAAGGGGTTGTTCCTCTTTCTTGTTTCTCCTCTCTTTGTCCTGTGGTGTTGGAAATATGAATACCAGGCCACTATTACATTACTGTGTCAGTTCACAGCCCATCATTTTTCCCATTACATGTTTTCATTAAAAGGAAACACTAGGACATATTGTTGTTGTTAGATGCCATTGAGTCGGTTCCTACTCATAGCGACCCTACGTACAACAGCACGAAACACTGTCTGATCCTGCGCCAGCCCCACAATCGTTGTTATGCTTGAGCCCATTGTTGCAGCCACTGTGTCAGTTCATCTCCTTGAGGGTCTTCCTCTTTTTTGCTGGTCCTCTACTTTACCAAGCATGATGTCCTTCCCCAGGGACTTGATCCCTCCTGATAACAGATCAAAAGCATGTGAGATGCAGTCTCGCCATTCTTGCTTCTGGAGCATTCTGCTTGTACTTCTTCCAAGACAGATCTGTTCGTTCTTTTGGCAGTCCATAGTATATTCGATATTCTTTGCCAACACCAAATTCAAAGGCGTCAGTTCTTCTCTAGCCTTCCTTATTCATTGTCCAGCTTTTGCATGCATATGAGGCAACTGAAAACACCATGGCTTGGGTTAGGCGCACCTTAGTATGGAAACATCTCTGGTCATGGGTAGAAGGCAAATACACTTGAAGAATCAGTGTACAACCTGCTCTTAGACTGAGATTTTTTGTTTCAAGGCTCACAAATTGGTCTGTAGAATTGCTGTAATTTCCTACATTAAATCAAATTTTCATGTTAGAAACTGTGGATTGAATAAGTTTGCTTTCAGACAGCCACTTGGCATTGTCTGACAACATCATGCTTTAAAAATACCCCATATACCCACATCTTTCCAGAAAAATCAGTTTGAGCCACAATTATCCAGATAAAACAAAAAACAAAAACCAAACCCACTGCCATCGAGTTGATTCCAACTCATAGCAACCCTATAGGACAGAGCAGAACTGCCCCATAGGGTTTCCAAGGAGTGGCTGTGATGGATTCAAACTGCCAACCTTTTGGTTAGCAGCCAAGCTCTTAACCACTGCACCACCAGGTCTCCAAAATACTTCTTTCACACTCTCCTTTAATTTGCTAATACATGCTTTGACTTTGTCTTTTTCTCTTACCTCTGCTATTGATAGTGTATATCATAAACAATTTACCATTTAAGATACAATTATTCTTGCTCAGTATTATTAACTAAATATTTATGATTTCTGCTTTAATCTTACAGTAAGTACTAAGTTTCTTGAAGTTATTGGCAGTGTACTTTAGAGAAAGAAAAAGTATTTTTAAAGTCAGACAGAACTTAGGTAAACTTCTGCCTATTCTGTGTTTTAGCTGTGTGGCTTTGGGAAAGTTGGTTTATCTCTCTGATCCATAAAGAGATTAAAAGGGGATAATAAACATAAATCTCTGTGTAGTTACAAGGATTATATGAGATAATATATGCAAAACACCCAGCGCAGTGCCTAGAATTCTTATCAATAAATATGAGCTCATTTTCCCCCTTTTCATTTGCATTCCCCCTCAGCATATCTTAGTTGATTACTGACAGATCTGTTGTGGGATCTATTTTAAAAGGCTTTGGAATGTCCCCTTGAAACTATGTTTCAGGGGGACGAATCTGATGAACATTCCTAAGCCCATGTAATACGGCCTAAGTCACCGCAAGAGAAAACTCTGCTTCATGCTAAGTCCACTAAGGCTGAGCTCTGGCTTGAGGAGTTCATTGATTAATAATCACAACTTGCATCTGAAAATCTCCCTGCATGGTCAGCAATCAATTAAATTCCATTAAGAACGATATGTCCCTCATTAAAAACAGGAGAACTGGTGGCCCAGTGGTTTAGAGCTCGGCTGCTAACCAAAAGGTTGGCAGTTCGAATCCATCAGCCGCTCCTTGGAAACAGTGTGGGTCAGTTTTACTCCGCCCTATAGGGTCACTATGAGTCAGAATTGACTAGACGGCAATGGGTATGGGTTTTGCTTTTGTTGTTTTTTTTAAATTAATAATGAGAAATCTGAGGCTCAGAGATGTTAAGAAATTTACTTAAGATCACACAACTAGGAAGGGTCAGAGCCGAGACAGAAACCAAGCTCTCTTGGCTCCAAATCCTAGAGTCTGCCTCGATAGCCTGCAATATCCATGTGATAGTTGTTACTACAGAAGTTAGATAGTGAAAAAGGAAGCCAGGAGAAGAACTGATGTGTTTGAACTGTGGTGTTGGTGAACAATACTGAATATACCATGGACATCCAAAAGAACGAACACATCAGTCTTAGAAGAAATACAAACAGAATGCTCCTTAGAAGTGAGGATGGTAAGACTTTGCCCTACTTTGGAAGGAACAATCACTAGAAAAGGACACCTAGTCTGGTCAAGGAGAGGGTCAGCAAAACGAGGGAAACCTTCAGTGAGACAGACTGACACAACAGCCACACTAATGGACTCAAACATACCAACAATCCAGAAGACAGCACAGGATCGGGTGATGTTTTATAAATACATAAGGTTTCCACGAGGCAGAAGTGACTTGATGGCAACTGGCAACAACAATTACTACATAAATATATGGCAGTTTTAAAAGTGTTAATTAGCTCAGTTGTGCATGCAGTCTATTTCTAGAATGTTCTGTCACCTCCCCATTACCAACATCTTTTACTGTCATGCTTGCTAGGCTGGACTCTGCTGGGTTCACCCAGCTCTGAGGCACCACTACTTAAGAATGGCAGCAATTTGAATTATCAAAAGCAAAAACAGATCACTGATTAAATTACTCTGATTATTTTTGTAAGGAAATGATTACACCTAATTATAAGCAAGGCGGAGATATTGCTTTCTTAGTGAAATGAAGAGGGCAGGTGTAAGTTCAGGATCTCATTATCCAGCTTCTCATAATGCTTCTAAGTATACCCCTAATATACTTCCTGCTGGTACTTTACTACTATATTGATTTGGAACCAGTAATGTCTTCATGTATCAGTAAGGTCTGCTGTGGGAGTTGCTTCTCTTTTGTTACTTTTGGAATTCTTCTAAGATACACAAAACAGAAACAAGTGGGAGGGCACAAAGGACTGTCAGTGTGTATTCTCAGCATTTGAGAGTAAAGAAAGGACCCCATTTCTCTCTGTGAGAAAGCTAAATTTTATGAGATACTTTCAATGATGACGCAACCAAGGTTCCCAGTCCAATTTTATTTCTATAATTTCATTTTTCCAACTGAACGTTTGGTTAGAGTTTTTTAAATACAGACTTTTAATCCAACTGCACTGGAAATAATATTTTTCATTGCTGAAGTCAGAGGTGAAGAGGGGAAGAAATTAGAGGTTAAAGAAGAAAGAAATTTGCATGTATTGGACTAAGCCAAGAGGAGAAAGGCTTATAATAGGCCCTGAAGGATAAGAAACTTATAGAAATTTCTGGGCGAGAAGAATTCTAGCAGACTGAGAATAAGGCATGAGATGGAAGAGCGTGAGAAAACAAGAACTTTCATGGTTACATGGGGAAAAAGTAAACTGTCCCATGAGAAATACAATTGTTGGAAGTGAGATTGAACCTGAAGTACTGGGCCCCTGACGTACAGAGAGAGACAGAGCATTTCAACTGGCTTTGAAAAACCAGTGCAGACCCTTGAACAGAGAGGTTTCATGAAATAAATCTTGCTTTAAGAAGATGAGCTTGGCTACAGGGCACAGGATGCAGAATATACCAAAAAGAATTGCAAAGAAAAGGATCTTAAGTAACTTCTGTCATGCTTTGAGCAAGGCAGAGAGAGGCAAATGGGCCTGGGCTGGGGTAGCACACCAAAAAAAAAAAAAAAAAACCCGTTGCTGTCAAGTCAATTCTGACTCATAGCAACCCAATAGGACAGAGAAGAACTGCTCCACAGAGTTTCCAAGGAGCAGCTGGTGGATTCCAACTGCTGACTTCTTGGCTGGCAGCCAAACGCTTAACCACTATATGAAGGTAGCGCACAGGTGTGATTAAAAGGAAGGCAAGCATGAGTAGGGACAGACTGTGATCTGAAGCAGGAAGAAGCAGTGTCTGGAGGTGATGGCAAGCCTTGTGGGTGAGGTGGGAGAGAGGCTGCCCCTGCCTAATGATCGTGTCCAGACAGGCAAGTTGGAGACGGCAGAAGACACCCTCAAAGCTGGTGACAATCAGAGATCCTGATGGGATTTCAGTAGCAGAGAAGCCTACTATAGAACAGCAAGTCCTGAACTTTCAGATTGGGGTTCAGTTTCAGGCTTCTGCTCACCAGTGTGTGAGAGGAAGGGTGAATGAGACATGAAGCCCAAGTCTCAGAGGGGATGAGGGCAGTGAGACTACCAAATGCAGTATGAGAAGTTGGCAACTTTGAGACGAGTGTGTGAAACAGCTGGTTAAAGGTTCTCCAGGTAAATCTCTGGACTGACCCAGGCCACCATGCCTCCCAAAGTCTCAGGAAATTTGTTAAGAAAAGCTTTGAATGTTGAAATGTGATGGCTACCTCTTGAAGACTTTGATAAGGTCCCAAATCAAGACATTTCACTTGAAACATGCCAAACTAAAAGAATAAGGGGAATAATACAGCTCTTCTATGAGAATTTATTTAGGCCTGGTGATTACAATTCAAGACGGTTATAATTCTAGTAATTTGAAGCCTAGTACAATAACAGACAAAGAAAGACACTATATAACAATTAAGGGGACGATCCATCGTGAAGACATAACCATAATAAACATCTACGCACCCAATGACAGGGCTCCAAAATACATGAAACAAACTCTAACAACACTGAAAAGAGAAACTGACAGTTCCACAATAATAGTAGGAGGCTTCAACACACCACTCTCAGTAAAGGACAGAACAACTAAGAAGAAACTCAGCAAAGATACAGAAAACCTAAAGGCCACCATCAGCCAACTTGATCTCAAAGACATATACAGAACACTCCATCCAACCACTGCAAAGTACACATTCTTTTCCAAAGCACATGGAACGTTCTCCAGAGTAGACCACATCTTAGGCGACAGAGCAATCCTCAACAAGATCCAAAACGTTGAGATAATTCAAAGTATCTTCTCTGACCACAATGCCATCAAGGTAGAAATTAACACTAGAAAGAGCAAGGAAAAAAGATCAATTACATGGAAACTGAATAATACCCTGCTTACACATCACTGGGTAATAGAAGAAATCAGAGATGGAATCAAAAAATTCCTAGAATCAAATGAGAATGAAAACACATCATACCAAAACCTTTGGGACACAGCAAAGGCAGTCCTCACAGGACAATTTATAGCAATAGATGCACACATCAAAAAAGAAGAATGGGACAAAATCAAAACATTAACTACAGAACTCAAACAAATAGAAATAGAACAGCAAAACAAGCCCACAAACACCAGAAGAAAGGAAATACTAAAGATCAGAGCAGAAATAAATGAAACAGAGAACAGAAAAACAATAGAAAGAATCAACGAAACCAAAAGTTGGTTCTTTGAAATAATCAATGAAATCGACAAACCACCGGCCAGACTAACAAAAGAAAAACAGGAGAGGACACAAATAACCCAAATGAAATGAAATGGGGGACATTACAACAGACCCAACTGAAATAAAAAGGATTATAACAGAATATTATGAAAAACTATACTCCAACAAATTTGAAAACCTAGAGGAAATGGATAAATTTCTAGAAACACACGGCCTACCCAAAGTACAACAAAGTGATTTTGAAACTCTGAACAGACCCACAACAAGAGAAGAGATTGAAAAGGTAATAAAAAAAACTCCCAACCAAAAAAAGCCCTGGCCCAGATGGCTTCACTGGAGAATTCTACAAAACATTTACAGAAGAGCTTGTACCAGTACTACTCAAGCTATTTCAGAGCACAGAAGAGGAAGCAACACTTCCAAATTCATTCTATGAAGCCAGCATAACGCTGATACCAAAACCAGACAAAGACGTCACAAAAAAAGAAAATTACAGACCAGTATCTCTCATGAATATAGATGCAAAAATTCTCAACAAAATTCTAGCCAATAGAATTCAGCATCATATCAAAAAAATAATACACCACGACCAAGTAGGATTCATACCAGGTATGCAAGGATGGTTCAACATTAGAAAATCAATCAACGTAATCCACCACATAAATAAAAGGAAAGAAAAGAATCACATGATCATCTCAACTGACGCAGAAAAGGCATTTGACAAAGTCCAACACCCATTCCTGATAAAAACTCGCAATCAAATAGGTATAGAAGGGAAATTTCTCAACATAATAAAGGGCATCTATGCAAAACCAACGGCCAACATCATTCTTAATGGAGAGAGGCTGAAAACATTCCCCTTGAAAACAGGAACAAGACAAGGATGCCCTTTATCACCACTCCTATTTAACATTGTGCTGGAAGTTCTAGCTAGAGCAATAAGGCAAGAAAAAGAAATAAAAGGCATCCAAATTGGTAATGAAGAAGTTAAACTGTCCCTGTTTGCAGATGATATGATACTATACACAGAAAACCCTAAAGACACCACAAGAAATCTACTGGAACTAATAGAAAGATTCAGCAGAGTAGCAGGATACAAGATAAACATACAAAAATCAGTTGGATTCCTATACACCAATAAGGAGAACGATGAAAACGAAATCAGGAAAACAATAACATTTTCAATAGCCCCTAAAAAGATAAACTACTTAGGAATAAATCTGACCAGGGATGTAAAAGACGTATATAAAGAAAACTACAAAACACTACTGCAAGAAACCCAAAGGATCTACATAAATGGAAAAACATACCATGCTCATGGATAGGCAGAGTCAACATTGTGAAAATGACAATTCTACCCAAAGCAATTTACAAATACAACGCAATCCCGATCCAAATACCAACAACATTCTTCAAAGAGATGGAAAAACTAATTATTAACTTTATATGGAAAGGGAAGAAGCCCCGAATAAGTAAAGCACTACTGAAAAAGAAGAATAAAGTTGGAGGACTCACACTACCTGACTTCAGAACCTACTACATAGCTACAGTACTCAAAACAGCCTGGTACTAGTACAACGACAGATACATTGACCAATGGGAACAGAATTGAGAACCCAGATGTAAATCCATCCACCTACAGTCACCTGATCTTTGACAAGGGCCCAAAGTCCATCAAATGGGGAAAAGACAGTCTTTTTAACAAATGGTGCTGGCAAAACTGGATATCCACCTGCAAAAAAATGAAACCAGACCCATACCTCACACCGTATACAAAAACTACTTCAAAATGATCAAAGACCTGAATATAAAGCCTAAAACTATAAAGTTCATAGAAGAAAAAATAGGACCAATACTTCAGGCCTTAATACATGGCATTAACAGGATACAAGCCATAACCATCAACGCACAAAACCCAATTGATAAGCTAGATAACCAGGATCTTCTAAAAATCAAACACCTATGCTCTTCAAAAGACTTCACCAAAACAGTAAAAAGAGAACCTACAGACTGGGAAAAAATTGTTGGACAGTACAAGTCAGACAAAGGTCTAATCTCCATAATCTACAAGAAAATCCAACACCTCTACAACAAAAAGACAAATAATCCTATTAAACAATGGGCAAAGGAAATGAACAGACACTTCACCAAAGAAGACATTCAAGCGGCCGACAGACACATGAGGAAATGCTCGCGATCACTAGCCATTAGAGAAATGCCAATTAAAACCACAATGAGATACCATCTCACCCCGGCATTACTGGCACGAATCAAAAACACTGGAAATAACAAATGCTGGAGGGGCTGCAGGGAGATCGGAACACTTATGCACTGCTGGTGGGAATGCAAAATGATACAACCATTCTGGAAAATGATATGGCACTTCCTCAGAAAGCTAGAAATAGACATACCATTCGATCCAGCAATCCCCCTCCTAGGAAAATATCCTAGAGAAATAAGAGCTGTCACTCAAATAGACATATGCACACCTATGTTCACGGCAGCATTGTTCACAATAGCGAAACAATGGAAACAACCTAGATGCCCATCAACAGACGAATGGATAAACAAACTATGGTACATACACACAATGGAGTATTATGCAATGAGAAAGAACAACAATGAATCTGTGAACCATCTCATAACATGGATGAAACTGGAGGACATTATGCTGAGTGAAATAAGTCAATCACAAAAGGACAAATATTGTATGAGACCTCTATTATAAAAACCCATGAAAAAGTTCACATGCAAAACGTAACAATCTTTGCTGGTTACCAGGGGTGGGGTGCGGGGGGGGGAATACTAAATAGATAATAGATAAGTGGTATATTGGGTGAAGGGTGAGACAGTACACAGTACAGGAGAAACTAGCACAACTTGTACAAGGAAAAGTCATGGAAGCCCCATAGACACATTCAAACTCCCTGAGGGACTGAATTGCTGGGTGGAGGGCTGTGGGGACCATGGTCTTGGGGAACATCTAGCTCAATTGGCATGACACAGCTTATAAAGACAATGCTCTACATTCTACCTTGGTGAGTAATGTCTGGGGTCTTAAAAGCCTGTGAGCGGCCATCTAAGACACTCCACTGGTCTCATCCCTTCGGGAGCAAGGGAGAATGAAGAGAACAGGATACAAGGAAAAGATTAGTCCAAAGGACTAACTGTCCACAGCTACCGAGGCCTCCACCAGAGTGAGTCCAGTACAGCTAGATGGTACCCGGGTACCACCACTGACTGCTCTGACCAGGATCACAACAGAGGGTTCTGGACAGAGCTGGAGAAGGATGTAGAGCATAACTCTAACTCACTAAAAAAAAGACCAGATTTACTGGACTAAAGGAGACTGGAGAAACCCCAAGAGTATGGCCCCCAGACACCCCTTTAGCTCAGTGGTGAAGTTACCTCTGAGGTTCACTGTTCAGCCTGGGAGTGGACAGCCCCGTAAAACCAAATGAGACTAACGAGGTACAGGAGTCCAGTGACAAGGGCCAGAAAGCAGAAGGGACAAGGAAGCTGGTGATAGGGAACACAAGGTTGAGTAAGGATATCATTGATGTGTTGTGAGATTGTTAACCATTGTCATAGGGCAACATTTGTAGTAACTGTTAAATGAGAAACTATTTTGTTCTGTAAACCTTCATCTTAAGTGAGAATAACAGCACAATTGGAAGAGTGTAGTCAATGTCACTGAACTGTGCATGCAGAAATTTTTGAAATGGTCTATCTTTGGCTATGTGTATTTTCACAAAAAAAAAAAAAAAGGTTGAGAAGTTAGAGGGTTGATATGCTGTGGGGTTGTTAACCAATGTCATAAAATAACATGTGTACTTCTGTTTCATGAGAAACTATTTGTTCTGTAAGCCTTCACCTGAAGTACAAGTAGAAAAAAAAAAAAATCATGAATTCTCTCCCTGAATCTAGGTTACAGACCACAAAGACATGAAGGGAACAAAGAAACAAAGATGGCGTTAATTTTTTTTTTTATTTACTTTTATTTTTGGTGAAAACACACATAGGAAAACTCACTCCCGTTCCACAGTTTCTAGACATAATCATGAGGAACACTGGTTACGTTCTTCGCATTGCGTCGACATTCTCGTTCTTTCTGTTCCAGTTGATTTACTTCCATTTACTTAACCTCCCTGCTCTCCAACCTTCTCATCTATGCTTTAAAATAGCTGCTGACCTTCTGTTCTTATATAGACACATATATATATATATTTTTAAATGTAATACTCAAGGGTGACAATCTTTACTCTTTGGGATAAACTGTTACTTAGTTTAAAGGTGACTTCAGGGGATAGTTTTAATTCAAGATTTGAAGAGAAACTCAGTGGCATAGTCTTTGGGACTCCTCCAACCTCAATAAGTCCAATAAGTCTGGATTCTTTCTTTAAGAATCTGAAGTTCTACTTCACATTTCTTTCCCTTTATATCAGAATTCATCAACTGTGTTCCTGATTAGAACATTCAGTAGTGGTAGCCAAGCACCATCTAGTTCTTCTGGTCTCAAGGTGGAGGCAGCAGTGGTTATGGTCACAATTAATCCTGTAATTCAGTTTCTTCTCTTATTCTTGGGTTTCCTTCTTTCTCTTTTGTTCCAGACAAATAAAAACCAATAGTTTTATCTTAGATGGCCACTTACAAGCTTTTAAAACCCCAGATACTACTCACCATACTGGGAGGTAGAACATAAACTTTAAGAACTATATTATGCCATTTGACTAGATTGTCCCACAAGACCACAACCCTATGCCCCCAAACCAAGACAACTGATCCCATGAGGTGACTGGTTATTTCTAATTAGTATTAGCATCTGTAGCCTCCCGCCCACCACCTTTATTATTATTTTTTGGTTGTCGTTATTGTTGTAAAACCGTACACAACATAGCATTTGCCTTGCCCATTCCCTACTTTTCCCTATGAACAGTTTATTGACGTCAGTTCCATCAGTCATGTTGTGCAAACTTCACCCAGATTCAGCGTCACCTTTCCCATTTCTGTAAACAAAGAGTGACTCCTACCTAGATACTGCTTCTCCCACTTCCCCATCCCCAGCCTTGGTAACCACTCATGAACATTAGTGTCCGTATATTTACCTGTTCATGTAATTTCATAAAGGTGAGAACACAGGATATGTTTTCTGTGACTGACCTACCGTATTCAACCTAATGTCTTACAGGTTTATCCACATTGTAAGATGTTTCAGGAACTCATTTTTATTTACTGCTGAGGAGTATTCCATTGTATTCATGTTCCACATTTTACTCATCCATTCATCCATTGATGGGCATTTGGGTTGTTTCCATCTTTTTGCTATTGTGAATAGTGCTGCAACGTACAGAGATATGCATATGCCATCTTAAACTCTTACACCATATCTATAAAAAACTGGCTGGTAAGATCCATTTCTCCCTTGTTAGAGTTCCTCTGGTTCACTGGGGCAGCAATCACAGATACTTGGGACAAGAACACCACCCTCAGAATCAGAGTCTGAGCTTTTAATCTAAGCTTCTCCATAAACTGAGACACCTTGAGCAAGTTACACAAACTCTCTCCTAGACCATACCTTAATCTATAAAATATAAATATTAAGCATCTATTTGAGTCTCTGCTTTCAGTTCTTTTGGGTTTATACCTATAAGTGGAATTCTACTTTCAGTTTTTTGAAGAATTGCCACGCTGTTTTCCACAATGGCGGTACCATTTTGCATTCCTACCAGCAATGGATAAGTGTTCCAATTTCCCCACATCCTCAAAAACATTTGTTATCTTTTTTTTTTTTTTTATCTTAGCCATCCTTGTGGGAGTGAAATGGTATCTCAGTATGATTTTGATTTGCATCTCTGATGGTTAATAGCATTGAGCATCTTTTAATGTGTTTGGTGGCCATTTGAATGTCCTCTTTGGTCAAACGTCTATTCAAATCCTTTGCCCATTTTTGATAGGGTTATTTGTCTTTTTGTTGTGAAGTTGTCCAAGTTTTATGTATATTTTGGTTATTGGATTCTTATCAGATCCATGGTTTCTGAAGATAGTCTCCCAGTTGGTAGCCTGTCTCTTCACTTTTTTGGTGAAGTCTTTTGATGAAAATAAGTTTTTAATTTTTATGTGGTCACATTTATTTATTTTGTCTTCTGCTGTTTATGGTTTTCTTGTTATATGAGATCATTCATTGTTAAAAGCTAGGCCCAACAGCCTTTCCCCTGCATTTTCTTCTAAGAATTTTACGGTTTCAGTTTTCACATTTACGTCTTTAATCCATTCAGAATTAGTTTATGTGTATGGTGTTAGGCGTGTATCCTGTTTCATTCTTCTGCATGTGGAAATCCAATTTTCCCAATACCATTTATTGAAGAGACACTTCTTTCCCCATCAAATGGACTTAGCATCCTTGTCAAAAATCTCGAACAGATACTTGTACACCAATGTTTATTGCAGCACAAGTCACAATAGCCAAAAGGTGGAAAGAATCTAAATGCCCATCAGCAGATGAATGGATAAATAAAATATGGTACATGCATACAATGGAATACTACTCAGACAGTAGGAGAAATGAAGTCTTGATACATGCTACAAAATGGATGAAGCTTGAAGACATTATGCTGAGTGAATAAGTCAATCACAAAAGGACAAATATTGTATGACCCCATTTATATAAGACTAGAACACGTAAATGTATAGACACTAAAGTTCATTAGTAGTTACCAGGGGTGGGAGGGAGGCAGGGAAAGGAGAAGGTTATTGCTTATGGAGCACTGAGTTGCGGTTTCGGGTGATGGAAAAATCATATTGACTAAGGGTAGGGCTGCACAGCCAATTAATGTAATTGCTATCAATAAGTTGTACATCTGTAAAAAGTTGAATTGACCAAAGTTGTGTGATAGATATATTTACAACAACAAAGCAGCTGCTGAGGCTACTTATGTACAACCAAATACCTCATGGAATTTGGTTCCCTGGTTTGGAAGTTGAGGGCCATGGTTTCATGGGACATCTCAATTAACTGGTCTAATAACATGCTTCATGCTTTGGTTCTACCTCCTTTACTGCATAGTGCCTGGGGTCTTAAAAGTTTGCAAGCAGCCATCCAAGATACAACAATTGGTCTATATTCACCTGGAGCAATAGAGAGTCAAGAATAGGAGGATGAAATAGAAGGTGTGGATAACTGCTTCCATGAACAACTACCCCCTTTGACATGAGACCAGAACTGGATGGTGCCTGGCTACCATTAAGAACATTTTGATCAAAGACTCTATAGAAGAAGACAAGAAGGCAGGAGGGGACAGGAAAGCTGGTGATAGGGAACCCGAGATCGAGAAGGGGAGAGTGTTGACAAGTCATGGGGTTGGTGACCAATGTCACAAAACAATATGTGTATTAACGGTTTAATGGAAAACTAATTTGCTCTGTAAACCTTCATCTAAAGTACAATTAAAAAAAAAAAGATTCTACAGAAGAATTCTTATCAATAGGGAGAAGATGCAGAACAGAATTTCAAACTCTCATGGAATCCAAATTATCTGGATCCATGGAGGCCAGATGAATCCCTGAAAGGATTGCCTGAGATAATCTTTAAACTTTAAACCAAAAATACCCCCTTAAGTCTTCCTAAAACCAAACAAGATTTTAGCTTAACTAGTAAAGAGTGTCTGCCTTGAGCATTGTTCTCTTTTAAGATCTATCTATACTGGATCAAACTGACAACAGCTACTCAAAAGATTAGATAGGAACTTTAGCGTACAGTGAGTTTGTGTTAATGGGGGAGGAACAACTCAGAAAACGAGGAGGAGAATGGTTGCACAACTTGAAGAATGTAATCTGTGTCACTAAATTGTACATTTAGAAATTGTTGAACTGGCGAATGTTCTGCTGTGTGTATTCTCAACAACAAAAGTAAAATAAATTATAAAAATGTAAATATTAAGACATATTTGTGAGGATTAAATGAGAGGATTACATTAAGATTTTAACACAGTGCCTGGAACATTTCAGATGTGTAATAAAAGTAATTACTGTTAGAATTAAATGAGGTAATAAATATAAGGCCATACATCTTCTCAGCAGAATATTTATTGACCACCTACTACTTACTAGCTGATGTTCTAGGTATGGGAATTCAGCAACAACTATGACACTGTTCCTACCTCAGGAAGTTTACATTCTGACAGAGGAGACAGAAAACAAGTACGTAAATAAATAGATAAGACACTTTTAGGTAATAGGGAAATGGGAAGGGATCTTTGGGTAGCTCAACTGGTTAAGTGCTCAGCTACTAACCAAAAGGTTGGCAGTTCGAGTCCACCCAGAGATGCCTTAGAAGAAAGGCCTGGCAATGTACCTCTGAGAGACCATAGCCATTGAAAACCCTATGGAGTGGCAGTTCTATTCTGGAACACATGGAGTCACCACGAGTCAGAATCACCTCAACATCAACTGTTTTTCGTTTTAGAAAAAGGAGAGAGTGATGATGACAGCAAGCTGACACTCTAGTTTGAAAGTTCAAGGAAGACCTTTTGGAGAAGGTGCTTTAGAACAGAGACTGAATAATGAAATTTAAGCAACCATGTAAAGATGTGGTAGAAGAGCTTCCCATGCAGAAGGAACAGGAGATGAGAATACCCTGGGACAGGAATAAGCTTAGAGTATTACAAGTTCAGAAGGAAAGCCAATGCAACTAATCCACTGCTGTTAAGTTGATTCCAACTCATAGTGACCCTATAGGACAGAGTAGAACTACCCCATAGGGTTTCCAAGGAGCAGCTGGTGGATTTGAACTGTCGATGCTTTGGTTAGCAGCCAGGCTCTTACCCACTGCGCCACCAGGGCTCTTTTAGTGTGACTAAAGGATAGTATAAAAAGGGGAAGATGAAAGGACATGAGGTTCAAGAGGAAGCTGGGGGCCAGACAGGTAGAGCTTTGTTATGTTAAAAAGTTTTGGTCTTAGTCTCTAAGTAAGAACGGGCATATAAGAGATCTCCAGCAGCCAAGAATGAATTTTAGGGCAGCAATAATGAAAGCAGTAGTGCCCTAGGAGGCTATGGTGATAATGTTAGTGAGTAATGATGGTGCCTTCAATTAAGATGGAGGGTACTGGACATGGTGAGAAGGGTGTTGTTGTTGTTAGGGGTCATCAAGACGGTTCCAACTCATAGCAACCCTACGTACAACAGAACAAAACACAGCCCAGTCCTGCACCATCCCCACAATCATTGATACGCTTGAACCCATTGTTCCAGTCACTGTGTCAATTCATCTCGTTGAGGGTCTCCCTCTTTTTTGCTGACCCTCTACTCTACTAAGCATGATGTCCTTCTCCAGGGACTGATCCCTCCTGATAACATGTCCAAAGTATGTGAGACATAGTCTCGCCATCCTTGCTTTTAAGGAGCATTCTAGTTGTACTTCCTCCAAGTTGAGAAGAGTAGAATTGGGGATTTATTTTGAAGGTAAAGTTGATAGGCTGGATGTCAGGTGTGAGAAAAAGAATTAGTGAACGACCCCTAGATTTTCTTACCTGAGCAGTGGGTAACTGAAGGTGTAGTTTACTTAAGTGACGGGCACCAGGGAGAATCCTATTAGGGAAGATGGAGAGGGGGATCCAGAGTTCTGTTCTGTCTATGTTACATCAGAGTGTAATCAGGTATCTAAGTGGAGATGCTGAGCAAGTATTTAGATACACAAGTCCAGAGTTCAGGGAGTGAGAGAGGTTAGAGCTAGATAATATGCCTAGTAAGAAAGTAGTAAATCCCAGGAGTTACTAGCATTTCTCTAAGTTGCCTTTGGTACAGAATGAATGCATGTTTCCATAGACTCTACTGTCTAAAGTTCTTTGCAGACATGATATTCATTTTTATCCCTGCTTAACATCTAACACAGTGCTTGGGAAGTAGTTATCTGCCTCATAAATGTTTGATGAATGAATGAAACGTCTGATGACTGAACAGCTCTACTTGGTGTACGGAAGAAGTATAAAATAGGATATAAATGCTCATCTCAGGCAGCTTCAGCCAAGACAGAACTCCAGATCACACTGCAGAAAAAATAGAGAAAGGGGTCATCACCCTCACCTGCTACCCCTTTCCAAAAGTTTGAAAACACATCCTGGGAAAGAGACATTGTTTCTTTGAATGTTTTAAACCAATAATTTTAATTTTGAAAATAATATTTAAGACGATTCTTAATGTCAACAGAATCCAAAAATGGAAATTCAAGGTTGGAAACAAATCTGTGTGTGAACCAGACAGAGGTGTTGGGGAGGACAAATGAATAAAGAAGCAGCCAAAAAGATGAGATGTGCTTCTCAATTGCTGAGAAAACAGAAGGTAAAGATTCTCCCTGGTGTATATTCAGTGTCAGGGGCAGATTAACCAGTAAGCAAAGTATGCACAGGTTTATTTGTGTTTACTTACTAATCTGTAAGTGGTGAAACCCATGTGAAATTGTGCACTGCAGATTAGTAAGTAAGCACATCTAAGCCCATGCATACCTTGCTTATTGGGTAATCCATCCCTGTTCAGCATGTGTACTAAGTGGAGAATATGGGAAGAATGTCAATGTTGATGGAACCTGTAAAACGGTGTGGGGGCAATGTCTGACCTCCTCCAGCTTCATAAGGGAGAAGGGGAATCAAGATCAACTGTCCAAGGCTGATTCCTATGAGGCTGAGGTCAGACATGCCTCCTCTCTCCACCATCTTTACCAATTCTGACACCAACCACCCCTCCCACAGCACTCTCTACTGGGTTTGATAATTCATTGCAATGGCCACACAGAACTCACAAACCATACTCACAATTATGAGGTTTATTAGGGAAGTAACAGTTACAATTCAGGCTCAGGAACACTCAAGATACAGTTCTTCCAACAGGATAACCTCTTCCCAGCCGTGCTCACAGGCATGCCTCTCCCTGGCCCTCAGTCTCTGCCCAAAGGCGCTCAGCTTTCTGTCTCCATGGGCCGGGAAGCCTACCACACTGCCTCCTGCTGCCCGGTCTCTGTTGCCGGGTCTCTGCTGCTGGTCTCTTCTTCCTTGGTGGTAGTAAGCTCCTCCTCCCTGCCCTGGAATTGGCTCTCCCTTAAGGCAAAACTGACCAATCCCCTTGGACTACCCTATCACAGAGTCCCGCCTAATCACCTGGGTAGGAGTTACAAAACCATGACTAGAAAGGCCACACAAAAGTAATCAATCAGTAATCAATCGCACCTCAGAACCCAACTGGAAAGCGAGTTGCTATCTAGAACAAGCAATGAGACCAGATCATCCCAGAAAATAAGTGGTATCTTGTTCCCAGCACCTGTCATTCCAGAATTTTCAGACAGTCTGATTGACAAGCAGAAATGACAGGCAACTTCAGGAGGACAAGGAATCTGAAGCTAGGAAATTAATCCTGTTTCATTAGTCTCATCTCCGTCCTACTTCACAGAGCCTCTAGAACCATGTGAAGTCATCAAAAGTTGGAGGACATACATAGGCAGAGTATCAAAAGTTTGGGGTTCAGCTCAAAGCACTGGAGGCTGCTGGCCAATAGTAACTGAAATCAATAAGCCCTTTGCACAATTCTCCTCAATGAAATTGAATTTCAGACAAGCTATCGCTTCCACCTGGGCACTGGAGAATAGGTGTGGTGGGTAATGTGTGAATAGAAGGCATAAACCTGCCCCTGGAGAACTCATCTCCCCAGCTCTAAAGCACAGCGTGCAACTTTGTGCCAGTTCCTTAAACTCCTGAGCCTTGGTTTACTCAACAGTAATATAAGGACTATTCTACCTCCCTTTCAGGTTGTTTATGACTGTGAAAGACATAATACAAATAAAATGCCTGGCATGGGGCAAGGCACAGAGTAAGTGCTCAAAGGATAATTCTACTTCTCCCTAACCACTCCCTCCACTTCTGGAGCATGATCCTTATGCCCCTACTTGTTTCATTCCACTTTGCATTTTAAGTCATTCTCCCCCACTATATTGTAACCTCCTAGAGAGAAGCGGGAGCCCTGGTGGTGCAGTGGTTAACAGTTCGGCTGCTAACCAAAAGGTCAGCAGTTTGAATCCACCAGCTGCTCCTTGGAAACCCTATTGGCCAATTCCACCCTGTCCTATAGGGTCGCTATGAGTCAGAACTGACTCGATGGTGTGATGGTTAAGATGGTGTGTCAACTTGGCTGGGCCATGATTCTCTGCAATTTGGCAGTTGTATAACATTGTGATCACTTCCCTGTTGAAATCTGATATGGGATCATCCCCATGATGGAATCTGCTGAGTGGTACCAGTGGAGGGGGGGCCTGTGGTGGCTCACCGCCCCCCAGCCTTCATCTCTCCACCCTCCGCCACCTACTTCCTTCCTGCTCATCTTGCCAAGGCCTTTGGCTTGTTCTGGATCCTGCAGCTGCCTCTTGTCATCTGACTTCCAGTTCTTGGGACCCGAGCTAGCAGCTAACCTGCTGATCTTGGGAATCGTCACTCTTCCCAGCCTGTGAGCAAGAATCCTGCTCTCCGACCTGCCAATCTTGGATTCACCAGCCCCTGCGGCTGCATGAATCGGGAGAGGTCTCTATCCTGATCCACGGATTTGCGATGTTCCAGCCTCTACTATCACATGAGCTGTTTCCTTGATATAAATCTCTCCCTATAAATATATATATTTACACACTTTACTGGTTTTGCTTCTCTAGAGAACCAAGCCTAAGACAGATGGCAATGGGTTTGGTTGTTTGGTTAGAAAGAAGCAAATCTGCCTTATTCATCTCTATATCTCCCCAGCCTTTCCAGAGCAGGGAATTTTGAAACACTGGTGTCAACTTAATGTTTGTAAAATGAATCAATGAATAAAACAATGAAGACAGAGAAAAGGTCTGTACTCGTTTACTTTTCTGAAGAGACCCAGGCTACTAATACCATGACTTGTATTAAGTTGCAGCAAGCTGAGGGCCTGCTAGAACATGTCCCTGCTATATCTTTATCAAGATGCCAGTGATGAGAGCCTGTGAAACCTCACCTTTACCCGTACTCATCATGTCACTAAGGGACTGGCCAGGTCAATGTCTTGAAAATGAGTTCCCTTCCAGATAGAAGCAACACAGTGGTTGGAGGCGGGTATGTGACTGTACATACGTGCTTCTCTCCCTGTTGTTGCCTGTTTGGTGTTTAAATTGCTTGAATTCAATGGTAACAGCTCTTTCTGGCCTGGGATTCTGACTATATTTCTACCGATCCCTAAGGTTGTCTTTCCTTTCAGATGCTGTAGTCAAGCTTCAACTTCTCCTTTCATTTTTAATTAAAGCCACCATCACCTATTGACTCTGCAAACTCTTTTTAAAAGTGCCTGATGAGACAAAAGGTTCATTACTCTCAAATCAGTTCCCAATCTGGTTATGCTTCCTCTCAGTTACTGGGCCCTACAGCCCTGCAGGTCTCCCTGCCTGCTGGCAGTACTGCTCTGAATGCAGATACTGAATATTCAAACAACTCATATAGTCCCTGAGAGCCAGATGCCCCTGTTTCCCCAAAGGGCCAGGCCATATCCCTTACATGATGGTTACCATTTTATGTCTCAACTTGGTTAGGCTATGGTGGCCAGTTGTTTGGCCAAATGCTAGCCCAGGTGTTACTATGAAGGTATTTTGTCAATGTGATGAACATTTAAAAATCAGTTGAGTCCGAAGGACTAATGGACCACAGCTACCAAAGCCTCCACTGGACTGTGTCCAGTACAGCTAGATGGTGCCCAGCTACCACCACTGACTGCTCTGACCAGGATCACAACAGAGGGTTCTGGACAGAGCTGGAGAAGGATGTAGAATGAAATTCTAACTCACAAAAAAAGACCAGATTTACTGGCCTAGGGGAGACTGGAGAAACCCTGAGAGTATGGCTCCCAGACACACTTTTAGCTCAGTGGTGAAGTCATCTCCGAGGTTCACCGTTCAGCCGCGGAGTGGACAGCCCCATAAAACCAAATGGGACTAATGAGATACAGCAGTCCAGGGACAAGGGCCAGAAGGCAGAAGGGGACAAGGAAGCTGGTGATAGGGAACCCAAGGTTGAGTAAGGATAGTGTTGATGTGAGGTTGTTAACCATTGTCATAGGGCAACATGTGTACTAACTGTTAAATGACAAACTATTTTGTTCTGTAAGCCTTCATCTAGAGTGAGAATAGCAGCACAATTGGAAGAGTGTAGTCGATGTCACTGAACTGTGCATATAGAAATTTTTGAAATGGTGTATCTTTGGCTATGTATATTTTCACCAAAAAAACAAGGTCGAGGAGGGAGAGGGTTGACATGTTGTGGGGTTGTTAACCAATGTCATAAAACAATATGTGTACCACTGTTTCATGAGAAACTATTTGTTCTGTAAGCCTTCACCTGAAGTACAATAAAAAAAAAAAAAAAATTTAAAAATCAAAGAAGATTACCCTCAACAATGTGGGTGGGCCTCATTCAATCAGTTAAAGGCCAAAAGAACAAAAAACTGAGGTTTCCCAGAAAGAAGGAATTCTGCATCAGGACTATATATAAAGCCTGTCAGAGTTTCAGCCTGCTGCCTGGCCTACCAATTTTGAATCAAGGTGGCTGGAGTTTCTACTCTGTCACCTGGCATACGGATCTTGGGCTTGCCAGCCCCCACAATCACGGGAGCCAGTTCCTTCAAATAAGTCAATCTCTGTTGGTTCTGTTTCTCTGGAGAACTCTGACGAATATGTCTTGGATCCCAGTAAAGTCTTCTACTTCTCAATGACCACGCTTTCCTACCTATTACAGGAACCATATTAAAGTGACTAAGATCTAACAAGTATCAGAGAATGCATTTCGCAGAATTACAACTTTTCAATCACCTGCCAAATAAGGTTGTTGGTCTTGGTAACATTTTAGATCTGGTACAACTCTGCTGTTGATAAAACTTACATAAAGCTAAAGCTTTAGGAACTACTACACCAAACACCTTTTTTTAGAGATTGTGAACCAGGATCCAAAAGAAATTTCTGATCACTCACACAGCCATGAAGCCTACCATGTAATCAGCAAAGAATTGCTGAGCTTCTATTATGTGTCAGGAATTTACATCCCTATTTATATGTGAGGAAGCTGGGGCTCAAGAGTACATAAATTACTTGTTTATGGTCACAAAGAGGGTCAGGATTAGGCACAAATTCTTCTATCCAAATTTATTATATTCTCTTCTATTCTAATTAACTAGTAATCCTTGTTTTTTCTTAACAGAAAGAAGTACCATTTTCTCATTTTAATTTGGAAGTCTGCAAATAAGGTCAGACCTCAATGCTTTCTTCTAGTGTGTGCAATTCATTTATTTCCCCTGTGGTTATGTTTATTTAAAGTTTCATTAAATAGGAACCCTTCAGAGCCAAGACGAAATGGATCAAACCAATGAACAAGATCAGACAAAGTGAGACATGGTGTATTCTGGGTGTGACCACTCACTTTCTCTTCTTCAGTGTGGTTGGTGGTCTTGATTCTGAATGTCCCTGGGGTCACTACTCCCCTCTGAATGCCCCAAGCACAAGAAGGGATGGTGCCTGGTCTGTAGCTCTGGGGAAGGTTGTGTAGATCCATGAGGCTGAAAGCAACCTGGATGGTAAGTGTATATTCGGAATGACACTGGCCTTGGTTTTTTCCCCAAATCTTTGTCCAATTGCTACGGTAATCACAGCCAGACTAGGAACTGGGAAATTCAGTGAAACACTATTCCTTAGCTATAGAGTTTAAGGAAAATGTCAGGCATTGTGTTCAATACCTTCAGTTTTAAATTTTTGATGGGCACAAATATATCCATCACTGATAACACTTTTAGTTTTGTCTGGTTCTTTATAGTTTAGAAAGAACTTTCATATGCATTTATTCTTTTATTTCATTTTTACATTAACCCTGTGAGATAAGCAAGAGAGTTTTATTATCACAAATATTTTGGTAAAGAACTGTAAAGTCAGCAAGATTAGGTGACTTTCCCAAAGCCACACAGCTAATTGATAAAAGCTAGCACTACAACCTCAGGATCCTACTTCTTAGTTTGGTGTTTATTTTATTATGTTATATTTTCTTACACACACACACCAGAGAAATATCCTTCATGTATCTGTAACCAAAATACATGCATCAAATTAACGTGAATATGTTGCACATTCATTGTGTTTGGTTTTCACCAGAAATAAGTACTATTTTGCCAAAGGTGAAGTCAAGATAAAGAGTTGGAAATCAAGTCAAATTACAATCCTGAAATAAGACTTCAACCATAGATGGTTGCTTATCTTATGAAGGATTTCTCCCCTGTGTCTTCAGAGGGCAGGGCAATACGGTAGAGTTGTGCAAGGTGCAGGAAATGGGGTTCACATTTGTGTGTGCACTTAAATGCCCTTAAATTCTGTAATAATGTTCTGTGTCCTAACCAATTTCACACAGGGCCTGACATGTCTATCTTTCCATATTTAAAACTACACCAAGAGATACCCTATGTCACAAATATATATAACAATTTATATATACAGGGGCATAGGGGCACTCACAGCCAAGACCACCATTTTGGCCTTTCCAGAATGATGTATTAATCATCATAGGATAGCAGAAAGCAGGGGTCAAAGTACTTCAATGTGCTAGTATTTGACAACTCCAAGAACTCAGATGACCATTTAGATTTAAAATCTGTCCCATCATATCTTTTTACATTCTCTTTTCTCCAGTGGTCTGATGGGCAAACTTAAACATTTAACTAAACCTGAAGAAAAAAAGACATCAAGGTACATAAAATCTCAGCTCTTGATTCCCTACGTTTTTGCTCTCTTGCTTGCGCGTCCCTTGTTTCCATCACTTCCCTTATGATGCTGCCATTACTCCATCCTGGGGTTCTAGACTACCAAGCCTGTACAGTTCTTGGGAATAAGACTGTGATCCTCTCCCTACTCTATGGAATATATTAAAAGATCATCCATCATCTGTATTTTCACTTTAAATGATGTTAAATACCATCCAAAACCTGAAAACCAAACCCAATGCCATCAAGTCGATTCCGACTCATAGCGACCCTAGAGAACAGAGTAGAACTGCCCCTACAGAGTTTCCAAGGAGCTGCTGGTGGATTTGAACCACTCACCTTTTGGTTAGCAGCCTCAGCTCTTAAACACTACGCCACCAGGGATCTTTGAATACCACAGGTGTGGGAAAATGGTAGCAAGAACTAAGCATTGTTTGGTTGACCATAAGGCTCACTATCTGGCTGATTCCTCCTTGGCATCAGCAAAAATGCATATCTAATCTGTGTTCCAGAAATCTAACATGGGATACCTAATATTCTACCAAACTTCAGGATTGACACCATGAGACAATGAAAAGGCCCCCGTAAGAAATCTTTCCCTTCCAGACACTAGAGGAATTTAGTTTCCAGTATCAATTTTTTTCCTGAAGCTTTAATTAAGGCCCCTGTAGCCTATTGATCCATATGGTATGAAGATTTACCTTAGAGGCAGAAAAATCATAAGCCAAGTAAACAATAGTAAGCAGGGTGTCAGGAGGATCAGAGAAAGACTCAAGCTTGATCCAATCGATGTGTTAAAGACAGAAGCAGGAGCTGCAGGAGGGGAAGGATGAGCCTGCCAACTTCCCCAGTGCCCTTATTTGTGTGTGAACATTCCCGTCTGCTTGCCCTTCTGTCTTCATATGTCACTAATGGAGATCAGACATGAACTGGTCCTGGGAGAGCCATGGTTGGCCAGTAGTTTGAGGTCTTCCCCTGGGAAGTTTATGGTGACATTTTCACAAACAGCTCTGTGTGTCAGGAATTAGAGTCTTTCAGTCAATGTTTTCTAGGCCTGTCATTTCATGCATGTTTGTGATACCACCAATACCGTTGTCTAAGAGCAAAACAAAAGTCTTCAGGCATCTTGTTCTCAGTCATGTGGGGATAGAGTAATCTTATGCACATTTGTGTGATGTTATTGAATCAGGGCAATAGTAGATGTGCTATAGATTCTTAAATTAATGAACTCATTCAGATCCAGCATAGGATCATCAGAATGACTGAATGAACCACATCATGAATAAGAGGATGTTTGGGAGATGATGAGCAGCAATCGACTCAATGGCAACAGGTTTGGTTTTTTTGGTTTTGGGGGGATAGCAATATCCAAATGATAGCTGTCCAGAGTGTTGTGTCCAGGTCCTAAGAGCTATACTCTTCAGGCATTTCCATCCTTGAACAAGCACTTAGCCATATTACACTCTGCATATGTAGGATATAAACACTTATGACACAGACAGTATTGAGAAATTCATCTTTTGGGTAAAAATTATTATGGTAAAAACTAATCCCCGAGGATGCCAAGGCCTCTGGACTATGGAAAAAATAAAACTAAGAATTATACCTGAAAACGTGTTTATGTAGTAAAGAAAAGTAGGAGAAGGAAGAGGAGGAGGGAGTGGGCGAGAAGGGAAAGGAGAGGACAAAGATGAGGAGTCAGTGAGTGAAGATGTTTGTTGAGAATCCGCTAAGCATCAAGCATGGGCCACGCATGTTCAGGTTCCCTCTTGTACTAATCCGTAACACCGAGGGTCTTCCAAACCTTGCTGGCCCTCTATTTCACCAAACATGAGGTCCTCCTCTAGCAATTGATCCCTCCTGATGACATGTCCAAAGCAAGTCAGTAAGAAAATTCTATTGTGATTCATAAGGTTTTCGTTGGCTAATTTTCAGAAGCAGATCACCAGACTTTTCTTCCTAATCCGTCTTAGTGTGGAAGCTCCTCTGAAACCTGTCCACCATGGGTGGCCCTGCGAGTATTTGAAATACTGGTGGCATAGCTTCCAGTATCACCACAATACACAAGCCACTGCAGTACAACAAACTGACAGATGGGTGGTGGAACAACCCTATTAGTGGGTTACTACTACAGTTTTCACTTTTCAGATAAAACACTAAGACTTACATCAAGTATTGGACCAGTGTCACCCAACTGAACTCAGGGTTTTTACTCAAAAACCAGTGTGCCCTTAACCACTAAAGGAAGAGGAATGGAGAAAGAGGAAAGAAAAAAGGGATACAGAAGGAGGTAACCTTAAACATTTTACATGTTTAACATATTTCAATAGATTTTTATTTACATGAGAACACTGTGAAATGAACACTAGTACAAAATTGTAAAGGGCGGAAAAGTGAGCTAAAACAAATCTCTCTTCTTCCCCTGCCCCCTAGTTACCCAGTTTTCCTCTCTCTTCAGGGACAACCACTAACAGTAGTCTCTTGTGTATGCTCAGAGGATGTAACTAGAAGACAGAGATAGAGACACAGAAAGAGTCCCAGGGTGGCACAAATGGTTAAGCACTCAACTACTAGCTGAAAGGTCAGCAGTTCAAACCCACCCAGAGATGCCTTGGAAGACAGGCCTGGCGATCTGCTTCTTAAAGGTCACAGCCTTGAAAACCCTATGAATCAGTTCTACTCTGCACATATGGGGCTGCCATGAGTCAGAACAGACCCAATAGCAACTAGCAACAGCAATAGGTATAGATATAGATACATAGATATATAGCTATACAGATACGTAGATACAGATATGTTATTGTTGTTAGGTGCCATTGAGCTGCTTCCGACTCATAGCGACCCTGCGTACAAGAGAATGAAATACTGCCCCATCCCGCACCATCCTCACAATCGTTGTTATGCTTGAGCCCACTGTTGCAGCCACTGTGTCAGTCCATCTCATTGTGGGTCTTCCTCTTTTTTGCTGACCGTCTACTTTACCAAGCATGATGTCCTTCTCCAGGGACTGATCTCTCCTGATAACATGTCCAAAGTACATGAAACGTAGTCTCGCCATCCTTGCTTCTAAGGAGCATTCTGGTTGTACTTCTTCCAAGACAAATTTGTTCATTCTTTTGGCAGTCCATGGTATATTCAGTATTCTTCACCAACATCACAATTCAAAGGCGTCAGTTCTTCTTCAGTCTTCCTTATTCATCCTCCAGCTTTCCCATGCATGGGAGATGACGGAAAACACCATGACTTGGGTCAGGCGCACCTTAGTCTTCAAGGTGACACCTTTGCTTTTCAACACTTTAAAGAGGTCTTTTGCAGCAAATTTGCCCAATGCAATGCGTCTTTTGACTTCTTGACTGCTGCTTCCATGGGTGTTGACTGTGGATCCAAGTAAAACGAAATCCCTGACAACTTCAATCTTTTCTCCATTTATCATGATGTTGCTTCTTGGTCCAATTGTGAGGATTTTTGTTTTCTTTATGTTGAGGTGTAATCCATACTGAAGGCTGTGGTCTTTCATCTTTATCAGTAAGTGCTTCAAGTCCCTTCACTTTCAGCAAGCAAGGTTGTGTTACCTGCGTAACACAGGTTGTTAATGAGTCTTCCTCCAATCTCGATGCCCTGTTCTTCATAGAATCCAGCTTCTTGGATTATTTGCTCAGCATACAGATTGAATAAGTATGGTGAAAGGATGCAACCCTGACGCACACCTTTGCTGACTTTAAACCACGCAGTATCCCCTTGTTCTGTTCGAATGACTGCCTCTTGATCTATGTACAGGTTCCTCATGAGCACAATTAAGTATTCTGGAATTCCCATTCTTCTCAATGCTATCCATAATTTGTTATGATCCACATAGTCGAATGCCTTTGCATAGTCAATAAAAACACAGATAAATATCTTTCCGGTATTCTCCGCTTTAGATTTATCAATATAGATCTCTCCTACCGGATAAGTAACAACATCATCCTCTCAGGTGTCCAAATCAGAAAATTAACAGTCATCCTTGACACTTCTCTACCCTTCAGTGCCCACATCCAATCAGTAGATCACTAAATCCTGTGAGTCTTACTTCCAAGTAAATTTCTCTCAGATGTATCTACTTCTCTTCGACTCACAACCACCACCAAGGTCCAAGCTATAATTACCTCTTACCTGGACAGCTATAACAGCCTCCTAACTGATTTTACCATGCCCACTCTTGCACTTTCCAATACATTCTATAACCAGAAATAATTTTACAGAAGACAAATTTGTTCATGTGGCTCCTCTGCACAAAATCCTTAAATCACCTACTATTACAGTTAGGGTCATCATAAGACCTTCGAGGACCTGGTACTTACATTCCTCTCCCACCTCATCTTGCACCAAGGTCCCCATTGTTTTGTCTCAGCTCCAGCCCACTGGTTTTCTCCCAATTCCTTAAATATTCCATGCTCCATCACACCACAGAGTTGCACTTGTTATTTCATCTGCCTGGAATGTTCTCTGCCTGGGTAACTCCTATTCCTCAGTCAAATCTCAGGTAATCGGCACTTTCTCTGAAAAGTCTAGTCAGTAGAGATGAATTCAGAAACCTCACAAGGTGAAATAAACACTCAGGAAGTGGCTAAAAATATAGGAAAATTTGTTAATAACTTATCTCGGTCTCCATTTCTTCACCTCTACATGAGACAAAGTACCTGCTCTGTAAGGTTGTTCTGAAGAATAAAGGAGACTCATGTAGTTTTGCGTTGGGCATTGAGAGTAAACATTAAGCATGGTGCAGGTGCTCACTGTTACCTGGTTTTGACCACTTCTCAGTTTCATACACTATAACTAGAAAACCCACACTTCTAAAGCCCAGGGACTGGGAGAAACAGATGAAATAATGCAGGGGTCTGCAAACTATGACCCATGGACCAAATCCAGCCTGTGGTCTGTTTCTGTATGGACCATGAGCTAAGAACATACTTTACATTTTTAAATGGTTGTTAAAAAAAAAGAAGTAGGAGAAGAGGAAGAGGAAGAAGATGTATAAAAAGAAGAAGAAGTAGAAGGTGGAGGAGGAAAGAGGGAGGGAGGATAAGAAGGAGGAAAAGAGGGAAGGAGAAGAAAAAGGAAGAAGAGGAGAAACAAACTATGCGTGGCCCGTTGAGTTGATTCGGACTCATGGCGACCCCACGTGTGCACAGTAGAACTGCTCCACGGCGTTTTCCAGGCTGTGACCTTTCAGAAGCAGCAAAGGAGCCTCTGGGTGGTTCAAACCACCAATCTTTTGGTTAGTACTTGAGTGCTTAATCATATGTGCCACCCAGGGACTCCATATGTGGTCCACAAAGCCTAAAATATTTACTATTTGGCCATTTACAAAAAATGCTTCCCAGCCACTGAGATAATGTTTATGAAAATCCTAAAAGAGTAGGATCCTGATAAAAGAAAGGCATTATGATTTTTGTTACAAAGCCCCCACCTAAATTCTTCCTTTTTTTTTTTTTTTTTTCCATTTCCAAAAACGCCATTCAAACTAAAGGCTTACAATTAATTGCAAACACTTGAAATGCAGGTCTAGCAGGTATTTACAAAATTTGAAGCACATCCTTTCTGTGCTCCTAAATGAAGTCTGAAACAGCTGAAATCACACTTCTGCTTGTTAAGCAGTAACCTTCAAAATTCATATCCATGTTCTTCTCCATCATCAAAGATCAGGAAAACCGTCTTTAGTCATCGGTTCTTCTGGGCTGGGAAGCAGTGTGTTGTCATGGGAACCCCAAACAGACTTTGGGATCAGACCAACAGCTCTGATACTTCCTAGCTGTGAAAACTTGGCCTCTCTGAGTCTACTTCCTCATCTACATATAAATTCCAACCCTTTCTCTGCTTAAATTTAAATCCTCCCTAGAACTTAATTTTTGGCAGCTTCTGTATAGCCATAATTAATGAACTGAAACAGCAAATGCTGAGCATATGGGTATTGCAGAGACACATCAACATCATTATCAGGAAAAATGAGATGTCACTCAGTGTGTGCATAGCAGTTTTCAGATCCAACCCAAATGAAAATTAATATCCCTCCCTCTGGTACAATATGGACCAAATATTATACAATCTGCCCTAATAGCAACAGTACAGGTAAGCTTGGCATACAATATAGAATGTAAAATGGGAAACAACTGGGCGTTCTTTCTGCATCTCTGATACATAGACAGTCGTAGTTGTGCCTAGGTTAGCGCCGGGAGCAAGGGCATGAGATAAGTAATTTGTTCAATGTGCCCAAGTCGTCTTCTTCTTCAGAGACTTTGAGTTTTCAGTCCAGAAATTTAAAGTGAAGAGATTTCCTTAAAAAACTGTCATGTTCTGAATAACCAGCCAATTCAGGGTTTCAACGTATAGTTTTTTATGTCCTCACATGAGGACTCAACATTTTGATGAGGATGCCTTGTTCTGCATCTTCTTTCAGAATGCTCCTACCCTAAGCAGGTTTCAATGGAAAGGGAATTACCATTATTCATAGTTGCCTGCTTACCAAACAGACCACAATTGCTTTATCACTTATCCCTCACTGTAGCCAGATTTTAGAGGTACAGAACCTGAGGTTCATCAGTGTAAGTAACTGGCCCAAGGTCAAAGGAGGAAATGGAGAAACTTCCAGTGATAAGAATACTATATACCTTCAAGCAGCAAGTAGTCTCTAGCGGAATGGTTAAGTGCTCAACTACTAACCTAAAGACTGGTGGGTCGAACTCACCCAGAGGTGCCTCAGAAGAAAGATCTAGCAATCTACTTTCAGAAGCTCACAGCCTTGACAATCCAGTGGAGCAATTCTACTCGGCAACACACGTGTTCACCTGGAGTCAGAATTGACTCAACGGCAACTGGTTTGTGTGTGTTTTAATTTGTTTCAAGAAGCAAACAGAAATGAGTGACTCCTTCATGGGAAGTCTCAGGCACATGTGACATGGAGTGGTGGTATGGGAACATGATTATGATTAGGAGTTTATGATTAGGAATCCTTATGTAGAGATCCTCAGGCGAGCGCAGGTTCTATTTCTCTATCAAAGAACCTGTGTCTACCCAATGTACCAGAACTTCTGGTTTTCTTGGTATCTTCAGGACTGGTCAAACAGAAGCCACCAGCAGAGAAGACTGAGCAATAACATCAGCTGGGAGAGTTGGAAGACACCCTGCACCTTGTGGACCTTTGAAAATAGCTGTGAAACTAGAGAGGAGACAACAAATACTGTCCCTTGTTTCTTACAAAAGAACCCACAGTGATAGGACCTGGAAACACACCTGCCAAGAGCATTAGGACGTGTTTGTATGGAGTAGGAAACCAGTGTGTGAAAATGTCATCTAATCATCAGATATGCAAATTTATCAGCAGAGCATTTACTTCAAATCAATCCCAAGTCAAAATGAAAAAAAATTTTCCCATCAAGAATATACTTGGTAATGCAGCATACACAATTATAAATGCATTCTTTATTGATGGGAATCATGTAAATAAATGTATCAAGCCAAGCCCCTGGGTTTGTAAGGCGCAAACCTACAGCACTACTACGGACAGTGGATGCGTCCATGTGTCAAGCTGCATGTTTTATACATCACAGCACGCCCAACTGTACCTTAGCCTATCTTACACTTTGGACAAAGTCTGGTGGTCCCAGACAAAAAGGCACCCAAAAAGGCTTCTGTCATGGATTGAATTATCCCCCCGAAAATATGTGTATCAATTTCGCTGGGCCATGATTCCCAGTACTGTGTGGCTGCCCTCCATTTTGTGACTGTAATCTTATGTTAAAGAAGATTAGGGCGGGATTGTAACACCCTTACTAACGTCACATCCCTAATTCAATGTAAAGGGAGGTTCCCTGGGGTCTGGCCCGCACCACTTTTTACCTTATAAGAGATAAAAGGAAAGGGAAGCAAGCAGAGAGTTGGGAACCTCATACCACCAAGAAAGCAGCACCAGGAGCAGAGCACGTCCTTTGGACCTGGGGTTCCTGTGCAGAGAAGCTCCTAGTCCAGGGGAAGATTGACGACAAGGACCTTCCTCCAGAGCTGACAGAGAAAGCCTTCCCCTGGAGCTGATAACCCTGAATTTGGACTTGTAGCCTACTACTACTACTGTGAGAGAGTAAGTTTATCTTTGTTAAAGCCATCCACTTGTGGTATTTCTGTTCTAGAAGCACTAGATGACTAAGACAGCCTCCAATACAGCAGTCACCTGAAGAAATAAGGGTTCCAGTGACAAATCCCCTACACATTTTTATCAGTAAGTCAATGGATATAGTTAGGAGAATTATTTGATCACCATAGTTATGGGTCTTGATACAAAGTAGCAACAATTTCAATGTATTTATTTATGCTTTAACTTCAGAATCCAAGAAAATCTGTTGCTGTCAAGTTGATTCCTATTTATAGCGACCCTATAGGACAAAGCAGAACTGCCCCATAGTTTCCAAGGTACGGCTGGTGGGTTTGAACTGCTGACCCTTTGGTTAGCAGCCAAGCTCTTAACCTGTATGCAACCAGGGCTCAAACTTCAAAATAGCTTTGTAGATTTTTAAAGAATTATCCATACCAATATTTAAATATGTACCTATATATGTAGATACATGACAGATAGATAGGCAGATAGTTACACATACATATGAAATGGGAATTAGTAAAAGTATTATTTAAAATACAATTAAAATATTATTAATCAAACTATGTTTTGGGTTATGTGTTTGTGATAATTTCAGCATTTTTAAAGTTATAATTTATGTGATTTGTTTTCTCATTATAAGTACTCACTTTTTACCTACTTTTATATTCAAAATGTTTGATTTTTTTAAAGAGACCTACACACGCACACACACGCAAAAATTGTGTATGCATCAGTCCTCATAAAACCTGAATCCACCCCTGAACTCAGAGATACATTTTATCAGCATTTCATCCTTGGAATTTTTTTACTGCTCCTCTGCTTCCAGTAGCAGATAATCTTGTTTACAGTGATCGCCAAGGAGCATGCTGGGAACACTAGGACTGGCCAATGGTGGAGCAGGCAGTGGGGCGGGCAGTGTGTTATCTCATGGTGCTATTTGGATTTGCTTCCCCTCCACCTTGTCCAGGCACTCAGTGCCTGAGAACACTCTAGGACTATGGAACAAACATCCCGCCCTGACTGTGTCCCTGGTTGATCTGCTCTCCCCTCCTCCCCATTCTGTTCCATCCTCCCCAATACATTCATCCAGAGGCTTGTGACATGGGGACAGATGATTCCTCATGTGTGTGTATATATATGTGTATATTATATATACACACACATACTTTTTCATTTTACAGACCTTATTTTTTTAGAGTAGTTTTATGTTGGAAGAAAAATTGAGCTGAAATCACAGAGAATTCCCCAATACTCCCTCTCCCCGCCCACAGATTCCCCTATTATTAGCATCTTGCATTGGTGCAGTACGTTTGTTACAAATGATGAACCAATATTAATCTATTATTAACTAAAGCCCACAGTTTACATTAGGGTTCACTTTTTGTGTTCTACAGTCCTATGGGTTTTAACAAATGCATACTGTCATGTGTCCACCATTATATCATACAGAAGAGTTTCAATGCCCTAAAAATGCCCTGTGCTTCACCTAGTCATCCCTGAACCCCTTGCGACTATTGATCTTTTTACTGTCTCTGTAGTTCTGCCTTTTCCAGAGTACCATATAGATGAAATCATACAGTATGTAGCCTTTTCAGACTGGCCACTTTTACTTAACAATATGCATTTAAGTTTCCTCCAGGTATTGTCTTGGTTTATCAGTGAATAATATTCTACCGTATGGATGTACCACAGTTTATCCATTCACCTATTCAAGCTTATCTTGGTTGCTTCCAATTTTTGTCAATTACAAATAAAGCTGCTCTAAACATTCACGTGCAGGTTTTCGTGTGTACATACGTTTTCAATTCAGCTGGGTAAACACCTGGGAGCGCAACTGGTGGATCATACAGTGGGTTTCTCATAGACAGCATAGTTGGGTCACATGTTCAGGTTATGCTGAGATTTGTAAGAGACTGCCAAGCTGCCTTCCAAAGTTACTGTATCATTTTGCCTTTCCTCCAGCAATGAATGAGAGTTCCTGTTGCTCTACATCCTCACGGGCATTTGGTTGTGCCAGTGTTTTGGATTTTAGTCAGTCTAACAGGTGTTTAGACGTATCTCATGGTTGTTTGGAGCCCTGGCGGTGGAGTGGTTAGACAGCTGACTGCTAACCAATTAGCAGTTCAAATCCACCAGCTGCTCTTTGGAAACCCTATGGGGCAGTTCTACTCTGTCTTACAGGGTCACTATGAGTTGGAATGCACTCGAAGGGCAGCAGGTTTGGCTTGGTGTTTTTCATGGTTGTTTTAATTTTCAGTTGCATGATGACATACTATGCTGTGCATCTTTTCATATGCTTATTTGCAATCTGTATATTTTCTTTGGTGAGAAGTCCTGTTACTGTCTATGGGATCAGTGGTGATGGCCACCCCTTCATTTCTCATATTAGTAACTTGTGTCTTTCATTTTTTTGTTGGATAGCCTGGCTAGAGGTTTATCAATTTTATTGATCTTTTCAAAGAACCAGCTTTTGGTTTTCTTGATTTTCTCTATTGATTTCCTGTTTTCAATTGCATTGCTTTCTGCTCTGATTTTTATTATTGATTTTCTCCTCTTTATTTTAGATTTAATTTGCTTTTCTTTTTTGATTTCTCTAAGGTGGAAACTTAGTGATTGCTTTTAGACCTTTCTTCATTTCTTATATACACATTCAATGCTATAAATTTCCCTCTACTGCTTTTGCTAAAAACAAACAAACAAAAAAAAAAAACCTGTTGCTGACTCATAGTGATTCTAAAAGACAGAGGAGAAGCTCCCCATAGGGTGTCCAAGGAGCGGATAGTGGATTTGAACTGCTAACCCTTTGGTTAGCAGCCTGAGCTCTTAACCATTGAGTCACCAGGACCCCGCTGCTTTCATTATATTCCACTAATTTTGAATAACTGTATTTTCATTTTCACTTAGTTCAAAATAGTTTTTAAAATTTCTCTTGAGACTTCTTCTTTGGTGTTATGTAAGAGTATGTTGTTTAATCCCCAAATGTCTTGGAATTTTTCAGCTCTCCTGCTATTACTGATTTCCAGTTTAATTCCATCATGCCTGAAAGTACACACTGTATGACTTCTATTCGTCTAAATTTGTTCAGGTGTGTTTTATAGCCCAGTGTTTGGTCTACCTTGGTGAATATTCCTTATGAGTTTGATGGGAATGTGTATTCCGCTGTTGTTGAAGTATTCTATATATGTCGATTAGATCCAGGTGATCGATGTGCTGCCCAATTCAAATATATTCTTACTGATTTTCTGCCTACTGGATCTGTCAGTTACTGATAGGGCGTGTTGAAGTCTCTAACTATAATACTTAATTTGTCTATCTGTCCTTACAATTCTATCAGTTTTTGCCCCATGCATTTTTATGATCTGTTATTAGGCACGTACACCTTCAAGATTGTTATGTCTTCTTAGTGAACTGATCCCTTTGTTGCTGTTGTTTGCCATCAAGTTGGTTCTGACTTACAGTGACCCTAGGTACAACTGAATGAAATAATGCCTGGTCCTACGCCATCCTCACAATCATTGCTATGTTTCAGCCCACTTTGTAGTCACTGTGTCAATCCATTTCATCAAGGGTCTTCCTCTTTTTCCCTAACCCTCTACCTTACAAAGCATGATGTACTTCTCCAGGGACTGGTCCCTCCTGATAACATGTCCCAAGTGTGTGAGATGAAGCCTCACCATCCTCACTTCTTAGGAGCACTCTGGCTGTGCTTCTTCCAAGACAAACTTGTTCATTCTTCTGGCAGTCATGGTACATTCAGTATTCTTTGTCAACACCGTAATTCAAAGGCATCAACTCTTCTTTGGCCTTCCTTATTCATTGCCCAGCTTTCACGTGCATATGAGACAATTAAAATAAGGTCAGGCCCACCTTATTCCTCAAAGTGACATTTTTGCTTTTCAACACCTTAAAGAGATCTTTTTCAACAGATTTGCCCAACGGAATACGTCATTTGATTTCTTGACTGAAGCTTCCATGGCTGTTCACTGTGGATTCAAGCAGAATGAAATCCTTGACAACTTCCATATTTTCTCCATTTATCATGATGCTGCTTATTGGTCCAGTTGTGATGATTTTTGTTTTCTTTATGTTGAGGTGTAATCCATACTGAAGGCTCTAGTCTTTTATCTTCTTCAGTAAGTGTTTCAAGTCCTCTTTGCTTTCAGCAAGCAAGATTGTATCATCTGCATATTGCATGCTGTTGAGTCTTCCACCAATCCTGATGCCACATTATTCTTCATATAGTCCAGCTTCTCAGATTATTTGCTCAGCATACAGACTGAATAAGTATGGTGAAAGGATACAACCCTGATCCATACTTTTCCTGATTTTAAACCAGGCAATATCCCTTGTTCTGTTTGAATGGATGCCTCTTGGTCTATGTACAGGTTCCTTATGAGCACAATGAAGTGTTCTGGAATTCCTATTCTTCACAATGTTACCCATAGTTTGTTATGATCCACACAGTTGGATGCCTCTGTGTAGTCAATAAAACACAGGTAAACATCTTTCTGGTATTCTCTGCTTTCAGTCAAGATCCATCTGAAATCAGCAATGATATCCCTTATTCCACATCCTTTCTGAAGCCAGCTTGAATTCCTGGCAGCTCCCTGTCAACATACTGCTGCATCTGCTTTTGAATAATCTTCAGCAAAATTTTACTTGCATGTGATATTAATGATATTATTCAATAATTTCTGCATTCTGTTGGAACACCTGGAATGGGCACAAATATGGGTCTCTTCCAGTCGGTTGGCCAGGTAGCTGTCTTCCAAATTTCTTGGCATACACGAGTGAGCCCCTCCAGCACTGCATCCATTTGCTGCAGCATCTCAATTGGTACTCATCAATTCCTGGAACCTTGTTTTTTACCAATGCCTTCAGTGCAGCTTGGACTTCTTCCTTCAGTACTACTGGTTCTTCGTCATACACTACCTCCTAAAACAAGTGAACGTTGACCAATTCTTTTTGGTACAGTGACTCTGTGTATTCCTTCCATCTTCTTTTGATGCTTCCTGCATCGTTCAATATTTTCTCCACATAATCCTTCACTATTGCAACTCGAGGCTTGAATGTTTTCTTTAGTTCTTTCAGCTTGAGAAATGCCATGTGTATTCTTCCCTTACTTTAGGTCTTTGCACATTTTCATTCTCTTTCATGGCATCACTGGGTGGATTCACTCTGCCAACCTTTTGTTTAGCAGTCAAGCACAAATAGCTTCTGCCACCCAGGAACTTAAATCATTATGTAAAAAGATACAGACAGATTAGAAGTAAAAGGATAGAGAAAGATATACCATGCTAACACTAATCAAAAGAAAACTGAAGTAGATACACTAATTTCAGATAAAGTAGACTTAAAAGCAAGGGAAAATCATCAGGGACAAATAGAGGCCTTATATTATGTCTATCTACATCTCTTTATTTAAAGTTGGTTTCTCGTAGACAACACAGTTGGGTCTTTTTTTTTTTTTTATCAATTCTTACTACATCTGTCTTTTAATCGATGTACTTAGATCACTGATCATTCACATTTAAAGTGATTATTGACATAGTTAAATTCATGTCTACCATATGTATAACTGTTTTCTATTTGTTCCTCCATGTTATTTATTTATTTGTTTATTTATTGTATTCCACTCCTTTTATGCCTTCTCTGGTTTTAATTGAGCATTTTATATGATTATATACTCTCATCTCTTAGCATATGAATTATATTTCTTTCTTAAAAAATTTTCACTGACCGTCCTAGAGTTTGCAATATACGTGCACAACTAATCGAAGATCACATTCGTCTGTGTGGACCATAAAAATTACAGATAACATTGTGAAGAATGGGAATTCCAGAACACTTAGTTGTGCTCATGAGAAACCTGTATATAGACAAAGAAGCAGTCGTTCAAACAGAACGAGGGGTTTAAAATCAGAAAAGGTGTGCATCATGGTTGTATCCTTTTCCCATACTTATGCAGTCTGTATGCTGAACAAATAATCTGAAAAGCTGGACTATGTGAAGAACGCAGCATCAGGATTGGAGGAAGACTTATTAACAGTCTGCGATATGCAGATAACACAACCTTGCTTGCTCAAAGTGAAGAGGACTTGAAGCACTTACTGCTGAAGATCAAAGACTACAGCCTTCAGTATAGATTACACCTCAACATAAACAAAACAAAAGTCCTCACAGCTGGACCAATAAGCAACATCATGATAAATGGAGAAAACACCGAAGTTGTCAAGGATTTTATTCTACTTGGATCCTCAATCAACACCCATGGAAGCAGCAGTCAAGAAATCAAATGACGTATTGCACTGGACAAATCTGCTGCAAAATGTGTTAAAATCAAAGATGTCATCTTGAGGACTAAGGTGCGTCTGGCCCAAGACATGGTATTTTCAATTGCATCATATGCATGTGAAACCTGGACAATGAATAAGGAAGACCAAAGATGCCTTTGAATTATGGTGTTGGTGAAGAATGGTAAGTATACCACAGACTGCCAGAAGAATAAAGAAGTCTATCTTGGAAGCAGTACAGCTGGGACGCTCCTTACAAGCAAGGATGGCGAGACTTCATCTCACATACTCTGGACATGTTACTAGGAGGAGCCAGTCCCCGGAGAAGGCCATCATGCTTGGTAAAGTAGAAGGTCAGTAAAAAAAGAGTAAGATCATCAAGAAGATGGACTGATACGGTGGCGACGACAATGGGCTCAAACATAGCAATGACTGTGAGGATGGTGCAGGATCGGGCATTGTTTTGTTCTGTTGTACATAGGGTTGCTCTGAGAATAATCCAACTCTAACAGCACCTAACATTCAAGTAACACAATACTACTTCATAGATAGTGCAGGTTCCTTATAACAGAGTATTTCCAATTCTTCCCTTCCATTCCTTAATACAGTGCTGTCATTCAACTCGCCCTTAAACTATAATCACCCAATATATTGTTACTATATATTTTGCATAAACTGTTACTCGTTATATTAAATAAGAATAAGAGAAATAAAATATATTATTTTACCTTTAGTTATTCCTTCTCTAATGCTCTTCCTTTCTTTATGTAGACTCGAATTTTTGGCGTATGTGATTTTCCTTTTCTCTGAAGAACTTACGGTGGTAAGCAGTATTAAGTTTTAGGGGATACAGTAAAGAGTTCTACAGTCCTATGATTTTTTTTTTAAACCAGACAGATCTATTGACAACAAATCCCTCAAGTTTTGTTCATCTGAGAAAGACTTTACTCTTCATTTTGAAGGATTACATCACTATACACAGAATGCTAGATTGCTGGCTTTTTTCAGTAACACTTTAAATGTTTTATACCACACTCTCTCCTTGCTTGTATGGCTTCTGAAGAGAATGTCATGTGTAATTCTTATTCTTGTTCCTCTGTAAGGAAGATGGATTTCTCCTCTGGCTTCAAGATTTTCTTCTTCTTTGGTTTACTGCAGTTTGAATATGATACGCCTAGGGGTATATTTTTTGCTATTTTTCCTGTTCGGTATTCTTTGAGCTTCCTGGATATGTGGTTTGGTGTCTGTCATTATTTTTGAAAAATTCTCAACCATTATTATTTAAATACTTCTCCTGTTCTCTTTTTCTTTCCCTTCTGATACTCCTATTACATGTATGTTACACATTTTGTAATTTTCTCAAAATTCCTGAATGTTCTTTTCTTTTTTATTATTATTTTTATCTCTTGGCTTTTCAGTGTGAGAGTTTCTGTTGACATATTTTCAGGCTCACTGATTCTTGCCTTGGCCATGTCCAGTCTACTGATGAACCCATTAAAGCATTCTTCATGTTTGATACAGTGTATTTGATTTTTAGCAATTCCTTTTCATTATTTCTTAGAATTTTCATCTCCATGCTTATATTAGCCATTTCGTTTTTGCTTGTCTACTTTTTCAGTTGGAGCCTTTAACATATTAATCATAGTTATTTTAAATATCTTGTCTAACAATTCAAAAATCTCTGCCATATGTGCATCTGATTCTGATGCTTTTGGGTTTTTGGTTTTGGTTTTTGTTTTTGTTTTTTGTCTCTTCAGATGGTGTCATTTTCCTTTTAGCATGCCTTGTAATTATTTGTTAAAAGCCAGACATGATGTATCAGGTAAAAGGAACTGAAACAGCTAGGCATTTAAGGGCAGGTTTTATGTTTATCTAGCCAGAGGGTAGACTGTACTTACTGCTTGCTGTAGCTGTGGTGTCAGAGGCTAAAATTTCTTCTACTGTCCTTGTTTTTGTCTCACCTGCTGTCTTTGGGTTTCCCTAGAGGCTCTTTCTTAAATAGGGTCTGAGACTTGCAATTTTTTTTTTTTTTTTTTTTTTAGCTGCAATTTCCTGTTAGTATACAGGAGATTTATGGATATGGTGCTAAGTTTTAATGGAGAAGGTAAGAGTTCCACAGTACTATGATTAGGTCTCAGTCTTTTAGCGAGCTTCTGCCCCTGGGTTGTGACCTTTAAAAGTACTTCTCAGCTTCCTCCCATCTCTTAGATGAGATAGGAAAGCTAAAGGAGATTTCAGCAGGGTGTTGGGTATTTCCCTTCCTCCACACTGAAGGCTAGAGGATAAGGAGTTGGGTATTCCCTTCCCCTGGTTGGTTAGGCACTGGTAAAACCCAGGTTGGCGGGTTCTGAAAAAAACAGTTTCCCTTGAGAGCAGGCCTTCTTAAGGAGAACAGAGATCTCTGGGCATATTTCACAATAGTTACTTTTCCCCTCCCCTCGCAGGAAGCATGAAGAGATTTCTCATCAATCTTTGCAGTGAGAATCCAGTGCGTCCCACGGAGGTAAACTTCATCAACGTGGAGGGAGGGACTCCGCTGAGCATCCTCACAAGTTTTTAACTCTCAGGCTCCTCCACACGGAGCCGCCAGCAATGTGTCAATCACAGTTTCATTGTTCCAACTGGCACTGTCTCCAGTTCCAGGCTTCTGCTCCTTGGCTTCTGATTTCAGTAAGCTGTGATTCTCTGCATCAGCCTGTCCCTCCAGTTTCAGCAGCGGCAGTTTGCCCTGTGACCTTAATTCTATGATGTTAAGATAAAAACAAAAGAGTTATTGATTTTTAGTTTGTTCAGCTTCTTATTCTTGTCAGAATAAGGCTGACAACTTCCAAGCCCTTGACATGTTTAAGACCAGAAACCAGAAGTCCCAGAACTGGTTTGGTTAGGTGCTGTGTGTGTGGAAATTGCTAGCTAAGTCAGATAAGAACTGCATTACACAGTGGTTGAGTTGGTAGAGGTATATGGCAACTGCTCTTCTCGAGAGGATAATCAGAGATGGACATAGAACATCTTGCCTTCTCTTTGCCACTGGGCCACTTACACCTTCCCTCTATCTAAATAACTCTAGTTTATCACTGATGAATGCTACCATGTGAGCATAGAGTGCTCGGAAGCAAAACGCGGTACCCATCTTCAAAGAACTCACAATCCAATGTCAGAGATACACGAATGAATAATAATTCCAAAGTAGTGTGAGGTTTTGTTCTATGGACCCCAGAGGAGAAATCAATTACTTAGGGTAGTCGGGGGTGATTCAGAGAGGAGTCAGCACTGGAATTTTTTCTGGATGATAACTGGAATTTGCTAGCATGGGGGAAAAACGGGGGCAGATGATCCAATAAGCAAGGTAAGCACAGGCTTACTTTTACTTACTTACTAATCTGTAGTGAATAATATCACATGGGTTTCACCATATCAAATGTGCTTACTTGTGCTTACTTACTAATCTGTAGTGAACAATTTCACATGGACTTCACCACACCTGATGTGAAATTGTTCACTACAGATTAGTAAGAAAGCCCGTGCTTACCTTGCTTACCGGGTCATCCACCCCTGTCAGGGACTGTACATTTGAAAAGAGGTTTTGATTCTGTAGGAAGATGCTGTGGGGTTGGGAGACAGATGCCAGCCATACCTAGAAGCAGAGTCTTTGATGTGGGGAAAAAATGTGAAATTGTTCACTACAGATGATCTGGTAAGCAAGGTAAGCACTGTGCTTACCTTGCCTATTGGATAATCTGCCCCTGCCATCTAGCAATATTTCCTTGCTGGATCACCTCAAACAATTGACTCAAGCATCAACTAAATGAAGAAACTGGTAAACAGACAAAGCAATTAAAGGTCAGTCCTGGTCAAGTAAGGTGGGTAGGATTACTTCTCTAGATTGAGCTTTAAATTCGGTGTTAGCTAACTAACTCTACAGGAGTTTTAGCTTCTCTCCTCCTCCAAAATTTAATCTCCTCTTCACCAGTCAAAAGAAATACAAGAAAATAAGATGTTTCAGAGGCATTATAAACACAGAGCATCCAGCAGTAGGCATGCGGGCAAACCTTAGGAGACACAATTACTATTTCAGGCCTCTTTGTTGTCTAGGGTAGACTTCGTAGTTACCCCAATACTGAAGCCACACTCTTTCCCAGCTGAGACTGCCAGCATACCCAGGTGGCATATGACATGGGCGTAAATAAAGTGGAAACATTTTTGACAGGTATATCTGAACACACATCTCCGAGTGAATATTATCTCCAGGAAAATAACTGCCATGAGAGGTTATTACAAAATCACATTTAATCCCAATAATATCTGCCCTGTCAAACATGCTAATAACTTTTATTTTGTCGTTGATACATGTTTCCTTCTAGAGACTGAGAAACCTATTGAACACCCTCAGAAATGAAAAATATCTCATCTTCATCCTCTAAGTCAGTGGTTCTCAATCGGGGATGATTTTGACCCTTAGAAGATACCTGGCACTATCTGGAGACATTTCCAGTTGTCACAACTAGGGAAAACGTGCTACTGGCAACCAGTCGGTTAGAAACCAGTGATGCTGCTAAACATCTTATGATGCATAAACAGCACACCACCCTCCTCCCAACAAAGCATTACCTGAGATAAAGAACTCTGGGACGTGGCCTCCTCCTGCTCTGCCACTCCATCCCTAAGTCCTTCTGATTCTTCCTACTGAACATCTTGAAGCCCTGGTGGCGCAATGATTAAGCGCTTGGTTGCTACACTGAAGATAGGTAGCTTGAATTCACCCAGCAGGTCTGCAGGAGAAAGACCTGGGGATCTGCTTCCGTAAAAATTATAGCCAAGAAAACCCTATGGGGCAGTTTTATTGTGCCACATAGGGTCGCTACGAGTCACAATCAACTTGATGGCACCTAACACCAACAAACGAGCAATTAATAATCTGTCTTTTCCTTTACGTCCATTTCTAAAGCCCCATCTATACAGCCCGTCTCCTACTCAAACTATTTCAGGAACTTCGGAACTGGTCTTCTGCTTAGAATCTTAACCGTTTTCACTGCAGTTGCTATTACAGCACAAAGCCAAGTTTCTAAAATGCAAATCTGACCATGTTGCTCCCTGCCAGACCTAAGGGGGTTTACCTATTAAGTAATATAACTAACTTATCACACAGAAGAACTCCTCATTTGGCTTTATAATCATGCCAAATATTGAGGAGGTAAATGCATCCACAAATGTTTATCCCTGGTATCTGCGTCATCCTCTGGTTATGAGATCCTGGAGGCACACTCTGTATACCCTAGACACCATTTTCCTATTCTTCTTACAAATCAGTGTAGGGAATCTCTGGGTTCCCCCAGAGAATTAGAGTATTGAATAAAACTTAGCTGTCAAAATGCTGGTACTAACTTGTAACTCTTGTTCTAGCCAAATTATTATCCCGTAATTATGTTATCAATATAGAGTCACAGTCCTCTCCAGACCAATCCAAGCTCTCTATATCACAGTGCAGCATGGATCTGTGACATTTTATAACATTTCTTAAGTGACTTAGGATAAATGTCACTGGGCTACTGGAAAAGTCAATGAATGACCTTCATATGATCATTAACTAGCTCCTTCCTTGTCCATGTGTGACTCTCTGCCCTCCTACACAAACTCTCGATGTTAGCATTATCTGAATCCAGCCACCCTAATTAGCAGAGACCAAATCTTACTTGGACCATTTCACGTTCAGAACTAGAGAAGCTGTCTATCAAGTGTTGCTCCCTGTAATGGGGCTGGACTTCTGGAAACCATTCAGTGTGTATTTCCATTGTGTTCATGAGAAAGCCCAGGTAAGCTGGTTTTAGATGTATGGAGGAAAAGTGTTCTATTGTAGAAGCTGTGTGAACTATGGACACATTTACCATCTATATGAAGGTTTCTGTTTACAGCAGGAAGCTGCAGATCACATAACCACTCAAGAGATTTGGCTGCTGCTTTTCCCCAGCGTTTATCACATGGTGAATAAACTAACTTAAAAAGAAGTCTGTGATCTACACTGGAAATGTTTCAGGCCTCTTGCAATGCCAGTAAAAGAAAGAAGGCTGAGATCATAGTCAGCTACATTATTAATAATATCCATTACAGCAATTACATAATCACAATGCCATCTGTTGGGTAGTGACAATGTGGGACACGCTACAGAAAAACAGCACAAGAAAATCATCTTTCTGACCAGATAAATCACAGGACCAGTCTTTTTATGCTTGTTTGTTTTTGTTTTTCTTTAACGTTCACAAGACTTATTTTGGTATAAAGTAAAAGCAGAGCTGGCCTCCTCTTTGTTTACCTATAGATCCAGTGGTTCTGCCATGCAAAAATAACCTTGGACCCCAAAACCCAAGAAGAATTTCAGAATGAGAACTGTGAGATTACTGGAAGGAGCTATAGATAAAGCTAAAGAAGGAAGGGAGGGAAGGAGGGAGGGAGGGAGGGAAGGATGGAGGAAGGGAAGGAGGGAGGGAGGGAGGGAAGGAGGGAGGGAGGGAGGGAGGGAAGGAAGGAAGGAGGGAGGGAGGGAAGGAAGGAGGGAGGGAGGGAGGGAAGGAGGGAGGGAAGGAAGGAGGGAGGGAGGGAGGGAAGGAAGGAGGGAGGGAGGGAAGGAAGGAAGGAGGGAGGGAAGGAGGGAGGGAAGGAAGGAGGGAGGGAGGGAGGGAAGGAGGGAAGGAAGGAAGGAGGGAGGGAGGGAAGGAAGGAAGGAGGAAGGGAAGGAGGGAGGGAAGGAGGGAGGGAGGGAGGGAGGGAAGGAAGGAGGGAGGGAGGGAAGGAAGGAAGGAGGGAGGGAAGGAAGGAGGGAGGGAGGGAGGGAAGGAGGGAGGGAGGGAGGGAAGGAAGGAAGGAAGGAAAGGAAGGAAGGATACTAAGACAAGTATCTTCATCTATAAAAGAAGGTGAAAACTGGGAGCAGACTTCTAAGGAAGCTTTAATCTTTGAAAATCTTTGTTTTAAGGAAACCATTTAGCCTAAAAACAATGCTTTAAAGAATGTTTCATTCGAATTTGTAAATGAAAAGATGCACAGCAGAAAAGAAAGTGGAAGAAAACAATAATGAGGAGGAAGGGAGAGAAGAGAAAGGGGAGAAGATGAGAACAGAGGAAAGAGGAGAACGGTGGGGCTACTCACATCTCTCTCCACGATTCACACCTCATTAGCAATAGAAGGCAGCAATAACCACCCGGCTGGCTGGGTCTTCGGGTCTTCAGGTCAGGTGTGGTAGGTCCTCACAGCACAATGTCTCTAGTCCTCAACCATGCAGGGTAAACATGATCCCAATTCCCAGCTGAGAAAACAGAGATCCAAAGACCCAAACACCTCCTGATTAATTCAGCTCCATGGGCCTCCAAACTGCACCCTAACTAATGCTGTCAATCCACTCTAATGTCTTGTTTGGGTTTGATTCTAAAAGCAGAGGACGAGAACGTAAATACACTGATCTGTGTTCTGTTTAACTCTGTCTAAAAATTGAGTTTAGATGCTTGCAACTCAAAGGCTTTTTCCGTTCCCAGGGATCTGAGCAGGTAGAGCAGGTGGAAGTTGGCCTCCTTCTCTGGTACCTTAGGAGTTCCCGTCCTTGGCCTTTAGAGCGTCTACCGTCTTGAGCACAACTTTGTCTCAAGGACACTATTAAACACACTCACTCAGTGGTATAAACAACTGACAACAGCTGAAGGTGCTGCTCTTTCCCGGTGAAATTCTCATTTGATACAGGATCAAAGTTCTAAATCCAAGAGCAGACAATGCAGCAGCGGCCTCCTAGGAGCACTCTTCAGGGTCCTGGTTTAGCAGAACACACCGCTGAGAACCTTGACAACAGGGTTCTGTTTTCAAGCATATTTGGGAAACTCTGTGCCCCAGATTCCTCCATTTAGATATTCATAGAGCACTTCAGCATCTGCAGGTAAACCACGTGCAGGAAAGAAACCTGATTAGTTTAATTATCTTTCTCCCACATTTATTTAACCATGGGATTTCCCTGTCCCCTTCCCACCAAAACACTCATAAATGCCACCCAGAACTACTCTTGTACAGATGCACCATGGGAAAGGTTGAGGGTACTGTCCTAGATGCTCAACCAGGAAAGCATTATCCCGGATATATCTCCCAGGTGCACGTGGAGAGTCTGAACTTGAGAGCAGACTGGCAGAGCCTCAAACACAAAGCTTCCAAGGTCACTTTCAGAGTTGAAACCCTATCAATTCACAGAGCAGCTCTACGGACTGTGGATGTTTCTAAGTCAACCACAAGGAAATATGTTAAGCCATGTTTTATGCTGTTGCTGTTGCTGTTACTGTTTTGATTTTTTAAAGGAGGATGGCACAGAAGGAATGTTTGGGGATTCTAGTCAGTCTTCAAGAACCTAGATTACACAAAGTCTTTTGTATTTAAGAATGCAAACATGCATATAAGGATTCCAAAGTTTGGAAGCGAGTTTAGCCTCCCATAAAGGTCATGGTGCTATGTCCACCCCCTCCCCTATAGCTCCACTTTCCCCTGTATGTTTGTTTCTCCAATTTGCATTAGGCCTCCACTCTCGCCATAGGTTACTCCCACCCCTCATATTTCTCTGCTCTTAGCTCATACAGGTGGCTCAGCCCTGCGCACATGCCCCTGCTGACTTAAGTGACAAGGCAGGGTGCAAACAGCCCAGAGCTGAGCGTCCAAGCACCGCTTTCTTGCTCCACTCCTTTCTTGAGTACTTGACACAGCTTCCCCAAGCCTCAATTTTCTCTTTCCTAAAACTGGATAACGGAGATAAAAAGCAGTTGGTACGTGTTAGCTCAACCTAGAATCCTCTTCCCTCCATGGCTGCACACGCCTTTGTTTTCCAAACCACCACTGCACCTTGTCTGCTTGTGACAGTGCAGGTATTTGACCAGTTCCCAATGCCTCCGTGTCTTTCCCTGGCTCTTATTTCTGCTTACTCACCTACTCCTTTCTTTCTCTACTCCTTCTATGGATTCCCGTATGTTTCCTTTTATTCTTTATTTTTCCCACTTTGACTTGAGTGTCTCCTCTCCTGATTGTATTATTCACCCAGATCCTCTTTACCAGGCCAGGGCATCCATCCACCAGCTGATGTGAGTGATAGCCGCTAACAGCTCAGAGCTACAGCCTTCTGCTAAAAACTGCCCTCTGCCAATAGGAGCTGCCTCACCCAGAAATGTCTGGCAATGCCCTCTGGGGTTGACTGGGACCAATGACAGCTGATGCAGGGGTACAAAAGGCCAGCCCCTTCACCTCAACGTGGGCCACCTCTGAGTGGCACTCCCACCCCAGACCTCCCCATGGATGAAACTGAGGCTACATTTCAGCAACACTCACCCCTCTACCTTGCTCCTTTCCCACCCTCTCCTGCATCTGGTCCTTCCCTACAAGGTCCATCTGAAATCAATTTCTCAATAAGCCAATTGTATCAGAATCCGCGTCTCAGTTTCTCTTCTCACTTCAGCCTTCAGCCTTTCTCCCTTGTTAACATTTTCTCCTTCACTTTCCTAATTTTATTTGCTCCTCTGTCTTTCATCTTATTGCTGACAGACATATATTTCCTCTACCCACTGACCAACAGTAAAAATAGGTATTTTTCTTTGAAGGCTTTCTCTCTTGAAACCTTTCTATAACTTCTAGGCACCTCTAAAATGTCCCAATTTTGCCAAGCTATTCTAACACTTAATCCCTGCTTGACAAGCAAATAGAGATAAAGAAAGTTTAACTAACAAGAGATAACTAACGTAAGCTCCAAAATTACTTTGCAAATCTGAACTTGGCAACTTTGTGTTGGTCATTTACATGACTCCCTGACCACAAGAGGCAAGACAGTCTGGCTGCCCTGTGACTTGGCCATCTTGCCCCATCTGGCGCAGACAGTCTGGGTTCTCAAATCTCTGATAAACCCTCAGCCAGTAGCTCTTCCTGTGCCTCTCTGGGACCCACACAGGATCCGGTATCTGTTTGCTACACCTTAGTAAAAGGGTTCTGTTTTCAGCTATGTTGGGGAAACCATATAACCCAGACTGCCCCACCATTGGGGACCCCTTCAATTACCCCATAAATACACAAACTGCATTAATGCATTTACTCCCAGAGGAGATACATGAGATGGAGGCTGAGGAGCAGAGACACAAGTTCTCCAATTCTGCTATGGCCATGGATCCTTTTTACCAGCCAGTTACCCACTCTCTAACCCATTCTGTGATGTACCATCAACTGAACTCAGTATCCTATATCCTGTATTGCAGCCTGATCTGTACAGGTTAAACCCTACTGCAGCCTGGATCTGTATGGGTTAAACTTTATACACTTCTGGAAACCTTCTCTGAGTGAAAACTTCTCCAAGAAAGACTGAACAAAAACTGACCTAGATTACTTTGCAGATAAATAACCTGAAAATGTCACCCTCTAATTGTCTGAGGAGGTGATACATTTACCTGTGAACACATGGCTCCTTTGCATTCATGCTATGGCCCATTGTCCCCCTTGCGGAGAATAAACATAAACCTACTTTCTTTCACGTCTGTGTAATTAATAGGACCACTTCCCAGAAGATTAACTCCTTTAAAGTTTTAATGGAGTCACTGAGCTCTTGAGTGGTTTTGCCATGATATAGCTCTATAATTGCTATGTTGCTTTGGCTCTTGTAATTGTGTGACTACAATGCACATACATGCTAGGAGGTTAAACGGGCTGAAACATGACCAAAGAGGTGGTTAATGATAAACAGGGTTTATGGACCCAGCTGTTTCTCCTAAACCTGCCTGGATAAGAGCAGGCTTGCATCTCTCTGAGATCTATCATTTTCTATAATAGATTGTAGTGGGCTTTGAGGAACAACCCCACATCTGGAATAACCCGTTGCCGTTGAGTCGATTCTGACTCATAGTGACACTTTAGGACAGAGCAGAACTGCCTTAATAAGCTTTCCAAGGAGTGGCTGGTGGATTTGAACTGCTGACTTCTAGAATAGGGCCCCCAGAAATGAGGGGAAGACTTTCTACTCCTTGTGATGAATGAAGCTCCAGAAGCCAAGCCTCTGTTCACGGTTCTACAAATCTGGGGGCACAGTCAATTCCCCCCACTCCATGCATTTGAAATGAAATCATATCCTGTCACATCAGGAAATGAAATCAACTAAGCACTATAGCCTATAAACAAGACATGAGAGTGAGTTGCCTGGATTTATCTGAAAACTTGTCTCTTCAGATGATGTTTTAAAATGTTTTTAAACTGTATTTTGCTGTTGTTGTTGAGAATATACATAGCAAAACATACACCAATTCAACTGTTTCTACACGTACAATTCAGTATCATTGATTACATTCTCCGAGTTGTGTAACCATTCTCACCTTCTTTTCTAAACTGTTCCTCCCCATTAACATAAACTCACTGGCCCCCAAGGTTCCTATCTAAGCTTTTAAATTGCTGTTGTCACTTTGATTCAATACAGACAGTTCTTAAAAGAACATAATGCTCGAGGCAGATAATTTTACTAGCTAAGCTAAACCACTGTTAGGGTTTAAGAAGACTTAAGCGGGTATTTTTGGTTTAAGGCTTAAAGATTATCTTAGGGCAATAGTTTCAGGGGATCATCCAGCCCTCCTGGCTACAGAAAGTCTGGAGTCCATGAGAGTTTTAAATTCTGTTCTGCATTTTCCCCCTTTTGATCAGGATTCTCCTATAGAATCTTTGATCAAAATGTTAACTTTATAGTTGTGTGTCTAAGCTGTTCCCACATTTCTGTTCCCATGTTTTCTGTGGGAGTGGATTAGCAGTTCAAACTCCCCCAGTCACGCTGGGGGTGCCTTAGTTATCTGATGCCTTTAACAGAAATACCGCAAGTGGATGGCTTTATCAAACATAAATTTATTTTATCACAGTTCAGGAGGCTAGAACTCCAAATTCAGAGCGCCAGCTCTCAGGGAAGTCTTTCTCTCTTTGTTGGCTCTGGAGGAAGGTCCTTGTCTCTTTAGCTTCTGCTTCCTGGTTCCTTGGGGATCTCCATGCATTTCAGCATCTATCTTACCCCATCTCTCCTCTGCTCACTTGTTTAATCTCTTTTATATCTCAAAAGAGATTGACTCAAGATACATCCTACACTACTCCTGCCTCATTAACATAACAAATACAACTCATTCCCAAATGGGATTATAACCACAAGCATAGAAGTTAGGACTTATATTTTGAGGGGACATAATTCAATCCATAAAAGCGGGAGAAAGACCTGGTGATATGCTCCCATAAAGATTAAAACTTATAAAACCCTATGGGGCAGTTCTTACTCTCACATGGGGTTGCTTTGAGTCAATATCGACTCGATGGCACCTAACAACAAAAACAGATGTAATTTGGTTTTCAGTTATTAGTGGCTAAATTTTTCTCTAAAAAGTTAAACATTTAAGGAGCACTTGCTCTGGTGGAGCAGTGGTTAAGAGCTACAGCTGCTAAGCAAAATGTCAGCAGTTCAAATCTACCAGCTGCTCCTTGGAAACCCTATGGGGCAGTTCTACTCTGTCCTATATGGTCACTATGAGTCAGAATTGACTCAACAGCAACGAGTTGAATAAAGTAGTGGTATTTCTCTTAACTCCTTTAAAATTTTGCGAGATTGTTTACGAAAGACACTGGAGAAAGATGATGGGTAGCTTTAATATCTAGAAGACCGACATATGTCTAGAGAGCAGAAATAATCCAATGGTGGGAAGTTGTAGTGTGGTATATTTCTGTTCATTTTTCACAGCTCTACAGAAGTGAAATGAATGGCTTGAGTAAAGAGATCCTCATATCAAAAATAGTCAAGCATAGGCTGGATGCCGTCTTCCAAAAGAGCTTTTAGCATCAAGGATGTTTGTCCTGTATCCCTTCTGATGCTAAATTTCTGTGATTCCAAGCTTGGACAATAAGTCCAAGACTAGTGTTCAGAGGCACCCCAGAATGATCCAAGATCTAAACAAAGGATCTCATGACCGTGATTGAGTTATGTTCAAATACTTATTTTCTTTGTCTAATGATCAAGGGGAATGAGGTTGAGGGTCTCTTGAGTCTTCTTTTTGTATAATAAATCTACACAGAGAATTATGTAGCTCTTGAAACACAGAGTTTGGAACAATACACTCTTTAGCTTTTTATGGAGATCTACTTTTCAAGTTGTAGCCCTGTTCATCAGAGAGCAGACACACTCTCCCACCTTTGGCAATAATGTCAATATTGTTGGCAAATCCCTTGAAAATTATGCAACATGGCATTTAGTGCTGGGTTACTACTGCTTTCCATCTGCTTATCAGAATCAGTCAGCGCATAAAATTTGTAAGAAAAAAAGTTTCAAAAAAGCTGTTTTTGAATCTACATTGTGTTTTCACTAAGAAATAATGTAACTGTAAGTGTCTCCATATTGCTCCTGGGCTATGCATTACACCAACCATACACAGAGCTGGTTCCCAGACTGTCATTCAGCCAACCCCTACCTCTTCCCAGCTGTCTTAGTCAGGGTGCTCTAAAGGAACACAACCAGTGAGATACAGAGATAGTTTTTTTTTTTTTTTTTTAAGGAAAACCAAACCTGGGAAACTAGCACAACTTGTACAAGGAAAGGTCATGGAAGCCCCACAGACACATCCAAACTCTCTGAGGGACTGAATTGCTGGGCGGAGGGCTCTGGGGACCATGGTCTCGGGGAACATCTAGCTCAATTGGCATGACACAGTTTATAAAGACAATGTTCTACATTCTACTTTGGTGAGTAGTGTCTGGGGTCTTAAAAGCCTGTGAGCGGCCATCTAAGATACTCCACTGGTCTCATCCCTTCGGGAGCAAGGGAGAATGAAGAGAACAGGATACAAGGAAAAGATTAGTCTGAAGGACTAATTGTCCACAGCTACCGAGGCCTCCACCAGAGTGAGTCCAGTACAGCTAGATGGTGCCCGGCTACCACCACTGACTACTCTGACTAGGAGCACAATAGAGGGCTCTGGACAGAGCTGGAGAAGGATGTAGAGCATAATTCTAACTCACTAAAACAAGACCAGATTTACTGGACTAAAGGAGACTGGAGAAACCCCAAGAGTATGGTCCCCAGACACCCTTTTAGCTCAGTGGTGAAGCTACCTCCAAGGTTCACTGTTCAGCCTGGGAGTGGACAGCCCCGTAAAACCAAATGAGACTAACAAGGTACAGGAGTCCAGTGACAAGGACCAGAAGGGAGAAGGGGACAAGGAAGCTGGTGATAGGGAACCCAAGGTTGAGTTAAGGTTATTGTTGATGTGTTGTGAGATTGTTAACCATTGTCATAGGGCAACATTTGTAGTAACTGTTAAACGAGAAACTATTTTGTTCTGTAAGCCTTCATCTTAAGTGAGAATAACAGCACAATTGGAAGAGCATAGTCAATGTCACTGAACTATGCATGTAGAAATTTTTGAAACGGTGTATCTTTGGCTATGTGTATTTTCACCAAAAAAAAAAAAAAAAAAAGGTTGAGAAGTTAGAGGGTTAATATGTTGTGGGGTTGCTAACCAATGTCATAAAACAACATGTGTTCTACTGTTTCATGAGAAACTATTTGTTCCGTAAGCCTTCACCTGAAGTACAATAAAATATAAAAAAAGAAAAAAAGAAAAATTGGAAATCAAAAAAAAAAAAGAAAAGAAAAACCAAACCTAGTGTCGTCGAGTCAATTCTGACTCATAGTGACCCTACAGGACAGAGTAGAACTGCCCTGGAGGGTTTCCAAGGAGTGACTGGTGGATTCTAAGTGCCGACCTTTTGGTTAGCAGCTGAGCTTTTTTAACCAGTGTGCCACCAGGGCTGTATAGATACAGATTACGCGAGAGAGAGAGAAATTGATTCACCTCAAGGAATTGACTCATGCAATTGTGAGGGTTGGCAAGTCCAATATCCCTAGATCAGGTGACAGGTGGAGACTATTGCAGGCTTGCATCCAAGATCCGAGGTCAGGTGACAGAAAGAGTGCAGAGTGAAGAATGAAATGAGAGTTCTGTCAACATATCTATTTACAGTCTGGAGGCAGAACACTCCCAGGGAAAGTCCCTTTCCAACGGATCGATTACATTATAGTAGATTACATCATGGGAAGTAATTACGTTACATTACCCTTACCCTTACCTGTTACCCCTTACCCTTACGCTTACCCTTACCCTGATCTACTCAAGACCAATTGATTTAATCACTACCATTCCATGATGGCAACCAGACCAGTGTTTGGCCAAACCACTGGGAACCATAGCCTAGTGAAGTGGACACATTAACCATCACACCAGTATTGTCCTCCTGCTGGGAACTATCAGCATAATCCATCATTCAGTCAGTTCTCTTCTTCATCATTTTGTTGTTGTTTACTTCCTGGACTCCAAATGAGACACTGCTCTCCCAGCTAGATGTCTCTACTGAACAGTGGATTCCCCAACCGGAACTGACCCGAGAGAGTTAAGACTGTGTAAGTCACAGTAGAGTAGAAGTTATGCGGGTGCCCACAACTACGCAATGTTGAGAAGAGGTAAATGTTGAGAAGATATAAAGGATCAAGAAACTTATAGGAGAGTTACTCTGTAGGATTCTAAAGTAAGAACACATGGTGGGAATTTTGTGTCTTCCTGAAAATGTTACTGCCCCATAACCGTAAACATTACAAGCAGCCACCTTGGTAAAATGTTCAACCTTTGAGAGTCACTTGGGAACTGAGGCCAACTGCTAGGATCTCAGATTCCTGTCTCTCATTTCAGCATACATCAGCTCGGGGCACTAAGTGGAGCGGTGGGGAGAGCTGTCTGCATCATTTATTAGTTGAATTCATGTTTAGTAAGTTTTGTATAATGTATCTTTATTTATAATCTTTGAAATAATTTAAAAGATTGGTCCAAAGAGTAAATAGTTTTACGCTTTAAAAATAATATCAACAATGTATCAGTTTTCATGTATTGATAATTTACTAATTTACCTCTCTTCCTTCATGTGTCCAGCACTGATTAAATCATTTGCATCAGAGAGTCCTTCCTGACCATCACCTCCTTCACTTGTTGTCTCTTTTCCTTGGCTTATTTTTCTTCATTGCACTTATCACTGCCTGGCATTGATGTGTGTGTGTGTATTCATTTGTTGGTTTGCTTATACTCTCTCTCTCCGTTGACAGTGTAAATTTTTTTAGACCAAGAATTTTGTCAGCTTTATTTACTACCATATTTCCAGTTCTCAAAACACATACCAAGCCTCTTGCCGCCAAGTCGATTCCGACTCATAGCACCCCCGTAGGACATCACAGAACTGCCCCATAGTCTCCAAGCAGCGCCCGGTGGATTCGAACTGCCGACCTTTTGGTTAGCAGCCGTAGCTTTCAACCATATGCCACCAGGGTTTCCAAAACACATACCAATACAGAGTTAACCCTCAATAAATATTTGTGGAAAGAAAGAAGAAAAAAATATTTGCAAATCATATATTTGACAAGGTATAAAAATGGCAACACAGGGGCGTCTGACCTACTCCACACACTATTTTTTACAACTATATGTATCCCTTAAAAGCATCTTTTACTCAGTAATTTGTATCTTTATAAAGAAGAATTTACTGTATTTAATTTGGAGGGACTTACTTTTTTCACTTAACATTATATGGCTAGGATCCTCCTTCACTGTTGTCTCTATAGTTGTTTACAGTTTATTTGACTGCTGTGTGATATTCCACTGTGTACATAAACCATGGTTTATTCATACACTCCTTTTCTGATGGGCATTTGGGTGGTTTCTAAGTTTTTCTTCTACTCCAGTTCTGCTATGAACTTTCTTGTACGTGTCTCCTGGTATGCATGTGAACAATTTCTCTTGGCATAGACCTAGAAAAGGGATGGATTTCTGGGTCTTAGAATATGTGAATTTTTAACTTGACAAGAGAATGTCAAGCTGTTTCTCAAAGGGTCATTCTAAGCACACACTCTCCAGAAAATATAAGAGATTACTTGGATGGCGGAAGGGGGTAATGACGAAACTGTGTCCTCTATTCTCCAGTGAAACTCCACCTAGTCCTGTCTTTCCTTTCTATCCTCTCTTCTTTTACCTCCCTTTGTTGAGTCATGGAATGCAAGGGCTGGAGGGATCTTAAAAATGTTTGTGTCTGACCCATTTGGCAGATGAGAAAACTGCAGTCCAGAGAGGATAAAATGGCATGCTCAAGATCACACAGCTAATCAGTTACAGAACCAGGGTAAAAAGTAAGTTTCCTGATTCCCAGTATATTGCCTTTCGTTTCGTTTTCCCATTTCCGTCCAAAGCCCAGGTGGTGAGACGAGGAGCAGAAAGGAACAGGCATATTGCGAAATTCAGAACCATTTTAGTCATTTCCTCTCCACTGTGGTGTTCCGCTGGCTCCTGGCCCAGAGGAAGAGAGTGAGAGCTGGCCCCACCCTGGACCAGGATTGTAGGCTTCCAATAACAGGCTCGTTTTAGGGAAGAAAAACTGTGGATTTTCAGATATAAGACATGTTCAGGACAATGAAAGGGCCAATGGCCATACTGCAGCGGACTGAAGGAGAGAATCATGGGTTTGAATCTCAGTTCCAGAACTTTATCTCCGGTGGGCGGCGGGGGGGGGGGGGGGGGGGGTTGGATAAATCACCAAAACTTCCATAAGACTCTGCTTCCTCATCTGTTGTCTTCATTAACAGGTGACTGTCTAATTCCCAGGGTTGGTGGTACCAATGCAATAGGTACCAAGTATATTTCTATCCCAAGCTCCTAACACCTCACCTGGTATACAGCAAACCAAACCAAACCCATTGCCAATTCTGACTCATAGCAACCCTACAGAACAGAGTAGAACTGCCTTGTACAGTTTGCAAGGCTGTAATCTTTATGAAAGCGACTGCCACATCTTCCTCCCACAAAGCAGATGGTGGGTTCGAGACCTTTAGCCCCTCAAAAATTGTTCATTGCATGAATAAATTAATTCATGACTGAATGCTTTAAAATTTATACTGTATCATACACACACAACTTATTAATCTGAACATAAAAAAGAAACATACCCTACTCAGTATTTGCAAACAAATCCCAAAACCACTTAACCATTTGCGTTGAAACTTTTTAGACCCAACATGAAAAATTTCTAAGATCCCAACTTAATCATGAAATCAAAACATAAAGGTAGTAGTATTTTGTGATTAGGCTGTTATAATACTGGGTTTGAATATAATTCCAAAGCTCAGAAGCAGGTTGCTGTCAAGCTGGGATCCACATTCTATGATAGTTACTGTTCTCTAGGAGGCTAATACACTCCTTCCTCCTACCCACTCCCTCCCCTTCCTCCTCACAGGCAAGGTCAAAGGCTCAAGTGTGAAGATGCTGCATGGACCACAATTTCTAAAAGTGGAGGCTCTATCTATAGAGAGAACAGCAGGCATGGGCATGAATCCAAACTCTCCCTCCTCCCCAAGGCTGGAGGTAAGGGCAGCACCTGTCTGGCAGGTGGCTACCCACATCCACACCGGACAAGGTCTGGGTTGAGTTTTCCAAGCCAACTCCTCTGTAGGCCATAAGGGGAAATTCTCTCCACCTTGCTTGTCTCCCTCTCTTTCTCCATTTCTTCGGGTGTCTGCTGGCATGCTTTGACTCATCTTGAACTTTTCCCTTGAGGGGTGATCCAGAGCTAAACACGGGTATTGGAGGAACGTGAGTGGGGAGGGCAAGGCTCCACCCAACTCCCGGGAGCTCTGATGTGAGGTCTGGACACATGTCCCCAGATAGCAGTGATGCTTTGCCTTGCTCTGCATAAGTTTACAAAGATCTTCTTTAGGAATCTCACAGTGAAGAAGGGCAGCTGGGGAGAAGGAGGATTGGGTTTTCCTACATACTCGAGCCAGATGTGTTGAGTGGGAAGCGTAGAACAAAATTCAGAGGATCTATTTTACAGAAAATGAAAAATCATAAATTAAACAGAAGCTGCAGGTCTGCTTGGCATGGAGGAGAGAGTTAGACCTCGTAGGGCAAAAAGACAATAAGGATAGAAAACAAGCAGAGGTATAGACAGGTTTGCACTACCTCATGGGTCCCCAATCAGTTCTGTGAACTAGGACATTCCGTGATTTGGATGTTGTATGAACATGCCTAAACCACGAGCAACAGCATTCACTGATTTTCCACTTCATGCTGCTTCATAACCTTCTGTTTCACTTCCAAACGGATACTTCTCCTTTGCCTCTTGCTGCTGCATTTGGGAGCCAAGATGCACTTCATGGTAATATTTTTGAAAGAAAATTAAACAGAGAGATAACGCTACAACACTCAAGAGACATGCAATACGTGAGATTGGACGCCACTGCCTGGGAGTTGAAGCACACACTGCTCTACCGTAAACTTTTTATTTGTAAGCAGGGAAAGTTCACAGTAAAATAACAATAGAAAGTACAGCACAGTACATACATAAGCCAGTAACATAGGCGTTTATTATGACTATCAAGACATATGTATTGTAAGTTTTATATCCACTGTACCATTATACGCCTGGCAGCGTGATCACTTCGTGTACAAGAGACAAGAGATATACACGTCGCGTGCGGAAAGCTGTTGTGTCAGCTACGTCCCATTCTCCAATTGGGATTTCTGAACTCTATTATAACCTTATGGGACCACGGATGTATATGTGGTCAGACGTTGCCCAAACAGACGTTATGTGGCACATGACAGTTTTTTTTTTTTAATTGTGCTTTACGTGAAAGTTTACATCTCAAGTTAATTTCTCATACAAAAATTTATCCACATATTGTTATGTGTCCCTAGTTGCAATTCCTATAATGTGACAGCACCCACCCCCTTTCCACCCCAGGTTTCTCATGTCCATTCAACCAGCTCCTGTCCCTTTCTGCCTTCTCATCTTGCCTCCAGACAGGAGCTGCCCGTTTAGTCCCGTGTATCTACTTGAACTAAGAAGCACACTCTTCACGAGTATTATTTTATGTTTTATAGTCCGGTCTGACCTTTCTCGGAAGAGTGGACTTCAGAAACAGTTTTAGTTCTGGGTTAACAGTGCCCGGGGGCCATGGCTTCGGGGGTCCCTCCAGTCTCAGTCAGACCATTAAGTCTGGTCATTTTACTAGAATTTGAGTTCTGCACCCCACTTTTCTCTCGCTCCATTAGGGACTCTCTGTTGTGTTCCCTGTCAGGGTGGTCCTTGGTGGTAGCCAGGGCCCATCTAGTTCTTCTGGTCTCAGGCTGACGGAGTCTCTGGTTTATGTGGTCCTTTTGTCTCTTGGGCTAATATGTTCCTTGTGTCTTTGGTGTTCTTCGTTCTCCTTTGTTCCAGATGGGTTGGGACCAACTGATGCATCTTAGATGGCCACTTGAAAGCTTTTAAGACCCCAGACACCACTCACCAAAGTGGGAGGCACAGGACTGTATTTTAAACCATAACACAGAAGGAAGCCAAAAACACAGAAGTCTAACTAAATAAAGCTAAAGGTCTTAGTAAAAAATGCAACAGCTTTATAATAAGGATAAAACAAATCAAACCAAATGCATTGCCTTCGAGTCGATTCTGACTCATAGCAACTCTACAGGACAGAGCAAAACTGCCCTGTAGGGTTTCCAAGGAGCACTGTGCCAGCAGGGCTCCATAATAAGAACAGCCACATGCAAATAAAGTAAACTGTAAAAAAATTTAAAAAACAAGGAGTTAAGAGTCATGTGTGTACTATTTGGCTCCTTCCAAGAGGAAAGCCTGAGAAGGAGTTTGAAAATGGATTATCACAAAGAACGACATCTACACAGAAAAGAACATGACATATATTAAATGTAAAATTTCTCTCTGTGCTTCTCCCCAGCTCTGCTCAAGTCAGTGCAGGTGATAAATTGTGCAGCTGCCCATCCGCTTGGCCCGGCCAGTACCACTGTCTGCATGACTCTCTGGAAGGAATGCTGGACTGGGAGGAGATGGACACCCACTTCCTGATGCCTGAAGCCTGACTAAAAGGTGCAGCATTATAAGTCGTCTGCTCCCTGGATAATTTTCACTGCCTTTGTCATCACTACAGTGACGGGAGTCAACACATCCCATAAAACACTGTCTTATCAATACCCCTTAATCTCACCATGATTGGCAATTACCTTGTTATTACTATATACCGGTTGCCGTTGAGTTGACTCTGACTCATGGTGACCCCACGTGTGTCAGAGTAGACCTGTGCTCCATAGGGTTTTCAGTGGATGACTTTCTGGAAGTAGATCACCAGGACTTTCTTCCAAGGTACCTCTGGGTGGACTCAAATGGCCAACCTTTTGATTAGCAGATGAGAGTGTTAACCATTTGCACTACCTAGGGACTCTTGTTATAAATGGTGTTGTTGTTGTTGTTGTTGTGTGCCACTGAGTCAATTCCAACTAACAGCAACTCCATGTGACAGAGTAGAACTGCCCATAGGGTTTTCTTAGTTGTAATCTTTATGGAAACAGATCACCAGGCCTTTCTTCTGCAGAGTTGCTGGGTAGGTTTGAACTGCAGACCTTTCAGTTAGCAGCCAAGTGCTTAACCACTGCACTACTGACCGACCAACTGACCAGTTGCCATTGAGTCGATTCTGACTCATAGCAACGCTACAGGACAGAGTAGAACTGCCCCACAGAGTTTCCAGGGAGCACCTGACAGATTCGAACTGCCGACCTGTTGATTAGCAGATGTACGTCTTAACCACTACACCACCAGGGTTTCCCCTGCACTACCAGGGATCCTTAATGGTCATTAAATTATACAAAATAGTAAGGCGACATTTAGAGCATGGTGAAGAATACTGAATATACCATGGACTTGCAGAAGAACGAACAAATCTGTCTTGGAAGAAGGACAGCCAGAATGCTCCTTAGAAGGGGAGTGGTGAGACTTTGTCTTCTATATGTAACGTACTCTGGACACGTTATCAGGGGGGACCAGTTCCTGGAGAAGGACATCATGCTTGGTAAAGTAGAAGGTGAGCAAAAAAGAGGAAGACCCTCAACAAGATGGACTGATACAGTGCCTGTAACAATGGACTCAAGCATAACAACGACTGTAAGGACGGCACAGAGCCAGGCAGAGTTTTTTTCTGTTGTACATGGGGCCCCTATGAGTCAGAACCAGCTCGACAGCACCTAACAACAGCATAGAAATAAAGATCAATATGTATAAAAGAAAGTGTTTCCATTCAAAGGGAGGAATTTTTGTCCTATACTGTGTTGAACACGTTACTATATAATCTCATTTCTCCCTTCATGGGTTGTAAATATAATTATTTTCATTTCACAGATAAAGAATATAAGGCTCAGAACTATTAATCTGTCAAAGCACCAGTGCTGATAAGGGGCATTGCTAGAATTGGATCTCAGGCCCTATGGTTCAAAAGTCACTCTTGGTCCTACAATATTCTGATTAATAGGTGAGCCAAAATAAAAGCATTTTTTATAAAGTGTTATTTGATTATTATTAGGACTGGTTTAGTAAAACAAATGCAGCCAACTTTAAACACATGTTTTTGCCTCTACATTTTGTTTTGTATTTGCATTATATGAATCTTATACATGTTGAAAGAGGCAGCATCTTTTTTTAATTAGATATGATACCATAGGATACTCGTTAAACTCTGACTGGATTTATACAATACAACCAAATCAACCACCCTCACTCAAATCTGATTAAGACTTCCTTGACTGTTGGGATGACCCAAAGGTGGGATCAGGCCCCTCCTGACATATTTTTGAATCACATAAATATGGTCTCTGAATTCTGTAAAACGGTTCAGCTCATAACCTATTCTGTGTTTCAAAGGCAGTAGTGGGCTATGGAGTTGGGACTGTGATTTAGTCTCTTTGGATCTCAAATTACTGACTTTTCAACACAAGTAAATAATGTCAACATTGCAAGTTTTAAGGAGGACTAAATAAGATCAGATAATGTGGAGTGCTTAAAGAAGATATGGCCTGAAGCAGCTCTTCTGTGAACTGTAGCCATCTATTTACAATTTGTAAAAAGCGGAAGGGTGGGAAAAGGAAGAGGTTTACTTTTTGTTTTGTTTTTGTTTTCCTTAGGACAACCAGGACTCTAGGTGGCTTATTCCCGAGGGTGGAATAACTCCTCACTTACACTCTTCCCTGGGACTCAATGATGCTTAGGCAAATGGCTTTTGTACCAGAGAACCCTTCTATGCCAAAGTGGCCGCCTTCCACATCTACAAACCTTCCCTCAATGAAATGTTCAGACCTGCTCTGGTTTAGATGACATGATCCAGACTTCTCAGCTGTGACACCCCTAGAAGCGAGTTCACTGTGGCTATTTCTTCTCAGCTAAGTTAACAGGTGTAAGAACTTGAGGCACCTGGGACAGCTAGCTGACAACTAGACTGTCTATAGGAATTAGACTGAAGATGGGTCACATTCTTTGGTTGTTTGTCTGTGCTATCAAATAAGCTCTCTTTTTCAATAGAAAGCAAATGAATAACGGGGCTGCCGGGTTTTTGGACAGCTGCCCTGTGAAGGTCCCCGCACTCCTGGGGGAGTTGACATGGACTGGCAGCTCCTGTGCCTGACAGTCTTAATAGCTCCTGGACTCCAGTTGGAGATCTTCCCAGATGAGCCAACCCTCTCTCAATAAGAAAGGACCCACCCACGTGTTGAAAATTAATGTTCCTTGAGGGCCACTAACAACAGTTGAGTTTTTTTTAATTTTTAATCCAAAAAAATTAAAACAAAATCAAAAGTTGAGACACTAGTATAAAAATCTCTATGAACACATCACTCAACTTCAAATTTTTCAACATTTGGCCAATGTTATTTCATCTATTCTCTCCATTTTTTCCTTACTTGGTTACTTTAAAGCAAATCCTAGATATTAGGGACTTCTCTGGTAAACCTGCACTATGCATTTCTATTTCACTTTTTTGTTTACATAAGGATACAACTGAGAAAATTAGCAATAATTCCTTGATATCCAATATTCAATCAATGTTCAAATTTCTCTGTCTCAAATGATCATTTTTGCAGTCTGTTTATTCAAGTATTGGTCTAAATAACACTCACATATTGCATTTTGTTTTTATGACTCTGTACCAGCTACCTACTGGAGTCCCTGGTTGGTACAAACAGTTAAGCACTCTACTACTAATCAAAAGGTTGGCGGTTTGAACCCACCCAGTAGGCACCTTGGGAGATAGGCCTGGTGATCTGCTTCCAAAAGTTCACAGCCTTAAAAACCTCTGCACACATGGGGTCTCAATGAATTGAAATTGACTGGACGGCAATTAACAACAATATCAGCTGTCTACTACTGCATAACAATCACCCTAAAATTTAGTGGCTTAAAACAATAATTATTTATTAGCCCCTCACTCCACAGGTCAGCAATTTAGAGTGGGCTCAGCTGGATGGTTCTTCTGTTGGTCTTGCCTAGGGTCATTCATGTAGCAGTGGTCAGCTGGCAGCTTTAGCAAAGACTAGATGGTCCAAGATGGCCTCATCATGTCGGGTGATTTGTATTGGCTTTGGCTGGGTCACTCACACTACAGGGTCTTTTATCCTCAAGCAAGATAAAGAAGTCTCAGGACTCCAAGAGGGCGAGAACAGAAGCTACGAAACCTTTACAGGTATAAGCTAAAGAACTTGCACACTGTTAATTCTGCCACATTCTATTTGTCAAGGCAAGTTAAAAGGTCAACCCAGGTTCAAAGGATAGAGCAGTCAACTTTACTTCTTGATGTGATGAGAAGCAGAATCACAGCATAGAAGAAATGATTATTGTCTTTTCCAATTTTAGTGACGCTAACATTGATCAATGGGCAGATGTTGTCAGCCCAATTCCTCTTTTATAAAATAGCTCATCAACCTTTCTCCTGATGGCTTTTCACCTAATTGCCTAAGTCCATTAATTCATTAACTATTTCAAAACACTAATTTTTCTGATTTTATCATGCCTTCTGCAAGTATTAATAGGAATCCTTCTTTAAAGAAATTAACCTCATCAACAGTGTTGTTAATCTGAAATATACATTTTGTATAGAAAAGCCAGGCTAAATGCTTATCTTCTCTTAATAATCAAACTTAAGAGTAATGAATTCAGGGCCTACTAAACTCCTATGGTGACACTGAGGTGATTTTTAATTAATTTTTACATTCTCAGTATCTTGTGTATTTGTGTGTTTGACTGTGTATTTGATGTGTTTCAATCCATTGCAATCATTATTCATTTAGATGCTCAAATTGTTCCATCTTAGACCAGTAGGAGCTCTCTTAAGCTGGCACATGGCATTTTTCTTTTAATGTGAATTCTCCTAATTTTTTCTTCCAACCTGATGTTGTTTTATATGATCATTAGTCTTTAATACTTTCTAGACTTCTACTACAACAAAACACTGAGGCCCATCTTGTATATTTTCTGTCCCTAACTTGAGAGTTCTGGTTAGATTTAGTGGGGAATAGTGTACAGATACTGCAATCTGTGGTGCTCATTACTACTGGGTTGTCATTGATTCTAGGCCTTTACAGTCACCTAGACAAATTGGTGGAAGACTGGGAAGTGGGTTTTATTGTGACAATACATTCAAGAGCTTATAAGATAGTTCCACTTCAAATTTTATGTCATAGGGTTTTTATTTCTTTCATCTTTTACTTGTATATTTTCTTACACCAAAAAAGAAAAAAAAAAGATTCCTTACAACATCTACATAATTGGTTATTATCATGAAAACAGAAAGATCAATGGGCTGGCCCCCTCACTAAGTCAGTGAGGCTAATGAAGAATACAGTTATTCTGGTCCTATGATATAGCAGACATTTGAGCCTATTTTGACCTAAATTTTTGGAAGTGTGACTTGAAAGAGCTGAAACCTTTAAATCAATGTGTAACATAAAAGAAATGGGACCTCGCTCCTTCAAAGACCTGGTCCACAGAGATGGCAATCTATACTAGAAACTGGCAGCTAAGTTAGCCTCATGCCTCAGGACAAGCCATCCCACCCAAAACGGGTCCTAGAAATCAAGGAAAGGTGACTAAAATGGCAGTGCCCTTGGGATCTGATGCAAGTCCTGGGTGTGGCTCTCCGTAAACCCAGCCCAGTGCTGAGAGTAACGTATGGTTCTGCATCCAACAGGCCTGTCGCTTTGGGCTTCCCTCTACGTGTCTACAGTACTAGCACCTGCCAAGCAGTCCATGTTTACGTGCCACGCATGCAGGCCAAGTCAGAGACACGCTGGACCACCACCATCCCAGGACAACAGCAAGCACATAAAACCCATAACCTGTTGCTTGGAGTCAATTCCAACTCAAGGTGACCATACAGGACAGAGTATAACTGCCCCATGGGGTTTCCAAGCAGCAGCTGGTGGATTCAAACTACTGACCTTTCGGTGAGCAGCCGAGCTCTTAACCACTGCATCATCAGGGCTCCCAGTAAGCACATGGAGACACGTAAAGGAGGACAGGGCCTGTGAGGGGAACAGGTAGAACTTCCTGCTCACCTGTGCCTATAGGGATTTGAGTGCTGGATTTTTAGACTATAAGAGGGAAGACAGTGCTTACATTCTAAACTCTAGCATGGTCAAGCTAAGGCTTTCTCCACGGTCAAGGCAAATACTGTGCTCCTTCTACATTTGTTTTCCAACCACACCCTCCTCCACAAAAAGTGTGCGTTATTTGCATAAAAATACAATATTTTCATAAGTGCCCTATGCAAACTTTTTTATAGCAATATGTAAAAGAATTGGCGTGGCAGAGCTTAGGAAAATACCTTGGGGAGGGTGGAGTGGGGAAAATGCCTGGTCAGCAAACAGATGTAGAAAGCACGTGTTATTTGCATAAAAATACAGTATGGCTTCCTTCCCTAAGTTTGCAACTCCCCCTCCAAACAATGGTTGAACTAACAGTAATTGACATGAGAATTGTGACAGAGAAGAAAAGAGACTGAAAGCAAGAGACTCAAGTTCTGATCATGCCACCATCCCAAATAACTGTCATGTGACCTTGAGTATGACACAAAAATTCTTTAAATGATTTTTTTTTTTAAAATTATAGTGGTAAATATATACGTAACAAAACATTTGCCATTTCAACAACCTTCACATTCGGTGACGTTAATTATGTTCATCACATTATTCAACCATCACTATAATTCATCTCCAAGTTATTTTTATTATCCATAACAGAAGCTCAGTATCCCCTAAGCAATGACTCTTTTTTGTCCTCTCACACCCACCTGCTCCTGGGAACCACCAATAAACTTTGGTTTCTATACACTTGCCTATTCTAGAGATTTCATTTATAAGTGGAATCATACAATATTTGTCCTTCTGTGACTTTTTCTGGCCATAAAGAAAAATGAAGTACTGATACATGCTACAACATGGATGAATCTTTAAACCACTGTGGCCTCAACTTTCATATAAGATATCTCACTTCAAGCGGTTGCTTTAAGGGTTAATGAGGTAATGTGTGTGAAATACCTGCCTATACTAAGTAATCAATAAATTTTCACTGAATCATAATCTTCCTCCTAAACCTGTTTTTTGTTTCTCAAAGAAACATTTTGCTTGGCAGCTTTTTTTTGGTCTATATCTAGGGCAGGCCCTCTGACGGCAAGTCAAATATTATGATATTCCTCTTCCTTCCTTCCTTATCGAAAAAAAAATCTGCACATCCCAGTGGCTAGGTTAAACTGCTACGTGTAGTATAGCCTTTCTTGTACTTCTGGCATAATCCTTGCATTATAGACATTTTGCATGTGTATAAGAATCAGGCAGCTTTGATGTTTTCATTTACAATTTAAATAGCTCTATCATGCGTCCTAGGAAACTGAGAACACCACAGTGTGGACTTTATCCACTATTTGAAACAAAGCCAAAGAGCCAGTCAGTGGTTTTCCAATAGGCCCTATTTGTAACGTAAATGATGCACACAGAACGCAGTTAACAAGTAATAATAATTTAAACTCCTACATCCTATCATATATTTGGGTGGCAGCTACAAGGAAACTGCTAGCCTAGTTCTCCTGATGGTTTTGTGTGAATATATTGAACCAATCCATTAAGCCTCGATAATAATCCAGTTAATTGTTTAGAAACATTACCTTGGCTCCTGTGTGTGGTTTTTCTCACAGAGAGACGAGATGCCTGTTTACTTCACGAAGGACCCAATGAGATATCAATATTCTCCATGGGCCAGCCCTCTAAAATGGATTTGCTATTGATCAGTCCATTGGCTATTGTTAGCAATCTTGCTCTACATCCAGAGGCCTGTGAATTTTTTCACCCCTACTTAATACTGTGAATCATTCCTCCTCTAGCCAACCAAAAGTAAAATTAGGGCTTGTATACACACACACACACACACACACACACACACACACACACACACACACACACACACACACACACACACACACACACACACACACACACACACACACACACACACACACACACACACACACACACACACACACACACACACACACACACACACACACACACACACACACACACACACACACGGTCTTCTTCTCAAATGCAGTAATGATTATCTCCAAATGCAGTAATGATTATCTCCAAGTACACTTTACTTATGTTTTAGTTGGTGGTGCAGTGGTTAAGAGCTCCGCTGCTCACCAAAAGGTCAGCAGTTCGAATCCACCAGCTACTCCCTGGAAACCCCACGGGCAGTTCTACCCTGTCCTATAGGGTCGCTATGAGTCAGAATCGACTCAATGGCAACGGATTTCGTGGGTCTTGGTTAGCCCCATGTTAACCCAAAACGACGGAGGAAGGAAGCGAACCTTTCTTCCTTTCCTTTCATAGGTGGTGAGACTGAGCCCAGAGAGACCAAACGTTCTGGTATATAACAGACCTGCCCCGCCACTTACCAGGAACGGAACTTGATCTTTCTAAACCTCAGCGTGTGCACTTAAAAATAGGCAAATCTGGCACCCACCTCCACTGGCTGTTGTACAGATTAAGTGAAATAATTCATCTAAAGCTCCTGGAGTATGATAAAGACTCAGTAAGTGTTACTACTGTGAGCCACGAAGCTATAATTACTTCCCTACCTCGTTTATACCTTGGCTCTTACATGTAACACACTGAACCACATGAAATGGCTGTTTTTAGAAGTCAAAAATGGTCAGATATCATTAATTCTATACGGTTCAACTTAATTTACGTTCCTCCTGGAAACCCTGGTGGCATAGAGGTTAGAAGCTATGGCTGCTAACCAAAAGGTCAGCAGTTTGAATTTACCAGGCACTCCTTAGAAACCCTATGGGGCAGTTCTACTCTGTCCTATAGGGTTTCTATGAGTCGGAATCAACTCGACAGCAATGGGTTTGGCTTTTCGGTTTTCTGGTGGTGCAGTTGTTAAGTGCTCAGCTGCTAACCAAAAGGTTGACAGTTCGAATCCACCAGTAGCTCCTTGGAAACCCTACTGGGCAGTTTTACTCTGTACTATAGGGTCGCTATGAGTCGGAATCAACTTGACAGCAATTGGTTCTTGAGAAATAGACTGAGATCATGGGGGCAAGGATTGTATCTTTTTCACATTTACTCACTCTGAGAACCTGGCAGCCACTAAGCACTCAAGCCAAATGACTATAAAAGTAAATAATGTAACATGTACGTAACGTCTCCCTTTCATTGGACTTCAGATCACTGACCACATCAGCTCATCACAGACTGGTTTTTGGTTAAGTCCTACTGCCAGGGGAAAAAGTTGCTATGTTGGTTGAGGGATGACCCATGAATATATGAAAGGGTATTTTGTCTGCAGGCGATTTGATGCTTAGATGAAAAGAGTGGGTTATGCCTGAGTGGTGAAGGGCTTTGCAGAATCCCTGGAGATGCTGACACTACCCGGAACAAGAGCACACCACCGCTGACGTACTCTCTGGACTCAGAGCTGTGCACCACACTGTGTCCAGCAGAGACCATGCATCAGGAGAAGACTGAGGCTGTCAGCAACACGTGAAGCTAGACTCCAGCACAGACCTCCTTGCTGCTCCTGCTGGAGGGAGTTTGAATCCCAGCTCCAGCTCTAAATAACCACATGATCTGGGCAGGTTACTTCACCTGGTATGATCAATATTTGTTTCTCAGTTCCCAAAGCTGTATTTTTGACTGTCACGACAAAAATAATGTCATAAACATTACTGAGACTATTAGAAAGGATTAAGAAATATGCATAAACCCCACCACCACCAAAAAAAACCAAACCTGCTGCCATCTAGCCAATTTCGACTCATGGCGACCCCATGTGTTACACAGCAGAACTGAGCTCCATGGGGTTTTCTTGGCTATAATCTACGGAAGCAGATCACCAGGTCTTTCTTCCACAGTGCCACTGGGTGGGTTTGAACCACTAACTTTTCAGTTAAGAGTTGAACACAAACCATTTGCTCCAACCAGAGACCGTGTAACGTGCATAAAAAACCAACGGGTCAAAATAAAACTGCCTACAAAAATGTTCTGTTTGTGGAACAGAATTGAGAACCCAGATGTAAATCCATCCACCTACGGTCACCTGATCTTCGACAAGGGCCCAAAGTCCATCAAATGGGGAAAAGACAGTCTGTTTAACAAATGGTGCTGGCAAAACTGGATATCCATCTGCAAAAAAATGTAACAGGACCCATACTTCACGCCATATACAAAAACTACTTCAAAATGATCAAAGACCTGAATATAAAGCCTAGAACTATAAAGTTCATAGAAGAAAAAATAGGACCAACACTTCAGGCCTTAATATATGGCATTAACAGGATACAAACCATAACCATCAATGCACAAAACCCAATAGATAAGCTAGATAACTGGCATCTTCTAAAAATCCAACACCTATGCGCTTCAGAAGACTTCACCAAAAGAGTCAAAAGAGAACCTACAGACTGGGAAAAAATTGTTGGACAGTACAAGTCAGACAAAGGTCTAATCTCCATAATCTACAAGAAAATCCAACACCTCTACAACAAAAAAGACAAATAATCCTATGAAAAAATGGGCAAAGGAAATGAACAGACACTTCACCAAAGAAGACATTCAAATGGCCAACAGACACATGAGGAAATGCTCGTGATCACTAGCCATTAGAGAAATGCAAATTAAAACCACAATGAGATACCATCTCACCCTGGCATTACTGGCACGAATCAAAAACACTGGAAATAACAAATGCTGGAGGGGCTGCAGGGAGACCGGAACATTTATGCACTGCTGGTGGGAATGCAAAATGATACAACCATTTTGGAAAATGATGTGGCGCTTCCTCAGAAAGCTAGAAATAGACATACCATTCGATCCAGCAATCCCACTCTTAGGAATATATCCTAGAGAAATAAGAGTTGTCACTCGAATAGACATATGCACACCTATGTTCATGGCAGCATTGTTCACAATAGCAAAACAATGGAAACAGCCTAGACGCCCATCAGCAGATGAATGGATAAACAAACTATGGTACATACACACAATGGAGTATTAGGCAACGAGAAAAAACAATGATGAATCTGTGAACCATCTCATAACATGGATGAAACCGGAGGACATTATGCTGACTGAAATAAGTCAATCACAAAAGGACAAATATTATATGAGACCTCTATTGTAAAAACCCATGAAAAAGTTCACACATAAAATGTAACAATCTTTGTTGGTTGCCAGGGATGGGAAGGGTGGGGGGGGGAATATTAAACAGGCAATAGATAAGTGGTATCTTAGGTGAAGGGTGAGACAGTACACAATACAGGGGAAACTAGCACAACTTGTACAAGGAAAGGTCATGGAAGCCCCATAGACACATCCAAACTCCCTGAGGGACTGAATTGCTGGGTGGAGGGCTGTGAGGACCATGGTCTCGGGGAACATCTAGCTCAATTGGCATGACACAGCTTATAAAGACAATGCTCTACATTCTACCTTGGTGAGTACTGTCTGGGGTCTTAAAAGCCTGTGAGCGGCCATCTAAGATACTCCACTGGTCTCACCCCTTTGGGAGAAAGGGAGAATGAAGAGAACAGGATACAAGGAAAAGATTAGTCCGAAGGACTAATTGTCCACAGCTACCAAGGCCTCCACCAGAGTGAGTCCAGTACAGCTAGATGGTGCCCAGCTACCACCACTGACTACTCTGACTAGGATCACAATAGAGGGCTCTGGACAGAGCTGGAGAAGGATGTAGAGCATAATTCTAACTCACTGAAACAAGACCAGATTTACTGGACTAAATGAGACTGGAGAAACCCCGAGAGTATGGACCCCAGACACCCTTTTAGCTCAGTGGTGAAGTTACCTCCGACGTTCACTGTTCAGCCTGGGAGTGGACAGCCCCGTAAAACCAAATGAGACTAACGAGGTACAGGAGTCCAGTGACAAAGGCCAGAAGGCAGAAGGGGACAAGGAAGCTGGTGATAGGGAACCCAAGGTTGAGTAAAGATAGTGTTGATGTGTTGTGAGATTGTTAACCATTGTCATAGGGCAACATGTGTACTAACTGTTAAATGAGAAACTATTTTGTTCTGTAAGCCTTCATCTTAAGTGAGAATAACAGCACAATTGGAAGAGCGTAGTCAATGTCACTGACCTGTGCATGTAGAAATTTTTGAAATGGTGTATCTTTGGCTATGTGTATTTTCACCAAAAAAAAAAAAGGTTGAGAAGTTAGAGGGTTGATATGTTGTGGGGTTGCTAACCAATGTCATAAAACAACATGTGTACTTCTGTTTCATGAGAAACTATTTGTTCTGTAAGCCTTCACCTGAAGTACAATCAATCAATCAATAAATAAATAAAAATGTTCTGTTTGTGTGAAGAGGGGTAAGAAAGGGGGCATTTGGTGGTGATGGGGTAGGACTACCTTGACCATCGTATGAAAAGTCTGTGGATATTTTACAAATTGACTCAACTTTGAGCTGCTTGCACCTCTTTTTAACACTGGGAACAGCAAATAAAACCATGGCACTCGCCATGTGCTCTCTTGTATCTGATTACTCATGAAATAGCATAAAACATTCGATAGACAGTAGCAACTGGTTGAAAGTTGTCACTAATTAAACAGAGAATATTAAAAATAATGGATAGAGTGGGTGTATTTATTTAGGATAAAACCACTATGTAAAAGTTTTTAACCAAAATAGAATGTCATGATTATTCATTCCTAACATGTAAATTTTATGAATAATTAATCGAAAAGCACTCCTTCTGCTTTAAACTGAAAACAAGTGAACAAAAGAAAGAAAGAAAGAAAGAAATGGAGCACAGTAGGTATTGACAGTCTTCTAATTGAATAGGATTAACATAACAATAAGCTTGCTTTTCTGAAACTTGTGAGAAATTTGAATGCTACCCGTGGTGAGAGAAATTTCCCTCTGTTACACCTTATATTGGTTTCCCATTGCTGCTGTAACAAATTACCACAAACTTAGTGGTTTAAAACAACACCAATTTAGTATTTTACTTAACATCTCTATGCCTCAGTTTCCTCATCTTCAAAAGACATATAATAATTCAAACCTACCTCATGTAGTTTTAGAAATTATTAAATGAGTTAATAAAGGTAAAGTGATTGGAACCTGTTAAGTGCTACATAATTGTTAACTGTCAGGAAATAGATGCATATTTGTTAAGATAGGCTAACTGCTGTAAAAGATAAATCCCCAAATATTGGTGGCTTAATACAGTATGCTTATTTCTTGCTATGAAAAGTGTAACTAGAGCCATAAAAGAGGGAGCAGGCTCTGAACTTTACAGTTACTTTGTCTCCATCCTTCCCCAGGACCTTGAGTCTTTCTGATTCAGCCGTAGGGACACAAAGAGAAGAAATGGAAAATCCCAAAATAGGCTTTTATGGGCCATGTCTGAAAATGGTTTACATCATGCTGCACACACTCCATTCCATCACTGAGATATGGCCTGGGAAATGTTGTCTAACTATTCTCCAAGAAGAATGAGAAATGGATTTGGCAAACAGCTTAGCAGCCTCTGCCACAGGGAGGGACAGCACACACATGGGGAGTACATTTCCAGGGAATCCTTTTGCAAACAGGTAAGCCATTCAAGCCAGGGAACACAAATGCACCTCATCCACCTTGTGAAACAAGATCTGTGGGGAAGATAAGTGGCTGGCATTAGAGATTTGTACACCCCTGACCATATGCCACTTTGGATGAGTTGGAAGCTGGGACTGTGGACCTAAGAGCAACAGTTGCAATGTGAAGGTAGCCAACAGTTGCAATGTGAACACAGCCAACAGCTGCAATGTGAAGGTAGCCAACAGTTGCAATGTGAATGTAGCCAACAGTTGCAATGTGAACATAGCCAACAGTTGCAATGTGAATGTAGCCAATAGTTGTAATGTGAGCATAGCCAACAGTTGCAATGTGAACATTCCGCAATGTGACTGCTAAAAGACTTAAGGACCACTATGGTGATGCGCAGCAATTAAATTAAGGAATCTTAGATGAGGAGACAAATGTGGGCTAGATATGGATTTAACTGTTATTGACATATAGGAGGTAACTGTAGTCAAGGGAGTATCTGAGAGCAGGCTGATGAGAACAGGACCCAGGAAGAGAAGAAGAGGAAACCAGAGAGAAGGAGGCGAAGGGACCACTGGGGATGTAGCAGGAGAAGAGGAGAGCGAGGGTGTGACAAACGGCAAAGTAGAAGAGCAAATATTCCAAGAAGGCAATCTGTCGACAGTGTCAAATGCTACCAAGAAATAAAATGGCAATGATCCACTGGCATTAGAAACCAGGAGGTCACGGGCATCTCTACCAGGAACAATCAGGTAGAGTGCGTGGATGGTGGGAAGGTTGCTGACCACACACTGCAATGTGATTAAGGAGCAAAACCCGCTGCCGCTGAGTTGACTCCGACTCATAGCGACCCTATAGGACAGGGCAGAACTGCCCCATACGGTTTCCAAGGAGTGGCTAATGGATTCTAACTGCTGACCTTTTGGTTAGCAGCCGAGCGCTTAACCACTGTGCCACGGAACAAGGATGGTATAAAAGTAATGGAGAGGATGTGGCATATAGACAACTCTTTCAAGAGGCATCTTGTGAAATGGAGGAGAAAGACGGGATGTGGTAGAAGATGAAAATGCGGACACACTCAAATGTATTTGCCAGCTCAGGTGAAGGAAGCAGTGAGGGAAGGGTTAGAAAACAGGTAACAAGAATAACGGACAGCCAGGAGGGGAGGTTAAGCCAAGAACCCCAAACTCTCAACACCTTCAGTTCCATTCTTGTTGGGATATTGCAGAGGAAGGAGGGGAGAGAGGAGTCCACTCTACCAGAACTTGGGGGCCTGGAGAACAATGCAAAGTGACTGAGTGTAAAAGGCCCTCTGAAGAACAAGCAGAGCTGATTTTATGCCATTCGACATCACTACCTATAATTATAGAAACGAGGAAGCAGCATGATTCATACTTAGCTTAAATAAATGCAACTTTGGTTTCCATTTGATAACCTGAATCCTCTCACTGCATGAGGGGACAGAGCAGATCCCAATCCTTGACAGAGAGCTGGGCAACTCTGAGCTAATGAGCAGACTTAAGAGCCCTGCTGTCTGACCTGCCAATCTTGGGTTTGCCAGCCCGTGGCTACGTGAATCAGGAGAAGCCTCCAGCCTGACCCACAGACTAAGGACGTTCCAGCCTCTACAACCACATGAGCCATTTGTTTGATATCTCTCTTTATATATATTTATATACTTTATTGGTTTGCTTCTCTAGAGAACCCAGCCTAAGACAATGCTGTATATTGTTTTCAATGGTTTATTGTCTGTTTCCCCCACAAGAATGCACACTGCACAAGGTGAGGGATTTTTACTGCTTTGGTCAGTGTTGTATCTGCAAGGTCTGTAACAGAGACTGACACATGGTATGCACTCAATAAAAAAATAAAATAAAAACTGTGGCCATCCAATCCATTCCAACTCATGGCAACCCTGTAAGTGTCAGAGTAGAACTGCGCTCCATAGGGTTTTTAATGACAGATTTTTTTTTTTAATTGTACTTTAGATGAAGGTTTACAGAACAAACTAGCTACACATTGTTTTGTGACATTGGCTGCCAACCCCACAATATGTCAACGCTCTTCCCTTCTCAACCTTGGGTTCCCCATTACCAGCTTTCCTGTCCCCTCCTGCCTTCTCATCCTCGCCCCTGGGCTGGTGTGCCCATTTAGTCTCATTTTGTTTTATAGGCCTGTCTAATCTTTGGCTGAAGTGTGAACCTCAGAAGTGACTTCGTAACTAGCTAAAAGGGTGTCTGGTGGGCATACTCTCAGAGTTTCTCCAGTCTCTGTCAATCCAGCAAGTCTGGTTGGTTTTGTCTGTGTGTGTGTGTGTGTGAGTTGGAATTTTGTTTTACATTTTTCTCCAGCTCTGTTTGGGACCCTCTGTTGTGATCCCTGTCAGAGCAGTTGGTGGTGGTAGCCAAGCCACCATCTAGTTGTACTGGACTCAGTCAGGTGGAGGCTGCAGTACTTGTGATCCATTAGTTCAGTGACTGATTTTTTAAAGGTAGATTGCCAGGCCTTTCTTCCAAGGCATCTCTGGGTGGATTCAAGCCTAAGTCAGCAGCCAAGCATGTTAACTATCTGCAGTACCCTGGTACTCCATAACTCCTGTCAAGTGAAGGAATAAATGAATCAGCAGAATTGGCTTGTGCTTTTTCTGCCACCGTTCACCATTTCAGTCTCATCTGTCAGTGCTCTCCAATACTCCAGCCACAGCTAAATGCTTCCTCTTCCCAGGTGGTTCCTGCTCCTGTGTCTTCATGCACTGTCTCCACTGATTGGCATCTATCTCCCAATCCCACTTCCCATCACCTGCACACTCACAGACACCCTCACCAGCCCCAAAGACTCTTGCTCAGTCTTCAAATGCCAACTATCTTAGCTCAAGCATTTCTGTCTCACTGAAGCCGTCTTTGGCCTCCCAGCAGGCTTCCTCACTCCACCACTGAATATTTACTCCCTCAGTGACATTTACTGAGAGCGGTCCATGTGCCTGGCACTGTGGCAGCCACAAGAGGGAAGAACTGCAAGCAGGCACACTCATGGCTGTGCTCGTGCAGTGCACACCTCAGCACCACTGTGCCCTGCTCATCTCTGTCACCTTCCAACCACCTGCAGTGCAATTGCGCGTTTACACCTGTCTCCCCCAGCTAGACTCTGCAAGCTGCAGGGCAACACCGTTTATTTGTCTCCACACCCCCAGCACCTAGCACAGTAGTTGCTGCTCAATGAATATTTGGATGAACGAAACAACTTAATGATCAAAGGGCAGGAACGTTGTGGTCTCCGCCCTTCATGGTGATGACCTGTTTCTTTCCACTCCTTGCACTGGAGATTTCTTTGCCTTTGCTGAGAGTGTCGTTTATACTCATCATCTGCTTCTCTCCTTCTTCCTCCCATTCTTAACATTGGTTACCAGCCTGTGGTTATCTGTTTTGTGCCAGGCATTATGTTAGGCACTATACAATATATTTTTGTGTGCCGTTGAATCGATTCTGACTCATACCGAACCCATGTGACAGAGGAGAACCACCCCATTGGGTTTTCTAGGCAGTAATCTTTATGGGACAGATCACCAGATCTTTTTTCCCTGAGGAGCTGCTAGTGAGTTCAAACTACCAACCAACCTTTCAGTTAGTAGCCAAGCGCTTAACCATTGTGCCGCCAGGGCGTCTTATGCAATCTATAGTGTCTCATTTAATCCTCACAATAACACTGCCAAGGTAGTATCATCAACCTGATTGTAAAGGAGTCCTTCCTCTTCCTCTTCCCGGCCCCCTTCTCTTTATAAATGTCTCCCCTGCCTTGGTTTTGCCAGGGGCACTCGAGCCATCCCTGTTACAGGAAGTCTCTGAAGCCTCAATGTTGCTGACCGACAGCCAGGTCCCTTTACCTGCCCTGTCCCTCCTGCTTTGTTGCTAAACCTGCCTTTGACCATAAATTGTCTGATACAGATCCTGGCAAGGTAACAAGTCTAGACTTTATTGATTTCCTTGACAAGTGACAAATAGAACATCATGATGAGTTATTTCAGTAAAAACCGAAAAAGAGTTACAATTTAGGACAGCTGTCAGTGAGCCCAGTGCTACCTGGAGATTTATATCAGGCCCTCTCTCCGGGAAAAACTCACAGCAGTCCAACGTCCCTCTCCAGCCCATGACTGCCAGCATTTGGACATTTGAGTTGTGGGGCACTGTCTACAGTGGTCTTAGCATGTCACTGGTCACAAAGGGGTTTTTCTGTGCACAAGCCAGAGAGGGCTAGTAATTAAGGTGTGAGAATGATCTCTTTCTAACCCAGCCTCACCTGTAACGCAGTACACAAAACGATCATACTAGAAGAATGCAGGGTATCTTTATTCACAGGGGTTGGAAGGGTACAGGCTTTGAATCTAGACAGACTGTAAAAATGGCATGGCAGAGGCATCTGACCTCCTCTAACTTCACAAGGAGGAAGAAGAATCAAGATCAACAGCCCAAGGCTGATTCCTATGAGGCCGAGGTCAGACATGCCTCCTGTCTCCACCATCTTTACCAATTCTGACACCAACCATCCCTCCCACGGCACTCTCTACTTCTCTGCTGGGTTTGGTAATTCATTGGAATGGCCACACAGAACTCACAGACAATACTCATGGTTATGGGGTTTATTAGGGAAGTAACAGGTTACAACTCAGGTTCAGGAACACTCAGGATACAGTTCTTCCATCAGGACAGCCTCTTCTTAGCTGTGCCTGCAGACAAGCCTATCTCTGGCCCCTCGGCCTCTGCTCTGCTCAGGCAAGTGTTACAAAGCTCCTTTAGCTCCACTGATAAGTGCCCTGAGGCACCCCACTCTGCCAGTAAGCCTCCAGCCCAAAGGAACTCAGCTTTCTCACCCCATGGGCTGGGCCATCTCCTGCCGATCTCCTGGCTTTGCTGCCGCCACTTCTCTGCTGCTGTTTCTCATTGTCTTTGGTGTTACAGCTCGCTCTTTCTCTCTTTCTCTCTCGTCTCCTGGTTCCAGGAACTTCTCAATGCAGGAATCCTGGTTCCAAAGGACACACTTCACTCCTGGTTCTTCTTTCTTGGTGGTGGTGAGAGCCTCTCTTTCTGCCTCTGGGACGGCTCACTTTAAGCCTAGCAGAAGGCAAAACTGACCAATCCCCTTGGTGGGCCACAATTGCCTCATCTGCATAGTCTCACCCAATCACCTGGGTGGGAGTTACAAGACCATGGCGAGAAAGGATATATAAAAGCGATCCATTGAACCGCACAGACAACACTGGAGTCTCAACTCCTCCATCTGCTGACTGGGTGACCTGGAGAAAGCGATTTAATCTTTCTCACTGTCTGCTGCTTTAACTGTAAAATCACACAATCTTATCAAATTTCATAGGCTTGTTGGAAAAATCTGTACTATAAATAAAGGCCCTACCATCTCCCAACAGATGTTAATTCCTACATTTTCCCTCTTCCCCTTCTTTTCCTCTCTATTTCTTTCACCTCACATCATGGAAATCTAGGCTCTTAGAACCATAAGGAAATTGAGAGGTCATCAATGTCAAAACCCCAACCACTGCAGAAAGCTCACCAGGAGACAGTCATCGGATGCCATGGCTGAGCCACCCACATGGGCTGAAAATTTGCTGCTTTACAAGGCAATTGATGTTGAATGAATGAATGAACCAATAAAAAGAAAAGATGCTCCAGTTCTTCTCTACCTCTTCTGCTATGGCCCCGCTGTCCTTGGTCATCAAAATCTGTCTCAACACTACCCTTGCTCTGTTGTGTGCATCTGTCTCCCCCAACAGACTGAGGCCACTTTCATCCACGTGGCCATTTATTTTTGTTTCTCTAGCACCTAGCAGAGTGCTTGGTACAGATGACTCACTAAATATTTGGGGGAAGGATGCATAAATGAGATGTTGAAGAGTTCCAGAAATCCTTCTTTACCTTAAACAAACAGCCTACTTAATGACCCACCCCATGCCACTGTACGTGCATATTTCGTATACAGTTACTAGGCTGGTTGTCAGGGGGTTTGGGGTGGGAGAGGTTGTCTCCCCAGACAGGATGAATATTCTCTGTGTGAGTCACAGGAGTAAGAGGTTGATCATTAGTCAAGAAACTGAAATTTGGATGCCAGCACTTGAACGGATGGAAAAGGTACTCCTGCCTGTCCCCATTTCCCCCAGTCTCACTTTATTCCTTTGGGAATGGACTAACAGGTTTTCTAGAGGTGCTTGGGAGTCCCTGCGTGGCACAAACAGTCAAGCACTCAGCTACTGACTGAGAGACTGGCAGTCTGAATCCACCCAGAGGTGCCTCGAAAGAAAGATCTAGCTATCTACTTCAGAAAGATCACAGCCACTGAAATCCCTATGGAGCACAGTTCTACTCTGAAACACATGGGGTCACCATAAGTTGGAATAGACGGCAACTGGTTTGGTTTTTTTTTTTTTTAGAGTAGTTTGATGGGAACCTGGGAGGTGATGGAAAAATAGGTGTGAGACTGGGCAGGGAGGTGATACTGAAGGGGGGGTGACTTAGGACGAGTCATTTGGGTTATGTAATGACGTTTTATTTCCCTATGCTGGTTTCCCTCTAATTACTATCGAGCCTTTGTTAGAGTCTTGCTTAGCTGCTGCATCCTAGTTGTAGCTGTGCACTGGGCACCTACAGAAGAGCCTGTGTCTACTCTTGGGCCAATGGGAAGGCAGATCTACAGGGGGACAAGATTCTGAGCCAACAAGCCCGGGAACTCCTTCCCCACAGGGACCTTATCTTGCCACAGCCAACCTTGGAAAACTTGCCTATTCCTTTATTAAAGGCACCAGGTTTGTTCTCAGACACAGCTCCTTCTGCTCATCCCATGGCCATACTTCCACCCACTGGTTCCGGCTATGGCCTCTGGAATGTCACATCATATCACAATCAAATGACAACCCTCAAAGACCGTGGCCAGCTATTATGTCCCTCCCTTCTAAGAGTTCCCTTTGCAAGTAAAACAATTCCCAACATTACCTGATCTCCAGATCCTTGTCTCCTTTTCTGATAATGCACAAATCTTCCAGATTTGGTTGTCTCTTAATGTGGGCTTCTGTAATTCTCTACCACCCCATGTAGAGTACATACTGGATCATGTTCAGTTTTTTCCTATAAGTACCAAGAGGGCTTAACTCTGCACAGGGCTCTGCACAGGGTAGGCACTTGATAAATGCTAACTTATGACTGGAGGAAAAGTGAGGGAAATTCCATCGTCTCAGATCTAAATTATACATTAAGGCTGTTCTAGCTTTTTGGGACTGATAATAAATACATAAAAGAGAAACACTCTGGAGCATAAATTCTTAAAGCGTGGGATTTTTCTTCTTTAAATCCTTCTCTAGTTCTTAAAAGTAGATGGTCAGCAAAAAAGAAGAAAACCCTCCACAAGATGGATTGACACAGTGGCTGCAACAATGGGTTCAAGCCTAACAACGATTGTGTGGATGGTGAAGGATCAGGCAGTGTTTCATTCTGTTGTACATAGGGTCATTATGAGTTGGATCCGATTCAACGGCACCTAACAAGTTCTTTAAAAAAAAAAAAAAAATTTTCTTTCTTTTACTGGCAACAATCTCAGTTCCACAGGGTTCACTGGAGGGTTAAGCAGAGTTCATGCTCTGTATAATTTATAAACTATTATTATTGCTCCAGGCACTGAGCTAGGCCCAGGGATGGGCAGTGTGGAGGAAATGAGAAAGAGTCCCTGCTTTGGAGGAGCTCACAGGTTCATGGGAGGGATAGCGACAAAATGTAATAATAACTGTATTCATTTCTCAGGGCTGCCATAACAAACTACCACAAACTTGGTGGCTTAAAACAACAGGAATTCATTGTCTCAAGTTTTGGTAGAGTAGAGTAGAGGGAGAGCAGAGGGTCAGAGAAAAAGAGGAAGACCCTCGATGAGATGGGTTGACACAGTGGCTGCAACAATGGGCTCAAGCATAGCAAGGATTATGAGGATGGCGCAGGACCGTGCCGTGTTTCGCTCTGTCGTACATGGGGTCGCTATGAGTCAGGACTGACTCGATGGCACCTAACAAGTTTTGGATGCCAGGAGTTGTAAATCAAGGTTTCAGCTGGGCCATACTCCTTACAGAGAACCTAAGAGAGAATCCATTCCGTGTCTCTTCCAGCTTCTGGCTTCTGGCCACATCGCTCCAACCTCTGCCTCTGTCTTCACATTGCCTTTTCTTCTGTGTCTGCCTTCTCCTCTGTGTGTCTCTTTATAAGGACACTTGTCAGTGGATTTAGGAACCATCTGGATAATCCAAGATGATCTCCTCGTCTCAAGATCCTGAAGTTAATCACATCTGCAAAGACCCTTTTGCCAAAGAAGGTAACGCTCACAGGCTCCAGGTATTAGGATGTGGACATATCTTTTTTGGGGTGGGGCACCATTCAAGCCGCCACAAAAAAAGAATCATGCTAAAGTGTGGTTATCTTTGTTGGCAGAGCAGAAACTGGGATTCCAAAGATTCAGTAATGTCCAGGATCTCTGAGGTGGAATGAGAGACCTATTCTCTCCCTCTCTGCTATGATGCAGTCATGTGATTGTAATTTGGTATCCCAGAGTCCTAATCATTCACAAGACCTTATTCAGATCAAATAAGCAAGGCTTATGAAAAGCCTTGAAAGATGAGTAACAACAACGTTGTCTATAAGAGGATGATGACGCATACATAAACAGCAGTCAAATAATACTACATAATGTGAAATCTGCCATAACGAAAATGAAATGTTCTGAGACTGACGTATTTCAGAGGAAGGGAGGCTATTACCATCCAGGGGCAAGAGAGGAGGGAGCTGAAAGGCCTCCCAGATGGGGGCATCTGAGTGAGAACTAAAAGGAGGAATGGGATGTGGATTTGCCAAGAAGAAGAAGATCTCACAGGCAAGGAGAATATTGACGCCAAGGCATGGAGGAAAGAAGTCTTGGGTCCTGCTGGGAATCTGGGGAAATACAAATTGGCTATAGAGAAGGGTATATGAGGGGGATTACTGAGTGAGAGGCAAGTCTGGAGGGCTTGGTAGGGGCAGGTGGTGAACCTCAATCCTATACTGAGGAATTTAGACTCGGCTCTGCACACCGGGAGCCACTGAAGACTTTTCAAGATACATAGTGAAAAGAAGCCGATACAAAACAGAAGGCAAGGGAAATGAGATTTGCCCCTGGTCCTTCCAGCTTCTCTCTCTGTGACTTCATTATCTGAAGCACAGTCCTCATCAAGCCATCTTTGACTTTTGTTCTGGGGAAAGACACAGTGGGAGAAAGGCTGGTTCTGAGGTACATTCTAATCCTGACAGTCTGCAATGATACAGAATCAGTCATTTGCTCCCAGGTAAAAAAAGTAATTCAACTGCTGCTGGTCCCAGAGCGGAAACCTTGCGTATCAGCCCTTTCAAGCTCTGGAATGGAAGGCCTATTTCCACTGGCCATCTCTCAACCAGCAGACTTTTTGTCTAGATACTGGAATGCCTAATGATATTAGATATAATGCTGGGTGACAACTTCTCCAAAATTAGGGAATGCAGTCTTCAAACTCACTAAGAACCCAGAGTAGGGCAGAACAGGTTAATAGGGGATCAGGGTACTGTTTACCGCCACTAGAGGGCAAGTCCAATCCCCTACCACTACTCCCTCTCCAGGCCTGGATAAGGCTTGATGGCAGGCAGGAGTGGAGGGCCATGAAAAGTGGCTGCTTCACCTCTGATAGCACTATCAGCTGATGCATCAGCAGCTCTCAAGGTCAAAGCCAAAGGAGGAACTGAAAACAAGCATCTAACACAGACCCCTTCCAGTGCATACTTTCTTTCTCTTGTCCCATGAGTCAATCCATCTGCTTCTCCCATCACCTTTTTCTACTTAGAAGTTCTGAGTAAGAGAAAACTGACCTTCTGCTGCTTCAAACACAAATCAGCACCTGGTAATAGAAACCAGGGGATTGTCTCAAATGAATCTCAGAAGCCTTTACCGTAAAGGAAAACAGGAGTGACTGCCTAACATTTGTAGAGCATGTTATCATGCACTTCCACACGCATAATTTCATTCTATCTTCAAAACATTAATGAAACAATACATGAAACATGGTTTGAATTGGGCCTGGAGCACAGCAGGTATTCACTAAGTATCTTTCCCCTTCTCATTTACCACCGAACTATTTCTGCTGTCACCATTTCACCCTGCCTCTGGGATGTCACTTCCCATTGCTCTCTGCAGTGAAAACTGGGGTAATACTGTTCTCTTCCTTTTTCACTAACAAACAGAATCCTACCAAATCCCTTTAAAATGAACCTGCAGAAGTGCAGAGTGACAGTTTTTGTAAATCATTTTAATGGGAAAAAAAATTATTTCTCTGCTCAACGTAAACACAGGCTGGGTTTGTTCAACTAAAACAGTCACACGCCTGCAGTCCATTTCAGCCACCTGAACAACCAAATTGCATCAGGACACATTTGGTCTGGATAATTGCCACATGATAAGTTATGCAGATGATCACAAACATGAGCACAACCATACTGCTGTGGCTTAGTCAATGTCATGTAGGTGGGGAGCTGACCCTTTAAGACCAAGTCATGGAAACCAGCGACAAACATAATAATTTATCTGTGGCTGGAGTCCTACCAAGTGTAAGATATTCCACCCCCACCCCACCCCCCACCCCCACCTTTGCACACAGGGAATCTTTCGTCCACAAAAAACTATCTATGCACACTAACACAGAGCTATGTTATGCTGTGGTTTTCTATGTTAGGCTATGTTTTCACTGTCTGTCAACATGGTGTTCACCTGTCACTGTCACTTCCATATCCCCTGCAGTCAGAATTAACCACTTGTCCTTCTGGGCTCCCACAGCTGGGTACGGGAATGACTAATTAGCCCTTAATTCTTTCTGCTGCGTATACTTGGTTGTCTCTATGTTGGGATCCTCTACAAGAACGAAGGCAGGACCACATCCTCTTTATCTTCATAGTCTCCCCAGGACCTAGCATGGTAGCTGGCACTTGGTAGGTGTTCAGCAAATGTTTGTGGAATTTAAATGACAGCCCAGTAAAAAAGCGTAGAGCAAATACAATCACTTTTTGCAACGATCTGCAGACCTCACGTTGGTGGGGCCCTCCTGGTTCAGACACATGGAAGCCCGTTTTGGAAATCTCATGTGGAGACCACGTTTCTTGCCTGACAGCATGTGTTTAGCAGGGCCCTATGGTAAGAGAATCCCCCTCAGTATGATGCTGATGATTAAGCACATGCATCACACGGGCCCCAAGGCACTACGAGTCTTAAGTTGTAAATCAGAGAAGATTTGATTTTAGTCAGCATAGGAGTTCAAGGTGATCAGTCCCTGTGAGAAAGGAGCTGGAAGAACTGAAGCCCACCCCCAGTGTTTCACTGGCCAGAGCCATTGGCCCTTCAGTTTTTTAGGACCCTTGGAAATAGGGGTGCTGCGGCTGCCACAATTTCTCCCCTTATTTTAAGGTTGTAATTAAAAAACCACTATGGTGTCTTAGGAGCCCTGGTGGCACAATGGTTAAAAGCCCGGCTACTAACCAAAAGGTCAGCAGTTTGAATCCACCAGCCGCTTCCAGGAAGCCCTATGGGGCAGCTCTACTCTGTCCTATGGGGTCGCTTTGAGTCAGAATGGACCCAATGCAAAGGGTTTGGTTTTGGTTTATGGTGTCTTATCTTTAGGAGACAGTGTCGTCTGGGAGAAAGAACATAGTCCCTGAGCTTGGTTCAAATCCCAAGCTTGTCAGCTGTCAAGTTGTCTGAGCTTGCCCACGTTACTGAAATCCTCTGGGCTTCGGCCTCCTCATCTGTGAAAGGGAATAATAAGGTCCACCACGTGTAAAAAACTGGTCACTATCCTCTGTCCCTAGCTCGGGGTGCATTAACATTACTCAGTGTAGGCCCAAAAAAAGACACATGAATTCTGCCCACTCACCTACCCTGCTAAAGGAGCCCTGGTGGTACAATGATTAAGTGCTCCGTTTAAAGGTCAGTAGCTTAAACCCACCAGCTGCTCTGTGGGCAAAAGACCCAGCGATCTGTTCCATAAAGATTCCAGCCTAGGAAACCCTACAGGGAAGTTCTCCTCTGTCCTACAGGGTCGCTGTGAGTTGGAGTGCACTCAATGGTACACAACAACAACCTACCTGCTAGGGATCTGGAGGTCTTCTTAAGGCTTACGGATGTATTAGGGTATAGTGGATGGCTGAACACCGTGGTATATATATGAGGCCAAGAGGCCCACAAAGGCCTCGATACCAAGTAGAATATAAATGGGCGATTGTTGTCACAGATAAAACAAGCGACCCTCTCAGATGATGCAGGATTAAGTCAGAGCTCTGAGTCACTGGTTGTGGGCTGCACCCTCAGCGGTGTCACCTTCTTGGCCAGGTGGCTCCTATCAGCCAAGGGACATTTTCTGGAGAAGGAGCACAGCTGTGAGCTATAGCTGCTAGTACTCAAGCAGCCAGGTGTGGCTGTACTGGCCCAGTAAAGGGGACCTGAACACAACACGGACCATATCCACGACACCCAGTTAAAACTGTGCCTGATTGGGAAGTGTTACGTTAACTTGTGACTGGTACTGGTGTCCAGCATGGTAACCCTGATCCCAAAGCAGTGTGTCCCGTCACCCGACAGACCCCAGTGCTAACCTCAGCTGATAACTGAGCCTGACTATACATGAACTGGAAAACACAGGCAGACACCGTGAGTGCTCTACCTTTGTCCTTTGGCACTCATCTTTCCAGTACATTTCAATGACAACCCAAAGCAAATGCCTGCTCCTCTCTGGCCGAGAGCTTTCTTCTGGCCCACTCACGTCTGGCAGGCCAAAGTGCCAGGGCTTTAGCACCCCTCGGACCTTCCCCCATTGATAGCAGATGGGAGCTGGAGGGTAAGCGCCCAGCATCCTCACTCCTCAGGTGGCAGAATTCTGTGTCATGTTCTGCACCACTTCCCAGAGTTCCTCAGCAGCGTTGGGTCCCAGTTGTTGTTGTTAGGTGCCATTAAATCAGTTCCCACTTATAGCATGTACAACAGAACAAAACACTGCCGTCCTGCGCCATCCTCACAATCGTTGTTATGTTTGAACCCACTGTTGCAGCCACTGTGTTAATCTGTCTTCTTGAAGGTCTTCCTCTTTTTTGTTGATCCTCTATTTTACCGAGCATGATGTCCTTCTCCAGGAAATGATGCCTCCTGATAACACGTGCAAAGTACATGAGACAAAGTCTCACCATTCTCCCTTCCAAGGAGCACTCTGGCTGTATTCTTCCAAGACAGACTTGTTCGTTCTTCTGGGAGTCCATGGTATAGTCAATATTCTTCACCAACACTATAGTTCAAAGGCATCAATTCTTCTTCGGTCTTCCTTATTCATCATCCAGCTTTCACACGCATATGAGGCAACTGAAAATATCATGGCTTAGGTCAGGGACACCTTAGTCCTCAAAGTGACATCTTTGCTTTTTAACACTTAAAAGAGGTCTTTTGCAGCAGATTTGCCCAACGCAATGCATTGTTTGATTTCCTGACTGCTGCTTCCATGGGCATTGATTGTGGATCCAAGTAAAATGAAATCCTTGACAAACATCAATCTTTTCTCCATGTATCATGATGTTGCTTATTGGTCCAGTTGTGAGGATTTTTGTTTTCTTTATGTTGAGGTGTAATTCATACTGAAGGTTGTAGTGTTTGAGCTCCATCAGTAAGTGCTTCAAGTCCTCTTCACTTTCAGCAAGCAAGATTGTGTCATCTGCATATCACAGGTTGTTAATGAGTGTTCCACCAATCCTGATGCTGAATTCTTCTTCACAGAGTCCAGCTTCTCAGATTATGTGCTCAACATACAGATTGAGTAAGTATGGTGAAAGGGTGCAACCCTTACGCACACCTTTCCTGATTTTAAACCACGCAGTATCCCCTTGTTCTGTTCAAATGACTGCCTCTTGGTCTAGTACAGGTTCTGCACGAGCACAATGAAGTGCTCTAGAATTCCCATTCTTTGCAATGTTATCCATGATTTGTTATGATCCACACAATTGAATGCCTTTGCATAGTCCATAAAACACAGATAAACATCTTTCCGGTATTCTCTGCTTTCAGCCAAGATCCATCTAACATCAGCAACGATATCCCTCGTGCCACGTCCTCTTTGAATCTTGCTTGAATTTCTGGCAGTTCTCCGTCTATGTACTGCTGCAACTGCTTTTGAATGATCTTTAACAAAATTTTACTTGCGTGTGATGTTAACGATATTGTTCGATAATTTCTGCATTCTGTTATATCACCTTTCTTTGGAATGGGCACAAATGTAGATCTCTTCCAGTCGGTTGACCAGGTAGCTGTCTTCCAAATTTCTTGGCATAGACGAGTGAGCACCTCCAGTGCTGCATCTGTTTATTGAGAGATCTCAGTTGGTACTCAGTCAATTCCTGGAGCCTTATTTTTCACCAATGCCTTCAGTGCAGCTTGGACCTCTTCCTTCAGTGCCCCTGGTTCTTGATCATATGCTACCTCCTGAAATGGCTGAACGTCAACCAATTCTTTTTGGTACAGTGACTCTGTGTATTTCTTCCATCTCCTTTTGATGCTTCCTGTGTCATTCAGTATTTCACCAGTGGCAAAGCTTCCAGTATCACAGCAACACTCAAGCCACCACAGTACGACAAACTGACAGATACTTGGTGGCCCAGTTGTGGTAACTTACTTTAAAAAAGTACACTTTTTGGACTCTCTTCTTTTTATGTCTCACATTTGGCTACTTCTTTTACCACCTCTCAAATAAGCTTCTTGCTCTTAAATCCTTGTCTCAGGGACTGCTTCTGGGGGAAACCAACCTAAGACCATATTTAACTACTAAGGCTCAATATCTAAGATCAAGCATAACTTAATTCATGCAAAATTTGTATTCCATTAACAAGATGCATGATAACCCTTTGTTATGACATTATTTGATTAACTATAACATACCATTTTCCCACAGGGCTGGAAAACAGAGTTAACTGCATTTGCATGCATGCATACACACATACACAATCTCATTCTGAATGTTATATAAATGCAAGAAACTTCCGAAGCACTTGGCTGCTGAGGCTACCCAAGGAACCCCTGACTCTTCTTTACCCCAACCTTGGCTCCTGGTGTCCCCCGCCAGCACCAAGGCTTCTTCACTGATGAGCAGACCCTGGTAGCCAGGCTTCCTCTTCCTCTTTGTCCTCCTGTTCTTTCTCCTTCATCTCTTTTCCCCAAGTGCATGATCATTACAAGATACTAATCCATTCTGAATTCTCATTTTTGCTACTGTAGCAAAGCTGAATGGTAAAGTAAAATAAGTTCTGGAACATGAAGTAGGCCTATTTTTTTCCTGTACCGCTGCGTGAGCTGAGAGAGTGACAAATGGGGGACCAAAACACCAGGGCAGTTGGCATTAATTAATACTAAATTTACCGAATTAAACAATGAATTTTAAAGAAATAACTCTAAGATGTCATTTCAATTAAGGCACTGTCACTGAGATAATGGATGTGGGTGGTATCCGGGAAAGTCGATCATGGCACTGTTACAGGAAGAAACCATTAACTCCAAAGAAGCAAGTGGATGAAAAAGGAAGAAAAGAAATCCACACTTCCTGTGGCTTCTGAAAGAAACTGCAGAGTTGCTAAATTAGTAAGCTTCTCTACCTTCTCAGTCAAGGAAGATGTATCTTGATTAAGCTTTATAATCTAGAACAGGTCACCTCAGTAGTTCCCTCAATCTAGTATGGCAAAGCAGAGGTAATTACTTCCCTTGGCTTGAGGGAAAAATAGGACAGATTTTTTAGGGTGAAAGGTTCTAATTGGCTTAAGCCTTGGCTTTTCTCCCCAAAATGATTCCCTCTGTCAGACCCAGAGAAATAAATCATAGCAGCTTCATAATGTTTACAGAAGTGGGACACAGAGGGAAGAAGAATCACAGCCACAGAACTTAGAAAGAACCTCTTTAACGGTCACATGCTTAAACTACTAAATTGTTCAAACAAGAATGAGGGGCCTCGTCCAAGGCCCACAGTCTAGACTACAGACAGACCTACAGTCTCTCCATTTCTCTCTCCACAACTACACAGGTCTCTATTGATGCTCAGTATAGGAAAATATCCAAAAAAAACCTCTCAAATTAAAAAATGAAAATAAACATTTCTAAGGGAAGAAACCTTCTAATATGTCACCCAGAGCAGGCATGTGTGACTTTGCTCGGTCTCCGTTTGTTCATCTGTAACAGGGATATAGTAACTACCAACTAAAGGCTGGAGTCCCTAAGCGGTTCAGTCACATGCGTGTAATCAAAAGGCTGGTGGTTCAAATCCACCCAGAGGTACCTCAGAAGACAAGCCAGGCAATCTACTTCTGAAAGATCACAGCCACTGAACATCCTATGGAGCACAGTTCTACTTTGACACATATGGGGTCGCCATGAATTGTAACTGACTCGATGGCAACATTTTTTTTTTTAAACTAAAGGCTAAAGGCTAAACCCTAGAGGACCCTGTTAGCTGTATTTTACTTATTTAATACAGGCCTGACTCATAGATTGAACACTGAAGAGGTTCAGTATATCTGAAAACTAAAATGTGTTTGTGAGCCAAAGGTCTGGCCACAGACGGGGTGGTGGGGTGGGATGAGGAAGCGAGCAGACTGGACTTGGCCTCAAAGTCCCTCCCCTCCCTGGGTGAACAAGTCCTGCTTCCTCTGGCCATGAGGACCTTGTGGTAAGGACGGAAGTTACACCGTCAGCTCAACGGGGTCCTACCAACCCTCAACTGCCATTCACTGCGTATTTCCTTGGTATTTGGTTTCTGAATCTTACAATTCTTCTTAAAATGAACAGCTATGCTGGCCCTGGACACCCCCGGGGCTTTCTGGTCACTCTCGCTATCTACAAAAATAAAAAATAGACGATTTCACTTTTCATTATGACTATTCATGTGTTCAGCTGAGACTGTGCATGTCATTATGATTCTCAAGTTAGTTCAGAAAAAAACTGACATTTTACTCAAATTCCTTTGTTCTTTACTGAAGCAGAATAGGGTGACATTTTGCTTCTAAAAGGAAATGGAAATTTTTCCTTGTCTTTGTCATGTGAGAAATCCTCATTCCTAATGAAATCCCATTATCTGCAGAGCTTCCTTCCAGACTTACTAGGAGAATCCAAGTAGTCAAGGGGGTGAGGGCACTCCAAAATGTGTGAGAGAGGGGCTGACAGGGGCTGACCTAGCCAGGATTAAAGCAGCTGAAGGTGACAACGTGAGTCATAGCCAACAGTTCCCTTAGTCCTTACCACCAGCCTATTAATATCTCTCAATCTAAAGATGAAAAGACTGAGGATCAGAAAAATTGGTTTGCCTGAAGTCACATGGCTCTGAGATAGCAGAATAAGAACTCAAATGTAGACCTTTGGACTCCAAGTCCAATTATCTTTCCAATCCACCATAGCTGCTCATGCATCCTATAAGCTCCAAAAATTATTCTGTTTGTAGAAGCTTCTTGTCAGCCCAACTTCCTGGTAAGTGGCTTTTAATGTGCCAGCTGACATGCCAACCACAAAGTTCTCATATTTCCCAGATGAATAAAGGGATATGTAAGGAAATTAAGTAATCTGACAAATATTACACAAAGCCACTTAAAGTTATATATGTCCTGGACCTTGGATTCTCACTTGAAAAAATATGTTCAAGTATAAATAGAGGAATGAAAGACAAAAGGAGCCATGTATAGGACCGCTGTCAACCACAGCAGGTAAGGCCTTCCACAAACACAGGGACTATATTAGTTTTCTATGCTATGTAACAAATTAGCATAAACGTAGTGACATAAAACCCATTTGTTATCTCATGATTTCTATAGGTCAGAGGTTTGGGGAAAGATTAACTAGGTCCTTTTGTTCAGGGACTCACAAGGCTATAATCAAGGTGTCGGCCAGGTCAGGATGTCATCAGAAGCTCAGGGTCTTCTTCCAAACTCACACTGATTAATGGTAGAATTTACTTCCTTGCATCTCAAGGCCATCAGGAGAATCTCTCTAACCTGAGAGAAAGTCTAAGACCTCTTTTAAAGGGCTCACCTGATCAGGTCAAGCCAACCCAAAATAATTTCCCTTCTGACTTTGATACAGTACTCAAAGTCAAACTAATTAAGCACTGCCCTAGGCTGGGTTCTCTAGAGATGCAAAACCAGTGAAGTGTATATACATATATCTGCAGACAGAGAGAAAGAGAGATTTATCTCAAGGAAACGGCTCGCGCGGTTTTAGAGACTGGCAAGTCCCAAGTCTATGGGTCAAGTGTCAAGCTGGAGGCTTCTCTGGACTCACCTAACCGCAGGGGCTGATGAACCTAAGACTGGCAGGTAAGACAGCAGGGAGTTGGCTCAAATCCCAAGAACCGAAGGTCAGATGATGATAAGTTGGATGCAGGATCCAGAGCAAGAAAGTGAGTTTTGCCAGAACATCCATATATATATTGAATGCAGGCCATACCCCTGAAGAAACTCCCCTTACCAACGATTGGCTGATCACATCAGATCACATCATGGAGGATGACAACATCATTACATAACTTCCAAATTACATCATAACTGCCAAATTACATCACTACACAACTGCCAAATTGCATCGTTATATAACTGCCAAATACATCACTACATAACTGCCAAATTACATCACTATATAACCACCAAATTACATCATTACATAACCACCAAACCACTGAGAATCATGGCCCAGCCAAGTCGACCTACACCTTAACCATCCCAAGGACCTTTCACCTTTGCCATATAAAGTAGCTATTATGGGACTGATATCTATTATATTCACAGGCCCTACCCCTAGTCAAGTGAAGGAAATATCTGTGATAGAAGCAACAGGGGGCAGGAACCTTAAGGTGACCTTAAATCTCTGCCTATGACAAATGCAATAACGCTTTCCAACTTGTAGTTCTCAGATGCACGTTTGATATTCTACCAGTAATCCATATATGAATGTGACAGTATCCCTGGGTTCTGTACCTTTTAAATGAACATCAGATTATTAATCAATTAAGTAAACCAGGAGGAATACCTACTGGCACACCTGGCATAGAACTAAGAAGTGTAGAAAGCCCAAAACAAAATTCTCCATCTATTCTCAGCAGACACTTCCAATCTACTTTGAAGACATAACTGAGAATTATTATTTATAAAAATCGGTGGGTCACTTCAACACTTATAGGCCAAGTCTCCAGTGAAAGACACAGGAACTTAAAAAGGAGCAGGACCCTGAATAAACAGGACTGTTCTAGGGTCTGTAATCTAGATCCAAGAGTAATTTGGCCTTTGTGAGTTTTACTGGAATCTACCTTTAGGAAGAACTCAGCATTAGGAAAACTAAGAAAATAAAACTCAAAGAAATCCTGGGCTAAGCATCCAGAGACCTAGAATGTGGCCTTAATACGCATCATCCCCCTAAGCATCTTACCATGGACCACAGCACTCTCACCTGTAAAATAAGAGTGACCTTCCCAAGTAGAGATGATGCCCAAGATTTCTCCTCTTCCAATATGCTATGAATTTGTGGTCAGCACGGAAGGGTTTGGAATGCAGTCCCTCAGCACCATTGAGATTCAATAGGGTGACAGATCTCACGGTTCAAACATCATGGCCCCTTTCCAGCATGCAAGGAAACAAGGGGAAGGTATCTTTTTCTTCATAGTTAGGAACATTATTGGCAGGCCAGTATCCTTCTCTCTGTTTCCTCTTCCAAACAAAATATTAACTAGTCACGAGCTCAGGTGTAGTTGCTGGCACCTGTTGTGTGCCTCCTCTCCTGTTACCTACTCTTACATGGCGAGTCATCTAACCAACCTCAGCCTGTATCCTATCTCACCGGAAAAATGGCGGTGAAAGGACTAAGAAATGTGACGTTCAGGCCAACCGCCCAGCAGGGGTCCTGGCACACGGTGGGCAATTCTGGCCTACCCTCACCACCCTCCATTCCCTTAAGAAGGCAGATTTTGAGGGCACTATTTATGAAAGGCTAGAGGCTGTCTGCCTGCGAGGGGAGCTTACAGAGAATTCAGGTCTAGTAGTCAAAATTAATAATGGTATTCAACCTAATTTTCCAAGCCAGAGGAGTGGAAGGCTGAGCTGCAATCAATCTTCAGAGGTCATTCACAGGCGATGTGCCAGGTAAAGAGCTTGGCGCCCCCTTGTGCAGAAAAAAGCAGCACTGTTAGCAACTCAAGGTCCGAGGTCCGTGTGTCTTTCCAGCAAGAAGTCCTGTAGCTCTCTCAGACACCTGCAGATACACCCACTCTCACATATGCTCCCAAGTCAGCCAACTCTTGGGTTAATATCAATTTTTTATTTTTAAGAATTTCTAAGTAGGATATACATGCCTTGCACATAAGACAAAAATGAAAAGGGTCTGCCTTTAGTCTCCTTCCCACTTCTAAGCTCAGACAGCCAGATCCTGTCCCCAGCAGCAAACACTGTCACCAAATTCCTGTGAATCACAACAGAGATAGCGAACGTGTGTGTGTGTATACACCCACATATATAACATATTTACAAACATGCGTATACATTCTTCCACAAACGATAAATCCTGTATGTCCTGCACCTTGCTTTTCCCTGAACTTTACTTCTTTTACGTAATAGATGTTAGAAGTCATTCCATATCTGTGCATTTCAGTTACTTCATTCTTTTTCAGTGACTGCATAGTATTCACTGTATGAATGGACCATAATTTATTTAGACAGTCTCCTTCTGACGGATGTAGGTATATATGCATATGTATATATGCACATATATAGGTATATATGCATACGTTTTCTGAATCTTTTGCTCTTTCAAACAAGCCATTGCTATTACTGTAATTAATAATCTTATACTTACATAGATTTATATTATTGTGATTATATCATTTGGATAAGTTCCTAGGAGTGAAACTGTGCCAGGCATGGTTCTAATTGCTTTACATGTATTTATTCAACAAATATTTATTGAGCATCTAAAATGTGACAAGCTCTATTCTAGGTGCTGATAATACAACAGTGAACAGAATATACAAAACTGTTCTTGTGAGGTTTTTACATTTTAGTGATAATACTTCATTTAATCTTTACAATAACTCTCAAGGATAGAGACATTATTCTCCCCATTTTAGAGAAGGGAAAACTGAGGCACAGAAAGATTAACTTGCCCAAGATGATACCCCTAGTAAGCACTGGAGCAGTATTCAAATGAGGGAGTCTTGTCCCAGAGTTCATGTATCTCACTACATGCTACACCTGTGTAACCCCTCTTAAATGCCCCACATACCACATCTCAATTCAACTTTCCCAAAAGGCCCTACTATTTTTTAGAATAGGTTTTCACCACACCACAACGTGACTTGCCTCCAAACAACCTATCTATGGGTACACTTCCTAAATGTCTGTCTTAGGTCAGGCTCCCTAGATGAAGACCTGAATCTAGGGTTCCTGTGCAGGTGATGTACTGACAGAGTGCTCTCAGGAGAGGAGGAGTGAGGGTAGCAAGTTAGAGCAGGGGATGTGATCCCCTGGGACGTGATCTCATTGAACTCTAGCCTCAACCTGAGCCCATGGGGAACTGTGCAGAATAAATGGCATCACAGAGATGTCCCACCTGGAAGCAAGGAAGACAGCCATTTGTATCCCCGTTATCAGTCAGTCGTTGGCTGTGAGCTGCCTCTAGGAAGAGGGTATAACTTCCTAGAAAATTCTAGGTGAGGGCAATGCCCAGGATAAGGTGCAGGAGAGAGCTGTTAGCCGTCAGCCATCACTGCATCTGGGAGGTACGTGTACTGGCCAGTGAAGGGAATCTGAGCTAAGCGCCAATGGCATGCAGTACTATGCATACAGATCATTTCCATCTGACCTCCCTACAGGTTCCTCAGTCCAAGACTGGCTGCATCATGGCTTCCTGCTGCCCAGCTTCTATTTTCACCACAGTGAACAGCACCACCATCTCCAGAGTTGTCCAATGCAGAAACCTCCTGGCCCTTTACTCCTTCCTTTATCTCCTTCATCCCATTCATACCCTTCATCTAACCAGTTTGTAACTCTTGATATGCTGCCTTCTTCTAAGGCAGGTGGGTCCTGGTAACTAGAGCCTTTCTACTCTTCTAGACCAGATCACCATATTCTCCCATCTGCACGTTCATTTCCCAGGCTCTGTCACTGCCTTCTCAGACCTATCTCCCATACTACAACCACAGGGATCTTTTTCATATGCAAATATCATCTTGGTACTCCTTGCTTTCATCCTTTCAACGACTCCTCCTATTTGTTAAAGCCCAAATTCCATGCATGGCCAGGAAGGATCTAGCTGCTGCAAGCTTCTGTACCCTCCCTGCCACTGCTCACACATTCCATCCCACCCACATGCATTATTCAACCCAATTACTTGGGCTTCCCCAAACTGTGACCTCTGGGCTCATAATAACTACTTCACCTTTGTCCAATGTCTTCTCAGGCTGAACTTCTTTGCCCTAGACTAACAGTGATCTGTCCCTCTATAGGGCACTCAGAGCACTTGGTCCATACTTGCAGTAGCTGGTCTCCAGATATGGCTTCCCGATGAACCAAGCCTCTCAGTGTCCATGCTCTCGTGTAGCCCCTCCCCTTGAATCCAAGCTGGACCTGTGATGGGTTTGTAACCAACAGAACAGAGTGGGAGTGACACTGTGTGATCTCCAAGGCTAAGTCAGAAAAGGCCTACAGCTTCTAACTTTGTCTCTTGTTATGTTTGCTCTGAGGGAAACCAGCCAAGTAAGAAATTCATCCACATGAAGCTGTCACACTATGAGGAAGCCCAAGCCAGCCATGTGAAGAAGTCATGGGAAGAAACAGATGGCTGTCAAACTAACTCTGAGCTGTTCCAGTCATCCCAGGAACCATATACATGGTTAAATCCAAGCCCCAACGCAGAGAACATGACTTGTTGTTTTAAGCCACTAAGGTTTGGAGTGATTATTACTCAGCCATACATGACGAGAACTGTATCTTAACGGGTACACAGGCTGTTGTTGTTGTTAGCTGCTGTTGAGTCAGCTCTGACTCATGTGACCCCACGGGCAACAGAACAAAACGCTGCCCAGTCCTGCACCATCTTCGTGATTGTTGGTATGCTTGAGTCCACTGTTGTGCCCACTGTGTTTTGAGTGCCTCACAGCATAGGGGGCTTATCTTCTAGCACTGTATCGGGCAAGATTCTGTTGTGATCCTAGGGTTTTCACTGGCTAATTTTGGGAAGTAGATCACCAGGCCTTTCTTCCTAGTCTCTCTTAGTCTGGAAGCTCCAATGTAACTTGTCCACCATGGGTGACCCTGGTGATATTTGAAATACCAGTACATAGCTTCTAGCATCATAGCAACACGCAAGCCACCACAGTACAACAAACTGACGGATTGTTCATGTGTACATAGGCTTTGTGTTGTCAATTCCGACTCATGGCAACCCTATGTGTTAGAGTAGAACTGCTCCATAGGGTTTTCTTGGCTGTAATCTTTACAGAAGCAGATCACCACGCCTTTCTTCTGTGGTGCCTCTGGGTAGATTCAAACCAGCTGAGTGCAAACCATTTGTGCGACCCAGGGACCTTGATATATTGGCTATTGTATAATAATTAATATTTATCTTTCTGTTTTCCACATCAAGCTTTCCATGGGTAAGGACTACACATTGTTCATCTCTGAATCTCACAGCCTAGCAGACTGACAGGCATATAGACTCAAGAAGTGTGTTATAAATAAATCAATGAACGAAAATAGAATGGGATTCTGGAGGTAGTAACTTCCTTGCACCCTAAGGTCCATTCTCAGTGAGTCCACCATGATTGCTTCTATAAAAGTTCAATTTGACAAGCATTTACTGAGTGACCACAGTGTGGTCTGTGAGATCTAAGCATGAGCTTTGGAGTCAGACAAACCCAGGTTCAGATCCCAGCTTTGTCACTTACGAACTGTGTGACATTGAGCAATTGCTTTAACCTGCCCGGGCTTCCTTTGCTCAGCTACGAATTTTAGATAGGGAAACAGCTAACCTGTTATATTGTGGTGAAGACTGCATGATGCCATTTTTCATCCTCACAGTAAATAACCCGTTCTATGTTTTTCATTAATAAGTGTTGATGTCATTGACAGCACATCTGTAATAGTCATCAGCAAAACAACTGATGAAATTACTAGCGCTTTTAGTAGGGTCTGCATAAATCCATTCATTTCTTCATTCTGTTCCCCTCCATTAGAAGGTCAGAAAGTCAGCTTGGATTAAGACCGAAAAATCCACAGTAATAACTGAAACACGATGGCAGCCAGACTTAGTTTTGAGTAGTTATTACATGCTCAGAGCTGGTATCACCAAAATGAATCCAAGAGTGCCCATATCGGTAGTCAACACCTAATGGCAGATTCTGAACCAAACTTCCCTATGAAATGAGCTTCTTGTCTACAAGTCATCGAATCTCCCTCCAGCATTCTTCCGCTTCCTCCTTCAGGGAAAAGTTGGGAAGACTGTCTGTTCCATCTACTACTTTGGCAAGTTTTGTTATTTGTATTTTGTTATTCAGTAATGAAGAAAGTTACTGAAACTGGGGGCTCTTGGCCCTTTCTCCAAAAAGAGAAACCTTTGCAGCATGACGTTTACGTGTAGTGGGGTGTTTACCAGCAAAGAGCATTTCTTCCTAAAGCAGCAAATGACTCCAGAGGTAAAATTATGGGATGATCTCTTACTCATGCCAGACAGGAAGGGGAAAATGTCAGCATTTATCTCCAGAGGATTAAAGTCTCTGCAATGTGTTCTTCCCACGGTGCACTCAGCATGGAGGCTGCGTCCACAAGCTATTTCTAAGGTATTTTACCTGGAGTAACACAAGTATCTGCTCACCATAAACAGGGAGAAAATAACAGGGACTTTGATTTCTAGAAAGAAATGTACTCATTACTATCAAAGAGAAGAACATCGGACTGATTGAATATATATAAACTGACTGAAGACCCATCTAGTGGCTACTATATCCTTTTCTCTCCATTAGTCTATGACTGCGTTTTGTTTTTTTTTTTTTTTTAATCTATTTCCACTGTGCTGCTTAATAATAAATATAAAATAAAGTCAAGGTGATTCTCCTTTCCCAGCAAACACGGAAAAATATATCTCGTCTTCCACCTTGGAAACCGTAGTTTGTTCACATAACTAGTTATCTTTCCCTAATCTTGGGGCTAGCCTAGCACATATATTAAAACTTCCATGTGACAATATCAAACAATTGCCCTCAGAAAGTCAAAATGAGGTATGGGAACAGTGCAGGCTCAAAAATCTGAGGGGCTTATGAACGTCTCTTTTCTGTCCCCAACCAGCTGTACAGCCTCAAGAAAGATGCCTTCTCTCCCTGCACCAGCTCCGCATGGAATGTCTCCTGCCCTCCCCATATTCTTCCAGTTACTGATCACTCTTCCTTAAAGAGTCCTCGCTCCAAAAATCCCTCCTGGCACGCCCCAGGTTTGGTTAAGAGCCCCGGTTGCACATGTCCCAGTCATCTGTGCTTACTTCTCTGACACTGTGCTAGAATTCTTGTTTTTCTGTCTCCTTGAAGCGATGCTTCATTCCTGCAGGGTAAGACTGAGCCATATTTATCTCTGTAATCCCACCAACTAGCACTGGGCCTGGCATATAGTTGGAGCTCCATGATGCTGAATGGAGCTGGGTGGATGGGAATAATCAAACAGTGGATTCAAAAGCGTCCTTGGAGAAAATCTTGAACAATTCTTTTTTTTTTTTTAACATTTTATTGTGCTTTAGGTGAAATTTTACACAGAAAATCAGTCTCCCATTCAACAATTCATACAGATTGCTCTGTGACACTGCTCACTGCCCCAGCAATGTGTCAGCACTCTCCCCGTTTCCACCCTGGCTTGTCCGTTTCCATCCCTCCAGTCTCCCTTCCCTTCCTTGCCTTCTCATATTTGCTTTTGGGCAGATGTTGCCTGTTTTGTCTCATACGGTTGATTATTCTAATAAGCACATTCCTCTTGGGTGTTATTCTTTATTTTATAGGCCAGTCTATCATTTGGCAGAAAGGTGACCTCCGGGAGTGGCTTCAGTTCCAGGTTAAAAAAGTGTCTTAGGGCAAGAGCTTCAGGGATTCCTGCAGTCTCTATCATTCCAATAAGTCTGGTCTTTTTTATGAATCTGAGTTTTGTTCCACACTTTTTTCCCCATTCTAACTGGGAACTTCTAGTGTGTCCCTGGTCAGACTTGTCTGTAGGGGTAGCTGGGCACCATCTAGTCCTTCTGATCTCAGGCTAGAGGAGGCTGTGGTTCATGTGGTCATCAGTCTTTTGGTCTAATTTCTTCCTTGAGTCTTTGGTTTCCTTCACTCTCCTTTGCTCCAGACGGGAAGAGACCAATAGTTGTACCTTAGATGGCTGCTCGTAAGTTTTTAACACCCCAGATGCTACTCGCCATACTAGGATGTAGAAGATCCTATGTGTGGATCTTTATGAACTATGTTATGCCAACTGACCTACGTGTCCCCCAAGACTATAGTTCTTAGCCTTCAAGTCCAATAACTCAGTCCCAAGAGGTGTTTGGATATGTCTAAGAAGTTCCCATAAGTGTATCCTCTATGGGCTCTATTGTATATATGAATATACATGTAGCACATACAAATATGTCTACATAAATCCCCACAACTACACCCAAACATGCATTCGAATTCCCTCTCATATGCCCTCCCCCATCTATATAGCATACATATCTACCCATGTAACCACTAACAAACCTTTGCTTGTTATTACTCTTGTGGCAGAATTGTATATTCTGTCAGTATAGTAGTTAACGTCCTTTATTTGTGCATACCTCTCAGTCTTCATTTGCCTTGGTCACGTTGTGCTGACCTCCCCCACATTGTGTATTGCCTTTCCCTTCACCAGAATTAACGTGTCTACTATTTAATAAGAGATTCTCCCTCCCTCCCCATTCCCATCCCAGATAACCATCAAAGAATGTTGCTTTCTGTGTGTAAACCTACTGTCAACTTTTTATAAAAATGGTATCATACAGTATTTCTTTTGTGATTGCCTTATTTCACTCAGCATAATGTTCTCCAGATTCATCCATGTTATGTTTTGTAAACTCATCATCATTCTTTATCATTGCAGAGTATCCCATTGTACGTATGTACCTCAATTTATCCATCCATTGATGGACACTGAGGTTGTTTCCATCTTTTTGCTATTTGGAATAACGCTACAATGAACATGGGTGTGCATATGTCTATTCATGTCACTGCTCTTATTTCTCTAGGATATATACTTAATAGTGAGATTGCTGGATCATATGGTATTTCTAACTTTTTGAGGAAGTGCCATACCATTTTCCATAGTGATCATACAATTTTACAATGCCAGCAGCGGTGTATAAGAGTTCCAATCTCTCCACACCTTGCCAGCATTTGTTGTTTTCTGTTTTTTTTTTTTTTTGTTTTTTTTTTGATCAGTAACATTTTTGCAGGGGTGAGATACCATCTCATTGTAGTTTTGATTTGCATCTCTCTAACGGCTAATGATCGTGAACATCTTTGGTGAAGTGTCTGTTCGTGTCCTTTGCCCATTTTTTTATTAGACTGTCTTGTTGTTGTTGTTGAGGTGTTGAAATTTTCTACATATTTTAGAAGATAGATCTTTGTCAGATGTCATTATCAAAATTTTTTCCCAGTCTATAGGTTCTTTTTACTCTTTTGGTGAAGTCTTTTGATGAGCATATGTATTTAATTTTTTAGGAGGTCCCACTTACCTAGTTTTCTGTTGTTTGTGCATTTTTAGATATGTTGATAGTGTATTTATGCCATAAATTAGGACCTCTAGCTTTGTCCCTATGTTCTCTTCCAGGAACTTTAGAGTTATAGGTTTAACATTTAGATTTTTGATCCATTTTGAGTTAGTTTTTGTGTATGATGCGAGGTATGGATCCTGTTTCACTTTTCTGCAAATGAATATCCAGTTTTGCCAGAACCATTTGTTAAAGAGACTATTTTTCCCCATTGAATGGACTTCACCCTTTGTAGAAGATCAGTTGTCCATGGCTGGATGGATTTGCTTCTGGGTTCTCAATTCTGTTCCACTGGTCTATGTGTCTGTTGTTGTTACCAGTACCAGGCTGTTTTGACTACCGTGGCTGTATAGTAACTTCTGAGATCAGGAAGGCCTCCTACTTTATTCTTCTTCTTCAATAATGCTTTAGCTATTTAGGGCCTCTTTCTTTTCCATATAAAGTTAGTTTTTCCATTTTGTTAAAGAATGTTGTTGGGATTTGGATCAGGACTGCATTGTATCTATAGATTGCTTTGGGAAGTACTGACATTTTTCACAACGTTAAGTCTTCCAATCCATGAGCATGATACATTTTTCCATTTATATAGGTCTCTTTTGGTTTCTTGTAGTAGTGTTTTGTAGTTTTCCTTGTATAAGTCCTTTGCATCCCTGGTTAGATTTATTCCTAGGTATTTTATCCTCTTGGGGACTACTGTAAATGATATTGTTTTCTCGATTTCCTTTCCAGAGTTCTCCTTGTTAGTGTAGAGGAACTCGACTGATTTTTGAATGCTGATCTTATACCCTGCCACTTTGTTGAACACTTCTATTAGTTCCAGTAACTTTTTGTGGAATCTCATGTCATCTGCACAGAGGGATAGCTTTGCTTCTTCCTTACAATTTGGATGTCCTTTATTTCCCTTTCTTGCCTGATTGCTCTGGCTAGGACTTCCAGTACAATATTTAATAGGAATGGTGATAATGGGCATTCTTTTCTAGGTCCTGTACTCAAGGGAAATGCTGTCAATCTCTCTGTTGAGGATCATGTTGGCTGTTGGTTTTGTATATATGTCCTTGATTGCGTTGAGGAATTTTTCCTTTTATTTCTATTTTGCTACAAGTTTTTTCGGGAAAGAGTGTTGGATTTTATCACATGCCTTTTCTGCCTCGATTGAGATTATCATGTGATTCCTTTGTTTTATTTATGTGGTGAATTACACTGACTGTTTTTCTAATGTTGAACCACCATTGCACCCCTGGTATGAATCCCACCTGATCATCATGTTTTGTTTTGTTTTGTTTTGATATGCTATTGTGTTCTGTTGGCTAGAATTTTGTTGAAATTTTTGCATCTATATTCATGAGGAATATTGGCCTGTAGTATCTTTTTTGTGATATCTTTGCCTCGTTTTGGTGTCACAGTTATGCTGACTTCATAGAATGAATTACAGAGTATTCCTCTTCTATATTCTGGAATAGTTTGAGTAGCATCGGTGTCAACTCTTGTCTGACTGCTTGGTAGAACTCTCCAGTGAAGCCATTTGGGCCAGAGCTTTTTTTGTTGGGAGTTTTTCTATGACATCTTTAATTTCTCCTTTTGTTATGGGTCTATTTAGGTTTTCTACCTCTGTTTGTGTTAGTTTAGGTAGATAGTGTGTTTCTAGAAATTTGTCCATTTCCTCTCAGCTTTCAAATTTGTTAGACTACAATTTTTCATAATTTTCTGTAATAATCCTCTTTATCTCTGTTGGTTCTGTTGTAATGTCATCCATTTCATTTCTTATTTTGTTTATTAGTGTCTGCTCATTTTCTTCCTTTGTCAGTTTGGCCACTGGTTTGTCAATTTTATTGATCCTCTCAAAGAACCAACTTCTAGTTTTGTTGATTCTATTGTTTTTCTGCTTTCTATTTATTTCTGCTCTGATCTTTATTATTTCCTTTCTTTCGGTGACTGTAGACTTCTTTTGCTGTTCCTTTTCTATTTGTTCAAGTTGTTATGGGATAGATTTTTGATCCGTACATTTATTGCTATAATTTTTCCTCTGAGCACTGCTTTGGCTGTGTCCCAGAAGTTTTGGTATGTTGTCTCGTCATTTTCATTTGATCCTAAGAATTTTTTAATTTTGTTTTTAATTTTTTCTATGACCCAGTAGTTTTTAAGTAAGATTTTATTCTGTTTCCATGCATTTAATTTTTTTCTTACTCTGTTATTGATTTCTAGTTTTATAGTGTTATGGTCAGAGAAGATACTTTGTATTATGTCAATGCTTTTGTTTTTATTGAGGCTTGCTTTGTGGCCTAGAATATGGTCTATTCTGGAGAATGATCCATGTGCGTTGAAGAAGACTGTGTACTGTGCTGCTGGTGGGTGGTGTGTTGTGTATATGTCTATGAGGTCAAGTTGGTTGACTGTGTTATTTACATCTTGTGTCTTTACTGAGTTTCTTTCTAGTTGTTCTGTCTGTTGTCAAAAGTAGTCTGTTAAAGTCTATTATTATTGTAGAACTATTTCTCTTTTCAATTCTGTTTGTTTTCTGTATTTTGGAGCTCTGTCACTGGGCACATATTTATAATTGTTACGTCTTCTTGGTGTATTGACCCTTTAATCATTATATAATGTCCTTCTTTGTCTCTTATAATGAATTTTGAGTTAAAGTCTATTTTACCCAAAGTTAGTATTGCTACTCCTGCTGTCTTCTGGATACTGTTTGCTTATTTTCTCCCCTCCTTCGATTTTTCACTTGTTTATGTCTTTGTGTCTAAGGTGCGTCTCTTACAGGCAACATATTGATGGGTCATGTTTTTCATCCATTCTGCCACTCTCTCTCTCTCGACTGGTGCATTTAATTCATTTACATTCAGTATGATTATCGATAGCTACGGATTCATTGCTATCATTTTGTTCTTGTACAATTCTTGATTTTATCGATGTAATTAGGACACCTAAGGAAGCTGAGGGGTTGCCTAACCTCACACACTGTACTACTTACAAAGTGGGACCTGGGATTCAGTTCTTCTAAGTCCTGGAGTCTCTAGGTGGTGCAGTTAAGTGCCCAGCTCCTAATCAAAATGTTGGAGGTTCAAAGCCACCGGGGGCACCACAGAAGAAAGGCCTGGTAATCTACTTCTGAAAGATCATAGTCATTGAAACTCGATGGAACACAACTCTATTTTGAAACACATGGGACTGCCATGAATTTGGAGTCGAAAAAACAGCAACTATTTTGGCTTTTTTTGGAAGTCCTAGTCCAGGGGTCTCTTGGTTAAATTAAATTAATAATATGTACAGAGCACCTACTATGTGTGAGGTTCTGTGCAATGAGCACAGTTTGTGACCTCAAGGAATTTATACTTCAAGTACAAAAAGAACAATGGGGTGCATGAGACATAGCTGAATGCAAAATGAGCCCATAGAGATGTACACATAAAACGGTATGGGATCACAGGGGTGATGTAAGGTCGATTTCAGGTAAATTGTGGCAGACAATTTTGGTACTTAGTCTCATGGCCTTGGCACCCCTCTGGTTCAATTCTGTTCAGCCATGTAACCTCCCTCTCATGTTACCCATACTAACAGCTTCCTAGTTCTGAGTGAGCACTTTATGTTTTCTGCTTCTGGGCCTTCTCCTGGGCTGGGGAGCCACTCAGCACTTATGCAAGCCCTGCAGAAGGGAGTTAACAGCATCCGGGGCAATGCTCAACAAATAGAGGACAGTCACCAGTGGATAAATGCCCTGGCCTCCTGCCCTTCAGACGGACAAGACCGGGAGGCACTCTGTGTGTCTCTAGGGATAGAAGTCCTAGTGAAACTAAACCCTTATTGCCCACAAGGATGATCCTGAGCATACAAGCTGTTATTAACTTTTCTTCCTTCCCTGTCTCTCTCCCTGCTCCCTCATGTCTTCTTCCTGGGATCATTTCCCAAATAAACTGCCTGTAGAACCTTGTCTCAGGAACTGCTTTTCGGGAAACCAAAATCAAGACACAAAGTCAGTGGTACAGGGCTGCTTTATGACTTCCATGGGTCTTTGGCACTTTTGCCTTCATGGGTCCACTCACCTACCCACCCATCTATCCATCCATTCATCCATCCACCCACCCATTCATCATCCATCCATCCATCCATTAACCATCTATTCATCCATCTATCCATCCATCCATCTAAAACCAAACAAAAACCAAACCATTGCCATTGGGTTGATTCTGACTCATGTCAAGCCCATGTGTGTCAGAGTAGAACTGCTCCACAGGGTTTTCAATGGCTGTAATCTCACAGAAGTAGATTGCCAGGCCTTTCTTACATGGTGCTGCTGGGTAGATGCAAACCGCCAACCTTTCAGTTAACAGCCGAGTGCAAACTATTTGCGCCACCCAAGGATATATAAAAATTATATTTTACCACTATGGTGGCATAAAGATGAATGTAATCCAGGCTGGATTCATTACTGTTGTTAGTCATTGTCAATTCTGAATCATCTTTTTCCTCTGATTTTAAAAGAATTTAAAATCAAAAACTTTTCATGGGCCCCTAAAAGTGCCGGGGCCCTCGGCACCACGCCTCCTCTGCCTGATGTATAGGTCAGTCTGCTGAGGTGAAGGAACAAAGGAAGGGCTCATGCATAAAGTGTCCTTGGAGCTAAGCCTTAAAGGATAGGCTTCATTTGAGCCGATACAGATCTGGTCTTCCTATCCTTCACACACTAATTAGATTATTGTTTTTTAATATTTATTACATAAGTAAATCATGTTTGTTGTGGTAAATGAGAATAATACAGAAATGTTAAGATAAAAATGTCAGTCACTTTTAACTTCACCAACCAGCATAAATATTTGAGCATATTTCCTGCAGGTTTTATTATTATTTTTTTTTTATTTTGCATAGTTTACATTAGTGAGATATTTACTCACACAATTTTGCCTCAGTGCCTTGGGGATAGTTTTCTTTCTTCTTTTCCTGGCATCTATTGTTGATGATGAGAAGTCTGCCTTTTGTCTGATGGCAAGTTCTTTAAGTAATCTGTCTTTTCTGCCTGGTAACTTTCAGAACTTTTCCTTTATACGTGAATGTTGTAGTAGTTTTACTACAATGTGTCTAGGGTAAAAATTTCAGGTTCTTGCCTCCATTTTTCAACTTCCCTTTCATAGTTTCCAACTCTTTATCTCTCTCTGCTGTATACTGGATGATTTCCTTTGATAATTCTTCCATTTTACCTACTCACTCTTTAGTCATGTCTAGTCTACTATTTAAACTATCCATTAAGGTCCCCATCCCACAGTGGCAATATTTTTTCATTTCTGGAACAGCTACTTTTTCTCTTTTTTCAAATTTGCCTGTCCTCTTCCATTATTTTCATTTTTTATGGATCTATCCTTTCATAACTTTGAACAAACAAACAAGACTTATATTAAGATATTTTTCAGCTGACTTATTACTTCTACTTTCTCGGGTATGAATTCTTCCTTTTGTTGTACCTGATAAATAGCCCTCATGGTGGAGTTTCTTCAGAGTTTTGCGATATTTCCTCCTCAGAGCATCTCCTATTGGGATTACCTTCAGTGGGAACCTGACAAATGCCCTAGATTACAGAAGCCTCCCTTGGGGAATGTTTCTGCTAAGGCCGTGGGTGCACTGGTTCTGATCTTCTTTTCAGGTAGCCCTCAGCACAAGTTTCCCATGCACACAGGCAGTGCTGGCTCAGGGTCATGGTCTCACTTGTAAATCTGATCTCGCCTTAGACCAAAGATGACAGCAAACTTTCTGCCAGCGCTACACACAGCTTGTCGTTCTGAGAGACAAATCCACACACATTTAAATTTTGCATTCTGCCTTTTTACCCCTTAAAATTTATAACACGGGTATTTAAATAAAGGTTTCTTTACCTGGTACCTCTGGAACTTTAGGAGGTACATAGATGGGCTTCAAGGGATTTGTGAATTTCCTGAAATTGTCTGAATATTGCGTGTATTTATTTGTGCATCTTTTTTCTGAGGAGAGAGTCCATAACTTTAATCACATTTAGAGAGCAATCTCAGATCCAAGAAAGCTTGGAAACCACTATTTTAAAGTCTTAAATGTTTCTTAAATTAAATTTAGCTCTTAGAAATATAGCAGGGGCTACAGACATAACAGAAACATATCAGGGGCTACAGGAGCCCTGCTGGCACAGTGGTTAAGTGCTTGACTGCTAACCAAAAGGTCGGTAGTTCAAACCCACCAGCCACTCCATGAGAGAAAGATGTGGTAATCTGTTTCTGTAAAGATTTACAGCCTTGGAAATCCTATGGGGCAGTTCTACTCTGTCCTGTAGGGTAGCTATGAGTCAGAATCGACATGACAGCAATGGGTACAGATGTAAATCTAGAGAGATTCTCTCCACCTTTTTGTTCCTAGGATAGGTCAGAACTGAGCGGGAAATGTTCATACTGGTGTGAATGGTACCACCCCATGTGGACTCCAAGAGGCTTTCTTATAGGAAATGTGTATGAATATATTTTGAGTTGAGTGAGTTAGGGGAGAAAGGTATTTGGGAAGTTAGCCCAGTTACTGAAAATGCCTTAACCAAGTGTAACGTATTGAATTGTGTCCCCCAAAAAGCCATGCTGAAGTCCTAACCCCTGTACCTGTGAATGTGACCTGTTTGGAAATAGGGTCATTGAAGGTGATATCAGTTAGGCTTACAAGAAGTCATACTGGACTAGGGTGAGTTCCAATACTACATGACTGCTGTCCTTACAAAAGAGATGAAGATACACAGAGACAGGGACACAGGGGGAGTACACCATGTGACTCTGCAGCTGCAAGCCAGCATATGCCTGGAGCTACCAGAAGCTGGGGAGAGGCATGGAATAGACTCTCTCTGAAAGCCTCAGAAGGGATCACCCTGACCTCAGACTCCCAGCCTCCAAAACTGTGAGATGACAAATTTCTGTTCTTACAAGCCACTCAGTTTGTATTATTTTGTCATAACAGCCCTAGAAAACACCAAGCAACAGACAACCCAAGCCTTCCCCTCCTCCACACTCCTCTACCCCTAACCCCATGAAACATGGGGGCACAGAAAGATTGTATGGATAATACATATAAAGAGAGAGAGAGCTATCAGCGCATAAAATAACAGCATACAAAATAATTTTAAGACTGAAAACACAACTAGAGATAAAGGGAGTCACTTTCTAATAACAAAAGGCCCAATCCACTATACCATTTCAAACTTACGTATGCCTAAAAAGCCTAGCCTGACAATAAAAAAACCAAAATTATACAGAACTACAAGAACGATTTGATAAATCCACCATCATAATAACAGAGTTTAACAACTGAGCACTGATATGGGACATCTATGACTGTGCCTTCACAAATAGTATCTGATCATGCTGTTGCTGTCATTCTTAGGTGCTGTCGAGTCGGTTCTGACTCATAGCGACCCTGTGTACAACAGAATGAAGCACTGCCTGGGCCTGCGTCATCCTTACCATCATTGTTATGTTTGAGCCCACTGTTGCAGCCACTCTGTCAATCCATCTCGTTGAGGGCCTTCCTCTCTTTCACTGACCCTCTACTTTACCAAGCATGATGTCCTTCTCCAGGGACTGGTCCCTCCTGATAACACGTCCAAAGTACGTGAGATGAAGTCTCTCCATCCTTGCTTCTAAGGAGCATCCTGGCTGTACTTCTTCCTAGACAGATGTGTTCCTTCTTCTGGCGGTCCACAGTGTATTCAGTGTTCTTCACCAACACCACAATTCAAAGGCATCAATTCTTCTTCGGTCTGACCATGTTACCCATCACAAATTGACGTCTAGTGAGGGCAAATAATTTTCCCAAAGTCACACCACTGGTGGTTGGCCGAACTCAGATTCAAATCCAGACTCCTCTGACCCCAAAACCAAAGCCCCCCAGTAGAGCCTTTTGTCTGCCAGCTAGAACTCGGAAAGAGACCGCAAAGTAGGAGTTATTTTTTACTATACATAATTCATTTGGTTGAGTATTTTTCCCCACCTGTTAATTACTCGGGGTTTGTGTGGGGGCGGATTTGGCTTCCTGAGGCCGCCCACTCGGGTTGTCACGCTGTCAAGGATTCCTCCATTAACAAGCTGTCAATACGCTGCCAACAGCCGCCATTTGGTTTGTTCGTAGCGCGGGCGCTCTGTGTGGAGACTTGGCTCCATCATTTAGACGAATTAAAAAAATATAAAAAATAAGGCAAGAGGCAGATGTCTTCCAGTCTGTTCCTCCACAACAGACTAGGGAGATGGGAGGAGGCGGGAGAAGGGCTTTTAAAAGAAGTATAAAGAAGGAAAAAGCTAGGCATGAAGGAATGAAGAGCAAGAACAATGTGCTTAAAGACACACTTCCCTTTCCTCCAGATTTTTCAAGGCACGGGTTTCTGAACGGTGCTAGAAGCATCTATGTCCTTGCCACCATGGTCTTCTCAAACTCGAATATTAAAAAAAAAGTTCAAAAGCCACAGTTTGGTGTTTTAAAGTGAAAGATGCCATTTGCCTGTAACCTTTTCAAAGTCACCCTAATGAAATCGAGGGGAAGCTGGCAGCCTGCTCAGGAGCTTCCCGAGGCCACTGTCCTTTCTGTTAATTAGCGAGATTAACGTCAGAGCTGACAGGCCCTCTCAGCTCACCACTGACAGGAAGTGCAGGGAAACACGGTACTCTTCAGAGTGCTTCAGTTAAGGGACTAGAAAAGCCCCACGTTTGATCAACTACATTTAGAGTCTGGGTCTCAATAAAAAAAACTGTTTGCACCTGTAGCCCCAGACGCTACATCTGCCTCGCTAAACACAACTTCCAGCACCTGTGCCCACTAAAATATGCCTGAATTCTCTCCAACCAATAAGACTTCACAACCGGCTCAGCAGAAGATCTTCTTTTTCCAAAAATCGTACTTTGTCATAAAAAGGAAGTTTCAGTACTCAAATTTCTGGAAATTATGAAATACATCCATCTCCCTATCTCTTCCCCCCTCTTCAGTTCACTGTGACAAATTATGTCATTATCTAGGCCCAATGAGTCAGTCAAAAGCTCAGCATTAATTCATTTTGTTGTTGTTAGCTGCCACCATCAAGTTGACCCCAACCCATGGCGACCCCATGCACAACGGGACAAGACCCTGCCCAGTCCTGCCTCATCCCCATGAATGGCTGCAGATCTAAGTTGGTTTAAGAATAAAGAAACACCAAGTGTCCCGGACGGCACCGTCAGTGAAGACACGGACTGATGCTCTCTCACCCAACGAGGGGTCATGCCTGTTTGGGGCCCGTGCAGATGCTAAGGAGCAATAGAGAGGATGCCAGAAACTCGGAGAATTCCAAGCACCTGTGTTCCAGCAGGATTCATTCCAAGCATCAGGTAGGACACCCTGTTAGGAATAAACCAGAAGGCAAACAAACAACAGTTCAAGTTTCCCCAACGTTCTAACTCCATCTTGTTCCTAGTCCCCTATGCATTTGCCCATGGGATGCCTCTTTGGGAGCTCCTACAGAATTTTCTCCTATAAAAGGTTGGGTTCTAACTAGGGAGGAAAGCTTGAGATGTCAATCAAGCCACAACCTTGGTTCTCCTTTTGCTATGGATGGCAGGAATCTCAGAGGCAACATTTTTGGAAAGATTACCCTGGTTTCCAGGTAAAGTATTAGAAGCTATGCTACAGAACAGGGGCTGGAAAATGACAGTCCAGGGTCAAAGCCAGCCTGCCACCTATTTTTCATTTTTCATTTATGTATTGTCTATTGCTGCTTTGGTGCTACAACAGCAAAACTGAGCAGTTAAAAAAGAGACCAGATGGCCTGCAAAGCCTAAAATGCTTCCTATTTAGCTTTATAAAGAAATAAAAAACAAAAAAAATACTCCCGGTACAAAACACCTATAAATTCTGGATAAAATGTTCAAAATACAGTTTTAAAGGGAGGGCTGAGATATCAAAAAAGTTAGTCAGAAATGACCAGAAAGAAGGAATTCATAAAAATAAGCAACCACTTACGTGGATGGATGACGCAAGGCCGTCCTCTTCCCCTAAAGTCCTAGGACCAGCACACAGAGACACCCACAAAAACCTGGACCCTAAAGAGTGACAACCTCACCAGGTGAACTAGCAATGAATCTGCCTCACAAAGTCTTGTCTCTGGGTGAAAAAGATAGAAGTATATCATGAGAATTCATAACCACAATCCAACCCTGAGGCATGTTTGAGGCTGGAATTCATGTGAGCTGTGTGGCCTGAAAACACCCAAGCCAAGAATTTAAACTAGTTGAGATTAGTAGGGTCTTCAGAGCCTGGCAAAAGCTAATGCAAGCCCTCTCTGATGGGACAAACCTTAAATATAAGCCTTAAAGAGTTCCCACTGACAATGTTCCAAGGAAGATAAGGTCACAATAAAAAATTACTTAACACATAAGAAAAATGAGCCAATTAGAGGGATTCAGCAAAGAGAAAAATCATGTCTACAAATAACAACAATAATAATAATACAACAGCTATGCAGTAGGTGCTAGGCACTCGTTTAAGAACTTTACATACATTAAATCATTTAATCCTCAAAACAATTCAATGACTAGAAATTATTTTTACCCATTTTCCAAATGAAGAAAGTGAAGGACAGCATCTTAAGATTTTAGAATGATCAGATTCAGAATTTAAAACAAGTATGTGTGATACATTTAAAGAAATAAAATAGATGATCAAAATTATAATTATCAAAATGAACAGGCAGATGTGAAAAATAATTCAAAGAGAAGGTAGAAATGAAAAATAGAGCAAATGAAAATAAAAACTCATAGGGTAGGTTAGACAGCAGATTAGACACAGCTGAAGTAAAAATTATTGAACTGGAAATAGTTCCAGAATGAAAACAGAATTACTTAACTGGAAAATGGATATAAATAAATAATCCAGTGGTGATTCGATGGCAGAATTCTCACCTTCCATGCAGAAGGCATGGTTCAATTCTGTCCAAAGCACCTCTTGTAGAGTCTGTCAGTGAAGGCTTGCACGTTGCTATGATGCTTAACAGGTTTTAGAGGAGCTTCCAGACTAAGATGGACTAGGAAGAAAGGAACGGCAATCTACTTCTGAAAATCAACCAAGGAAAATCCTATGGATCACAATGGTCTGATCCGCAAATGATCCTAGGGATGGCACAGGACTGGGCAGCATTTTGTTCCATTGGGCATGGGGTCTCCATGAGTCTGGGGCTGACTCAAAAGTGGCTAACAGGAACAAATACAGCACAGAGATGGCAAGTTTAAGAGACACGGAGAATAGAGTGATGAGACCTAAGACATGCCTAGTCTGAATTTTAAAAGGAGTTAATGTGCTGGTACATAGACAATACATGAAGAGATAATGGCTCAAAATGGAACTGCCGAACACCAAGTAACAGAGAAGGCCTTTAAAGCTCCACAGAGAAAAACACATTACCTCCAGAATAATGGCACTTAGACAGATGGCTGACTCCTAGCAGCAACAATGGAACCACTGAAAGTACCAAAACAAGTAACTGTCAACTGAGAATTTTATAACCATGAAGACAATATTTAAGGAATGGGCATGAAATAAAGACAGCTGCAGACAAAACACAGGTTAGCTTCCAACAGATTCTTACTAAAGGAACTTCTAAAGGATATACTTTGAAAAGAAGGAAAATGATTTCAAAAGGAAGACTGAAAATTTAATAAATAGTGAGCAAGACAATAGCAAATTTATGGGTAGATTTAAGTAAATTTGACTGTATAAAACACTGTTAACATTGTCTCATTTGTATGGTAAAATATAAACAAGATAAAAAATTTATTAGGTAACAATATAATATAAATTCTGGGAGAATGTTTGACAATTAAATATTTTAAATGTCTTACATTTCAGGGGAAGAAGTCAAAGTTATTGATTAATTATAGACTTTGCTAAATTAAATATGCAGTAAAAAAATTCTAGAGTAACCAATTAAACAATAGAAAGAGTGAAAAACTTACAAAATAGTACAAAAAAATTTATGGAAGGGAGGGGGGTACCTCACTCAGTTCAAAAGGAAAAGAAACTCACAGCTGGGCAAATGGACTTTGTAAAATAAGAGATGAAAACAAATCCAAATATATCAGTAATCTAATCACAATAAATAGAAATGGACTAAGACCCCTAGTTTAAACATAAAGATAGTCAGAGGGGATAAGAATATATCTAAACCATGAGGGCAAAGAAAAGCTGTAACGGGAAAGATAAATCTATCAGACCAGGAACACCACGAATCGCCGGCAGCTACTAGAAGCTGAAAGAGACACAGAAAGGCCTTCCCCTAAAGCTGACATCTCAGATGCAAACTTCTAGCCTCCTGAACTGTGAAAAAATAAAATGTTGTTCTTTAAAGCCAAAAGAGAAAGAAGTTGAAAGATAAATGCAAAAGACTTATACTGAGCAAATACCAACATATAAGATAGTGCTACACAAAGTAAAATTTAAGGTAGATACCATGATTAGCGATAAATGAGCATAATGACAAAAAGACTCAATTCGCTATAATGCATATGCACCTAAAATACATACGCTCAGAACATAAAACTCAAAATCTGATCCAACCCCAAAGACTTAGACAAATCCATAATAGGAGATTTTAACACACCACTCTCCATAACTGACAAATCAAGAGAAAGGAAAAAAGTCAGTTAAGATTAAAAAAAAAAAAAAATGGACGTACAGCCAAAAAATTTGAAGAACATACATTGTGTTCAATAATAGGTTGGTTAGCAGCTAGATGGCAAGAGTATGTTTTAAGGACATTTTGAGATTTCTTTAAGAAGATATTAAAAGTAATTCTGGTAAGTAATCCTGGTGGCCAGAATTAAGGCAGTGGAAATGAGGACAAGGAGAGGTGAAGTTTTAAGAGACCAAGGAGGAATATGAATAGGACTTGGTGACTGATTAACTGTTAAGTGTGAGATACGGCGAGGAGGCAAAGAACAGATCTACTCTCCATATTGGAAAAATATACAGAATTTTATTCTATTCTCTGAGTTAGGGAGCATGAGAGAAGCAGGCTTGGGGTGGCCAAGTTAAGTTCTATATGGGAAGTAACAATTTAGAGGTGCATGAGGTACAGCCAAGTTTCAATAAGCAGTTGATTTTGCCATCAAGGAAATCAGAAAGAAAAAAAAATTTGGTTTGGAGATATTGGTTCAGGAATTGTTAGAATATGGACATTAACTGAAACACTTGGAAATAAGGACATGACCCATCAAGATGTACAGATTGAAAAGACCAAAATTGAAGGGGTGTGGGGAATAGAAGGCTGTATCAGCTGTCTATTGCTGCATAACAAATACCAAAACTTAGTGATTTTATTCACAGTTTGCAGTGTAACAATTTGAACTGGGCTCAGCATGGTGGTTTTTCTGCTGGTCCCATCTGCAGTCACTCATATGGCTATAGTGAATTAGTGGAATGGCCTGATTGGTCTAAAGTGGTCTCACTCCCTTGTCTAGTAGTTGGCAGAACAAGGGATCTTGGCTCTCCTCCATGAGGCCTCTCCAGCAGGAACTGCAGCTCATTCACACTGTGGTCCCAGGGTTCCAACTATACATAGTCCAAAGAGGACAAGCTTCAATGTGCAAACACTTTCTAAGCACTTGCATCATATCTGCAAATTCCTTTAAATCCTATTTGCTAATTTCCTTAAAGCAAATCATGTGACCATGCCCAGATTCAATGGGTAGAGAAATGAGCTCCACCTCCTGATGGAGATCAGCAAAGTCGCAGTACACAGGGGGTTGCATGCAGATGGAAAGATTACTGCAGCCATCTTTACAGTTTTTACACGGAGACCCAGCAAAGAGCTGAGCAGGAGCAGCCAGAGCTGCATGCAGAAAGCCCAAGAAGATGTAGATGTATAATCCAAGTAGAACAACAGAGTGGTCCTGCAGGTCAAATGCTACAGAAGGGTCAAGAAAGATAAACCTGGTGAGAGTTCACAGGATTTTATAACAAAGACGTTGCTCGAGCTCTCAGCTGGAAGAGTTTTGAGAGAGGTGAGGTCAGAACTTATGCCTAAGGCTGAGGAGGCTGAGGAGGAGACGGGAGGGGGTGATGAAGGACTCATTCGGGAAGCCTGGTCTTGAAGGAGGAGGAGCAGCCAGGACTGCAGTAGCAGGAGAATTTAGAACTACCAAATGTTTTATTCCTTTTTACTGTAAGTTTAACTGTTTAGTGTTAGCAGGAGAGGCCAAAGGAGAGAAAGAGCAGATGCAGCTTCAGGAAACAGAAGGGGGGAAAAAAGGTAGAGGTTTGACATCAGACAGAAAAGCAGAGCACCTCTTCTGCTGTAACCAAATGAAAGGCAGAAACATTTCTCAAAGGTACAAGGGTGACTAACAGCCAGGAAGGATGTGGCCCCACACCCACATCCACACTAGGATGTGCACACTGTGTGACTTCTTACCGACAAGTTACAGCAGGAATGGAATGTCGTTGGTGGAACACAGGCTTAGAGACAACACAGGTCTGGGTCCAAATCCTGACTTTTACACTCAGTAACTGGGCAGCCTTGGAAAGCAAATTAACCCTTCAGATGAGCTAACTTTTAATCCATAGCATGGGATCATGATGCCCGACCCACACGGTTCTGTGAGGATTATGTGTATGTGATAATAGGCGTGAAATCCTAACAGTCTTCAGTGTTCTCCTCCCTGCTGCAGTCTGGCTCATCCAGTGGGTTGCATTTTAAAAAAAAAAAAAAAAGCAAATTAGTTGCCTTCAAGTCAACCCCAACTCATGACAACCCTATGTGTGTCAGAGTAGAACTCAGCCCCAGAGGGTTTTCAATGGCTGATTTTTCGGAAGTAGATCTCCAGGCCTTCCTTCCAAGATGCCTCTGGGTGGATTTGAACCTCCAACCTTTCAGACAGCAGCCGACCGTCTGCGCCACCCGGGGACTCCAGGGGGTTGCCTGGTATTAGGCAAATTATAAGCTCACCTTTCTGAGCTCTAGTTTCTTCGCTTACAGAATTGGGAACTACATTCATAAACTTTCCAGGTTCCTTTCAGTTCTAACGTTCTAAATATCTCCAGGTCCCACGAAAGGCTTCAGCCTATACTAGGCCAGGCTTTCAGAAGCAGCCTAAGTTTATATGATGGCAGAAGGAAGGTCCAGAGTGGACATGTGAAACACAGCAGCCTTCACTGACGCCATGCACGCTGAGTGACGATGCAGGACTCACGGGACCTGGTAAGAAAGGTGGCTAAGCAGTAACTTGATGGTGACCTTTCTGAGTGAGGTGCTTCTCTAGAAGTTGGACAATCCCTCCCTGGAGCTTGAAAAGTGACGGGCTGCCAAGTTCATTCCTTCATTCATTCAAAAAATATTTATTAAGTGCTCATTATATGCCAAACACTCTGTCAGACACCGGGGATAAAACAGCGATCAAAACAGGCAAAATCAATCCTTTGAGTGCTAACATTGTAGTAAAATATAGTAAGTCATATGGTAATAGAAGGCCCTGGGTGGTGTTAATGCTTAACACGCTCGGCTGCTAACCAAAAGGTTGGAGATTCAAGTCCACCCAGAGGTGCCTCTAGAAGAAAGTCCTGGTGATCTACTTCTGAAAACATTGAAAACCCTAAGAGGCACGGTTCTACTCTGACACGCAAGGGGTCTCCAGGAGTCGGAAATGATTCGGCAGAAAGTGGTTTATAGTAATAAGTGCTTTGGAGAAAAAGTAAAGCAGCAAAGGGGAGAGGAAGACCTGGTGAGTGGATGCAGGTGTCGCTGTCAATAAGGAAGTCGCAGAAAGCCTTACTGAGAACGCGAAACTTGAGTAAAGGCCTAAGAATAACAAGAGCACTGGCCATGTGAATATCTGGGGAAGAACAAACCAAGCAGAGGAAACAGCAGGTGCAAAGGCCCTGAGGCAGGACTGTGCTAGGAATGTTTAAGCCCCAACTCAAGGGCAACACGTGGCATGGCCACAACGCACACTGTTATGTGAAATTCCTCTTCAGATCTGTGCAGATATGATCACATCTGTAGTTCATATCACAAGCAGATATTACAAATGAAATGGAGACAGGGCCCCATGTCCCTCGCCCCTGCAGTATACACCATGATGTCTGCACTGAATCACTGAAAGCTCATTGAGCCTCTAGATACGATTTCCCCAGTAGTCACACTTGGTATATCCTTCTTACTATATTTCATTAGATTCCTTTCCTTTTTTACAGGACAAAACCACTAGCTGGAAAATAGATTTTGTTCAGCTAGAAGCCCTCCGCCTATTGGCGCTATCCAAAACAGAGTTCAAGATGAAGGCTTTCCTTCTTCAGAGCATCGATTCCACATCTCAGCACTGGATTCTCTATTTCCTACACAGCCACAACCCCGGAACTTGCAGCTTCTCTCGTTCTTTCTTAGGCCTCTGATTTTATTTTTGCTCCTTAGGTGACAGATTTCAGGCAATCTTCTGGAGCTAACAAGAAGCTAATTTTGAGATAAGGATGTAAAAGTGCTAAAAAGCATTCATTATGAGCACAGGGGTGTCTACTTAAAAGGCTGAAGTTCTGTTATCCGCATGATGCAGGTGAGAAGCTGTAAGTCTGGACTGGGGCATTCCATACCATTCTCACTGCACGTTCTAAATCGATCAACCTAAGGCAGATAATTCCTGCCTCCATCAGGAACTGGTATGTCTTTTCTGTGGCTCTTCACAGCTTTCTAAGCCTTTTCACATGCCATAACTGACTGTTACCGAGTTCCCTTCTTCTCCACTGACCTCCACTTGCTAAACTCCACGGACAGCTCTGGGTTCCCAAGGACCTCAGCCTCCTGCCTGACCGGCCCTCCCCTGTACTCTCAGCAACATTGCTCTGCCCAGTGTCTCCCCATTGCTCTCTCTGCTGGGCCTTCTTGGTGGACTTCTTTCTTGACACCCTCCAATCCTGGTGTTCCTAGGGTCTATTCCACCCTCTTTCTTATAACATTTCCAAATCCTCTCATGAAGTCTGCTGCCACACATATGCCGAGGGTCCCCAAACATGGGGGACCTTCCAGTCTTGATCACTCTGCCCCCACTGATCTGCCTCTGGATGTTGAGTTGTCAGGAGGACCCGGGCGTCTCACAGATGCCTCAAAATCAGCAAGTCAATAACCTAATGGTTTGGTACCCAGTGCCTTTGCACATGATGTTTGGTGCTGACTTTCTTTCCCTCATCCCCACAGTGGCCCCAGTGGTCCACTTTAGAAGCTATTCCCCTTCCAAACTTTTGCTCAGACATCATGTCCTCTATGATCTTTCCCAAAAGATCATCACTTTCTCTTCTGTACTACTGCTGTAACTAGCATAGATACTTATTTCTGCATGTAAATACTATATTGTCATTTTCTCTTGCACTATGATCTTTGAAGACATCAATGGTTTTATTTAGCTATTATTTCCTCAGTGCCTAGCACAATAGCTCCATATGTCTGTGCTGCATAACAGAATAAAGGTAGGAATATGGAACGGAGGAAAAGAGGGAGGGAGGGAAAAAAGGAGAGAAGAAAGGAGGGAGCAATGGAGGGAAGGTGACAGAGCAGGGAGGAAGGAAGGGAGGAGATAAGGGAAGGAGGACGTTTATTTTACTTTCAAAACCATCTTGATGTTACAGATGAAAAAAAAAAACAGGTTCAGAGAAATGACAAAATTTGCCCAGATCCCCAGCTAGAAACTATAATTCTCCTGCTCAAATACACTCTGTCCCTGTGCTACAAGTGTCTCAGCCTTCACCCCTTCAGCTTTCCTGGAGAGTAGCATGGGCAGGTTTTAGAGATAAACCGAGAAGGCTAAAGCTCTTGACCCACAACTAGGACAGGGATTTTCACTTGGGCTCTCCCTGGGCTTTTTAGAGTTCAAGAGGCAAAAGGTGTGTCGATCTCACGGGTCGGCAGGAATTCATCAAACCATTTATCAGACAAATCCTATAGGATCAACGGTGTCCGGACACATCCCGTCTCATAACTGTGTTCACAGCACACCGCCCCAGGTGAACAACAGAGAAGTGTGAGTGAGTGTGTGGGAATGGCTCCCTCCTGCCACCACTCTCCCTGGCATTTCAGTCTTTACTGCTTCCAGAGCTTTCTGAGACCCTCCATCCACCATCATACGGATACACTCCCTCCAGTGCCTAAAAAATGGCAAATCCAGTGGGAGAAAGGAAGGCACTGGCAGCTTCTGCCCTACAAGAGCTTCCCGTGACAATGGACCAGCCCCAAGAGAGAGAGGACTGGAGGGGGACAAGGGCCTAGCTCTGTCCTCGATCCTTGCTGGGCTGCCTGCTCTGGATCTCCTTCCATGTGCACGATGTAGCAAGCAAAGGAGCCCTGGTGGTGCAGTGGTTAAGCGCTCAGCTGCTAACCAAAGTCAGCAATTCGAACCCACCAGCCGCTCCACGGGAGAAAGATGTGGCAGTCTGCTTCCGTAAAGATTACAAGTCTTGGAAACTCTATGAGGCAATTCTACTCTGTGCTAACCAAGTGAAGGGTTGACCAGCAGTCCTGACGAACTCAGCCCTTGCCGTTCAGTTCCTGACTGGAGACTTGATTTCCTCACTGGCAGGAAGCGGTTACAAGCGCTCTCACCAGGGAAGGAGGACAGCGCAGCAGGGCAGGGTGACTGATCCCAGCACGCTTTCCACTCCCATCAGGCTCCCCCAGTTGGAAAATGGTCTCATTTTGGAGATGGTGGCCACCATAGAGGCACACAGCTCAGGTCTCCCTTCAAGAACCAAAACCAAACCAAATGTGTTGCTGTGGAGTCGATTCTGACTCATAGCAACTCTACAGGACAGAAGAGAACTGCCCCATAGGGTTCCCAAGGAGCAGCTGGTGGATTCCAACTGCCAACCTTTATGGTTAGCAGCCGGAGCTCTTAACCACTGTGCCACCAGGGCTCCCCCTTCAAGAAAGGGCTTGCCATTTAGCTGCAAAAAGTGCAGTGCTCGATAGCATCCAGCTGCATGGCCTTCTGATGCCGCCTCAGTTTTAGAGCTGAGACCAAGCTCTTCCAGGGCAGCCCTACCTAGTGACGGAAGGAGCCTGGCGGTGATCTAAGACACAGGGACTGCAGTTGAGGGCGGGGCTCCTCTGGGGCTACTTCGGGAGTTGACCAAGACCTTGTGAGATCTGCACCACCATCAGAGGCTCACCCCACCCAGTCCTGCCCTGTCTTTTATCCCCCCCCCAGACTTTACACCCTCTCCAATAAACCTCTTGCACCCCTCGGTCTCAGCACCTGCTTCCACTTTTCTACTCTCACGCCACTTACCTACTCTCACAAGTGATTTTTATTCTCCTTTGTTCGATGTGATAGTTTTACTCTTTTTATCTGATGATGTTTTTACTCTGTCAGTCAATATTTTTACTCTGTTTATTGCCACGTATTCATCAACTGGAGGTGGAGTGTGGCATAACCGGCGAGAGAAGATGTGATTTTCAAAACCCAACTACTGACCTCATTTACTAAAGAGCAACGTCATTGCTAAGGACCATCCTCAGACAAACAGTAACCCTCAATAACCGTGGGTTGGTTTCCAGTCGCCTGTATGTGTAGACACAGCCTGAGCTCTAAAGGGCTGCTCTGTCCTGCTGCCACTTTCCAATTCTCTCATTTCTAACTCTTCTAATTCCCTCCTGATAAAAAGATATGGCTTAGGGCATTTACATATTGATTGCTTACAATGATACATTACAGGCACAAACAGATCAGATTAAATCTAAGGGCAAGTGTTTTTTGTTTTCTTTCCAAAATGTAGTCTGTTTTGGCCTCTTTCATCTCATTACTAGCTGGCTAGAGACTCTCAATTCACAGCCCGTTTCCAAGAGTGGAAATAAGAGAGAAGAACTCGGTGGTGGTGAGAGGAGGGAGAAGAAAACTGTAGGGAGGAGGTGATGGAAGGTGCCCCGTGGGTGTGCACGGAGGCTGTTGGTGTTCCACCCACACCCCTTCACCGGGCAAGCCCAGCCACCCCCAGCTGACTGCACAATGGCTGCTTCTCACTCACTGACCACTGGCCCCTCATCTGAAGAACTGCCATAGGCTGACTGGAGCTGCCTTATCCCTGCTCTAGGCCAGAGCCAATGACTGGCTGATATCAACCAAAAAAGCCAAACCCATTGCCATCCAGTGGATTCCGACTCACGGCAACCCTACAGGACAAAGTAGAACTACCCCTATAAGGTTTCCAAGGCTGTAAATCTTTACGGAAGCAGACTGCCACACCTTTCTCCCTCGGAGCGGCTGGTGGGTTCAAACCTTTCCATTAGCAGCCGAGCACTTAACCACTGCATCACCAATAACTACTGATACAAAAACCAAAAACCAAACCTGGTGCCATCGAGTCAATTCCGACTCACTGTGACCCTACAGGACAGAGGAGAACTGCCCCATAGGGTTTCCAAAGAGTGGCTGGTGGATTTGAACTGCTGACCTTTTGGTTAGCAGGCAAAGGCTCAGTCACTGGGCCACTCCTAGGGGTCCCCTTTTATCCTACCTAAGTTCTTTCTTTCAGAACAGTTCTTTGCCTCCTATAAAATTTTCCTACAATATAGTAGCTGAGTAATGAACACGTTGGAGCCCTGGTGGCGCAGTGGTTAACACACTTAGCTGCTAACCGAAAGGTTAGCAGTTCGAACACACCAGCTGCTTCATGGGAGAAAGAAGTGGCAGTCTGCTTTCATAAAGATGACGGCTTTGGAAAGCCTATGGGGCAGTTTCACTTTGGCCTACAGGGTTGCTATGAGTCGGAATCAACTCAACAGCAATGGGTTTTGTTGTTTGGTTTGGTTTGTTTTTTTTGGGGGGGAAGGAGGGATTGAATGGCTATGCTAGTCATAAGACTGGTCAGAAAATGGAATCGAGTCTGTATTTAATTCACCTTAGAAGAAAGGTTAATTTATTAATCTATTCACTTAAGATTAATTAATTAAGGACGTACTCTCTACATGGTGCTATGCGAGGCACAGTACAGGTATCAGGAACAGAGGAATGTCCTGCTTATCTGAGTGGCAAACCATCCCAAAACTCAGTGGTTTAAATAATGATGACATTTCTCTTGTTCATGAGTTGCAATTTGGGCAGAGGTTGACAAGGAGAGTTTGTCTCTGCTCCATGTGCCACTGGCTGGAGCAGCTCCAAGGCCAAGGGCTGGAATCATCTGGATGTTCTCACACCCACAATCTGACAGTTGATGCTGGCAGTCAGCTGAGCGCTCAGCTGGGGTTGTGACTGGAACTACTCCATGTAGCCTTTCATGTGACTGCTTGGCTTCCTCACAGCATGGTGGCTGGGTGTCCCAAGAGGACCAGGCAGAAGCTGTATTACATTTTATGACTTAGCCTCAGAAGTCACACAGCATCATTTCTGCCATACTCACTGACCCACGCAGACTCAAAGGAAGGGAACACAAACACCACCTCTCCATGGAGGCACGTCTATGTCACACTGTAAAAGATCCTGTGGGATGGGATATATACTGGTGCAGCCAACTTTGGGGAAAAAAAAACAATTTTTTACAAGGTGACAAGTTGCCATCAAGTTGGCTCCAACTCATGGTGACCCTGTGTACAATGGAGCCAAATGCTACTGTATACACCCCAAATCCTACCGACCCTTCCAGGCACTGTCACAGGGCAGTGAGTTACCAAGCACGCTCAGGGCGCCTGGCCCAGATCAGAGGGCCAAGGAATTGTCATTTTCATAAAACCCCTAAGGACAGAGCACTCACTAGCTGTGTCTGTCACCAGCTCTTTCTCTCTGCTTCTCCAATAAGGACAGAAACTGTTCCAATTTTTTTCTTTTTTTAGGTACAGGACAAACATCAAGTAAAATAAAATTTAATAAAGATTTTTGAAGAGGCAGAAAATATAGACAAGGGAAGTAAAAGCTCTATGATTTCCTGATACAGAGAGGTAGTTGAGGCTGTATATTCCTTTCATGTCCAGCCTTGCTAAAGAACAGAATTTTTCATTAACCCTCATGTTTTTTAATACAGGGTCACTATGAGTCGGAACCGACTCCAAGGCACCTAACACTATTTTTTTTTAATTTGTCTTTACTGAGCACATTCTTCTAAAGAAATCAGACCCATGAGGACCTATTTTGCCAATCCTATTTGCCCTGATACTTAACCAGTAGGTAAGAGGCAGAGAAGATGGATTAGAAAGGACATGGTCCTCAGTGCCAACAGGGTCTGGATTCAAATCCTAGTCTTACTAGTTACTAGCTGTGTAACCCTGCCCAATACGCTTAGCCTCTCTGGGCCACACTCAGCAAACATTCATGGAGTACCTACGTGAGCCAGGTGATGTTCAAAGCACTGAAGACAAGACAAGACAAAACAAAACAAGCAAACCACAAGACCCCACATCTTAACGGAAGAATACATCGAATCGTGTCAAGTGGTGATAAGGGGGAAGAAGAGAAGCAACACAAAGAGAGCATCACGGTGACATTTCACATGTGCAAGTATGTTTCAAGCCTCTTCTGGCTTCAGATCTGCTAACATCTCACTGGTCAAACAAGGAGTAGAGACATATACTTCCCCCACTTCACTGGGACGGGACACCGGTAAGGCTGTAGTGGTGAGCGAGGGAAGAACTGGAACATGAACACTGAACATCTGAATACTATTTCAGAGTGACTGTTCTAAGACCCATGTTCCCATAACCCCGCCCTGAGGCAGACAGCTGCTTTGGGCCAGTGTGAACAGTCACCCCTATTACAGAATCATCTCTACGTAAGTGTCCCTCCATTAGGTTGTGACCTCCTTAAGGTCAGGAGCTGTGTTCTATCTATCTTTGTGACCCCTGAGTGCCTACGTGTGGTATGTTGAGTGGCTGCTGTGTTTGGGTCCCCACCATAGAGCCCGTTAGAGCCCATTATTCCGTTTCCTGGCAGTCATGTGCTCTCGGTGACAAGGAGCACACCTCTAACTTTCAGCAGGAACACCCCCCCTAAAAGTGCATATCCAGGAATGGGAATATCCACCATTCGTCTGTCAGTTTGTTTGTACCGTGGTGGCTTGTATGTTACTATGATGCTGGAAGTTATGCCACCAGTATTTCAGATAAACCAGCAAGGTCACCCATGGTGGACAGATTTCAGCGGAGCTTCCAGACTAAGACAGACTAGGAAGAAGGACCTGGCAATCTACTTCTGAAAAAACTGGCCAGTGAAAACCTTATGGATAGCAGCAGAACATTGTCTGATACAGTGCCAGAAGATGAGCCCCTCAGGTTGGAAGGCACTTAAAATAACAAGGGCTGCAACAATGGGCTCAAGCATAGCAGCAACTGTATGGATGGCACAGGGGCGAGCAGTGTTCCGTTCTGTTGTGCATGGGGTCGCTATGAGTCAGAAGCAACTCGAGGGCACCCAACAACAACAACAATGGGAATATACCAAGGCCTATGTTTAACTGCTTGGCTGCTAACTGAAAGGTTAGAGATTCGAACCCACTCAGCCACTCCACAGGAGGAAAACCTGGCGATCTGCTCCTATAAGGAACACAGCCTAGAAAACCCTACAGGGCAGTTCTGCTCTGTCACGTGGGCTATGAGTCAGAAATTGACTTGATGACACCAAAAAACAACAAGCTAACCAGTGAATGGTATTGCCCTGGACACAAAGGTCAGGGGTGGTTCTATCAGAGTGACGCTAACAACTTCTATTTGCTGGTGATAAAGACAAACACCCTATCTCCTCCTGGATGTACATGAGAAACCATATCTTAGTGTCCTAGTGGAAACGCTGGGGGCACAGTCGTTAAGAGCTCAGCTGCTAACCAAAAGGGTGGCAGTTGGAATCCACCAGGCGCTCCTTGGACATCCTATGGGGCAGTTCTGCTCTGTCCTACAGGGTCGCTACGAGTCAGAATCGACTCGACGGCAAAGGTTTGGTCTGGCGGTTTTAGTCTCCGAGCGCTGCCGTAACTAAATACCACAAGTTGGAAGCTCTGAAGAACAGAAATGTACCACCTCACAGCTGTGGAGGCTAGAAGTCCAAGTTCAGGGTGCCAGCTGTGTCGATTCCCCTGAGGGTTCTGAGAGAGGAGCTGCTCCCTGCCTCTTTTCTAGTTTCTGGTGGCAGCCGGCAATCCGCGGTTCCTTTGCGGGTTACAGGCATCAGCCGCCATCATCAATGGCATCTTCCCCCGTATGTCTTTGTTTTTCTCTTGGTCCTTCTCTTTCGTAAGATGCCAGTGATACAGGATTAGCACTCACCCTACTCTGGCGCAACCTCGTTAACCTAACTGCCAACATCTGCGAAGAAAAAAACCCTATTTCTTCAAACACAGTCACAGTTACAGCTACCAAACCAACCAACCAAATCCGTTGCTGTAGAATCGATTCCTACTCATAGCGACCCTACAGGACAGTGCAGAACTGCCCCACAGGGTTTCCAAGGAGTGGAAAACTGGCAGATTCAAACTGCTAACCTTTGGGTTAACAGCCACAGCTCCTAACCACTGTGCCTCCAGGGTCCATTTACAGCTACAGGGGTTAGAATTTCAACATATCTTTTGGGGGGACACAATTCAAATCATAACCACCACAGAGCGCTGGTCCACAGGCAGCCAAATTGGTACCATGAGTGAAGCCAATTCGGCACAAAGAAGATCCCGTACCTCCATATGCCCGTTCGTTAGCGCTCTCTATGCCCTTCATTCGGCTTCATTTTTCTCCATTAACACCTGAATTTTTACATATTTCTTTATTGAGGCAAACTTATTTATCGTTCATTTGTTCACTGTCTATCTCCCCACACTAAAATGTGAGCTCTGCATTGGCCACAGTCTCTGTTTTGTTCACCGCCGGATCCTCAGCATCTAGGAGATCTCCCAAAACATAAAATGTACTCAATAAAAACGTGTTGCACAGAAGCCTGAATTGACTAATTGTTTAAGTCCATTTAAGTTGCGTTTTCCATTTCTTGGACCTAAAAAGCATCCTGATACAGAGTTCAATACATGCTTGCTGAAGAAGCGACTGGATGGAAGAATCAATGAGAGCAGGAGACACAAGAACGGTCTTCAAATGTTCAGTGGCTACACTGTGAAAAAAACATTAGGTTCGTTCTGAGTGGTTCCAGAAGGGCAAGGTATATTAAAGCTCAATATACTGAAAAGCTTCCTAACAAGCTGTTCAAGAAGGAAGGCACTTACACAGTAGATGATGGCCTTCTGTCACTGGCGGTACAACAGGTTAATCTGGGCTACAGTGGGCACTGTAGAGAGTATTCTTACAATGACAGGCTAGATGCTGGATCCCTTTCAATGCTGAGAATTTATAGTTCTAGCCTTCTCTCTTGGGCTCCCAGACTACACATGCATCTCAAAATCTAAACAGATGGGGATGCTTCTTCTTTATCCACCAGTCACTTGCAAAGATTTTCTCGTTTTCAGTCGTGGCTTTGATGCTTGCGGACCTGTGACTTTGGGCAGGTCAGCTCACCTCCAGGAACCTCAGTTTACATAACTCCAAGAGGAGGAATTGGAGTAGATAAGTAAAATATCCCAGGCTTACGTTTAAGAGTTCATTTGCAGCTTGATGCTATTCTAAAGGCTTTAAAATATTCTTGGTTTAATGTAATTTTCATAATAACAAAAAACTTTACATTATAAAGGACATACTACTACTATCCTCTGTTTACAGCTAAAGAAACTGAGACTCAAAAAAGGCTAAGTAACTTGGCCCAAGTCACAGGACAAGGAAATTCTGGACACTGCAATCTGAACTGTTAATCAGGACACCAACTTGTCGACATGGAGCCTATATGTTACTCAAGGTTGAGAAAACTCCTACACTCTGTATTACCTCAGTAGACTCCTTCAGCTCTGACAGTCTGGGATTCATTCCACAGCTTTCCCCTCAGGCCGCGTAGTCGGGATTCCAGACTTCGCAAACTCAGGACAGTAGGACAAGTAGCCTCACCCTACCCTACTGACTCCCCAAGGCTAAATACCACCACATACCTGGACACTAAAAAAAAAAAGGCCCGAAATGCTGTGTCTGAAGCTCGATGAGGCTGTGTTGTTTCAGCAAGGTCACTCACAGCCTGGTTGTTGTTGTTTGGGGCTGTGGAGTCGATTTCTGACTCACAGTGACCCCATGTGACAAGCAGAACTGCCCCATAAGGTTTTCATGGCTGTAATCTTTACAGAAGCAGATTGCCAGGTTTTCATCCGGGGCTGGGTGTGTTCGAACTGCCAACTCTTCGGTTAGCCGCCAAGTGCTTCACCGTTGTGCCATCAGGGCTCCTTCACTCGCAGCTAGTAAGTGGCAAAGCTTGAACTCAGCACAACTGATTTCAAAAAGCACACTATCTCTCTCTTTCCCTCTCTCTCTTCATCTATACATTATCCTTCAAGAGGTGGAAATAATGGTTCAATTCTAGTTTATTCATATTTTTATAGGAGTATAGCTTCTCCTCCTAATTTGAATTGTTGCAAGAATTATTAAAGCTATCACTTATCCACCTTCTCTTCAAGTATCCTTCCACCCCTTCCCCCTTTGAACGTCCAGATGAATTACTGTGCATAAATTCTGTAAATTTTCCTATTCTGATCTTTGCCTAATGTATCAGTTAGCTATTGCCACAGTAATGCTGCCTAACAAAAAATCCCAAAACTCAGGAGCTTAAGATGACAATCATTTACTGTCACAGGTATAGGGGTCAGTTGGGATGCCTCAGCTTCAAACTTTAGCAGCTGGGGGTTGCAAAACTGAGTTCAGCCAGGTGTCTGTGCTTCAAGCTGTAAGGTGCTACTCCACATGTTTTTCATCTTCCTTGAGCCAGTTAGGTTGAGCATGTCCTTCTCATGGGAAAAGAGCTAGCCCAATCACCTAGATGCTTTTTAAGCCTCTACTCACATCAGGTATGCTAACATTCCAGTGATCAAAGCCAATCACATGGCCAAACTCAAAGTCAAGGGCTGGGGAAGTACAGTCCACCCATAAAGGTGTCAGGGTTAGTGAAATTTTCTGAACAAAAATCCTTGTTGTTGTTGTTGTTAGGTGCTATCTAATCAGTTCCAACTCATAGCGACCCTATGTACAACAGAACACTGCCCAGTCCTGTGCCATCCTCATGATCGTTGTTATGCTTGAGTCCACTGTTGCAGCCACTGTGTCAATCCACCTCGTTGAGGGTCTTCCTGTTTTTTGTTGACTGTCTTTTTCACTTAGTCTCATTTTAAGCTTTCCCACTTATTGTCTAACTGACCACAGTTTCAGATTCTGACTCGACACTGAATAACTGTGCAACCACAGCCAGATGCCGTCAAGTCAAATCTGACTCAAGGTGACCCGACCTATGTCAAAGGAGAACTGCACCCCATAGGATTTCCAAGGGCTAATTTCTCAGAAGTAGATCCCCAGGCCTTTCTTCCAAGGCATCTCTGGATGGACTCCAACCTCTATCCTGTCAGCAGCCAAACACATGAACCATTTGCACAATCAGAATACTTACATTTCTTCATTTATAAAAGTAGACTAAGTAACTTACAATTTATAAAAATCATACAGCAAAGGATTTTGCACAAAGTACTTGCACAATAAACGATGCTCGTGTTGTGGCTGTTTACAGTTAAGAAGCTTACACTTCACTCAGGGAGGCTGTACAACCTGGGGCATCAGCCACGTGCCTTCCTTTTCAGGATCCGGATTCTCTCCTACGGCAATTTCTATTCTTCCAAATCCATCTTCCTTAAATCTGTTTCTGCAATATGGTGACTCTTTTTTTAAAAATCCACTCAACATTTCTCAGCCAATAAATTAGAGGCCAGAAAGACAGAAGATGGTATATGCTTGCCTCTCCAGACATTTTGCAGATGGCTTGCTGCCTTGAAGCCGTGTCCTGGCGGCCGAGGCCTCAGCTAGTGCTTCACTATCCTCTGCTATGTGGGAAGCTGGTGAGCTCAAAGAAGGACAGGGCTGAGCATTCAGTAGGGCCCTTTGAGAGAATCTTCTTGAGAGTTCTTCTTGGGGTTTAATGATGTGGAATTCAAAAGAACTTTCAGGACTTTACAATCATTTCTCAGAATGAGGTTGGTTATGTCACAGACTAAGTGTCATTGAGACCTCAGAGAACTATCTACTTCGGAGGTCCTCTTAATATCTCCTCAAAGGAACTGATCATCTGCTTAACCTTCCAGGCCTCATTTTAAGTTTTTCTACAACTTATAGTCTGACTGACCACAGTTTCAAATTCTTACTCTACCGCTTAATAGCTGTGCAACCTTAGGAAGATTACTCATCTTTCTCCACTTCAAGTTTCTGACTTCCTCTGTCTCGGATCCCCTAGACCCAATTTTAAAGGGCTAATGTGATTAGGTTAGGTGGAGGGGCCCTGGTGGCCCAGTGGTTAAGAGCTCAGCTGCTAACCAAACCACTGGCAGTTCAAATCCACCAGCCACTCCTTGGAAGCCGTATAGGGCAATTCTACTCTGCCCTATAGAGTTGCTATGAGTCAGAATCAACTCAATGGCAACGAGTTTAATGTGAATAGGCTAGGTCCACTTGGTTAATTTTCCTTTTGATTAACTCAAAGTCAACTGATTAGTAACCTTAATTACATATGCAAACCCATTTTGCCATGCAATGTGACATAATCACTGAAGTTACATCGCATCATATCCTCAGGTTTCACCCAATGCCGAGGGAAGTAGTTATGCAAGGCTGAGGATCACTGGGTCATTGGAGGAGTCTACCTAGCACAGCCCCTTGGTAAAAACTAGAGGAGTAAGCAGGTAAGAGATGAAGGTGAATGCCACACAGCTAGGGCTTAATCCAGGCCAAGGACTCTGCAAAAAAGGGATCTAAGCAAGGAGAATTCCCAAACAGTTCATGAACGTATCCCTTGAGAGTGGGACAGAGTTCAGAGATGTCTAACCTCTGACAGGCCCAGAGAACAAGGAGTCAGGAAAGGACAACCCCAGTTGCCAGCTATGTAAGAACTTTCTTGTAACCCCTTTTCCCCTCTGTTTTCCCTCAACTTCCAGCTGAGCAAGGCAAAACATCTGTTAGCAAGCTAGTGAAAAGGTGTAAATGCTGGGAAAGAAAATGAAAAGGCGGTAACACCCTTTCCCTAAAAGCAGGTGGCCCTCACACGCAGGCCTTAGTTTCATTCAATCTTACATTTGAATGAAGATTGGTGGGTTGATTAACGTCTGGGCTAGGCTTTTTTTTTTTTTTCCCCAGAAATTACAACTATGATTATTTTGATTGTTTTTTCATTCCTTTACTTAAAGTGGCCATAAATTTTCTGAGAGTGAAGAGGATGCTGAGCTTCCACCCAGTGGAGGGAAAAGCCTTCTCCCCAGAATAAAGTTTGAAAAAAACTGCACTTTGATTACCTCCCAAGCATCCTGGTTGTTCAAAGTACTGGGATACATACATATGAGGAAACGGAGATCACAAACAGATAAAGTGATTTGCCCAAGATACAGAACTGGTAAGGTAATGAGTGGCTGAGCTGGGATTAGAGATCAAGTCTTCCTGACTCTGAAATCCATTCTTTTACTTCACTACCATGTCATGTCAGGAGCCCTGGTGGTACAGTGGTTAAGAGCTCAGCTGCCAACCAAAAGGTCAGCAGTTCAAATCCACCAGCCGCTCCTTGGAAACCCTATGGGGCAGTTCTACTCTGTCCTATAGGGTCGCTATGAGTTGGGACCAACTCGATGGCAATGGGTTTAGTTTCTTTGGTTTTGCCATGTCAGGTAAGAATTTTAACTATAGAAAATCATGAGTCTGATCAACGGAAAGCTGGAGAGGAGCTGTATGGAGATATACACCAACTCTCACTGCAGGGAGGTTCTGACCATCTCCTTTTCCTGCACGTGGGTCCTGTTCAGTCTGCAGGCTCCAACATGACTCCTGATATAATACTTCAATTACCTTGGAGAAGCCATGACTGTTCTTTCTAGATAAAGCTCCAGAGACTCGGATTTCCAAGGACAGGAAGCAATGACTCACTGCCTCCTGGATGATCAATCAGTGTGGTCCGCTCACCCCTCTGTGACTAGGATGAGGGTCAGTTAACTTGAGACAACTCTGTCAGTCTCGGTGGAAAGGAAAATATGCAGCAGCCCCATTTTCATCATACAACCAGAACAGAAGCAGCAGCTTCCTGTGGTGACCCCACCCCACTGCAGTGGAAGAGCAGGGAGAACAAGGGGAGAACACACGCCCTCTGTGGCCTATGTCTCCTTCTGCCCTCGCTGCAACTTCTATTGGGAGGAAGGAAAGTAACGTCTGCTATGCCCTGCTGGCAGGAACAGAAGAGCCCAGTCCATCTCCCAGGACACCACACAGTTAAATGGGTCTCAATGAGGAAACGGAGGAGTTAGGTCACAGAGAAAAGAACTGGGATGTGGGAGCCAGACAGCCTATGTGGTGTGCTAATTGTGGGATTTTCTGCATGATTAACAAGCCTTTCTGAATTTCTTTCCCTCATCCAGTAAATGGGGGTGTAGCACCCTAGGATTGCCTTGGAGGATAAAATAGAATAATATTTATAAAGAATTCTCTCCAACCTATATCTTTGTGGCCATTGTCTCAGAAAATTGGAATTCTTAGAGAAATTCTCAGGGCTTATGTCGAAAATAAAGTCAGAGTCAATTCTGATATTTGTAATCCATCAGAGCATCCACCCTCACAGCCTAGGCCCCCTCCATCCAGGACCTCATTAGTTCTATCTGGAAAAGGGTCGGTCACAAAGGCTGTGTTCTAAGCTCCTCATCAGGCTGGCCATCAGGCCGTGTCCCTCAGAGAGGAGATGGACCTGCCTGCTCCCTCCCTCCTTCTCGGAACTAAAGCGATGGAGTTAATAAAGGAACATGAAGCAAGAATAATTGCTTTTAACCTTGAACACAAAATGCTCTGCTAATATCTTTACACGGCAGGAAACCTTATAAGAAGGGAAAGGAAAATAGAAGCAAGAAACACAAGATACAAATTGGCAGGCAACCCCTGAGTGGCTGACTTTGAGGTGTTCCTGGGCTGATAAAGCAGTAGCCACCCAAGGGCCCTCCTACCCCTTTGTCAGCCACATGAGAATGTGTCACTGGGCCTTGAAGACTGCAGGTGTGGAAGGACTGGCCTCACAGGAAGTGACCTCCATTTTCTGTCTTAGCCACCACACCTTCCTTAGGTGTTAAGAATGACCAGATAAACAGAAAATGATCCCTAGCCACAAGGAACTCACAAACAACAGGAAAAACAGATACTGTATTAATCAAGGTGATTAATGCCAGTTTCCTCAACAGACCCAAAATTTCAGGGGCTTAATACATGTTTATTTCTAGCTCACTCTGCATCCAAATGTGCACTGGGTGACCTTCATTCTTCAGAAACACCATCAGAGGCATAGGAGCTTCAAGGTCAGAAAGAAATGGCTGGAGGATCCTGTGGGATGATTTCAAGGGCTAGGCCCAGAAGTGGTGCACATCACTTCTGCTCACAGCCATTGGCCTGACCACATTACATGGCCCCAGCCTAACTGCAAGGGAGCTGGGGAGCACACAGATATTTGCAGAGAATCAACAGTATCTGCCATAGACTGACCAATAAACAATGGCAATGCAATGAGTTAAGTACACTTTTGATTCACGTTGTAGGTTTGGTAGTAGCACAATGAAACCCCGTTGCCGTCAAGTCAATTCCGACTCATGGCGATCCTACAGGACAGAGTAGAACTGCCCTATAGCGTTTCCAGGGGTGGCTGGTAGACTCAAACTGCCGACCTTTTGGTTAGCGGCTGAGCTCTTAACCACTGCGCCACCAGGGCTCCTAGCACGATGAAAGATGTAGTAAATTCTGCTTGGGCAGCTTTAGGAAGGCTTCATGTTATGTGTCCTAAGAAGGAAGGAAGAGCAAAGAGGGGCTTTTTCAGGCAGAGGCATGGATGCATAACACAGCATGGGAAGTTCAAGGACTGTACCAAATTTGGCATGCCTGAAGTATATAGTATGCATGTATGGGGTAGAGACTGGATGGCATGCCTGAAGTACAGCATGCATGGGGGATGTAAAGAGTAGAGACTGGATGGCATGCCTAAAGTAGAGCATGTATGGGGAATGCATAGATCAGAGACTGGATGGCATATCTGAAGTACAGCATGTGTGAGGGATACATGGGGTAGAGACTAGATGGCATGCCTGAAGTACAGCATGCATGGGGGATGCATGGGGTAGAGACTGGATGGCAAGCCTGATGTACAGCATGCATGGGGGATGCATGGGGTAGAGACAGGATGGCACGTCTGAAGTACAGCATTCATGGGGGATGCATGGGGTAGAGACTGGAGAGGTGAATGGGACCTAAGTGTGAGGTAAGGAGGTAAATTTCACAGATACGGTAAACGTGTGCTTGAATCCAGACTCATTACCAGGTGTCAGCACAAAGTCTGTACCCGGGATGTGGCCAGATACTTGAACCATGTCTTGCAGACCCTCGGTCAATCAGCAAGGCCTCCTGTGTCTCCCGCTTCTATGACACAAAGGTGGCACAGTAACAGTGGCCACTCTAGTGCGCTCACAGTAACAGGACAGGGCTTCTGTCCTCTCACTGGAGCACCACAGAGAAGAAAGAGGGTGGTTTAGGAGTTGGACAGACCTAGACTCAAATGCTTACTCCACCACGTGTTACCCTCTAAGCCACGTTTCTCTAGAATAAGAACAGCAATGCATATAAAGTGAAATGCAGCTTATAGAACTGCAAGAATGGCATCTGGCAGAGGGGGCCCTTCGTACATACTTTTAGAATTTTCCAGCCTCTGCCCCATGCCCACTTCTCTCTCACTCTAATGCAATGGTCTTGGTGCCACAATTGTTGGCCTTAGATTGCTTGAAGTACAGTCTGTTTTCACTGGGCTGCCCTTGGGCTCTGCGTCAGCTGGAGTTGTTTACTGCCTTAACTCCATGCTCCTACACACCAACTGGGCAAAGTTGTTGCGTGTTCCTAGAATCAGGAGACCTCTCAGTCTCTCTCTGAAGCCAGCCTGACATTGGAGTCTAGAAGTCTTCTCAGATCCATTATCTCATTACATATTGACAAACACCCTCTGAAATGGATAGCATCATGCTCAATTTACAAATGGGGGAAACCACAAAGGGATTGGAAAGGCAAGGCCAAATGTATTCCATTTCCTTTAATACAATTGTCCAGTACTCTCTTTTGGCATTAAAAAAAAGACCACATTCTTGATTACTGCCTTAAAAGACAGTAGGGAAAGATGGAGGTATTTTGCCAGGAAACGAGATGGCTCTGAAACCAAAATTTGTATAGCTAATTTTGCCTGTAAAGTAGGTATTCTCAAAGCACTGAGCAACAAACCCCTAACTCCAGAGATAAAACACTGGAGACTAGGGAAACCTTGATGCTCCTGACTTGTACTGAACTGAAACCAACTGGGCACAGGGTCACCAAGCAAAACCACAGGCCAGACACGATGTGAGCACACTGAAAGAACGACTCTCCTCCTTTTGGGTTGGTGCTATTTTACTGAGAAGTCACACAAACTCATACATACACACAATCATAAAACGCACAGACACATATGTATCCCCACGTTTAAACGCATATAACTATGTACATTTACACACACACGTCCCCAAGTAACACAACCAGCCTAAACACATTTTTTGTTTGTGTGATTCTGGCTGAGGTGGCCAAAGTAAGAAAAAAACCAAACCAAACCCGTTGCTGTCGAGTCAATTCCAACTCATAGCAGCCATGTAGGACAGAGTAGAACTGCCCCATGGGGCTTCCAAGGTAGACTTGAACTGTCAACCTTTTGGTTAGCAGCCGTAGCACTTAACCATTGCACCACCAAGGCTCCACAGTGAGAAAGTGGGGGAGGAAATCCTTTGGATAATCTGACCCTTCCTCCCTCCATCAGAGAGTGTAAATGAGGTTAGAAAAGTAAACTGAGGCCCGGAATGTACAGTATTTCATGGCCAACACCCTGAGTTAAAGAGCTCAATGACCCACCCTATTCCTTCTATTGGTTCCAGTAGCAAAAAGAGTCAGGGCCCCACCCATGTCCTCTCAGCCCACCTCAGAGCTCACCTGCAGACTTTTCCTATGTGCCACTCTCTGGTCCTGGGAGTGAGCTCAGCCTGTGCCCAGGACAGGCTAGAAGAGCCAGGGAGTTAATGCCCCGCCAACTGCCCTCAACTGGGAGATACCAAGGAGCTGGTAGATAAGTACCTCAGCTTCCTCACTCCCTAGGGGGCCAAGATCTGAGGTGTGTTCTACACAGTCTCTCACAGAGTCCCCGGCAGACTCGAGTCCCTGCTGCCCACGGCACTAACCTGCTTTATCAACACAGTCTTGATTAGCCTTCTCACCACCACACCTGTCTTGCCTCCCGACTCCCTTATTGTGCTTCCTGAGATCACTGCCCAAATAAACCACTCACTCGACTCCCTAGAGTGTGTTTGCAGGGACCCAAACTACAAAAAGTTCCCCAGTTCTAAAGCACCCAAACCAGACCTTCAGCCCCTAACATCACAGTCTCTCCTGACAAAGCGCCTGACCCTGACGTGTCTCCTAGCCATGGCCAGAGCACATGATCACCTCCTCCTCTGTAGAGTGGCTATTGTTTACATTTTATCTCCCCTGCTGGTCTGCTGCAGGGGTTAAGTCATGTGTCCCTATAACCCAAGCCCTGGTATAGTGCCAGAACACAGCCGGGGCTCAGCATCTGACAGGTTCAACAAATGACTGGGGAACCATCTCAACCTCACCCTCTGCCCATCACGTGCACATTCCCCACATCTGTGGCTTGATTCGGCAGCCCTGGAGTTCAGTCTTAAGCTGCTTAGAAGCTTGTGGAGGTGTCGGCCCTGGGACCCAGGAGCTCCATGGGAAGCCAATCAGTCTGCTCTGGTAATATGCTTTACTATATCTGCAGACACATGAGTGGGCAAACCTACAGCCCACAGCCACTGGTCCCTTTGTCTGCATGGCATGTGTCTAGGGACAGATTACCCAATAACCAAGGTACACACCATCAGATGTGGTGAAAACCAGGTGAAATCATGCACTGTTGTTGTGAGGTGCCGTCGAGTCGGTTCTGACTCACAGCAACCCTACGTACACTAGAACGAAACACTGCCCAGCCCTGCACCATCCTCACAATCGTTACGCTTAAGCCCATTGTTGCAGCCACTGTGTCAATCCATCTTATTGAGGGTCTTCCTCATTTTTGCTGACCCTCTACTTTACCAAGCATGATGTCCTTCTCCAGTTACTGATCCCTCCTGATAACAGGTCCAAAGTATATGAGATGTAGTCTCACCATCCTTGCTTCTAAGGAGCATTCTGGTTGTACTTCTTCCAAGACAGATTTGTTCATTCTTTTGGCAGTCCATGGTATATTCTATATTCTTCACCAACACCACAATTCAAAGGCGTCAACTTGTCTTCGGTCTTCCTTATTCACCGTCCAGCTTTAGCATGAATATGAGGCTACTGAAAATACCACGGCTTGAGTCAGGCGCACCTTAGTCTTCAAGGTGATATCTTTGCTTTCCAACACTTTAAAGAGGTCTTTTGTGGCAGATTTGCCCAATGCAATGCGTCTTTTGATTTCTTGACTGCTGTTTCCATTGGTGTTGACTGTGGATCCAAGTAAAATGAAATCTTTGACAACTTCAATCTTTTCTCTGTTTATCATGATGCTGCTTTTATTGGTCCAGTTGTGAGGATTTCTGTTTTATGTTGAGGTGTAACCCATACTGAAGGCTGTGGCCTTTGAACTTCACCAGTAAGTGCTTCAAGTCCTCTTCACTTTCAGCAAGCAAGGTTGTGTCATCTGCATATCACAGGTTGTTAATAAGTCTTCCTCCAAACCTGATGCCCTGTTCTTCTTCATATAGTCCAGATTCTCAGATTATTTGCTCAGCATACAGACTAAATAGGTACGGTGAAAGGATACAACCCTGACACACACCTTTCCTGACTTTAAACCACGCAATCCCCCTTGTTCTGTTTGAACTACTGCCTCGTGGCCTATGTACAGGTTCCTCATGAGCACAATTAAGTGTTCTGGAATTCCCACAGCTCATGGCCAAAGCCACGAATTAAGTGTGAATTAAGTAGAAGCCTGCTGGACGGTGCTGTGAAGGGGAGGAAGGTGTCTCCTCTCAGCAGGGTGTTTCTTCCTATAGCCAGAACAGCAAGAATCCTGACGTCAGGCAGAATTTGGTTTGCATGCTAGCTTTTCTGAGGTTGTTCATGAAGGACTATGAAAATGCCAAAATATTGTAGCAAAGGAGCCTCTGGATATGCCTGTCAGCATTTCTGACTGTTAGCCAGTCACACGTTACAGTGTATTTCAAGCCTATGTGAGACCAGTGGGAATGAACAGAAGGCCATAGCTACACTGACCACCTTCCAGATGAAGCTTCAACAGTGTGGAGGAAGCTGGTTTCCATTCATTGAGTCAACTCTGAAAAGCTTTTAGAAAATTTCCTGGCAGGTATTAGCAGGGGCACAATCTAGGGATAACTCTGGTGTGGATACTTTACTGAGACCCAAAGTAAACACCATACAGGCAGCATCACAGCAAAGCAGGGATGCTGGCATTCCAGCACACCTGGTGAAGCCTGCACCTGGCCAGCAGCACACAAAGCTGCCTTCCAAACATTTGGGAGTCTCGCTGCAGATCTGGCAGTGCTGCAGGAGCTGTGTTAGAGCCCTGGCCTGGGAGTCATGGAAACCAAGTTTCATACAAAGGTTCATCCAAGGTCTCATAATCTACTCAATGAGGCAAGCTCCTTTACCATTCTCCACCTGTTTCTATTTCTACATTTCAAAGTGGTGGATGATCCTCCTTCTTAAAAAAAAAAAAAGTGAGAAAAGGAACCTAACATTTGCAGAGCAGCAACTATGTGCCAGGCTTATACTAGGTGCTCTACATGAATGTCTATCAGTCAGAGTTTGATCAGAAAAATATAAACCACTCTAAGTATTTTAGTAGGATGGGATTTAATACAGGGATTGTTAAATACAGGGCAGGGGACTTGAAGGCCAATAAGAACCACTGCTGGCTTTGAGGTAATAAAACATATTTGCATCAGGAAGCTCCTTCAAAGATCTCATCTGTACAGTGGTGGATTAGCCAGTAAGCACAGTATGCACTGGCTTAGCAAGGTACGCACGGGCTTGTGTTTACTGACTAACCTGTAGTGCACAATTCACCTGGCTTTTGCCACATCTCTGTGCACTACAGATTACTTAGTAAACACAATTAAACCCAGATGCAAGAACTACGGCTGCTAACCAAAAAGTCGGCAGTTCGGATCCACCAGCCACTCCTTGGAAACCCTTTGGGGCAGTTCTACTCTGTCGTATAGGGTCACTATGAGTCGGAATTGACTTGATGGCAATAGGTGTTTGTGTTTTTTTTGTTTGTTTTTTTTTAAGTTTCCTCTATTTCATGGTGAGGCTGGGATATGAATAAGCCTGGGTCCCTCTGGCTGTAAAAGCTAGGAGAATGAATGGGATTTTGAGTGATGGAGAGGCACAAATCTGTCCACCTGGGCCCAAAGAGGAAATCTGTGTGCTTGGATGCTGCTCATAAACCAATCCTGCCAGCATGAGGGAGATAACAAAGACACTCAGAGTGAGGTTTTCCCAACAGTCATGCAAGAGTCTATTCGATGCTCACCCACAGTAACAAGGAAGAGTTTGAAGACAATACTACTAAATTCTGAAAGAAAGAAAAAGTTCAAGTGCAATCAGGGGAATATAAGTTAAAACCATGAAGAAATACTCTTTCACAGCCACCAGACTGGCAAAACTGAAGTGTGAGTGAGGATATATAGCCACATAAACTCTCACACACTGCTAGTGGACATGTGAATTGGTATAACCACTATGGAAAACAATATGGAATCACCTCTTATAATTAAGTGTGTGCACCCCATCTAGAGCAAGGGAGAATGAAGAAAACCAAATACACAAGGGAAAGATTAGTCCAAAGGACTAATGGACCACAACTACCACAGCCTCCACCAGACTGAGTCCAGAACAACTAGATGGTGCCCAGCTACCACCACCAACTGCTGTGAAAGGTATCACAATAAAGGGTCCCGGACACTGCTGCAGAAAAATGTAGCGCAAAATTTTAACTCACAAAAAAAAAAAAAAAAATGATCAGAATTACTGGTCTGACAGAGACTGAAAAAACTCTGATAGTATGGCCCCCAAAGACCACTTTAGCTCAATAATAAAGTCACTTCTGAGGTTCACCCTTCAGCCAAAGAGTAGACAGGCCCATAAAACATAATGAGACTAAACGGGCACACCAGTCCAGGGGCAAGGACAAGAAGGCAGGAGGGGACAGGAAAGCTGGTAATGGGGAACCCAAGGTCGAGAAGGGGAGACTGTTGACATGTCATGGGGTTGGCAACCAATGTCACAAAACAATATGTGTACTAACTGTTTAATGAGAAATTAGTTTGTTTGCTCTGTAAATCTTCATCTAAAGTACAATTAAAAAAAATTTCAAAAACAAATGTGTGCACACTCAATGAGCAAGGAATTCCACTCATAAGAATATTTCCTGGAGAAATCCTTGCCCATGTACATAAGATGAAACACATATAGAAATGTTTATAATTGCATTATGCATAACAGATTAAAACTTAAGACAACCCTAATGGCCATCAACATGATGAATAAATAAAGTTGGGTATATTTATACAATGGAATAGTATAAAGCAATGAAAATGAATGGATTACAATTAGCAAGATCAGTGGACTTAAAAAGTTTAATGATGAGAGAAAGAAATCCAAGTTCCTGAAGGCATACTATTCCATTTATATAAAATGGTAAAAATAGACAAAATAGCATATTATTTAGTATTTAGATTACATACATATGTCATAAAACCATAAAGAAAAGTAAGGTAAATATTAATTTTAAACGAACATTCATGGGTTATTTTAGGAGAAGATAGGAATTGGATCCCCACGCGTCTGTCAGTTTGTCATACTGTGGGAGACTGTGTGTTGCTGTGATGCTGGAAGCTACACCACCGGTATTCAAATACTAGCAAGGTCACCCATGGCAGACGGGTTTCAACTGAGCTTCCAGACTAAGACAAACTAGGAAAAAGGACCCAGCGGTCTACTTCTGAAAATTAGCCAGTGGAAACCTTATGAACAGTAGCAGAACACTGTCTGATATAGTGCCGGAAGATGAGCCCCTCAGGTTGGAAGGCACTCAAAAGACAACTGGGAAGACCTGCCTTCTCAAAGTACAGTTGACCTTAATGACATGGACGGAGTCAAGTTTTCCCAACCTGCATTTGCTGATGTGGCACAACTCAAAATGAGAGGAAACAGCTGCAAACTCATGATAAACGGAGAAAAGACTAAGTTGTCAAGGATTTCATTTTACTTGGATTCACAATCAACACCCGTGGAAGCAGCAGTCAAGAAATCAAAAGATGCATTTATTAGGCAAATCTGCTATAAAAGACCTCTTCAAAGTGTTGAAAAGCAAAGATGTCACCTTGAAGACTAAGGTGGGACTGACCCAAGCCATGGTGTTTTCAAGCGCCTCATATGCACGCGAAAGCTGGACGATGAATAAGGAAGACTGAAGAAGAATTGACGCCTTTGAATTGTGGTGTTGACGAAGGATATTGAATATACCATGGACTGCCAAAAGAACAAACAAATCTGTCTTGGAAGAAGTACAGCCAGAATGCTCCTTAGAGGTGAGGATGGCAAGACTACGTCTTACATACTTTGGACATGTTATCAAGAGGGATCAGTCCCTGGAGAAGGACATCTATGCTTGGTAAAGTGGAGGGCCAACGAAAAAGAGGAAGACCCTCAACAAGATGAACTGACACACTGGCTTCAACAATGGGCGCAAGCATAACAACGATTGTGAGGATGGCACGGGACTGGACAGTGTTTCCTTCTGTTGTACACAGGGTCGCTATGAGTCAGAACCGACTGGACAGCACCTAACGACAACAGAACTGGATGGAATGAAGGAAAGGCTTAGAAGGTGCCTCTGTGGTACCCGTAATGATCCTGTTTCTTAAGTGGGATGGTTGATTTTAGGGCATTTATTACTTCTTACACTATGTGTATGTGTAATGTACACTCTTGTATGTGTATGCTGCGTTTCGTATCCAAAAAACAAAAATCAGAGTGGAGACTTTCTGTCAGTCTCTGCCTTCCTCCAGCCCCACCCAGTTATAGTGTGGTGCTGGGGATACCAACATGCAACCTGTCCATCCCATTCTGGCCTTTCAAATGCAGTCAACTTATACATACTTTGAGGCAATCCGAAGTTTACCAAAGGTATATGAACGCCATCCCCAGAACTACTCCTGACTACCGCTTACTTGTCAGCTCCTCAATGCAGGGCAATATACCACAGTGTTTAAGAGCATGAACTCGGGAACCTGAGTACCTGAGTTTAAACCTCTGCCCTGCCACTTGCTAGCTGTGTGACCTTGGGAACATTATATAACCTCTATGCTTTCCAGTCAGTAAAACAGTACTTACCTAATGGGGTTGTTGCTATGAAGATGTAATGAATTAATGCATGTAAAACACTTAGAGGAGCCATGGTGGTGCAGTGGTTAAGCACTCAGCTGCTAATGAGTCCACTATCCACTCCTTGGAAACCCTGTGGGGCAGCTATGAGTCAGAAGTATTTTTTAAAACACTTAGTGTTGGCATACGGTGAATGTCATGTTGTCAATTCTTACCATTACTTCTTACTTTTCCCCTTACCAGATTCCTTGATCACCCCATCATTCTTATTTGACTCTACATCCTAGTTCCTACTGCGTACTTGGTCCTATTCTTAAGAACAGGGGTCAACAAACTACGGCCTACAGGCCAAATCTGGCCCACTGCCTGTTATTGTAAATAAAGTTTTATTGAAACATGACCACACTCCTTAATTTATATATTGTCTGTGACTGTTCTCGTGCTACAATAGCAGAATTGAGTAGTTGTGAAACAGACTATATGAATGCAAAGTCTAAAATATTTACTATCTGGTTCTTTACAGAAAAAGTTTGCTGACCTCGGTTAACAATAGGGCTGAACTCTGCTCTCCTGGCTTTGATCTTGTCCTCTCTCATAACCTCCCTCCCACAGATCCAATTCTAGATCTCTGTACTCCGACCTCAGGCACAGTGACTAGTGAAGGCTATATAGTCTTATGTCCTTGGGCGAGAGGGATCGTGAAGTCAAGTCTACCTCTGTTGGCCATCTATCATCATGGGCAGACAAATGGACACACCCCAGTGTCCAAGCCAATCCTGACCTAGGCAAAGTACGTGACACGACTCTGGCTCGTAAAGCCTGTATAGCGATAGTAGTAATAGCATCAGAACCTGTCTAAATTCACAAGGGGGAGGGATGAGAATTACCATCAGGATCAGCCCAAAGTGGATTCCTGCGGTGTGGAGGTCAGACATACCTCCACTCTCTAACCTTTCTATCAATTCTAACACCAGCCGTCATCACCAAGTCTGCCGCAGGGCTCCTTCTGGGCCTATTGCTGTCTTTAGTGTTACAGCTCTTGACCCGTGTTACAGTTCTTTTAGAAGTTTCCTTGTGGCCTCTGTTTTTCTCTGCTTCTTCTCTCTTCTTGCCTCTCCTCCTGCTTCTTTCCTCTTTCTTCTTCTGTCTACCAGCCCTCTGTAGGGTTGGCTGCATATGTAAGCAAACTCTTGATCAGTTTCAAGGCATGGCCCTCCCACCAGGGCCACGAACTGAACATCCCCTCTCAGTAGGCCACAGACACATCATATGCATAGTAGGCTATAGCCACTTCATCTGCATAAATATACTGACCAATCCCGGCAAGGCATGTAAAATAGACCAATCACAGTGCAGGCTGCAGCCCAGCGCCAGACAAAAAGTATCAAACCACAACTTGTTTACAGCTTACTCAGGAAATGTAAATCAATCTGGACAAAAGTAACAAAACTTCTGGGGTAGAAAACTAGGGCAAAGGAAACTAACTCCTCAGGGCTTAGGGGAAAAAAATCTCCCAGAGATGTTTTTCCAAAGAACCAAGGCAAAAGGCCACATAAACGAACTGATTTTTCCAAAGGTCTTACTACCCTGTATTAGAAATTTCCAACAGAATTATCATTGTGATTACCTGACTTTGGAATAGAACATGTGAAAACATAATGAATATACACCATAGGAGTCCCTGCGTGGTGCAAACAATTAAAAGCTTTGCCACTAACCAAGAAGTTGGTGGTTTCAAATCCACCCAAAGTGACTTAGAAGAAAGGCCTATTGATCTACTTCCAAAAACTCAGCCATTGAAAACCCTATGAACCACTGTCCTAGTCTGACACGCATGGAGATTCTATGAGTTGGAATCGATTCAACAGCAACTGGTATGCACGTAAATACCTACAAAGATAATTTTTAACTATCAGCAAGACCTGGCCATTAAAAATGCCTGAAATCTTACATATTACCTACTTTATCCCCCTAAGTAAGGCAAAGTCATCTTAAGTCAATAAGTATGAAGTTATATGATTCTCTTGATGAGTCTCAGCGGTAAACAAGTCATTGTAAAACAAGCATCTATTTTTTATGCAATCCTTATTGTGCCAGCTTGGTCTCCATGACTTCACCCACCCAAGACACCACACCCTCTTTGCAATCCCAAATGGGAAATCCTCCCATAGGGTGAAGAGGTGACTCAAAGACAAAGACTAAAACAAATCCAGAAAGAATGCAAAGACAAGGAGTTTTGGCAAATCAGCCATTTCCACCCAGGGAAGGAAAAACCACCAGGAATGCCCTCCTTTGTATGCTATTCTGGTCACTTGTGATTAATAGCCTGTCACACTGTCAGGAGAACCCAGACTCCATCAAGTTGACACACGGAAGCTCTACATGCCAAGGGAGGGCACATTTCAGGGCAAACAGTGCCAGGGGGATGCACCGTGTGTGTATATATAGATACATACCTGCCACTCACATCCCTTGATCCTGAAACACTGCTGGATTCCTCCCCCCAACACACTCCCCACATCACATTCAGCAAGCAGCTGTGAAAGCTGTTATAACTGACTACAGAGCAACAGAAAAGGAACAGGTAAGTGTTTCATGAGGGGGAGGTGTGAGAAAAGGGATCCAAAAAAACTCCACTGCTGTCCAGTCAATTTAGACTTATAGCGACCCTATAGGACAGAGCAGAACTGCTCTACAGGGTTTCCAAGGCTGTAATCTTTATGGAAGCAGTCTGCCACATCTTTCTCCCATTGGGCGGCTGTGTGGGTTCAAACCACTGACCTTCAGGTTAGCAGCCGAGTGCTTTAACCACTGCACCACCAGGTCTCCTTGATAAAAGGGACAGGGCAGTTTAATTGGGCAACTTAGAAAAGAATGAGGTAAGATAATGAATGTGTTGCCATAGAAATCAGGTCACAGTCTCTAATACTGCTCTATAACAGCCTATATTCTGAGAAATGGGTAAATCCTTTTTTTTTTTTTAACTCATGAATATTATCTTTATAGAGATATTAACAGTCTAGTCAGGGTACTTCATTTTCCCACCCATTAGTGAAGCAATACATGAATGAGCTATGAAGATATGAAACATGCCCTCTAGAAGAGAAGAATGTTAAAATCCTTTGAGAATCCTAAAAGGATTCTCTATAGTTTATCTTTGTTCCTTATTAAATTCGCTGTCACATTTCTCTTTACTTCCCATAAACATCTTATTTTCCAAGCCTGGTCTTCAATAAAATATGCACACAAGAGGACTCAAGAAATTAATGTCTGTGAAGTTTGGCCTCGTAATCAAATGCACCCCAACTTTCTGTATCAACAAAGGCACGATCATCTCCGAAGTCGCTGGACTGTGAAAGCAAATCTGATTCCCCAGGGTGAATTTATTTATAACTCCTCCTTTTGGCACATGGGGTTTAAGGTGACTTTAAAACAGTAAAATATAAATTAAAATAAAAATTCAGGACTAAAAATGTAAATGTAAATGAAAGATCAGCAGGAGACAAAGGATGGTGCAATATAATGCTCATAATGCCCTAATTGTGGACTAGCTGAACCAACAATTTGACTGAGCATCCTGGTGGTCAAAGCGAAAGGAGAAAGCATGAAGAAAATAAATAAATGAATAAGATATACCATCCTTCAGAATACACCAAGCTTTTCTTAGAACTCAGTACGGAAAGAAATTTCTCATTTAGAGATTCATCTACGGACCACTGGAAGATATGTGTATCAACCCAATTGCAAATGCAGTAATGGGTTGCTTTAGGCCCTTTAGGCATGAAGCCAAAGTTCAAACCCGGAAAGCCATCTTGAGGTGTAAGGAAAGAGAAGGGCAGAAGCCACGAAAGGTGGAAGGTGAGGGAACAATACAGAGGACCTACAGAGCACTCTGAACAATAATACAACTTTCAAGGAGAATTCTCACACACTCACTTCCAAACATTTCTTTCAACTAACCTTTTGGTAAGAATCAGAGAGTGGATAGTTTTTTATAATCTGACCTAGAATGCAGATATACACAGGTGAAGATTAACCAGTAAACAAGGTACACATGGGTCTACTTGTGCTTACTTACTAATATGTAGTGAACAATTTCACATGGGCAAAAAACAGGTGAAACGGTGCACTACAAATAAGTACACACGAGTAAGCTCATGCATACCTTGCTTATTTGGTAATTTGCCCCTGGATACTGCTTTGTTTTTTAATTATCCAGGTGGACAACCTAGTGTACGACTAAGCATCGATCACCCTGGAAAACTAGAAAACTACCTTCACCTCACTGTTGGTCATTTTTTTAATTAACTTTTATAAATTTTATTATAGATGTGATATTTTTTCAGTTTAAGTTTTTGTAAAAATACTGATTTAAAGTATCACAAGATATTAAGTACCACACTATCTTGGGATGTGTACCTCACAGATGAAATTCCTCTCTCTCTCTTTCTCTGTCAACATAAACTCATTGCCATTGAGTCGATTCCAACTCATAGTGACCCTATAGGACAAAGTGGAGTTTTACCTTTACGGAAGCAGACCGTCACATCCTTCTCCCTTGGAGGAGCTGATGAGTTTGAAGTGCTGACCTTTTGGTTAGCAGCTAAGTGCTTAACCACTGCACCACCAAGGCTCCTCACTGTCAATATAAACCAAAAAAAAAAAAAAAAAAAAACCCATTGCCACTGATTCTGACTAACAGTGACCCTACAGGACAGAGTAGAACTGCCCCATAGGGTTTCCAAGTAGAGGCTGGTGAAATCAAACTGCTGACTTGTTGGTTAGCAGCCGAACACTTAACCACTGCACCACCAGGGCTCTGCAGTCAACATAGAGAGATAAAGATAGATAATGATAGAGAGAGGCAGACAGACACCATGCTTAGCTATACCTCTGTAAGTTTCAAGTTCCACTGTCAACGTAGAGAAAGATAGATAAACGGTGGAAGACAGACAGATAATGATAAAGAGAGGCAGACAGACACAACGCTTAGCTATACCTCTGTAAGCTTCAGGTGGGTGTGGATTTCACATTTACATCAACCAGTGATCATGTAAAGCCCACAATTTATAAATACTGGCATTGAACCGAGTAGCAGACTGAGATTAGCAGTTAGAAAGTGGCAGGAAAGCATTTTAACTCAAATCTACTCCAGAGCCTCCATCTGAATTGCCCTTCTCTATTGCCTCTCTTTCACTGATTATCTTTCATTCGCTCAGTCAACTTTACAACACCGATTGTTGCTTAACCCGTGAGACAGGTGATAGGTCGTTGTTTTTTCTTTCACGTTTCTTGACAATGTGTGTTTCCTTTTCTGTAAACTGCAGGTTTTCTTTAAGGATATTATCTATTGATTGATTTGTAAGACTTCTTTAAAAATTAAAGATATTAACCTTTTACCTGTCAAGTTCATTTAAAAATTTATTTTCCCAGGTTTTTTTCTTCTTTTAATTTATGGTGGTTTTTTATATATAAAATTCACGTGCAGAGTATGATCACAATCCATCAATTTTCCTTTAGGATTTCTTCTGTGGTTGTAAAGTTTTTGTTTACTCCAAAATAATATAAACACCTGCTTATATTTTTCAAAGCATTCTAATAGTTTAATTTTTTCACCTTTAAACCCTTTGCCATTTGAGATTTAGTCTTATATAAAGATTTTGAATGCTCCTTAATTTTGCTTCTTTAGGTGTTTTTACTGTTCCCATGTAATTTTCTCAACACTATTAAAAAAATATGCTTTTCCCCTACTGATCTGACACGCTACCTTTTATACACCGGGTCAACTGTTGTATAGCAGAAAGACAGAGAATGAGAATGGCTCCGGGGTTTCCATTTCAAGTATGATGCCTAGTGTTTTTGTCAGGTATATTTTTAGTATGTAAAGGAACTATTCTTCGAGTCCTATTTTACTTATAAATTTACTTTAATCATGAATAGCTAGTCATGCATTTTCTCTAATACAATAGATTATCATGATATGTTTTTTATTAATGAACCATCTTTAGATTCCTGGAACAAAACCTACTTAGTCACAGCACGTAATTCCTTTAATATACTATATGTCATGCACTGATCTTTTGTTTAGAATTTTGCATTTCTAAGAGATCAGTCTGTAGCTCTCTGTAGTTATGCTAGTTATGAGAAAAGCGAACACCTGCCTTTATGTGCTCAAACACTTCAAGTGACACAAGCATTTTATGCTCTATAATGGTTTGAAGGAATGCATCCCTAAAGTCATATGGGTGTGACACCTTTCCAATGGTTATTTTTTACACATTTTTCATAACTTATGTCACGTTCTTTTTAGTTTTTTCCATCTCTTGTAGTCAATTTTTTTATATACTGTCACATAAAATTATTCTTTCATCCATTTATTTATATGTATTAGCATGTATGGCCACAAAATTCTACTTTTTCTGATATGTGTGTATAAACATATATAAATAACTAATTACATTTCCTTAATCATTTCTAATAGAGTATATGGCTATTTCTTTTTATTTCTCTGATTACTTCTATGAGGGTTTTGCTCATTTTACTGGTCTTGATTTAAAAAGAAAAGAAAGAAAAAAAAGAAACTTTAGTATTTATCATTTTTATTGCTTTCAAATGAATTAATTTATACTTATGTATTCATTCACTTCTTCCTTGGATATGCTGCTGTTGCTAACCAAAATAAAACCCCATTGCCATCGAGTCGATTCCCATTCATAACGACCCTATAAGACAGAGCAGAACTGCCCTATAGGGTTTCCAAGGAGCAGCTGGTGGATTTAAACTGGCAACCGTTTGTTAGCAGTCATAGCTCTTACCCACTTTACCATCAGGGCTTGTTGTTAGCTGCCATCAAGTCAATTCCAGCTCAGGCCAACCCCATGTGTTACAGAGCAGATTTTTCCACAGAATTTTCTAGGCTGTAGTCTTAACAGAAGCAGATCGCCAGGCCTTGTCTCCCACAGTACCACTGGGTGGGTTCAAACCGCCAACCTTTAGGTTAGCGGTCAAGCACTGTTTGTATCACCAAGGGACTTTCCCTTCAATAGGACTTTTTCATTTTTATTTTACCATTAGTAATTAGACTATGTCCCTTTGAAACATTTAATTTTTTCATAAAATTCTTCTTTTTCTGATATCAACCGTTTCCTTTTGTTTAAAATTGCATGTAAATATATGTCCCTCCTCTTACTTTTAAGCTCCTCTTCCATTTGTCTGGGAGTAACTATTTGAAACCTCAAAAGTTGGATTTCATGTCATTCTAGGAGTTTTCCACACTTACATTTGCCAGGTAATGTGGAAAACTCCTGGGATTTACATTAAAATCCAATGTAAATTTACATGAAAGCTCCTAAATACCTGACTCCCATATTATCCTGCAAGGCAATTTTAAAAGGTGGAAAATGTCCATTAACATCGGAATGGAAATGCACACTAGAGTCTGTGTGTGCAGATGTGCCTGTGCACACATGCACGCAAGGAGCTGTACACACGCGTACACGCATGTGTGAGTACATGCACGCGTGCAGTGTGCATATGGTCTGAAGACAAAGACGGCCAAAGAGACTGAAGTGTGACCGTAACAGAAGAAGAAGGATCGGAAATAAAAATAAAATTAAAAGCAAGATAACTCCATCTCCTGGGCATGTTTAGCAGCTTCTTGACTCTTGACAAAGAATGACAGTCCAGCAGAGCAGCTGTATCCAGATACCCTAAGATATGGTGAGCTATCACATTTCCTACAAAGGCAGAGGCATATGGGCAGCACAGGAAAACAAGCTCAAGATATTCCAAAGGGCAGGAGAAAACTAGTTTGAATACAAGGATGACCTCAAGACTTCATGAGAGGTGATACTTCCAGGAGCTGCAAAATTTTGCTTTATATCCTTATGCATATAATAGTGGTAATATTTGAATCAACAACTACAGCTTACTTGAGTCTTTCCATAATCAAATTTGTAACCGTGTTCTGATATTTCTATCAACTCTCCATTCAGGATCTCAGAATGATTTCTTTACATTTCGAGGCTCGTGCTGGTTACCTATCTGAACTGACTAACCCCATGACCCTCCTCTCTAAGTACTGCGTTCAGCCAGCTCAACTGGGCTACTGAATCCATCCTAGGTGGGGACTCAAGAGGACCTTCCACAACACAGGGTCCTGGCCAACTGCCAGACCCTGGTGACCCAACTGAACCAACCTTCTGTTTTATAAGGAGTAGGAACGAACAGCATACCCTGCCGAAGAGAAGAGGCGAACCCGGGCTTCCTGGCATGTGTCACCGCAGCATGCGGTTTGGGAATTCAGTGTTCCCCTAAGGAATTCTCTCTGCTTGCTGCACAGGAAGACCAGTTACCCACAGGAGTGGGAAGACTAAGAGCCAGAACACACCTGCTCCCTACTCATTTACACAAAATCAAACACATCCCAGAGAACGATATGATTTATTTTTTTTTCCTCCAGCAAGGTATAAAAATATGTCTCTTTTAAAGGAAGAAACATTTTAATACAGCCGTGGGATGTTTACACAGGTTTTTGAAAGGGAGTTCAATCCACTGCCTTCATTAAGAAGCGTTTATCTTTCTCAAGCATACTCTCTTCCACTGTTCATGGTCTGCCAGGTGAGCTTACCTGCTCCATCAGCCTACAGGTGTAGGTATCCAGAATGGTATAGATGGGCATCTTGGGAGGGGACCGTCATCAGTAAAGAGTCATCCTCACACGCCTGTGACCTCCTGGGGGCAGGTGCTCCCACAGAGCCCACTGTGACCTTGTTGGCAGGTGGCCTGAGGACCCCTTAGGCTCTGTTCCTCCTCACCTGTACCACGCTGTTGGCAACCTGAGGCTTTAGCATCCTGCCATAAGCCATTTCCAAGGGGCTACTAAATACGCTGTCAAGAACTACTTTACATATCAGTGTCTCCTTCTAAACTGTTTTATTACACGCATAGTGTAGTCAACCTGTAAACCAAGAAATATGATGAAGAATGAGGCACAGGTGTTCCAGGTGGGCTTTATCAAAGCACAACAAAACCACCCACAGACGTCTGGATGCATCCCTGTCTCCTTCAGCAGGTTTTTATGCCCCCTCCCCCAACACACATCTACATTCAGAGAATAGGAAAAACTGGGAAGTCAGATGTTATTCACATAGTGCAGTGTTTAGCAGGCCCTGGAGGAAGAGGGCCATTGTGTTTTTCCAGGAAAGTAGCCAAAGAGAGGAGCCCTGATGGCGTAGTGGTTAAGAGCTTGGCTGTTAAGCAAAAGGTCAGCAGTCTGAATTCATCAGCCTCTGCTTGGAAACCCTATGGGGCAGTTCTACTCAGTCCTATAGGGTCGCTGTAAGTCGGAAATGACTCGACTGCAGTGGGTTTGGTTTTGGTTTTTTTGGGTAGCCAAAGAGATGCTCTCCTTTGTGCTTGCCCCAGTGGGCTTGTGGGCAGCAATCCCACAAGTCCAAAGTGCTGGTGTGTAACTTTGCTAAATGTTTCACACAAAGCCTGATTTTCTTACCTTGTGTTTGTGCTCTCACCTTCTTCTGAAGACACACACAGCCATTCAGAGCTATGCCAAGCTCTTCTGGATTCCCTGGACCACAGCCCCTGAACAGCCCTGACATGCAGATTTATCCCGGCTTTGTAACACCAGAGTCAGATTCCAAGACCTTCAAATGATACACAGACATTGCAGGATAAAGCATGACCCAGATATTAGCTGTACATGCTGTTTCTCTCCTCTATTCTGCCAGCTCTGACTGGTTAGAGTACCAGGCTAATGAGGCCAAGGCCTCCCACGTTCCCACTTCTGAGGGGTTTCAAGAGAGAGTGCTGATTCAGGTCTCAAAGATGTGTGGGAAATCCTTATTTGGCCATTTAGCACAGATGCTGCAGGGGGAGAATTTCCGTATCAGATGTATCAAATACTTTATATCCTCAATGTCCTTCCAACTGAGACGCCGATGATCCACACACATTTACAGTACACAGCGGTCCTTTCACGAGGCCCATTTCTCCAGCTTGTCCAACAGGCCAAGGCAAGGCAAACACAACAGATCAAGTGAAACAGAGGCACTCTGGAATGGGTAATGGCAAGTTTTAACTGATGTTTTGTTCTCTCTTGGTATTATGGGTTGATCTGATTCCCACTAAAAGATATATCCTGTCCTAACCCCAAGTACCTATGAATGTGACCTTATCTGGAAATAGAGTCTTTGGATATGTAACCAGTTAACATGAAGTCTGCCTTAGGCTCGGTTCTCTAAGAAGCAAAACCAGTGAAGTGTGTATATATATACATATATAAAGAGAAGAGAGAGAGAGTTTTCTCAAGGAAATGGCTCACGCGGTTGTAGAGGCTGAAAAGTCCCAAGTCCGTGGGTCAGGCATCAGGTTGGAGGCTTCTCCTTACTCACATAGCACCAGGAGCTGACAAACCCAAGACCAGCAGGTCAGATGGCAGGCTGCTGGCTCAAGTCCCAAGAACCAGAGTTCAGATGATGACAAGCTAAATGCAGGATCCAGAGCAGAGAAAAGCCAGCAAGCTTTGCCAAAAAGTCAATATATGTTGGATACAGGCCATACCCCCAAGGAAACTCCCTTTCAGCTGACTGGTTGCTCACAGCAGATCTCATCATGGAGGTAACTGCATTATTACATAACTGCCAAACCATTGAGAATCATGGCCCAGCCAAATTGACACACAACCTTAATCATCAGAAAGTCATACTGTAGCAGGGTTAGCCCTAATCCAATATGACTGTTGTCCTTATAAAAAGCAGCAGAGACACAGACAGACACAGGGAAGACAGCCATGTGCCATGTGAAGACAGATGTAGAGGGTGAAGTTATGCTGCCACAAACCAAGGAATGCCTGGGGCTTCCAAAAGCTTGAAGAGACAAGGAAAGATCATCCCCTAAAGTTTTCAAAGAGAGCATGGCCCTGCTGACAGCCTGAATTCAGACTTCTAGCCCCCACAATTATGAGAGAATAGATTTCTATTGTTTTAAGCCACCCAATTTATAGTACTTTGTTATAGCGAACTCAACCCATTGCCGTCAAGTCAATTCCAACTCATAGCAACCCTACAGGACAGAGCAGAACTATCCCATAGGGTTTCCAAAGAGTGGCTGGTGGATTCAAACTGCCAACTTTTTGGTTAGCAGCCAAACTCTTAACCACTAACCCACCAGGGCCCTAGGAAAGCTATTACAGATGATGAGACATTGTTTCCAGACAGAGAACAAGACAACAAGGATTTCTGATCTGGACTCTCCCCATCTGTAAAGCCCATCCCTCATAATTATCTTTAAGAGGAAACCACTTCAAACAAAGTCTTATGTCACTACAGTCACTAATATCCCTTGTTTCAGGCATAAACGAGACTACCCACCTCATAAATATTGTTACTCAAAAAGACAAAACAAAAACTTGGTAGATTATTCTACCAAGTGATCATCAACAGCAACAGTGAGAGAGCTCTAAAGATATCGAGCATGCAAACAGGAACCCAGAAAAATATCAATAGCCAGAGCCATTCTTAGCCAAAGAACAATCTAGTAGCAATCTCCTGACACTGTGCGACCCCAGAGCTCTGAGGTGTGCTGCGGGAGTGGACTGACTGCTTGCCTTTGGGAAGCATTATTCCTGTTTGAGAAAAGCTGTAGGAGAATCTTCACACAGCTCTTTGGAGCCTCCAACGGGGTCTCTCTATAGCTTGGTTGTGTTTTGTTTACACAGCTCCTTGGGGAAGGTTAACAAGAAGGTATAAAATAATACAGCTCACAGCCCTTCTGCACCTCAGTATTCAGAAAATCAAAATGCTGACTGTTACAAAAGACAGAGAGAAGATGAGAGGCATTTTCAACAGTGTGGATTAAAACCCCAACACTGATACTCTTCTCTTACCGGCACTTTTTTTTTTTTTTCAGGTCAGATATGAATCAACGAAAGCGATGCACTTAAAGATGATTTAATAACACTGGGTGATAAGTGTTTCTGGAATGATCAGACAAAATTCCAGCACTTTGTCAAGCTATAGTGCTGTTTGCCATCTCCCGTCAGCTTATTTCCAAAAGAAGTCAGAAAATGCAGTCTGAAGCTCCCTAAGAAGGGAAATGGCATTGTGGTACTTAAGTGCAAAAATCAACTATTTGGGAAACCTATAACGAGAATTTTAGATGTATGGTGAGAAGGAAAATAATGCAGCTTAAAATTTGTCTGTTAGTGTTTCAACATCCAGGATAGTACACTTAATTTATCATTGAAAGGACTGTGACCCAAAACTTGTACTCAAGGAAACTTGTACTCAGGGACACAGAATTAAAGCCCCTGGGGATTCAGAAAACAAATTGGAAAGAAATAAATAATGTTGGTAATAATAATAATAAAATGACCACCAGAATGGCTAAAATAAAGAGAACCAATACCAAGTGTGGGTAACGATATGGAGCAACTGGAACTCTCATAGCATATACTGCTGGTGGGTTTGCTGGTGGATAAACTGGCAACAACTGCTTTTGAAAACTGTTTCAAAATATCTACTACTGTTGAATATGTGTCTACCCTATGACTCAGCAATGCCACTCGTAGGCAAGTATTCAACAGAAGTCTACACAGTGCTCACTAAAAGACATGTACTAGCATCTTCATGACGGCACCGTTCATAATAGCCCCAAACTGTAAACACTCCCAATGTCCCTTTAAGAGTGGTTAGTAAATTGTAACATATTCATATGATGGAATGCTATGCAGTAATAATGATGAATAAACAAATAGGCACAGCAATGTGGACAAAGCTTACTTATGTATTGTTGAGTAAAAGAAGTTTGAAGCAAAAGATTACATACTGTTTAATTCCATTTATATAAAGTTCAAAATCAAGCATAACTGATCACTGGTGTTAGAAGATAGACAGTGGCTATTTTGAGGGCAGATAGAGAGTGAACAGAGGCACAAAAGGGGTTTCTAGGGAGCTGATAATGTTGAATTTCTTCATCTGGATATTGCTTACACGAATGTGCTCAATTTGCAAAAATTCAACAAGCTGCACACTTAAAATTTGGGCACTTTTCTGTATCTGTGTTACACTTCAGTAAAATATTTATTTTAAAAATTGATTACAGAGATTATGGTGGATATAAAAGATAAATTAATTCCACATAAAATTGTTCATAAATAACTAAACAAATGTTACTACAAGAATTCAAATACTGTGCCAAAGAAAGATTTCCAGAAATAAAAGAATTAAATTTGTAGATGAGAAAGGTGGTAAACTCCCTTCCTCAAAAATAATAATAATAAAAAATTTTAAAAGTAAACATCATGATCTTAACCCACCAGAGTTACTGAAATTCAAAGATAAAATCCACACTGGTGACTCTGGCTTCTGGTAATGGTGGATCTGTAATTCTGAACAACCCTGCTACCGAGGGCAACTAGTGGAAAAGCTGGACAAAATACTTTTTAGAAAAAAAAAAAAAAAATATGCTGAAAAGCATCCAAGAGCTAATAATATAGAAAAGAATGAACATCACAAGATCTAGGAAAAGTCAAAGATAAAAGAAGGTGAGCCTCCATAAAAATCACTTTTGTTGTAAGGATTTCACAAACCCGGGAAAGTCAGGAGAATACCAGCCATGTTCTATTTCTTCACCTGGCTGAGGGATCACGGGTGCCCCCCTGTACTTGGTGGATTTTTTTTATGTATGTTAGAGTTCACAAAACAATGGTTTTAAAAAGGAAATATCAAGCCAGCATTCAAGAAGGAAAAGAAAAAAGAAAAAACCAGAGTTGATCTCAGATTTATCCAAAGTAATACTATCAAAGCCAGAAAACAGTTCTGAGGGAAAAATGCTGCACAAGTATCCCTTCAAATATTAAGCATGAAAGTGAGAGACATTGGCTAGCGTCTAATAACGAACAAAATCCAGCACTTGAGGGTCTTTCTTGTGAAAACTACAAGAGGAGGAAATTCTGCCAGCAGAGAAATAGATACAGCAAAATAAAGACAGTGAGATAGGAGAAGCCATGAAACAAGAGCTGGTGGTTAGCAATAAATTCATTTAAAGGTAAAACTTACTCCATGCAACCGTGAGAATTACGAGATCACTGGTTCCTTTAATATCACCTCAAATTTATCTCAGTTAAATTAAAGAAGGATTATGTTTAATACTTTCAGTAAAAATAGTATGTGCTTTATGATCCCAATCTCTCTATTTTTTCTCTCTCTCTGTCTCTCTCTCTCTCCTTCTATCTGTACACTATTAATAAAGGAATATCTGAAATCGTGTTCACTAAATATTAAAAACAGGTGTTTCGAGTAGTGGGATTTTAGGTCATTTTTTTCCTTCTTTGAATGACCTGTTTCACTGTATTTTTTATTTGAAGATGAGCATATATGTTTATAAAAACAATAGTCATTATTTTTTCAAAAAATAAAATAGGAATAGTAAAAACAAACATAAAGTGTTTACACAAAAGTTAGGTAGAGTGTTTCCCTTAGCAACACTGAAAGAGATAGTTAAACATTGTCAAAATTCGATGAACACACAATTTAGCAATCAACAAAATAACTGACTGTCAGCATGTAAATTATTCATATTTTAATTTTTGAACTGTTTACTCTTTTCAAATATTTATTTCTCTTCTTAAAGCAAACACATTCATTCAGGAGCCTAAAATAAAAATGGAAGAAAATTTTGTACCAAACCGGGTTTAAATTACATATTGGACATGTGGGTTCAACAGAAAGAAACTCCTGACAGTAGAAATGTGTTGTGGATTGAATGGTGACCTTGTCTGGAAATAGGTTCTTTTCTTTGAAGATGCCATCAGTTAAATTAATGAGGTCATTCCAGAGTAGGGCGGGTCATAAACCCTTCTGAGTGGTGTCTTAATTTAGAGTCACACAGGGTGAAGATGCCCTGTGAAGATACTTCTAGAAGTCAAGGAAGGCCAATAAATGCCTGAGGCTACCAGAAGAAGCTGGAAGAGACAAGGAAGGATCTTCCCCTAGAGAGGTTAGAGCCAGCATGGCCCTGCCCATGCCCTTAATTCCGATTCCTAGTCCCCAGAACTGCAAGACAGCAAATTTCTGTTCTTGAAAGCCACCCATTTTGCGGTATTTATGTTAGAGCAGCCCTATGAAACTAAGACAATATATTAAATGGTTACAGTACTACATGCTTTATTAAATTCAGCTTCTATAAAACCACTGTTTTCCACCCTAAAATGATTTCTTCCAACCCAGTTGCTATATTTCCATTCCTTAGCGCCACCAGTTCTTCTGAACCAGACCAAAAGCTTCCATCACTTTTCGATACTCTCTTCTTCATTGCTCATGACATCCCGTCAGGGGCTGCTATCAAAATTCGACCTCTGAAAAACTGAACACATCCTCTAATCCATCCATTCCCACTGTCTCTGAAAGCAAGCCCTGATTATCTAGCATCCAGACTGGCCATGTATCTAGTCCCCCAACTAGTCAAAATTAGTTTACAGAAGTTTATAAAATTGTGTTTAGGCCACATTTATACAGTTCCTCACAAGGGAGCACAAGCCCTCATCATTTCTGAATGAATAAATGGGGGAAAAAAACTGAATAAGTGGGAAAAGTGAAATATAAATCATTTTCAAGAAGTGACATTTCATTACTTCCAATTATGAAAAATAATCAAAAGAATGTCAATAAAGCCTTGCAGACTTATTTTAACGAACTAATATGTACTATATATAATAGAAATAAACTGATTTAACCAAGAAAATGAAGGTTTTGAAAGTCTCAAAGAACTTAAAAAAACACTTTCCTTTCTCCTCAGTAATTAAAGAATCTCACTGTAATTTTATTTTTTCCGTCAATTCTGGCAAAGACTAAATCATTCAGCATGCTTCCTTTGAGTTTCTATTGTGTGCCAAGCATAGTGGCTGCCCCTGGGAAAAAAGAAAAAGGCTCAAAAGGGCCCCACCCCTCAAGGAGGCCTCAATCCAGTCAGTTTATATATAAATTATTGCACACATTCTGATTTAATGGTGTGTAAGGGAATCTTAAAACATGAGGTACCTGAGAGGATCTGAAGTGGCCGACTTGAGGTCTGAGTGCTACTCCTTGTGGCTAGTTTCATTTCCACCCTAGCAAAAGCCATTTCCATGCAGACATAATCCTGAAACTAAGAAATGTCCGACAATGATGATGTAACTACACTGTGACTCCCCTGAGAGAGGACTGTCCAGTAACGATGCTGTAACTAACCCGTGACCCACTCCTTGTCACATACCCTTATGATTAACACATTCTAACCAATCTAAGAAAGACATGTGTATCCTTTTAGGCCGATTGGTCTACGAGATCCTGCCACAGGAAGTCCTGCCTTACAAGTTCCTCCCACAGGAAGTCCCAACTTAAAATAATCTACTACCAATTGAGTAATGTCTTTCGATGATCTAAGCCTGTAATTACCAATCAAGTGATGTCTTTCAATGATCTAAGTTTGTAAATACCAATCAAATGCTGTCCTTTGTTTCCCCCTTATGAAATGTCACTGCTTAGTCTCCATATTGGATTCCTGGATTCCACAGCATGGAGTTCAGCCTATTCCCAGCTCAAGCTGTCTCTTTTCTTTCAATTAATCAGAGTACAAATAGTTACTCTAGGACAATGGGATGAAAATAACGAAAGTTGTAGTTTACTATCCAGTGATCTTTCTGTTCATTCATGTGCTGAAGACACAATGGTGAACAGAAGACAGCCATAGCCTTCTGAGGAAGACAGACATGAAGCATTAACAGGAATCTGAATAGAACTTCAATAAAGATATGTACAAGGTGCTATCAGAGCAGAGCTGATGCATCTTAAATCTGTGGATATTCTGAAACACGGCCCAAAGAAAATGGAAACTAGGCTGAATCTTGAAGACTGAATGAGAGCCTCTGAGGCAGTCAGGCAGGAAGGGCATTCGAGTTCTGGCTCAGGATTTGAAAGGAGAAAACACTCAGCCTGTCTTGACTACAGGGTGTATGGAGTCAAGAGGCACTAGAAAGGCAAGTAGAATCAAAATATAAACCCAGGGAGCATTTTCAGTGTTTGAAGTGTTCATTCTGGCAAGAGCGAAGAGTCAGGACAGTAAGGGATGAGAGTAGAGGCAGAGTGAGCAATTAGGAAGTGTTAAGAAAAACTAGATGAGAAATGATGAGAGCCTGAACTCCCTAAAGATAAAATGTTTGAACCTGGCCTAATTTTTTTTTTTTTTTAAGTGAAGTAGTTGGCTCAATTCTCTCTTAACAGGGCTGTGGATGTAAATGGCAGACTGCAGAAGCAATTAAAATCAAATAACCTGCACTATGAATTTCAATTCTCTACCTTCTGGGTGAGATCTCTACTCAAACAATGAGCACTAGGGGGCCGGGAAAGAAGGTTTTGTTAGCATCTGTGTCTCTAATAAACATGACAGGGGTTACTAATCTGCTTTGAGTCAATGACCTCTGAAAATCTGATGAAAACAATGGACTTTTTCTCGGGAAATTACATATACACAATTTTTGAGTGTCGAAGAATGGCCAAGATTCAAGCTTTTATATATAACTAGAATACTTGGAGGACACTGTAAGGAATAGTGCTTCAAGAGCTTCTAAAGATTTAGGATTTCACCCAGTAAAGAATCACTGATTTAGGTGTACTTAAAAATGGTTATATTTTTTATTGGAAATACTAATGCCTGCTTTGAATTTTTAATTAAACTTTGGTTATGTTACTTCATTAATAAACCATATATTCTAAAACGTCCCCAAATTTAGAACCAACTAAATTTTTATCATGCAGATATTGACAAATTATATAGGAATAAAGCGATCTTTAGCACAGCATGACTTCCTAATCACAAAGGAGAGATTCGATATTAATGAAGCCATAATAAAAAGCTCCCTTGTTGATCCCAATAGTAACTGGTCAGGATGCTGCTATTGCTGCTTCTCTCCTCACCCAATGAAGAATTCTGACCCAACCTCCATCATTAGCAACAACATGGAAGGTTGTCCACGCTGCCCTGAGAGTCACAAAGACACTTCTCCCTGACTCCAGAGGCTTACGCTCCAATGTAGGTCCCTGTGGACCAAAATGACATGATGAAAAGAGACGGAGTAAGAATTTAAAGATTTGCCTACACATCTTCTACTGGGTTCATGCATTCAACACGTTTCCTGAGTACCTGCTGTAAAACAGGCAGCATAACAAACACAGAGGCTCTAGCACTAGGAAGACAGAATGGCTGCCTAGGAGGAGCACGCAGCACAGCAGGGAGCACATGCCCTGATCAAGTGGGGAAGGAAATGCCTACAGCACATGCTCATCTTGGGAATGGGAACGTGTCTGTGTGGGCTGGACAGATGGAAACTAAGAGGCTAGCTCTCCAAACCAAAAGTATCAAGCAAACCAAAGAACTCCCTAACATCCAAGGCAGTGTGCCAGAGGGAAGGAATCTGACCTTGAGGAGACAGTACTGGGGGTGAGCCAGCTAATTCAGACGATGCACATGGTAGGGAGGCTGCATTAGGGGATAATTTTGTCTCCGTGTGAAAACTCACCAAAAATAACAGAGGCTTCAACTAGACAGATGTTTATTTCTTTTTTAAATAAAAGTGGAAGCTGGTAACAAACTTCCATTTTGAAAATTCATCTGTGACCCAGACTGCTACCACTGTGTTGCTCTGCCATCTCTAGGATGTTACGTCCACAGGATTCAAAATGACTCAACACTGGACCCACATTCTAGGAGAAGAATGAGGAAAAGGGACAATGCCCGCACTTCAAGACCTATCAGAAATCCCCTTCTACCGCACTATCCAGTACTTAATCACATGGGTACACCCAGCTACAACAGAAGTGGGGAAATGTGACCCTACTTATAAGATGCTCATTTTATATTTTCTTTTGACTCAGCTTCCACATTTGGTGCGAGGGGATCTGTATTCAACTGCAAGGTTAAGTAGTAAAAATAAAGCTCTCCAGCTTGCCGTATTTGAGAATCACAAAAAAGATTTATAACACCAGGTAACAAGGGCCTGCTCTCTTGGGTGAGAGTTATCAGAAGCCACTGGAAGTGATCAAGATGGCCTTGGAGACCATGCAAAGAGTGATACCAAACAAGCACACGGCTTAGGGCATGGTTATCCTACATCAGTAAGAGCAAGCACAGAGGAGAAAGGGCCAGGCATAGAGGACCACAGTTTTCAGTGATTGCTGAAGCTACATGACAAACATCAATGAGATGAAGAACAAGGACAAAAAGTCAGTAATAGGCCTCAAGGATGCGTAAGTTTTGCTGGGATCCACTGGAGTCTGGGATCCAGCCAGAACACCACTTGAAACTTTGAGTAGGAATCCTTTTCATTGAAGGTAGCGATGCTATCCACACTTAGATGAGGTGGATGGGGTACCTGGGTGCCTTAGTTTCCTAGTGCTGATGTAACAGAAATACCACGGTGCGGGGGTGGAGGGGGGGTGGATTTGAAAGAATAGAAACGAATTTTCTCACAGTTCAGGAGGCTAGAAGTCTGAATTCAGGGCAGTGACTATAGGGAAAGACTTTCTCTCTGTCATCCCTAAGGGGAAGATACTTGTCTTTTTCAGCTTCTGTAACCCTTGCATTCCTTGGTTACTTCATGATCTTCACAAGGCATCTGTCTTCCCCTATCTGTGCTGCTTCTGTGTTTAATCTCCTCTTTTATAACTCAGAAGTAATTAGGTTTAGGACACACACCTCTACACTGATATGGCCTCATTAACATAACAAAGAAAGCCCTATTCCCAAAGGGGATTATATCCACAGGTATAAAGGTTAGGATTCCAACACATTTTTGGGGCGGGGGGGGGGGGGGGGGGGGGAGGGCACAATTCAATCCAAGGAGCTGATGGGGAAGAGACCTTTCAGAGGGCCTGAATCAAGTTCATGATTCTCCCACACAGCCAGAACTTACAGACCAGCTTCTCTTATGGAATTTTAAAGAGCTCGGAGTTCCCTTTCTTGTAAACCAGGAGTCATGGATTGAACTATGTCCCCCAAAAATATGTGTCAACTTGGCTAGGTCATGATTCCCAGTATTGTGTGATCGTCCACCATTTTGTCATCTGATGTGATTTTTCTACGAAAACTCTTTCATCATAGAGTTGTAAATACTACCTCTATGATGTTAATGAGGCAGGATTGGGGTAGTTATGTTAATGAATCAGGACTCAATCCACAAGATTAGGTTTTGCCTTAAATCAGTCTTATTTGAGATATAAAAGAGAAGCAAGAAGAGAGACATGGGGACCTCAATCCACCAAGAAAACAAGAGCCAGGAGAATAGTGTGTACTTTGGACCCGGGGTCCCTGTGCTGAGAAGCTCCTAGACCAAGGGAAGATTGATGACAAGGACCTTTCCCCAGAGCTAACAGAGAGAGAAAGCCTTCCTCTGATGATGGCACCCTGAATTCAGTCTTCTAGCCTACTAGACTGTGAGAGAATAAAATCTCTGTGAAAGCCATCCACCTGTGGTATTTCTGTTGTAGCAGCACTAGATAACTAAGACACCAGGTATGTTTTGTTTTTCAGTAGTTTGGTGCTATATGAAATCATGAAAAGATCACAGGCTGGAGACCAGGTTTCCGATTGACTTCCCTCCTTAGTTGCATTGCAGCCTTGGGCAAATTGTTCCTGCTCTCTGGACCTCAGTTTCTTCCTTACGTTAAATATAAATGTTAGTTTGGTGAAAATGAATACCTTTGCGTTACTACATTTTCTCATTCATTTTACATCCCTCAGTAAAGTTCCTTCTGCCACATTTCTTGTTAACTGCATTCCTGGGTATTATATAATTTTGTTGCTATGATGACAAAGACCTTTCTCCTTATTACAACCGCAAGTATACAAGAAAACTAATGATGTTTTCTACGTGTATTTCTTAACAAGCCACGGCCAGAAGCTCTTCTATAGTTGATTTTCTTGAATTCTTTAGGGAAATAATATCATCTACATGTAATAAATATTTGTCAAAAGGATAAATAAATTGAAGTGACCCTGTACTTTCAATGCTCATTACTAGTCCTGTTGAAATTTCTCCATTCTTAACAGCTCATTTTAATTCTTATTTCAGTTGTCTTATAAATATCTCCAAATAATTTTCTATAAGAATATTTGGATGGTATACTTTCTAAGTGATTACATACATAAGAACATAATTCCCTTGCCTTTGTCCCAAAAACCAAATAAATTCTGACGAATTATCTTTTGGAATTTAAGATTTCATAGAATGGCTTACCAGACTATAAGTTACATGAAGGCAAGGATCATTTTGCCTAAATCTCTAGCCAGCAGAGTAGCTAGAACATTGCAGGCACTTATATTAGTCGGCTTTTGCTTGGTTCTATTGCCATAATAAACAACCTCAATATCTCAGTTGTTCTATATAAGAGTTTATTTTCCTGATCACATTATGCATCGGCTGCAGATAGGCTGAGGCTCAGCTTCACAGCTAAACATCTCTTCACATCTTTTTAATCCCAGAATCCAGGCTGATAGAGCACATCTATCTGGGACATCTTTTCTCCTGGCAAAAAGGAAAGGACAATGACAGAAGCATGTATAAAGCTCGCTCTTAAATTTCTGCCCATATGCAGCACACAGCACCTACTCCTTTTCCACTGGCCAAAGGGAGTCACGTGGTTAAGCCTGATCTGAATGGGGAGGCCCATTCCTCCTAGAGAGAAGCACTGCAGGCCACATGGCAACAAGTGAGGATTATTAATCTTTTTTGAGGTGGGGCAGCAAGTTGGAGATAATAACACAATCTACCACGGTGTTTTCAATCACCTCATATGCATGTGGAAGCTAGACAGTGAACAAGGAAGATCAAAGATGAATCAATGCCTTTGAATTAGGGTGTTGGGGAACAATACTGAATATACCATGGACTGCCAGAAGAATAAACACATCTGTCTTGGAAGAAGTACGGCCATAATGCTCCTTAGAAGCCAAGATGGTGAGACTTCACCTCACATACTTTAGGCATGTTATCAGGAGGCACCACTCCCTAGAGAAGGACATCATGCTTGCTAAAGCAGAGGGTCAGTGAAAAAGAGGAAGACCCTCAAGGAGATGGACTGACACAGTGGCTGCAACAATGGGCTCACACATAGCAAGGGTTATGAGCATGGCACATAACCAGGCAGTGTTTCATTCTGTCATACATAGGCTCTCTATGAGTCAGAACCGACTCAACGGCACCTAACTACAACAACACACATACAGACATCTCCTACTGGATAAATAACATCAACATCTTCTCAAGTATCCAAGTACAAAAATTAACAGTCATCCTTGACACTTCTCTACCCTTCAGTGCCCATATCCAATCATCAGATCACTAAATCCTGTTAGTCTTACCTCCAAGTAAATCTCTCTCGGATTGATCTACTTCTCTTCGACTCACCACCACCACCAAGGACCAAGCTGTAATTACCTCTTACCTGGACTGCTATAACAGCCTCCTAATTGATTTCACCATGCCCACTCTTGTACTTTCCAATCCACTCTATAACCAGAGAGAACTTTACAGAAGACAAATTTGTTCACATTGCTCCTCTGCACAAAATATTAAATTGCCTACTATAACAGTTAGGATCATCATCACACTTGTGAGGATGGCACAGGACCAGGCAGTGTTATGTTCTGTTGTACACAGGGTCACTACAAGTCAGAGCCGACCTGAGGGCACCTAACAACCACCATCACAGTGCTCAACAAAAAAGCGTTGAATAAATAATGACTTATTTTTTACTTACTTTACTTTTTTTTTTCCTATATAGGCCTTTATTGGATTGCTTTTTCTTTATCCCTAAAATTTCAAAATATCATCATACTATATCTGGGAGTTGTCTGACCCTTAGTGAATCTCTTCTTATCTTTAGAATTTTGGGGGGAGTTCTCTGTTTTGCTTTTACTGGGGTTATTAGATATTTTGTCTTTTAATCTTAGGGAAACGTACTTCTATCCTTTTTTCTTCCATTATATTTGCTTTTACCATCTACTCCACTCCGTGTATTTCTGAATCTTGCTATAAGTATATCTGATATCCTGCATTTATCTCCCAGATATCTTTTCTCATAGTTTTAATGTCTTTTTCTCTGAGCTCTAGGTATATTTCTCCAGCAACTACCCGGCTCCTAAATCCATTTTCTCTGAGGGTCATCATTGTCCACTGTGTGAAAAGGAATTATTAAAAAAAAAAAAAAATTTGAGGTACCTGATAGTATCTGAAACGGCCAGTTTGAGGATTGGGTGCGATTCCTCGTTTGCTGGCGCCGTTTTCATTCTACTGGTAGCCATCTTCCGTGCTGTTTCTGAGAGGAATGTCCGCTAATGATGACGTAACTACACTGCGACCCCCCCCACCCCCACCCCCCTGGCATACCACTATAATTACCGCACTGTAACCAATCTGAGAAAGATACATATATCCTTTCAAGCCTTACGAGCTTACTTTACGGGAAGTCTTCCCTTAAAATGAGCCACTACCAATCCATTAGTGTGGAGACGTTAGTGGTCTGGTGGTTCAGAGCAATAACTGTTAACCACAAGGTCAGCAGTTCAAATCCACCCCGTGCTTCGTGGTTTAAACCCTTAAAAGCAGTTCCCTTCTGCCTTCTGGACTCGCTATGAGTTGGATTCGACCTGGCGATATTTTTTTTTTTTTTCTTAACTAATACCAATCAAGTAATATGTTTCATACCATTTGTTTCCCCTCTTATAAAACGTCACTACTGAGTTGCCAGTTTTGGATTACTGGATTCCACCGCGTGGATTTCAGTCTACCCGCTGCTCGAGCTGATTCTATTTTTTATCAATAAATCTCTCAATTTTACGTTATTCAGAGTAAAGATGGTTCCTCTACAAAATCATTTTTATGTAATAGATTTTTTTAAGTTCTATTTGTGATTATCTTATCTTGAGAGGAACAGAGAAAAGCATGTGTCAGCCTGAATAGAGTATTCAATAATTACATGTTTATTTCCCTTCAAGAGGAAATTAAAGTAAAAATTACATGACCACGTTTATTTTAGATATCGTGTTTTAGCTTGAAATGTGCAATAAATCAGTGAAACCTGGCTAGATACATGTTTTGATTTTGATAATAACTAGGAGGCCCATTAATCCCATTTTTCCCATTGTCCTAGCACGACTATTAATAGCTCCTATTTTAACTCTCTAAAAGGTCTGGATTTGGAAAATAAATTATATGTTCACTTCTTTACTAATCAATTTTGTCGCTTCACCAAAAACAAAGAAATTAAGAATAATTAGATCCCACTCCTCTGATTACTTTTAGGAGCATCTAGGCCATTGGAAAAACAATTTCTCACTTCTGATATTACATTTCTGAGGTAAACAGACCAGTTCAGATCTGGACCTGTTTTGATGAGCAAGAGCAGGAAAGTGGCGTATTACAAAAGGTCTCCTCTGTAGTCAAAGAATGGGATTGCTGCATTCAGTTAATGCATCTACACTTCTCTGGTCTCTGCAGTTGAGAAAAATCAGGGTCCTCAAGGAGGAGATCCACGGCAAGCCACATTCATTGTAAGAGAATGTATTTGCCTTCTGTGATATTAGTCTGGCCAGGGACTTGGGGATCTCTTCCTCTGTGTTCACAACACCCCACAACTGGTACTCTCATTCTTTTTGTTAGTTTATGTTTGGTCTATCTGGATAAACTTTCGGAAGAACTTGTGGGAAGTGAAACAGGAAGTTGATGAATTATTCAGGTTATTCCAGAAGCTATTCTGCAACATCATTTGTTAAGGACTTTTTTAAACACCTCAATCATATTATTTGATCTCCAAAAACTCTTTCCTGTTTTCAGATTGCTCCTCTCGTGATTCTCTACTTATTTTTTATTGATTTAATGTCTGCTCTGATTCCACTGGGTTTGTATTATTATTATTTATACATTAATAACAGTAAGTTTGCTCAAAGAGACTGTTTGCCCTGATTGGTTTCCTTGATTTTCATTACTGCTTTTATATATCTACAGCGAGACAGTGATATAGCTATGCAAACAGTTATAGATGCTATGTATACAAATATTCAAAGTTTTTATCTTCTTACTCATTCTTATGTGGGGGCGGGATATCTATGTGTTTGATTTTAGGATGCTGTTGAAGGTTATATGGGTCCCTGTTCAAATCTGTAAGATTAAGAGAAAATGGAAATGTTGGTATTTGATGAGAAATAGTAGTTTTTTGAAGGATGATGTCAGAGTGGTTTAGAGAATACGGGCTACATGACCTCTTTGTTGGAATTTGCACTTTATACAGCTCATTGTTACATCCCCTTTCTCAGCACGAGAGCCAACTTGGGAATCATTGTCAATGAGGATCCCATTACAGTCATTACATTCTTGGTGCTTTATGTATATAGAAAATTCTTGCCACATTGTTGCTGAAGTATTGAGGAGAGCCGTTTAAAGGCGAGGATTAGAGGCAGTATGTGGTTAGTAGTGACCACTGTCTTTGTTTCTAGTTCTGTTTAACCACTAAACAAAATGTTGACAATTTAAGACCTTGAACTAAAGTTAAATAAAAGTTGCAATGAAAGATATGTCAATTCACCTGAGTTGTTTTTACCTTTGAGCTCCACCTACACAAACCTGCTGGAAAATATGCACATGTTGGAGGATGTGGCAACAGTCCCTGGGTGGAAAGACCTCAAAGGAACCCAAGAGAAGCTTAAGAGCTCTGGGATCCCTTTAAGGCAAATGCAAAGCGTGGAAACGTTTCATTCGGTTGTCCTTCCTCTATTTTGAGCATTCAAGCAGCAAGCAGAAGGAAAACCAATCATTAATTTGCACTCCCAGTAGGAAGAAGAAATGTGTAGACCTTCAAAATCAACTGTCTCCAGCTGAAAAAATCAGTAAGCCATGTATACGAATATTAAAGAGATTAAGGTCTAAAGAGGTTAACGGCTTTATTCTCATTTTGACAACCAGTGAGCAGATCCCTGGGTGGGGCAAAAGGTTAAGCACTTGACTTAGCTGAAGGAGCCCTGGTGGCACAGTGGTTGAAAGCTTGGCTGCTAACCAAAAGTTTGGCAATTAGAATCCACCAGCTGCTCCTTGGAAATCCTATGGGGCAGTTCTACTCTGTCCTATAGGGTCACTATGAGTCGTAAATGACTTAACGGCAACAGGTTTGGTTTGGTTTGGGTGCTAGCTGAAAGGTTGTTGGTTCGAACCCACCCATAGTCATCTCTGAAGACAGGCTAGAAGGCCAGTTAGTGGAAGGGGCAGGAGTGTGTTGGCAAGGGGTTTGGTAAGGTTCTTGTTGATCTCAGTTTTATTCAAAGCAACATTTGATACCGGTAGACAATGGTTGCAATATTGATAAAGGTCTGAGTAAAAGAAAAGCATGAATCAATAATTGTATATCTAGCCAAGTTGTTCAAGTACAAAGGCAACTGAGAAATATTCTAACATATGCAAGAGCTCAGGAAATTCAATACCCCTGAGATCGTGAATAAAGTTATAAGAATAACAAAATTTACATTAAAAAGCAATAAATCAAAATAAAGAAAACATGAATGGAGCTGCCGAGGCAAAAGAAACATTGATGATCTGTTTAAAAATAGAAGAAAAATTGACAGCTGCCAGAATTACAGTTAGAGAAAAGAGAGCGAATGTTATTAAGTTTGACATTAAAATGCTGAGCTAACTAATAAAATCAGAAATGTTGAGAAGAGGGAAAAAAGTATGTGTGCTAATTTTTTTTCACCTTTTATAGCAAAAATTTCCAACAATACTGTCCAAAGTTAAATTACATGATTCAAATATTATTTGAAACTCACAAAGTTTTTCACAACAAAGAACATTTGAAGACTAATATATTTTGTAAAATGAGCCTAGGTAGCACAGTGGTTAAGCACCCGGCTGCTGTCCTAGTTATCTAGTGCTGTTATAACAGAAATACCACAAGTGGATGGCTTCAACAAATAGAAGTTTATTCTCTCACAGTCTAGTAGGCTACAAGTCCAAATTCAGGACATCAGCTCCAGCAGAAGATTTTCTCTCTTTGTTGGCACTGGGGGAAGGTTGTTGTCCTCAAACGTCCCCTGGGCTAGAAGCTTCTCCATGCAGGAACCCCAGGTCCAAAGGACGCACTCTGCTTTCTTGGTGGTATGAGGTCTGCCTGTCTCTTTGCTCACTTCTGTTTTATATCTCAGAAGAGATTGGCTCAAGACACAATCTCTTGTAGATTGAGTCCTGCCTCATTAACATAATTGCTGCTAATCCTATCTCATCAACATCATAGAGGTAGGATTTACAACATATAGGAAAATCACATTAGATGACAAAATGGTGGACAAGCACACATTACTGGGAATTATAGCCTAGCCAAATTGCTACACATATTTTTGGGGGGCACAATTCAATCCATGACAGCTACTAACCAAAAAGTCTGCATTTCCAACCCAACAGCCATTCGCTCTGCAGGAGAAGACCCGGCGATATGCTACCATAAAGATTACAGCCCGGGATGTCCTATGGGGCAGTCCTGCTCTCCCACATGGGGTCACAGTGAGCCGGAGTCAACTGGATGGCACACAACAACAACAACAACATATTTTGTAATAAACCAATATTTACCTTAAGTGTAATCATTTCAATTACAAATTATGTTGTATTTTTTTAAGGTCATCCTTCTAAAATTCTACCTACATGTCTAGTAAGTTGCCTGTTTATAGATATAGGAACATTAGTCTGAACTAATATTCATCAAAACTTTATTATTTCTGGTTTTGGGTTTTTGGTTTATTTCTGGGAAGTAAAATTTGGAAGGATTTTTTTCTAATCTTTTCTCCATTGCTTAAATGTTTTATGGTGAATGAGTAGCATTTTTAAAAAGAATAAAAGTCATTTTTACAAAAGAAAGATAAACAACAAAATGAGAGAAACATATGCAACAGATAAGACAAGTAATACTTAACATAAAGCAATTTAAACACAAACAGGGAAAAGACGAGTGCCTGAAACAATGGGCAAAGGACCTGAAAGGTCAAATCACAAAAAAAAAAAAAAAAAAAAAAACCACCAAATATCAATAAACAAATGAGCAAAACGCTCTACTCTGTTAATTATCAAAGGCACAAAAACTAGAAGTAAGATAATAAATATTTATTTCTTTATTTGGCAAAAATAAGAAGCATTATCAGCCCATTGTTGGTTAGGGTGGGCAAGTGGGCCACCTGTGTATTACTGGTGTATTGCTCCTTGTACACTGCATTTACACCCTACAGATAGATAGTCTGGAGGATACAAAGTGGGTTGTGCGTTTTTAAATAGAGTGAGTTTTAGGCAAAATCACGCCATTCAAGAGGCATCAGTTGGACAATCTTATCTTTTACCTCCTGTTCCCTGAATGAGTTTGTGCTACTTTACTGTGATTTCCAGAAAAAATGTCATTACCTTGAATCAACGAAAGCAACCAGAATTTTCATACAATACTGGTGGGAGTTTAAAATGGCGCAGCCCCTTTGGACAGCTGTTTGTCAGTTTCCAATAAAATTTAAACACAACTACCTCACAATACAGCAATTCCACCCATAGATGTGAGTGGAATAGATATTCAAAAGAAATGTGTGTATATGTCCACAAAAACATGCACAATAACATTCATAGCAATAATACTCAAAGCTGCTTCATTTATAACAAACGAAAACAGAACACAACCCAAATGTCCATCAACAGGAGAAAGATTAAACTGTGGTTTATTCATACAATGGAATATTAGTCAACAATTAAGAGGAATCAGCTACAGATACACACAGCAACATGGATGAGTTTCACAGACATTATTTTGAGCAAAAGAAGCCAGACACAAAAGGATACACACGGTTTGCCTTCATGCACAGGATATTCTAGAATAGGCACAATTTATCTATGGTGATTAATATCAGAATGGAAGTTACCTCTGGAGAAGGAACTATTGACTGAAAAAGAGGCAGGAGAGAATTTTCAGGGGTGATATAAACATTCTATATCTTGATATAGGTATTGGGTCCATGGATATATGCAAATGTTAAAATTTACCCAAATGTACACTTAAGATTTCTGCATTTTAGTATATGCAAATTAAACCTCAGTAATGTTGGTTTGCAAGTAAGGCCATCGCCTCCACCCAAAAGGAACTGAACACCAGTTACTCCATCACAGATCCCCCAGCCCTTGTATCTTCCCTCCTGACACTGAGTAGATTCCTAGTTGCCTAGAGCCACCACCAGCTGGGGAGGATCTAAAATGCAGTGTGGATTCAGTCCAAGGAGAGAAAAGGGTGACTGACCTCATTTCATTACTTTGGATGGAGCTGTATTTATGCTGTTCTCTAAAACAGCACAAACTTAAACGAGGTGTAAACTGCTTTCACATCTCATTTAGGGAACAGATGAGGCGTGAAATGCGTTTCACAGGCGCAAGTACCAGAGGGGTATGTTAGCCTGGTGCAATGTAGAACACTTGTTCCTCTTCCCTGAGGGACGCTGGATCATTTCTGAACGTGGTTGGTGTCGGGGTGGGAGAAGAAGGGGACAGGGGTGCATGTATAGGAGGAGGAAGAGCGTCCTGCTGTCCTGTCCTTAAGATGCCCCTTGCCTTTCTCTGTCTGAGCAACTCCTACACATCCATTAAAGTCCAGCTCAAATATCTCCTCCCTGCTCACCACCTACTCTCTTTGATTCAGTGGCTTTCTCTTTGCTCACTATAGCACTTGGCTCAGCACTCCCATTTGTCACTTGTCTTCATCTGGATTGTATTATCAGGGCCTGGAATGTGTATTGTGCCTGTGATCCAGTGCTTGGACTCAGCAGTTGCTCAACTAACACTTGAGGAATTAATATGAACCCAAGCAGGGGAGAGAGGGAGGAAAACGATTTTATCAAAGGATGACACTTTTAGCAGGCATATTTCTCCCAACTCCCCAAAGAAATATAGTTCCAAAGGCTACTTCAAAGCTTAAAAGATTTACATTATGTTATATCTCTTAAAGAGACACAGGTATACACCCTTCAAGGAAAGCTTACTTGTAAAGATAAATGTCAGAATTATTTGTTTTGATCATTGAATTGTGTTTTGCCTACTTTGTTGAGAGGAGCCTTGATATCTCAATTTGGTAATTGTTGTATCTTTATCACCTATTCCAAAATAACTAGTTGGTTTTATAGGCCTTTGCCTAATACCACAGGCAGATGATTTTGAAGAGGAAAGCTTGGGCTTACATTCCCAGTGCCATTGCCTGATAATAGTTGCATATGTCTCCGTGTCAATTGCAACTATATATTGCATATTGACTTAAAGAGACCAAAATGAAGACAATTCCAAGCTACAGTACAATAAAACTATCGTACTAGAAAATTTTACTAAGAAAATTCCAGTAAACTCAGAGAAATTGAGGTGGTAGCATACCGTGAAATAAATATTTGACTATGATTCAGAAAACCTGAGATCAAGCCCAGCCAACGTGACCTCAGAAAAATGGCTTAGCATCTCCCATATCTCCGTTTCCTCCCGTGATGATGGATTCTGGAGTGCAGTTTACGCTTGCCCTGTGATCTAATGATTGCTTTCCTGGGGATGTATCTCAGACAGGCACCGAATTCAGACACACAAGATGAATTCATTCCAGCGTTGCTTGTGAAAGCAAAGAGTTGGAAACAATCCAAATGCTTATCAATGTGGATGGGAATAAATAACATTTGCATATGCAAATGAAGGAATATCTACTATACAACAGTTTAAAGGAATGGAATAGATCCATATATCCTATTAAACTGGTTTCAAAAACAAAAGGTTGAGTGGAAAATGAAATTTGCAGTTTGAAATTTATAGTGCAAACATTTAGATAAACACTCAAGCTAGAAGGGAATGAGACTGAGTATTCGGAATGGAGAGGACAAAAATAAAATATTGAATAACATAAAAAGGGACTATACATGAAGTGGAGCCCTGGTGGTGTAGTGGTTAAGATCTACAGCTGCTAACCAAAAGATCAGCAGTTTGAATCCACTAGCTGCTCCTTGGAAACTCTACGGGGCAGTTCTACTCTGTCCTATAGGGTTGCTATGAGTCGGAATTGACTGGACAGCAACAGGTATATGTGAAGTAATGATAATCGAGAGATATAAATCTTGGTTTAGCAAAATAAAGATGATAGGTAACTATTTCTAAGTGGACAAGGTTTTATTTTTCCTTTCTTCTCACATCAAAGACAAAAAAAAATCCAAGATCTGGAATGGCTTTAAATGTGGCCTCACATTTTAACAGCGTTGACCATTATATTTGCAAAGAGGCCAGGCTCCACATCTTTAAATAACGTAGGCTGCATAGTGTAAGTAGAAGATTGTCACAGACTTTGTTCAGTATTGACAATGGAGGCATCTTTTATTGTGAATGCAATGTTAATTGGGACCATGCTAACATTTAATTAATTTTAAGTACAATAGCTCATTTGTCAACAAAGGGGGGTAAAAATATTAATTGAAACATATGTGAATGGTTATTTGCTGGATGTTGGAAACATCCCACAATTAAAGTTAATCACAGTGTGATTAATTGATTTTAATTGATTCGAGATGGGTTCCTGTGGCATAAGCATGTCAATAAAACTTACAATTAAGCCTCAGTATGAAAAGCAAAGTAACTAAGGCAGCCAACGATGGGGCAGAGCAGCAGCAGGCTGCTTCCCCAGTGACCCAGAAGGAAAGACAGACCAGCAGGCCTAGGAGGACAGCAAAGGCACAGAGATTCTGGGAAGGCAGAAGAGATGTTCCATTGTGGGAGCATCCTTGGATCTGGAGAATGGAGACTGATTCATTAAAGCTTTAAGATAGGAGAGTTGAGTAGGGAGTTGGGTCCAGGAGTGGATGGGGAAGAACAGGAGGGCTGAGCATTTCTATCCATTGAGTATAGCAAATAGGCAAGGCTCAGATGCCCAGTGGCAAGTTCAGATGCATAAAGTCAGGGTATTCCAGAGGCTCTGAAATGCATGGAAATGGGCAGCACTTGGAAGCCCTATGAGGCAGGAGTGGAGTTTCACTACAGATAGAAGTTAGATTGGATTCTTTGCCAGTCCACATCAACAGGACTCACACAGCCTCCACTGCTCTAGGTCTCAGACCTGACTGCTCTTCACAACCACAGATGTCCAGGTGACAGTCCAGGCAGTCTTATTCAAGACGTCCAGCTCTGCAGGTGATGCTGATGGGCATTCGAGACCAATACAATCATTCAACTATTCTGTACCCAGAAAACTGAAGAGATTGCCACTTGTTTGCACTATGCACATGGCATGTGAGGACTCCCATCATGTGGTCCCATTAACCTCTCTGACTTCCTCTCCAAGCAACTTTGCCCCATGAAGGAAACATGAAACCTGCCAACAAAGAGATTTTTTATAGGTGTTGAGTGTGGGTATAAAAACTTTCTGTTTTAATTTGAATTCCCCCCAAAGTAGAGCCCAAGACAAGAACTTGGGTGCAGGTAGTTTATTTAGGAGGTGATCTCAAGAGGCAAATGTGAGAGAATGGGAAAGGTAAGACAGAGAGGAAGAGAAGCCAGGGCAGGGTCATTAGTCACTGGTTAGCTCTTTGGGCAACTGGGGCTCATTGCTGTTGGGGAAGTTTTGAGAAACCACATAGAACATACCTCAGAGGACAGGGAGGTCCAGGGTCTCTTCCACTGATTCTCTTCCCCAATTGGTTAAGGGTTGCTCTGGGGAGGAAGGTCGGTAATTCCTTCAGCACTCTGGTTGTGCCTGAGTGAAGCTGAGTGGTTTCCTTGACTTTGAGAAATTTCTGAAGCAGCGAAGCAGAGAGACACCAAGTTGTGAGCTTTTGATGTGGGATGTGGGCAACATGTGCAAATTAGGGAGTCTGAAAGAAGGTGACTTGGTACACGGCCAAGTACTGTATCTGCTATGCTCATGAATCTCAATGCCATCCATAACAGAATACAAGCTGCTTTTTAGACCAGAGCTGTTGACAAACCATTTGTAAGGTGCCACTGAGGCCTTGGAGCCCTGGTGGCACAGTGGTTAAGAGCTCGGCTGCTAACCATGAGTTCGGCAGTTTGAATCCACCAGCCACTCCTTGGAAACCCTATGGGGTAGTTCTACTCTGTCATATAGGGTCGCTATGGATTGGAATCGACTCGACAGCAATGGGGATTGAAGCCTTAAAACGCCTTCTCCTTCCCAGTTCCATTCACAGTCCCTGCAGAGGAAACCCTTGAGGCTATCTGCAAATAAGCCACCATGCTCACACCACGGGCCATGGGTCCCCTGGTAAAAACTGATTGGACTAGAAGTCTCTAAGAAGCTAATCTCTGGGCCAGCCAGTGGTCCATGAAAGTAATGAAGAAGAGGGTTATGCGGTCCTTGCTAGAGCTGGAGTAGAAACAATGGGAGGATAATTGAATCCTGTAAATGAAGGAGCCCTGATACTACAGGAACATGACCAGACGGCCTAAGGTAAGAGCTACCTTGGGTAGAGCAAACACCTAATGCCCAGATTACATTCCAGCATCCACAAAGCCCCACTCTATGCTGGTGCTCTGGCAAGAGGCCTGGGGCAGTATCTCACTGATGACTGTGACTTCACAGTCGTCCGCATTACTGGAGCTAGCCCAAATGAGGGACCACCATAACAGCCCAACACAACAGATTGCTTCCAATGGATGGGCTTTCACAGATGCTCCATCTGAAACTTGCCATGGTCATCAGCACATACAATGTCCACTTTGAAGTCTACTTCCCTCCATCCACCATCACCCCACATCTTTGGGCCAGCAAGTGTCCCAATAAACTGGTCCAACAGATACTCATCAAGCAAGGCGTTGGGGATGGAGAAACTGCAGGTAAAAAAAACTCCACTCATAAATGGGTAAGGGAAGATGTATAGAGGCTTACCAAGGAGAGAGGAAACAGGGTTGAATAGATAGAGACTTTGATCCAGTTCAGGAATATTTCTTGGGGTACATACCTCTAACGGGGCACTTTAGATGACTTCTAAAATAAGACTCCCTTCCTGAGACAAATCAGTACTTTCAACCTGCCTCTGATGGCTAAAGCAATAAAATAAATAAATAAAGGAAATTAATTATAGATCCTGCCTTTGTTTCTCTCTGCATGCTTGCTTTATTCTTTCATATTGCTGTCAGACTTTCTCCACAGAGTGCGACATCTGCCCAAATTCACATTCTCCCGACTTTGGGACAAATTACTATGACCAGAAGGACACAGTATTATAAGTTTGAGAGACTTGCCCAACCCTTTCGTCTGAGACATGGGACGTAGTACCAAAGACAGATGTGTGTGTGTGTGTGTTGGGGGTGACAGAGAGTATACAGTGTCCAGGTCAGACAAACACAATAACCACTACCCATCTCCACCACTTCTTGCATTTATTTATTCCATAAATATATTTAGCAACTACTATGAACAGGTAGTGTCTTGGGCAAATCTGCTGCAAAAGACCTCTTTAAAGTGTTGAAAAGCAAGGATATTACTTTGAGGACTAAGGTGCACCTGACGCAAACCATGGTATTTTCAATCACCTCATATGCATATGAAAGCTGGTCAATGAATAAGGAAGACCAAAGAAGAATTGATGTATTTGAATTGTGACGTTGGCGAAGAATATTGAATATGCCATGGACTGCCAGAAAAACAAACAAATGTGTCTTGGAAGAAGTACAGCCAGAATGCTCCTTAGAAGCAAGGATGGCGAGACTTTTTCTCATGTACTTCAGACATGTTACCAGGAGGGACCAGTTTACCAGGAGGGACCAGTCCCTGGAGAAGGACATCATGCTTGGTAAAATAGAGGGTCGGCGAAAAAGAGGAAGACCCTCAAGGAGATAGATTGACACAGTGGCTGCAACAATGGGCTCGAGCATAACAATGATTGTGAAGATGGTGGAGGACCGGGCAGTATTTGGTTCTGTTGCACATGGCGTTCCTGTGAGTCAGAACCGACTTGACGGCGCAGCAACAGGGAAGAGGCAGGGGCAGTGGTAGTTCAGTGGTGGAATTCTTGCCTTCCGTGCTGGAAACCAGTTTACGATTCCCGCCAATGCACTTCAAGCACAGCTACACCTCTCTCTCAGTGGAGGCTCGCCTGTTGCTGTGATGCTAAACAGGTTTCAGTAGAGCTTTCAGACTAAGACAGACTAGGAAGAAAGGCCTGGTGATCTACTTCCGAAAAATTACCCAATGAAAACCCTAAGGATCACAATGGACCACTTCCATTACGCAGGGAGTCTCCATGAGTCAGGGGCCAACCTGATGGCAGTTTATAGCAACAGCATGGAACAGGCATTGTACTAACTGAGCTTATGCTGGTGAGCAATCCAATATAGTTCCCACCCTTAAGACTGGGCTAGAGCCTTAGAGCCATTTTTCTTAGCCTCAAGACAGCCCCTCACCAAGCCCATTTCCTAGAGTTCTTTCTTTTCCTCCTCAGAACCCCTTAAAGAGAAACAGCCACTGGCTAGTCGGAATCTGCTGCAACAGGTCTTGCCTTCCATCCTGGCATTCCAGATAAACTTTAGCTCATTAACTGCCTCATGCATAGTAAATTCTCTGCCTCTAGGTGACGAGCTAACATGCTAATGAATGAAAATGGCTAACTTCTTCCTTCGGGGGAACCAAACTCTTGCCTTAGAAAATGCTTACTCATTCTAAAACATTCCATGCCTGCACGTGTACCATTTTGTATTCTGAAACTGATCCTGCCTGTATAAACCAGCCTCAACAAGCTGTCTGTGAGCAGTCTTGGATGGCAGGAGCCCTGACTGTCTCCTTGCTTGGCCAACCAATGAAGTTGCCATTTGTTCTCCCCAACCCAGTCTCTGTCTTTTTGGCCCTGGATGGAGTTGCGCCGAGCAGAACCCAGAGTTCCCAGCAACACCCTGACAGATCTTCCAGCTTAGAGTTCCTAGCTAACTTTAAGGACAAGCTACCTAACCTCTCTAAACTTCAGTTATCTGTAAAGAAAAGATAATGTTTACCTTTCATTGTCGTTGCAGGGAAAATTAGATACAGCATCCAGAGCTCAGTATTAGCAGCTCAAGCTATGATGCTGGATGAGGGGTGGCAGCTGTGGTGTCCCGGTTACCTCCAGTTCTGCATAAGATTTTGGCCATTGCTCCTGGCTGTATAGTTTCCAAGTTTCTTTAGCCTTGCTGGAGATTCTGTGCACAACCTAGTATCTTTTAATGAATTGTCCTTCTGCTCGAACCAGTTTTGACTGTTTGCTTCTAAACACCTCAACTGATAAAGAAGGTGCTTAATAAATGGTGACTATAGTTAACTAACTTCTCAGCCTCTTGTTCCTTTACTAGGAAAAGTACAGCTGAGGGCTATGCAAAGTGGGACCCTGGAGAAGCAGCCCTAGGAATTAAATCTGACCCCAACCCCTAGCCGTGGCAGTAGCTGGAGACATCCCCAGTTTGATGGACAGGCAGGGCTAGGAGATCCCTGTCATTTTCCAGGGCCCAGAGGAAGTGGGGAGGGACTCCTGCCTTCCACATGCAGAGGTGAAATAATTCCTCCAAAGGGGCTTTCAGGTACTGCACCGATTGAAAGCAATAAGACGCTGCTGCTTCAGCTCCAGATTTAATTCCAGACACTTAAGTGTGTTAAAGCCTTTCAATTGAGTTCTGTGTGTTCAGTGGAGCAGGAAGATAGGGGATCTTAGATTTTCCTTGTCGTTTAGAACACGTTAAGGAGGGCCATGTCCACAACCCTGACCTTCAGAAGATTGGTGCAGGACATGATGGCCCCATCAGCCCAAAGCCTTGACCTTGGAGAGGCACAGATGGTTTCCAAGTGGGAGAAAGTCTCAGATTCTGCCAGTCTGAACCTGGGACAATGGCACTCTCAGATGTCCCTTAAAAGGCAATGGGCCACTCCCCAGAAGTCTGAGTGGGTAACTCTCTGAGCATCACCTGAAAGAAACGACCTGCCTTCCCCAAAACACATCTGCCTGGCAGTCTACTGACTTTGGAATTTTCCTGGTCTACTTTCTCTTGCTTCACCGTCACCCAGGTTCTGCCACTTCGTGACAGATGGGTGATACTTTGAAGTTAATGTTCTTCAGCTTCAGTTTCCTCACTTTTAAAACAGGGATCAAGCCCAAAAACCAGACCCTTTGCCATCGATTCCAACGCATAGTGACCCTTATAAGACAGAGAAGAACTTCCCCATAGGGTTTCCACGGAGCAGCTGGTGGATTTGAACTGTTGACCTTTTAGTTAGCTGCCAAGCTCTTAACCACTGTGCCACCAGGGCTCCAAAACTGGATGGGTGTACCTAATTCATTAATGCATCTAAGGTATTGAGAGTATTAAATGCAATGTCTGTAAAATGCTTACATGATGTAAAATAGTCAGCCATCATATTAAGAGATCAAGAAATGAGGCTAATTGTATCATTACCCTCACTTTAGCAGAAAACAGAGCAGAAATAGTTTTAAAAAGCTTGTACAGCTCACTTTACTAACTTGCCCTCATGGCCCACCGGCTCCACCGGTCACATTCCCAGGTAGAGTTCACCAAGAGATGTGAGGACTCCTTGCACAGCAAATCCAGCTCTTCAAACATCAGAAAGGCCTTCGGAAATCTGCCATTTCTATTTCAGATTCCAAGGAGCCCAGGTGGCACAGTGGTTAAGAGCTATGGCTACTAACCAAAAGGTTGGCAGTTTGAATCCACCGGCCTCTCCTTGGAAACCCTACGGAGCAGTTCTACTCTGTCCTATAAGGGTGCTATGAATTGGAATCGACTCGATGGCAATGGATAACCAGATTCCAGGAGGGTGACAGTTCTCCTCTCACGTTAGAAGATTTGAGTCCAGAAGGCAGGATATGTAAAGGATGTTTGTGTCTTTCCAAACCCACACGGCTGTAGAGCAGCAGAACAGGATCCTGAGGTTCTGGTAAGCAACACTCCTTACTCTTCAGCCAAAGTACCATGCAGCTCTGCAGAGGCCCCTGAAAAGAAACAACTTCCTCCAGAAATGTGAGTGTTTCTGCCCTGGACTCAAGCCCATGTATTGCGGAAAAACTCTCCTGTTGGGTTAAGACAGCGCTGCTTCTGGGTCATGAATTAGAGAGAGAAGAACTCTAGGCCAGTGGTTCTTCAAGTGTCTCTTATCAGCATCACCTGGGAACTCATTAGAAACGCAAATTCCTGGGCCTCAACCCAGACCTCCTAAATAGAAGCTCTGGAGCTGGGGCTCAGCAGCCTGTGTTTTGACCAGCCTCCGGGTGGTTCTGATGCAAGCTCAAATTTGAGAGCCGCTGGTCTAAGAGTACGGAGTCCTGGTGACGCAGTGCTTAAAGAGCTCGACTGCTAACCAAAAGGTCAGCGGTGTGAATCCACCAGCTGCTCCGCAGGAGAAGGATATGGCAGTCTGCCCTCTTAAAAAGATTTACAGCCTTGGAAACCCTATGGGGCAGATCTACTCTGTCCTGTAGGGTCGCTATGAGTTGGAATCAACTTGACTGCAATGGGTGGTGGTGAGCCCTAAGAGAAGGAGACTTAGGTGGCACTTGGCCACCCTATATTCTAATTAGCTTGATCTCCAGACTATCTTCTGAGGAATGGGGCTCTTTATGCCTTACCTTCCTGAAGGCTGAGGAATGGGACCAGAGGAGAAGATCTCTGGAGGAGGTTCCCTTTCTGCTTTAGTATCTAGGATTCTACGGCTCAAAGCACTCTAATGTTTTCCGGGGTAGAGCTAGCAGGACTTCATTTGTTATTCAACCAGCTTCTGATTATGCAGCCCCAGGTATATGAGTCCATGCCAAAGTAGCTGAGGTAGAGCAGAGAGAAGACACAAAAATGCTAGCACATCATGTGCCCATTTGAGCCTCCACATGTACTTACAAACTTGACATGTGCTGCAGCATCAGTCTGGGGTATGACTAAAGAAGAAAGAGGCTCCCTGTGTTAGGGACTGAACTGTGTGTCCCCCCCCCCCCCCCCCCCGCCCCCTGCCACAATATGGTTGGAATCCTAACCCCTATACCTGTAGATTCAATCCTGTTAGGAAATAGCGTTTCCTTTGTTATGTAAATGAGGTCAGATTAGTGTAGGGTATGTCCTAAACCTAATCACTTCTGAGTTATAAAAGGAGCAGATTAGACACAGAAGCAAGCACAAATGAGGGGAAGAGATATGCCACATGAAAATTGCCAAGGAATGGAGGAATGCAGGGTTTACAGAAGCTGAGACAAGGATCTTCCCCAGAAAGAGAGCCTTCACCTAGAGCCTGTGCCCTGAATTCACACTTCTAGCCTTCTAAACTGTGAAAAAATAAATTTCTGTTCTTTAAAGCTACAGTATTTCTGTATTACAGTATTTCTGTTATGGCAGCACGAGGAAACTAAGACACCCTGTATTGCTGATGGATATCCCAAACCAAGCCGCACAAATGCAGGCCTCTAGGATTTCTCATCCTCTGTTCTCCCAAGTACCTATGCCTACCTGTCCCCTAGACCTGTGATACCAAAGGCAGCCTATTTAAAACAAATCTGCTACATTCTGTTTCAAAGAGATTTGTTCTCCTGAATTTGTCCCAGACTGAAAACCACGCACATCCAAGGTTTAAGAGCTTATGTTAAAAGAAATTGAACATTATCTCAGGATAATGTTTTCCTACTGCTACTTAAATTTCCAGAGGCATTTACAAAAATTAAACATCAGTGGGAAGCCAAGTCCTTTATTTATGAAGCCAGCAATAGACATTGATCTTGTGATAAAGTTATTGTTTTTCTTATTGTTCTTGTCAGTGTGCATCTCATCATCACTGGGTTGGATGAGGATAGAGTGGCATGGGAGTAGAATGTTTATTGACTTGCAGTTTCCAGTCGCTTGAAAAAAGTCTGTGGTTCTGTCTTCAAGCCTTTAGAAAGCTAGTTATGCCCGAATACCTATAAGCCTATTAAAGCTCTTAGTTAACTGGTGTTTCTAATCTTTGCTTCTTGGGTTTTTTTTTTTTTTTTTTTTTTTTTTTCGGTGTGACATTATGTTCTGAATTTTATTAACACGTATAGAATCCAGCCAGCCGTCCTGAAGTTAGACTAAATGTCTCTCAAGACACTTAGCACAGGTGAGTCAGATACAAATGGGGAAAGTAACTTCATTTATCCAGCACCTATCTGTCAGTTTGCCATACTGCAGTGGCTTGTGTCTTGCTATGATGCTGGAGGCTATCCCACCAATATTTCAAATAGCAGTAGGGTCACCCATGGTGAACTTCTTCCAGACTAAGACTGGCTAGGAAGAAAAGCTGGAGGTCTACTTGCAAAAAAATAGCCAATGAAAACCTAATGGATCACAACAAAATATTGTCCCATATGGTCCTGGAAGATGGCACAGCACCAGGCAGCATTTTGTGCTGTTATATATACGGTCGCCATGAGTCGGAGCCGACTTAATGGCAACTGACGACAACAATTTCATTTACAAGAAAAACGAACTTGGCTGAGAACGTTCGAGAATGCTGACTCACTCTGAATCCAGACACACAGGAGCCCAGGTCAGACCAGACGAGGGGAAATGAAACTATCACACACCCTGAAATTGCAGCTTGGCCAATTGATCCAAGGGGAGGGAGGGAGAGTTGACTGTAGGTCAGCAGGGCACGAATGTGGGAAGTCAGATGAGAGCAGATGTTTGGTAAAAGGTGCCCTGGGCATGAGTGACAAGTCTGCTGAGACACTCTGTGAGCTGAGGCAGTATGAGGTTTAGTCCCAAGGAAGAAGAGGTCCCGGGACAGTCTCCTTCTCTGCTCTGACACACACATGGAGTCCAAGCTGCCCAGAATTGAGGACCAGAGAGAAGACATGTGGCAGATATTACGGGCAGGGATGGGAGAAGGAGAAATAGCAGCTGGGCCCATAAGTAAGAGTCTGGTCTCCACAGGAACACATGTCCCTGATGTGACATTCCAGGCAGTATCCTTCCTCCTGCCAAGGTCAGTCCCTCCTCCTGCATCCTGGGTCCCTTTGGGGGAATCTTTCAGGGTATCAGGTACTCCATCTTTCTCCTGTATAATCAACCCATTCCTCTCAATCACATCTTCCCAAAAACACTTAAATAGGCTCAAGTCTTTCCCACCTTAAAAATATCTTCCATCCACCCCACATTTCCTGCAGCTATAGCCCTCTCTCCTCCTCTTCACAGCCAAAGTTTTCCAGAAAGTTATCTATCCTCACAGTCTCCATATGCTCCCCTCCTACTCACTCCTCGATTCATTCTACTCTGTCTTCCACCCCCATCACAGGCTTAAAAACGGCTCCAGGATCATCAGTGACCTGGCTATTGCTAATCCAGGGACATTTTTCAGTCCTTACCTTACTTGAAATCTCAGCAGCAGTGAAGATGACACTCTTGACCCAGAGCCTTTCCTTGGCTGCCATGACTCCACAATCTCCTGTTTCTCCTCTTACCGCCCTGGCTGCTCCTCTGTCGTATCTGCAGGCTCCTCCTTGCTACCCAGAGCCCTGGTGGCACAGTGGTTAAGAGCTACAGCTGCTAACTAAAAAGCTGGCAGTTCAAATCCACCAGCTGCTCCTTGGAAACCCTCTGGGGCAGTTCTACTCTGTCCTATAGGGTTGCTAGGAGTTGAATTTGGTTTTTGGTTTCTACCCAACATGCTAGAATCACTCCACAGTCCCCAAGTCATCCTTGACCCTTCTCTTTCTTCATCCCCCCTTCATCCAAAATATCACCAAATTATGTTAATTTGGGCCCTTTGATATTTGCTTTTTCTGTCCACTTCTGTATTCACTCCTCTCAGCCTTTGAGAACTGAACAGCTTCCTTCAGAGCAAAGAGAGAAATTTGCCGAAGGTCACACAGCTAATTAATGACAACTAAGAGTAGGCCCAGGTATTCTAGCTCCTGATGCAGGGGTCTTTCCTCTTTACCCTAATATAATCACATCTTATCCATCACATTGCATTGGAAAAATCTGCTGCAAAAAATCTCTTTAAAATGTTAAAAAGCAAAGATGTGGCTTTAAGGACTAAGGTGTGCCTGACCCAAGCCATGGTGTTTTCAATCTCCTCATATGCATGTAAAAGCTGGACAATGGATAAGGAAGAACGAAGAAGAATCGATGCCTCTGAATTATGATGTTGGCTAAGAATATTGAATATACCATGGACTGCCAGAAGAACAAACAAATCTGTCTTGGAAGAAGTACAGCCAGAATGCTCATTAGAAGCAAGGATGGTGAGACTGCATCATGTTATCAGGAGGGATCAGTCCCTGGAGAAGGACATCATGCTCGGTAGAGTAGAGGGTCAGCAAAAAAGAGGAAGACGCTCAACGAGATGGATTGACACAGTGGCTGCAACAATGGGCTCAAGCATAACAATGACTGTGAGGATGGTGTAGGACCGGGCAGTGTTTTGTTCTGTTGTACATAGGGTTGCCATGAGCCGGAACTGACTCAACAGCATCTAACAACCACATCCAGAAAAGCCAAAAATTAATTATGGGTGTGATGACATTTACCATCAAGGTGTTGTTGAGGAAGAATCGAGGAATGTGGGGTCTCTCTAAGCAGAAATTTTCTCCTTGGAGTTCTCAGGACCAGAAAAACAGGAAAAACTCCACGCATGTTCTTCCTGAGGGTCATTCCCCTGGAAACTTTTAAAAAAAAATTGAGTCTCCAACTCTCTCCATCTCATCTGGGTGACAGAAGGAGCTGATGACAACCGAGGAAGATAGGAGACAAGCAAGACTGGATCTTCAAAGGCTTGGCTGTAACTGTCAACAAGAAGTGAGAAAAGCAGAGGAGATGGCAACACTCCCTGAAATTATCAATCTGGGAAGCACGAAGCTGACTTGTTGTGTGTGGCTCCAGGAGGCAAAAAGAGGACCCAAGAGGAGAAGGTGCTGGTAGACAGGTTTCAGTCCAATATGAAAAAGGTCTGTTGGAATTCCAAGGTGCCATGAGAGGGAATGGGCCAGGTGGGACACTTACATGGAGGCTGCTGGCCACTTTTTCACGGGTGTTAAAAAGAAGAATATTGCACTGGGAAGACTGAGATAAAGCAAACCATACCACATGACTAAGATAGTGCCGGGTGGTTTGACCCTCTCAACAACACTAAGTGAACCAACCACCAACTTCCATCAACTTGATTCTGACTTATGGCGATCTCATGTGTGTCAGTAGAACTGTGCTCCATAGAGTTTGCGATGGCTAATTTTTTTTGGAAGTAGATTTCCAGGTCTTTCTCCTGAGGTGCATCTGAGTGGACTTGAACCGTCAACTTTATGGTTAGCAAATGAGAGCATTCACTGTTTGTACCACCCAGAGACTCCTACTAAGAAAACAGCAGGCAGGTATGTTATTTCCCGTTTTATTTAGGCTCGCAAATGCAGGTAAATGCCCTTGATTACAGAGCAAACAAATGGAGGGTCCAAGATTTCATTCATTCACTCAACACAATGTTATGGAACATCTATTACATTGTACATTCTGTAGTAGGCATGACAATCCCATTCTACCAAGGAGGGGGCGATATTCATGTGGGATGAGTTCCCCAGTGGAGGTTAGTAAATCCAGGAGGCTACCGAACACAGAGGAAGGACACCTAACCCCGGGGGTGGATTCTCTCGTAGGAAGGCAAGCACAGTGCTTACCTTGCTTACCAGATCACCTGTAGTGAACAATTTCACATTTTTTTCACCACATCAGAGATTCTTCTTCTAAGTATGCCTGGCACCTGTCTCTCTCCCAAACCTACCTATAGAATGAAAGCTTCTCTTCAAACTAAAATCCCTGGCAGGGGTGGATGACCCAGCAAGCAAGGTTTAAGCATGGGCTTACTTATGCTTACTTACTAATTTGTGGCAAACAATTTCACATCTTTGATGTGGTGAAACCCATGTGAAATTGTTCACTGTAGATGATCTGGTAAGCAAGGTAAGCACCGTGCTTACCTTGCCTGTTGGATAATCCGCCCCTGCCTAGCCGAGCCAGAGAGGAAAGAAGTGGTCAAAGAACATGCAGCCAGAGCCAAATCCTGAAAACTCAACAGAACTTAGTAAGGTAAAGAATGGGGGTGTGGTGAATGCAGTTGGTGGTAACTCAGGTCTCCTTTTCCAGGACAGTGCTCTCACTGGGCAGCTGCTGTGAATGTTGACTGCCATGGTTCACAGCTGTCCTCCTCTAGAGACAGCCCACATCCAGTGACTGACGTGAGGCTACATAAGGGCCCTTGCCTCCATGTGCGACCATGTCTGTCTATGGTCCCCAGAGCTTTCTGTAGCATCAAAGGAGACCACACCCTTGCATAGCTCTTGACCCTGACCCTGTCATGCTTCCCTCCCTCCCCTTCCTCTGAGACCACTCCCTTATCAATCATGCGAATCCCAGTCTTTCTCTCTGCTTCTAGAGAAGGCAACGTAAGTCAAGGGGGAAGGATGTTGTAGGCATGGATGTGAGAGAGCACGGCGCAACACGGAACCCCTGTCAGCTGGGGCAGAGGGGTGAATTGGGCTGTGTCAGGATAGAAAGTTGGGCAGGTGGACACAGATATCTAGACCAGTCTCATTCAACCTCTCCATTCTTCGGAGCTGACCTCTCATGTCCTACGTAGCTGCTTCAGATAGGATATTTCAGAGCAAGTTAGTCCATGAAGTGAGCTTTTAGAGGAAGAACTTACAAAGCCAGATTCCTCATATTCAGTGGCAGTTCACAGAGCAGGAACAAAGACGAGCCCCCTTGAATTACTTGATTCTCAGAACGTGCTGCTGCGACAGAACTCGCGACAGATATGTTTGCAGGGGAGCAAATTATCTTGTTAAGCTGTTTGTCCTCCCTGCCTCTCAAAAAAAAGAAAAAGAAAAAAAAAGGCAGGCTCCCCACCCTACCCTGTATCCCTTTCGTTGGCTCCTCTGCTTTTCCTGCTCTCCTTTCTAGCCTCCATTCATAAGGTCTTGCCCCTGGGTCTCTGTTAGTACTCCATTTTAATTCTAAAACTTTCCAACACCGATAAAGCTCTTTAATCACAGAGCTGGACTGCCAAGGAAAGAATGCTAATTGGAAAGTTATTTCTAGAGGTCCTAGGGAGTTCAGAGACGGATGTTTTTTCTTTTGTCTATCATGCCACTAGTACAGAATAGACTCAGGAAAGGCAGAAAATAAAACATGGCCTTGAATTTGAGAAATTAATCCAAGCAATATATAAATTCTTAAGAAAATGAGAGGCTTCAGGACTTTGAAAACTAAGGATAATGGCCCAATTAGAGGCAGCTTAAATCTAGTTACTTTTTTCTTAGGAAGCACAGGACTAGGCAAAGGTAGGGAGGTAAAAGCTCGGAGCACCCAGGCAGGATTCACATTAAGGGACGTCAAGTCCAAGTACGACCCAGGCTCCGGCATCTGGCTCAGGTTCAGAGCAGGGATGGATTATCCAATAAGCAAGGTGCACACGGGCTTAATTGTGCTTACTTACTAATCTGTAGTACACAACTTCGCCTGGTTTTCACCACGTTAAAGATGTGGTGAAACCCATGTGATGTTGTTCACTACAGATTAGTAAATAAACACAATTAAGCCCACGCATACCTTGATTACTGTAAGCCGGTTCATATTGTGTTTCCTGGTTAATCCACCCCTTGTTCAGAGCATAACTCCACTTCACAGTCAACATGTAGCCTTCTATGTCCCACACCCTCTTCTAGGTCCTGGGAACCACAGACAGGATTAAGACAAGGTCTTGCCCTCATAGCCTAGGAGGAGAAACAGATATACAAACAAATACTCTCAGCAGAATTGCCCCAGGAGAGAAAAGAAACAGCTATTCCACCTCGGGATGCAGGTAGAGGGCAGGTCAAACTTTCCCTTCATGGACTATGCAGAAGAAAAGACCCTCGTTTCTTTCCCACAGACGTGACATACACTCAAAGCCAGAACATCAACCACATGTCAAGACTTCATGTCCCCCCGTTTCTTTGGTTATAAACAACAGAACGATTCTGGATGACTTAAGGGAAAAAAAAAAAAAAAAAGAATACATTTGAAGGCCCTGTGATGGTTCACAGAAACACAAGAAATGGCTGAAGGACTGAACTCGGACAAGAACGGGGACCAGAGCAGCTATGGGGATCCAGGTACCACCAGTTGCCATGAAGTCGATTCCAACTCATGGTGACCCCATGGGTGTCAGAGTAGAACTGTGTTCCATAGGGTTTTCAATGGCTAGTTTTTTGGAAGTAGATTGCCAGGCCTTTATTCCAAGGTGTCTTGGGTAGACTCGAACCACCAATCTTTTAGTTAACAGCCAAGCACATTAACTGTCTGCACCACCCATGGACCCCTGGGGATCCAAGTAATAGAAGTTAATAGACCATTGCAGAATCAATGGACTCCAGTTGATTTTTCCTACTGTAACACCACTCAGAAAAATAGCATCTGACTCAATGATGTAGGAGCGTACACCTAACTATTGCATCCGTCTCCAAAGGGTGGAGAGACGTGATTCTACAAATGCAAGTAAGAGGCTCTTGCCAGGGGAACAGAGGATGGATGCCCTCAAAATCCAACATGGCGCACACCAGCCATGTAGGTCTGCCTGCTACTAGCCACGAAATGCTTTATCAATTCCCAGCGTCAGCGTGCAGATCTACTGCACCAGAGAAGCCCTTATTAAAAAGACAGAAATACAACTCTCTCCTTAGACACAGTGACTCAGAAGTTCCGGGATGAGGCCCAGGATCTAGAATTTTAATAAGCTCCTATGTGTCTCTGCCAAGGGGAGGTCGTGAAGCCAGAATGTCTCCTGCATGTGGTCTTCGGTTAGCTGTGCAGCAGCTATCCCTAGGGAGGGGCTCACATGTCTGCCTCAGAACCAAAGTGCAGGAAAGCCCTAAGTATCTTTCCTATCCTTTTTGGACTATCTATATTTAAACCCGTTACAACCATATTACAAGATTTGAGGAAAAGAAAAAAACCAAACCCACTGCTGGGGAGTCACTTCTGACTCATAGCGACCCTGTAGAATAGAGTAGAACTGCCCGGTAGGGTTTCCAAGGAGCGGCTGGTGGAGTGGAATCGCGGAGCTCTTAACCACTGTGCTAAATTCCTCCCTGTACACTTGCTGCATTCTGGAGTATCACCTAATTCAAGAAGGTCAAGCGTCGGGGTGTGACTCAGTCTCCACTGTGACCTGTAACAGTGCCTGTGGCTGCCCCTCTGGATTCCCAGCATGACTGTGAATACTTGGAGGCTCTTGTTTTCAGGGACAACTCGGGAATGATCTCACACGCAAACCCATTGGGCTCCCTGGCTACACGCCCAGCATCGACAACACTGGCTCTTCCATATGAGGCTCCCAATCTTTTTTTAATTCTATTGTGTTTTAGGTGAAAGTTTACAGCGCAAATTACGTTTTCATTCAAAAATTTATACACACACTTGTTTTGTAACATTGGTTGCAATCGCCTCTCAAATGTATTTGTTGAAGGAAGGGAAGGAGGGATGGAGGGAGGGAGAGCAATGTGTTACAAGAGGATTTCTCCATTTCTAAAGAGAAGGGAAGGAAGGGGAGGAGGAGAGGACGAGAGGGGACTGGAAGGAGGGGAGAGGTGGGAGAGGAGAAGGGAGGAAGGGAGAAATTTTCCCAGCCACCCTCCAAAATTCAACTAGAGAATTAATTTACTGAGTATCTTTTCACCGAGACCCAAGAAAAGCAGGCTAAGGGAAACAACAGGGACATCTGGCAAAGCAGCCTGTGACTTCAGAGGCTGACTTGCCTATTGGATAAATAAATAAAATACTGACTTCAGTCTTTTAACCTGTGAAGGTCAGGGAGGCACTATTATTCTTTATTAAATCAAACGAACAATCCTTTGTGCCGGAACTCTTTTCAAAAATGGACTGGACCTCTTAAAAAAAAAAAAATCAAAACCTATCCGTGTTAGATGATTTATTGTTCATCACTGCATGGGGGCGGGGGGGGGGGGGTGGGATGGAGGAAGAACAGTGGTTAAAATTCTTTGCCTATGGACCTCCCTTCTGATTTAAGCCACAATGCAAATTGGGGGGCAATTTCGAGGTTTAACAATAGTATCCAGCTGATCTTTGCAGGACTGCAAATAAAGGAGCCTGTATCCTCAGGGGTGCTATTAGCGCTAAGGTCTCTCCGCTCCTAGTGTTAAAGAACATTCCTTACCAGGCTCTCGTATAAAATCCTGAGATGGAAGCAAATCTGAGTCTGCAGTGTTTTTGGTAGTTCTTATGCAATTGCCTCTTGGGGCTAATTAGAGCTGCTTTTGTAATTCACCAGCTATAAATTCCTTCGGATATTGTCTTGGCACGGGAGACTGGCCAACCCAAGTCCTGGTTGTGTGTTGAATCTGCAGGTCCAACCAGTGTTCCAGGCAGCCTGCGATGGCTACCCAATTCCTTAATTGTTTTTCTGTCCTCTGCTGATCAGCTTAGATCACTCTGCATACTGTGTTAGGCAGCACCTGCCTTATTCTCAGCTAATTTATCTTAAATTGGTTTAGTACAGACTTTTTACGCCACAATGTCTACAGAGCTATGAATTCATTTCCTCCTCCTTTCTCTAGAATTTGATCAAGGAAGGAAAAGCTTTACAGCAAGACTCCAGAAGAACAGACAAAGAGAATCAAGTCAAGTTAATTCCAAAACTGGGAAACAAGTATGTCTTGTCCGTGGTGGGAAACAAGACAAGTGGTTACATCATCTCATTAATAAAATCTAGTATCTGATCATGTGGAAAATACACTGTACTCATTTATTAAACTTCTGTAATATATATACATAGTTTTTTCTTTTCATGCAATACCTCCCAACAACCCAATGAGGGTAAGTATCTATAAACCCTGTTTTACAATAATAAGAAAGAGAGAGAGAGAGAGAAGAAGGGAAGGAAGGGAGGGAGGAAGGGAGGGAGGGAGGAAGGAAGGAAGGAAGAAATTAACGCTTAGGGAGGTTAAGTAACTTGCCGGTAAGCTGGATACGGTAAGATCACACAGCCAGTAAGATTTCAACTTAAGGCAGTTCTACTCAATGCCAGAGCCCTTTCTCCATTATCTATATTTTGAAATCCCTTTGCTTTGACCTGCCAAGCAGCTAAACTAGGAGGTGATTTTGGGTGTTACAAAAGGATTCTTTACTTTCAAAAAGGATTCGCAACAGGGTTCCTTGGAATAGCCAACTCCCCTATTGTGCTGAAAACGTAATTCAAACCACAAACTTTCTATTTACAAGAAACATTTCTGCACCACATCTGCTGTGTGAAGCAGAACAGGGTTCTAAAGTAGTCACTTCTTTTTTTAAAGGAAGCACCAAAGACATAAGTCCAATGAAATCATGTAAATTCAGTGATTAGCGTTTCTGGCACATTATAATTGTTCAAAAATGTTATCTGCCTTTTTTTTCTTTTCAGGTATCTCAAAATGCAGACTGTGACAGATTGCAAAACATGACCTCAAATTCTTTCTCTTCCCTTAATTGATGTTCATTCCTTGAATATTGATTGGCCACGTGACTTGCTTTGGCCAAATGGACGTTAGCAAATGTGATGCAAGCAGAGGCTTGAAAAGTGTTTGAGAATTCTGGCTTGCCCACTTGCTGAGCTGAGAGGGTGTTTTTCACCTCCCCTTTACCTGAGACCACCATGTGATTGAGCCCAAGCTAACCTGTTGGAAGATAAAACCGAGGCACTCCAGCCAACAGTCTCCCAGACCCCAAGTGACAACCTGCCAACCACCAGACATGTGAGGGAGATCAACCTGGGTCAGCCAGCAGCTGTGAGCCAACAGCAGAAGCTAAAGACAGCCTGCCATGATTCACTGAGCCAGCCCAGGCCAGGAGAACTGGATGATCCACAGAGTAAGCTAAATAAAATGGTTTCAAGCTGAAAAGTTGAGGGATGGTTTGTTACGCAACAAAAACCAACCAACACATAATCCTGAGGCATTTTCTGTTCTGTTCCTAAGCCTGACGAGAAGTAGATAGAAGACTGTAGAATCTCAAGAAGGGGAAGCTAGCAAAGAGGGAGAACAAGGTGTCCAAAGTATGAACTGAGGCATAGTAAAGTCAAAACACGCAGAAAATCACAGTTAGCAGTCAGCTCTTCCGTCTCCCAGCACAGTCATCTTTCCACTATATCAATCTTTTTCTCTGAAATTTTTAGCCTAACTGGACCAATTCCATGCTCCCATTGTAGTCTCCAGCCCTGGGGGAAGCAAGTCAATTGGAGTTTTAAGTTAATAATAAATGAAGAATCTTTCTGGTGTGCTTCTTCATTTCGACTCCTCCGCTCAGATCTCTTTTGCAGGTTACTCAAGTCAGGGAGAAAACTAGAGGCAGAAAGTGGATGAAAGGACAGACAGGGGCTCCAGTGATGCTGTGTGACTAGGGGGTGTTTTTCACCTTCAAAGCACACTGACCGCAAATTACAGGCTACAGTTTCACAGTGCACATTTCTGTACAACATCTACTTTTGAGTTCCCTAGCGAAGGAGAATATGCTACTTTAAAAAAAAAAAAAAAGTAATGCAAGAATGATGAATGACGCCCCTCAATGTGGAGAGGAAGGGGATGGAACACGGAGGAGCTGTCAGGCTTCCTGGTCAGTGGTCAAGTTTCCCACTTCACCTTCCACACCACGGAGAGCTGACAGTCGGCTTAGATGAAGAGGGTGAAAAGGTGGCCTAACCCCTCCCTCAACCAGGAAAACACACATAGTCCCAAAACGTAGTCAGGAAGGTTTTTGTTCAGGTTCAAGCAATATAATTTAGCCCTACCACCCCCACCCTCATTTCCCAGAGACCTCGGGGTATGGATGGAGAGAAATGTAACAGCTAATATTCAGCAGATGCACCCCGATATAGGCTATTCAAATATTCAAATACCTTTATAAAGCAAACAACAACAACAAAAACAGTTGCTGTGGAGCCGGAAGCAGACCACCAGGCCTTTCTTCCAAGGCACCTCTGGGTGGCCTTAAACCACCAACCTTTCAGTTAGCAGTCCAGTGCTTAACAATTTGTGCCACCCGTAAGAACCCGTTGCCGTTGGGTTGATTCCAACTCATAGTGACCCTACAGGGCAGAGTAGAACTGCCCCTTAGGGTTTCCAAGGAGCTGCTGGTGGATTCGAACTGCCAACTTTTTGGTTAGCAGCCAAGCTCTTAACCACTGCTCCGCTAGGGATCCTTGCACCACCCAGGGACTCCTAAATACCTCCCTACTGGCCAGGAAATAGTACAACTGTCATAAATGGTTGCTGTTGTTAGGGGCCGTGGAGTAGGTTCCGACTCACAGGTACTCTATGTACAACAGAACGAAACAATGTCCAGTCCTGTGTCATCCTCACAATCGTTATGCTTGAGCCCGTTGTTGCAGCCACTATGCCAATCCATCTCGTTAAGGGTCTTCCTCTTTTTCACAGACCCTGTAATTTACCAAGCATGACATCCTTCTCCAGGGACTGATCCCTCCTAATAACATGTCCAAAGTACATGAGACAAAGTCTCACCATCCTTGCTACCAAGGAGCATTCTGGCTGTACTTCTTCCAAAACAGATTTGTTCATTCTTCTGGTGGTCCATGGTATATGCAATATTCTTCACCAACACCATAATTCAAAGGTCTTCCTTATTCATTGTCCAGCTTTCATGTACACATGAGGCAATTGAAAACACCACGGCTTGGGTCAGGTGCACCTTAGTCCTCAAAGTGATATCTTTGCTTTTTTAATACTTTAAAGAGGTCTTTTGTGGCAGATTTGTCCAGTGCAATACATTGTTTGATTTCTTGACTGCTGCTTCCATGGGCGTTGATTGTGGATCCAAGTAAAATGAAGTCCTTGACAACTTCAGTCTTTTCTCCGTTTATCATGATGTTGTTTATTGGTCCAGTTATAAGGATTTTTGTTTTCTTTATGTTGAGGTGCAATCCATACTGAAGGCTGTAGTCTTTGACTATATAAATGGTAGGATTGACCCATTGCCATGGAGTCAATTTCAATTCATAGTGACCCTATAGGAGAGAGTAGAACTACCCCATAGAGTTTCCAAGGAGTGGCTGGTGGATTCGAATTGCCGACCTTTTGTTTAGCAGTTGAGCTCTTAACCACTGAACCACCAGGGCTTCAATTAATCAATAACATAAATTCTATCACATGTGGCTTATCTCAGAAATCGTACATCACTACAATGGCAAGATACCTTTCCATTTTGGATACTAGATCTGCTCACCCACTTTTGTCTTCTTTTCTTTTTTTAATGTGTTGGGGCTTTGCCTCCTGGTTCAACAGCCTTCCAGTGGGAGAGGGAGGTCACTCCCCTTTGCTGAGGATGATCCACTTGCACCTATCCAGAAGAAACGCTTAACCCTGCCTGGCTCAGGTAGTGGCTGGGGAGATGACCAGGGCCCGTGGACCGAGACAGATGTCAACACAGGGCACTCAGGTGAGTGTGGGGAGCTCTGCTTTGCTTGACAATCCACGTCATGTTGTCTTGGTGAGGAACTCTGCCCAGGACATCTCAAAAGGTGATTGTGTGAGCCCCTCTCTGCCCCCTCAAGTGGCCTTTACACAGAGGAGCCTTGCACCACCACCCTCCTCTCCCACATCACAGGCTCCCCGGAGCAGACAGAGCCCCCCAAAACAGCCTATCAAGAACCACTGTCCATCTGTCTTTTTTCCATCTTTATTCTTGTCTTCCCCGCTCTGCCTTTGTTCCGCTTCATAAAGTGGACTCCAACCAGCTGCCTCCTTTCCAACAGTGTTCATTCTCTTGTGATTAGCCCAGGCAGGGCACACAGCCATTTGGACATCCCTCCATGAGAAGGGCAGACAAAAGATCCAGGCCCTGGTGATGCAATGGTTAGGCGCTAAGCAGCTAACCGAAAGATTGGCGGTTCTAACCCACCCAGCAACTCTGTGGGAGAAAGACCTGGTGATCTGCTTCCATGAAGATTACAGCTTAGGAAGCCCTATGGGGCAGTTATTCTCTGTCACATGTGGTTGTAATGAGTTGAAAATCAAACCTGTGGTTTCTACTCAACAATAATTATCTGCTATTGAGTTGATTCCAACTCATGGTGACTCCATGCGTGTCAGAGTAGAACCGTGCTCCATAGGGTTTTTAATGACTGTTTTTTCAGAAGTATATCTCTAGGTCTTTCTTCTGAGGTGCTTCTGGGTGGCCTTGAACCACCAACCTTTAGGTTAGCAACCAAGCATGTTAACCATTTGCACCACCCAGGGACTCTGACCAAACCAACCGAATCTCAAGAAGAAAACCAGAAAAATTTCTAGCTATAAATTATCAAGACATATTGATTTTTCCGAATTAAAGACATTTAGTATTGGTTTGTTATCAACTTCTGTCTGGCATCATCTTTTCCCTGAGTTATGATTCTTGTAAGAGATTCTTACTCTCCCCAAGTTTTCCAGGGACTTAGAGAGAATAGACCGTAAAACAAGGTGCTCAAGGGGTAACTGGAAGCTATCAGTGGTTTGTACGACTGATATCCTGCCCCCCGCCCCCCCAGCCGTGGGGTTAAAATTCCCATTTGGCTTTTAACCACCTCCGGGATTTGCTGATACTGATCTAACCACAGCAGTCGCTACTGAAGTTGAGGCAATTCAAGATGATCTAAATGAAAGCACAATTATCAAGGGAGCTACTTTGTGTTTCCCTGGGAGAGTTTGTGATGGGAATCACCAATTTAAGAACTTCACTAGAGTTTAGAAAATTGGCATTGTTTAGACTTAATATTTTTAAAGAAGATGACAGATATGACCTCCTCTGAGTAATGTAGCTTTTGTTGGTGCCTTTAGGGTGGTTCCTGTTGAAAAGAGACAAATGCTCAGATGACTTTCCAAATATAATAGAGCCTGCAAAAGCCGGAACCTGTGTAAGGCAGAAACAGAGAAGAAAAATTCAAATGTTTTCCATTAATAGAAAGTGATAGAAAACTGGTAAGACTGCACCTTGTCAAAGATGGAAAACCTGCAAAACCCGGAAAAACAAAGTGGTCCCGTCACATTTGTGGTAAGTATTTGAAGGATCATAGCATAATCTGTTATAAACCCCCACAATAGGGAATCCACCAAGAGGAAAAAGAGAAGACTCTGTCTAGAGATATAAATAAATTTTAATCCAACTTGGTCTGGGTGGTGACGTACTAGGTTAGGAATGCTGAAAAGCATGGGCATAAAAGTCATAACCCGTAATAGATAATGTGCTCACCGTCAAAACTCCCCAGACGCTGAGTTGTCTTATTCCCACCCGCTTTCACCACCATGTTCCCAGTGTTCAGAAACAGGAAGAGGGGCTAAAGCATGATCTTGATGATAACCATTTCTGGGCTACTGTGTAGTACTCAAGGAGCTCTGGTGGTGCAGTGGGTAGAGCAATAGACTGCTAACTGAAAGGTCGGCAGTTCGAAAACACCAGCTGTTTCAATGGAGAAAGAGGTAGGCAGTCTGCTTCCACAGAGATTTACAGCCTTGGAAACCCTATAGGGTCACCGTGAGTTGGAATCGACTCGACGGCAGTGGGTTTGGTTTGGGTTGTGTGTAGTACACAGACCTCCTTCCTGCTGCAATCTTCGATCATCTGGAGGAATTAGAAGGAAGTAGCAATGCCGCGTCACAGAGCAGGTAAATACTTAACCTGGTTCTCAGACCCCGAGGGCTACAGTAACAGGGTCATGCTCACTCTGCCTATTCCCTGTCAGGTCATCCTCTGTGACATTTTAATAAAGTGAGAATTGGATTTACATAGTGTTTTGGTCATCTAGTGATGGCTATAACAGAAATACCACAAGTGGATGGCTTTAACAAACAGCAGTTTATTCACAGTCTAGGAGGCTAGAAGTCTGAAGTCAGGGTGCCGGCTCCAGGGGAAGAGTTCTCTCTGTGTTGGCTCTGGGGGAAAGTCCTTGTCATCAATCTTCCCGTGGTCTAGGAGCTTCTTAATGCCGTGACCCCGGTCCAAAGGACATGCTATTCTCTCGGCTGTTGTTTCTTGGTGGTATGAGGTCCCCTGTCTCTCTTTTTTATCTCAAAAGAGATTGACTTAAGATACAACCTAATCCTCTAGGCTAAATCCAGCCTCATTAACATAACTGCCTCTAATCCTGCCTTATAACATCACAGAGGTAGGGTTTACAACACATAGGAAAATCACATCAGATGACAAAATGGTGTACAATCACACAGTAGTGGGAATCATGGTGCAGCCAAGTTGACCCATATTTTGGGGGGACACAATTCAACCCATAATACATAGCAAGAGGTGTTTTCTGCTTATTGTCTGCATATGGGCTGGTTGCAGTGGCGGTGGCTGAAAGAACCACGTTTCCCCAAATCTATCCAGAAGAACTGTCCCCAGCTCTTAGATTTAGGGAGATCTCTAGAAACACTGAAAGGGGTGTATGTATATTTTTCAACATTATTTTTGATAGGTACCGACTCGTAACAGCCCCACATGATCGGGTAGAACTGCCCCATAGGGTTTTCTATGCTGTAATCTTTACAGAGGAGCCCTGATGGCTCAGTGAAAGGTCAGCAATTCAAATCTACCAGCTGCACCTTGGAAACCCTATGGCGCAATTCTACTCTGTCCTGTAGGGTCGCTATGAGTCGGAATCACTGCAACGGGTGTGGTTTGGTTTTTGTTGTTGTTTTAATCTTTATGAAGCAGATCCCCAGGTCTTTCTCCTGCGGAGGCTTGGAACCTTCTGGTTAGCAGATGAGCACATAACCATTGTGCCACCAGGGTTTGGTTTAGTAAAGCATTTCACCGATACCAAGTCCTTGGTAGTATCTTGCACTGGCAATCTTGAGTGAGAGAAAGAATACTTTGGCTCTCCCCTTAAACAGAGCCTCACCAAACACCATCTTTCACTCAGCAGCTCTGACTTCTGAGAGATCCTCCCTCCCCTTTCCTAGTAACGTTCTGAAAACAGTCAGAGTTCATGAAGCCACTGCAATGGACAACCCTCCAAAAGTAGAAGAGTGAAAATAAAGACAGAGAGATGGCAGGCGCTGGCTGTCAGAAATCTCATCAGAGACCTAGCAGCAGGAGCAGCTATGCTGATAAATAAGTCAAGGGACAAGAACACTACGAGACAGCAGTCAGAACACTTCCCCCATGCTGGAAGAGCCCTCAAGGGACGTGTCATTTAAAGCAGACACAGGTAGAAATCAAGCCTGACAAATGCAACCTGTGCACCTCGCTTCCATACAAAGCCCCACATAGTCCTCAAACTCCATCCCTGCTGAGTTCTGTACAGTGTTGTTGTTAGGTGCCATCGAGCCAGTTCGGACTCATAGCGACCCCATGCACAACAGAACGAAACACTGCCTGGTCCTGCGCCATCCTCACAATCGTTGTTATGCTGGAGCCCATTGTTGCAGCCACCAAGTCAGTCTATCTCATTAAGGTTCTTCCTCTTCTTCACTCTCTACTTTGCCAAGCATGATGTCCTTCTCCAGGGACTGGTCCCTCCTGATAACATGTCCAAAGTATGTGAGACGAAGTCTCGCCATCTTCGCTTCCAAGGAGCATTCCAGCTGTATTTCTTCCAAGACAATGCTGTACAGTGGAAACTTCAAAATTAAGGACCCAGATGTTGAGCTTGGCACAATAAAGCCTTCAGGGATGATGGCCTATATTATTTAGGATAATGCCAGCTGGCGTAACAAATAAGTCTAAATTATATGTAACAGCTCAAGCACAACAGAAATTTGTTCCACGTTCACATAACAATTCTTGGCAGAGACGTGATCATTCCACGTGGTCTTCTAGGGAGCCAGCTGATCTTTGACATGAATCTTCAACATGGATATTCAACACATGGCTTCTAAAGTCACCCTGAAAGTTACCTCCATTTCCACCAAAAACCAAGCCCTTTGCTGTCAAGTAAATTCCGACTCATAGCAACCCTACAGAACAGAGTAGAACTGTCCCATAGGGTTTCCAAGGAGTGGCTGATGGATTTGAACTGCCGACCTTTTGGTTAGCAGCCGTAGCTCTTAACCAGGCAGCTGGAAAAGGTGAAGGGCGTGAAGGAACTTGCATAGGAGGCTTTATGTGCCAAATCTGCAAGTGGTGCACATCATTCATACCCACAATCCATTGGATAGACCCAGTCACATGATCACACTGAACCACAAGGAAGGCTGGGAAATCTAGTCTAGACCTGTGCCTGGGAAGATAAAAACAAACAAACACTTTCATATGCAGCAGTGGGCTTTGTGATTAACTCACAACTTTTTAATATTCTTTTTTTAAATTTTGGTGCACCCAAAAGGGGAAAGAAATCTCTGCAGAGACACTTCAGAATCCAGTTCTATATGTCTCTATGTCCACGTGAGAGCAGGAGACTACGAAGGCTCTGATCTTTCTGCCTCAGCATCACCCAGCTGAGTGCTACCCAAAGTCTGTTAGCAGCTGACTCAAGAGTTCAAGTTTCTGTTTGGATCCATAGACAACACTGAAAAATAAAAAGCAAGCAGAACAAATGACATTGCTCAAATATAAATATAATAATGATACTTATCTATTCAGGCAAAACACCATCATTCTGCTGTAGGTTTGTCATGACAGAAAATGGAGAGGTCAGGTTAGAACAGTCTTTCCACTGAAAACATAGAATATTTTTTTTTCTCTTTTTAATCTGCAGCATGCTATAGCAAGACCTCTTTAAAGTGTTAAAAAGTAAAGATGTCACTTTGAAGACTAAAGTGCACCTGACCCAAGCCATGATGTTTTCAATCGCCTCATATGTACGCAAAAGCTGGACAATGAATAAGGAAGACTGGAGAAGAATTGATGAATTTGAATTATGGTGTTGGAGAAGAATATTGACTATACCACGGACTGCCAAAGGAACAAACAAATCTGTCTTGGAAGAAGTCCAGCCAGAATGCTCCTTAGAAGCGAGGATGGGGAGACTTCGTCTCATACACTTTGGACATGTTATCAGGAGGGACCCGTCCCTGGAGAAGGACATCATGCTTCGTAAAGTAGAGGGTCAGCGAAAAAGAAGAAGACCCTCAGTGAATTGGACTGACACAGTGGCTGCAACAATGGGCTCAAGCATAACAACGATTGTGAGGACGGCGCAGGACGAGGCAGTGTTTCGTTCTGTTGTACATAGGGTCGCTATGAGTCAGAACCCACACAGTAGCACCTAACAACTAACAACAACAGAGTGAGAAGAGATTAGATTTTGAAAAACAAAGCAGACCCTCTGAATTATGGGCTGTGTGACTTTAGCCTCCTCATCTGTAAATATGGGAATAAAGTCTAAACAAAGTCTCCTAAAGCACCCAACCCAGTGTCAACTCCATTACATTGCGAGATCGGTGTTAGATTAGTGGTGGACCCAGGGGAGCAGAAACGGCCATGAGAAGGTGCCCCTTAGGACTTGGACAAAGTGTGGTAGTTGGTGGGGGTAGGGATAATTTTACCTAAATTTCAAGGGCAGGGAGCAGATAAGGTGCCACAGGGAGACCTCTTCCCTGGTCCCTTCTTCAGCTGAAAAATTCCTGTTTGTCCTGGAAAGCAAGCCAGGTGTTACCTCCTCCAGAAACCTCCAGGGCCTCACTAAGACTGGGCAAGCGCCCCTGAACTGTGATTCCACAGCCCCTCCTCCAAACCTATGTCTGTCGTCATCATTACATTCATCAATAACCAAAACCAAACAAACCCATTGCCGTCAAGTCGGTGCCGACTCACAGCGACCCTGTAGGACAGAGCAGAACTGCCCCATAGGGTTTCCAAGGAGCAGCTGGTGAATTCAAACTGCCAACATTTTGGTTGGCAGCTGAGCTCTTAACCTCTGCACCACAGGGCTCCACATTCATCAATCGATACAGAGGCCATAATTGTTTATTCCTTTCTACAGTGAGGTCCTTTGAGGGCAGGATTGCGTCTTATTTATATCTTTATCACCTGGCAAAACATCTGGCACTTAGTAGAGCAGAAATGAGTAAATGAATGCATGCCCAATCTCAGTGATAGCCCCATGACATTTGGGCAGTTATCCAGAGAAAGATGTTTGTGCTCTGCACAGCGCTGTACCACCCTTAGCTCTTTCTGAACCTATCATTGAAGTGCCCATCAGAAAGCTTTTAACCAAGACTCCTGACAGCTTCCTTCAGGATACGGTGGTATAACGCTGAAGCCTGGCTTGAGAAAAGCAGAGAGAATAAGAAGACCACAATTTCTTCTCACTGACACTATAGAGAAAGACTCTGGTTCAATGACAAATATATACGTATGTTGAATGGATTTAATTTTCCTTTTCACTCAAAACTGAAATCGGGTTATTTTCTTAATAGCTTGTGGCAGTTTGTTTTCTACAGCAGGTTTAAATTGAGCTCAAATGGTAATAATTTACTTCAGAGCAACTGAAGCAGTTGGAAAAAAAAAATGGATGACGAAAAATGAAAGAACGGCGCTGGCCAGGGGAGCTGGTTGGATTTTTTTTTTTTTTCCCTCTCTTCTTGAGATTATTTATCATTAAAGCACAATATCTTTCTTCCAGGCCTGGAAGATTCAGATGAAGGCTAACAAATCATACAGTAAACCAGCAATAAGCTGAACAATTACCGCAAGCTAGAAGATGTATTTCTTTTGGGAAATGTGATTGAATTACTAAGGTTTTTAAATTCACCTCAGGGTGCTCCTGGGCCACGCTGCCAGTAATGGAAAATTCCAAGCTATTTTGTATTCTCTCCTAAGTGAGCTGGGGCATCATTATTATACGATCACTGTTGTTATTTGGAAACCCTGGTTGCGTAGTGGTTAAGAGCCCAGCTGCTAACCAAAAGGTCGGCAGTTTGAATCCACCAGGCTGTCCTTGGAAACCCTATGGGGCCGTTTTACTCTGTCCTATAGGGTCACTATGAGTTGGAATCAACTGAATGGCAACAGGTTTGGTTTGGTTTGGGGTTGTTATTTAACATTCAACGAGTATCCACAGGGGTTAGGCACTGTTCAGATTCCATTAACGATAGTTCCTGTCTTCAATCCGTTTGTATCCTGGAAGACAAGAGAAACACGCAGGATAAAATCTATCTTAGAGGCTTGTTGTGATCTGTGCCTAGATGTTTGACACAGCTGGGCATGCTCGGGTGGGTCTGGCAACTTCCATGGAGAGAGAATGTCTCTCCCAAAACTGACTCTAGCACTCAAGACATTTCAGAGTACCAAAGGCCAGACAGGTAACGCATGCTCAGCCCCAGGGTCCTTACAAGTAAGCCACAGAACAGGCTCTTGAATCCCGTTCATTTGTAGAAGACAACACTGGTTACTTTTTTCTTTTCCTTCTGGCAGATAAAATGACCAGTTAACCTGAACGATTTGTCAATAGAGGCAGCTAAACAGGGCAATCTAATGAAAAACTAAACAGTAGATAGATGGAATGTCAGAGCTGGGCAGAGGAGGAGAGGCTACTTAAATTGCCGTGGGTCACAAAGCTATTAAAGACACGGGCCATCCATATCTATTATATCTATATCTTTAATATCTATAATCCACAAAGAGTCACTCCCCCTACTCCCTGCCCCCCACCCCTCCACTGATAGTCTCTACCAACACACATATTCTAAATAAAAAATAAAAGACGTGGAGATTAGAGAAGGAATGGAGTTAGAGAAAGAAGCTGGCAATGTGGAAGACCTCATCCATATGTTTACATCTTCTGTCTAAATCCTTTGGGTGATGGGTTTTGAGATGGTAGAGACATATTTGGCTTCTGAGGAGCCTAAGGAAAATAAATTTAGTTCGTCCTCTGTTACCTTTACCTCATTAAGAGCCCAAAGTGGTCAGGGACAGTGACTCTGGGTCTCATTAAAAGCCCAGAATGATCCAGAACAAAGTAGCTCCAGAAGAAAAAGATTTTCCAAAAGCTCTGAAAAGATGGTTTGTCCGATTGAGATATGGATGCCTATTCCAGAAACGTAGAAAAATAATGAGTGAAAATACAAGGGGCAGAGCTAGAGAGAGGAAGGAGTGGGCTTCCATCTTGTTTGCACAAGTTACTGCAATAAAATCCTACATTTAGAAAAGTATATTAACAAAGTCAGGATGGACAAATACATTCTAGAATTTATCCTTTTTTTCAGTACCTAGATATTAGCTGAGTTCACCATGGTTTTGAAAATCAAATAAAATTGGCTTGAGCCCATTCCACACGTTGCAGAAAACCCATGTCCTGCTCAAGATTTTACCGGGCTCCCTTGCGGCTTTTGTTTCATATTCCAGGCCGGTTAGCAGCTCGCCACCTAACTAGCGTCTCACTCTCCCTACTACCATTTCTCTTGGCCTGCTGCTGATCCAGATCAGAACGACTCAACTTCTCCAAAATACCATTCCCACAATACTCCTGTGTGTGGCATACTTTTACTGACTCTTCACGGTAAAAACAGAGTCTTACTTTGCAACAAAGAACAGAGCAGCAGACAACTGAAATCTAAGTGTTAGATAGCCCTGTGCTTCAACAGTGCCTCAGCAATGCCTACTGCATGCCCAACACCCACACACCACCAAAGGGAATTGCCTCCTCAAGACCACTGGCTCTTATTGGGGTGCTCTTTCTCCTTCCAAATCATTTTGGTATCTATCCATTTAAAGACTGCTTCTACCTCCCCAAATTCCTTTTCACTTTTAACACAGGGGGTTAAGTTAGCTTCAGTTTTGCCCTAGTACACCATGGCTCTGTCCAGAGGACCCATTAGGACGTTATCTTCAACAGTTCCTAAAGTAATAAATTTTTCCCTCAATCATACAACCCATCACTACCCTAGTTCAAATTGTTATCACTTCATGCCTAAATGGGAATTCTTCCCTGCTTCCTGTCCTTCCCCTTTCAATTGAATCCGATGCCAGCAGTTACATCCTCTAAAAAGCTACCTCCCTGCAGTCACACACTCTACCCCCCTTTCCCTTTAGTTGCTCCTCACCGCCACTCACGTTGGCAAACACATTTCAAAACTCGATTTTTCTAAAGAAAAATCTTGAAAGTCATTAAAAAGAGTCTCAACATATCACCACCTAAAGAGAATCAATGCTGATCAAAAAATAAAGCTACAATTAACGCACCATTAAACAGGAGTTGTTAAGTGCACAGGGGTCAAGGAATCCAGTTATGTTTTCCATGTATAGTAATAATTAATAACAGAAGATATCCGAGGCCCTTCACATGCTCCAAACACTTCACAGCCATAGGCTAATTAATTACACAGATAAAGATATTGCAGATCTATCTTTTGATGTCCGTGGGTTCGTTAAACTCCCTGTTTGGTTAACAAAGTAATTTCCTGCACTTCTGAATTCCTGAGCATGGTGAAAGGAAAGGAGAGAGCAAGAGAAACGGCAAATCACAGTCAGCTTTTGTCCTTCCTCCACTTCCTGGGGATCAGTAGGAGAAAGTCTGTGTGGGACCCTCAGACACTCACCTGTCATTGCTCTTGAGAAGGGGGTATGGGAAGGATGCCCCACCTTCAGCCATCCTCCACCTTAGGGCCCATGACTGCCATCCTGACACTGACACCCTGGGTGTGGACACACCCTGTCACCAGGACTACCCCTGCTCGGTACACCACAGTGGGGCAGGGGTATTCCCATTGGGTTAAGGAACCCAGGGCCTTTCTGAGACCTCTCTACATGCTCTGGTTATCAAATAACACCCCAAAAGACCCTAGGACCCCCCTCGTAGGCCTAGACCCCACTCTATACCTTTGCTTCCCTGGATTGTTCTCCCTGCCCCTACACAGACCTTTGCTAGAATGTTAACATTGCTCTGAACTCACACAGGAGCAAACCTTGGGCCCTGAAGGCACAATTCTGGATGTCCAGGTTCAGCTCTGCCATGACCCGCAAGACCACAGGCTGTGACCCTACTTGGAATCCAAGCCCACAGAAACCTAGTTTACTTGTTAGATGAGAACTGAAATAGTACACATGTCTAATGAAAACTATTGGAGACAGTTCCCCACCACTATTGCCTAATTGGAGCCCTGGTGGCGCAGTGGTTAAGAGCTTGGCTGCTAATCAGAAGGTTGGCAGTTCGAATCCACCAGTCACTGCTTGGAAACCCTATGGAGCAGTTCTACTCTGACCCATAGGGTCGCTATGAGTCAGAATCAACTCGATGGCAACGGGTTTCATTTTTTGGATTGCCTAATTGCCGTGCAGTATATCAAAGGCAGAAATGTGCTGCAGGTATGAGTATCACATGAACTTGAGTGAATTACAACACTAACTTCTATACAACATCATATTGTGGAAAAGAGCCAACATCATATTTTGAAAAAGGATTGAATTCTGTAGCAAACTGGTCCTGGGTTCAAATCATAGGTCTACCAAGATGAAAGGGTGTAAACAAATTTGGAAATGCCTGGTACATTGTAATTATTAAGTAGAGACATTTGTTTAGTGCCAGTTAAGCCATTTGCCTCTTGTTGTTGTTATTGGGTGCCATCGAGTCGATTTCGACTCATAGTGACCCTACATGACATAGTTGAACTAATTGCCCCATAGGGTTTCCTGGGCTGTAATCTTTACAGAAGGAGATCGCCAAGTCTTTCTCCTACAGAGCAGTTGAATGGGTTGGAACTACAAACCTTTAAATTAACAGTCGAGCACTTAACCATTTGTGCCACCAAAAACCAAACTCATTGCTGTCGAGTCAATTCCTACTCATAAGGGCCCTACAGGACAAAGTAGATCTGCCCTATAGGGTTCCCAAGGCTATAATCTTTACGGAAGCAGACTGCCACATCTTTCTCCCATGGAGCGGATGGTGAGTTCAAACCACTAACCTTTGGTTAGAAGCCAAGCACTTAAACCACTGTGCCACCAGGGCTCCTTATTTGCCTACCAAAACCCCCCAAAAACCAAACCCATTGCTGTCAAATTGATTCCTACTCATGGCAGCCCTACAGAACAGAGTAGAACTGCCGATTGGGTTTCCAAGGAACGGCTGGTGGATTTGAATTGCTGACCTTTTGGTTAACAGCTGTAGCACTTAACCAGTGTGCCACCAGGACTCCATTATTTGTCTTTTACTAGTACAGTAACCAGGTCTATAGCCACTCCCCCTGTAGCCCTAGGGTAACACAAACTAAAACAGAGACTTTGGCTGATTAAATGTAAGAACTGTTTGTATCTATTTATTTCCATGGGAGCCAAAGGAAAAGATTTCCCCACGGTCTTCTAAGCTCCAAAATTTCAAAATCAACCTTAATTGCTCCCATCAATTCAACCCTTTCGCAACATAGCTCCACATGTTCTGTGATGTTCTAAGGCTGACAGAACCAGACTCTTGGGCACCCCTTCCAAGCCTTGTTTTTGTTCCAGACAGAGAGAAATGGATATTCTTTGCCATTCCCACTGTACTCTTGTTTACAAGGGGCCATAACTAGATTCAAGGTCTGGATAACAATTATCAGGAAAGTGATGTCACAAAGAAACTTCTTTTTTAAGGTGTCAATTCCCCAAGAGTTCATGGGGCTGGAAGCAAAGTTGGAATATTTTCTTCTCCTTATGAGTCAACCGAGAGTTCTGGACTAATTAGACCTGAATACTCTACGACAAACACTACACCTCAACACCGCAACCACCTCATGAGACAAGGTTTTTACTTCTTGGTCTACTGTTGGGAAAATTCAGGCCCAGAAAGGTCAATGACTCAACAAGGATTGCCTGAAGGGCATAATACCTAGTCCCTAACGACTTGAATATAGGGAAATAGTAGTTACTTTTCGCCCTCTTCCTCTATTGGAGGGAGCCAGGTACCCTCAGAGTGAGCTTCACTGACCTGGAACGTCTTCAAGCTGAACGTTGATAACCCCCACATCATGCTCTGGGTTCTTGGGGTTAATTACATTCAGAGAAGGAAGGGATGAAGAGCCATAAGTAAGGCCATAAGTGACCACAGGTACTGCTGAGAAAAGTTCTTTCTCCACCTTGAGCCCCCAGCTCCCTGAGGAAGATCTACCAGAGTGGACCAAGGACCTGGAGACAGAACCAATGCTATGTGCTCACAGAACCTCTTATCTTTCTTCTGAGGAATACAGCTAGACTACATTCCCCAATGTCCCCTGCAGCTAGATGTGGCCATGTGAATGAGTACTATGTGGGCAGAAGTTACTCATGCTACCCTCAGGGCTAACCTATAAGACCTCCCTCACCATCTCCTAAGGAGCCCTAGTGGCATAGTGGTTAAATGCTCAGCTGCTAACTGAAAGGTCAGCAGTTCAATCCCACCAGCTGCTCTGCAGGAAAAAGATGGGGCAGTCTGTTTCCACAAAGATTACAGCCTTTAAAACCCTATGGGGTAGTTCTTTCCTGTCCTACAGGGTCACTATGAGTTGGAATTGATTTAATGGCAGTGGGTTTGGTTTTTTGGTGGTTCACCATCTCCACGATCTCTCTCTCTCTCTTTTTTTTTTTTTTTTTTTTGTCTTCAAGCCAGATGCAGAGAATCCAGTGGCTGTCTCCGACACCCCAAGGGATGGAAGAAGCCTGGGTCCCTGAATGACTGCATGGAGCAGAGCACTCATACACACATTGCATTAAACTAGGGCCTGAATGAGGATAAATCTATACAGTGTGGTAAGCCAGGGAGACTTGGAGCTTGTGCTACAGCACCTAGAGCACCCTGGCTAATGCAGACCTTCACTCTTTGTAATTTCTCCACATAGTCAGGAACTTTGGCCTCTCTAGCCTCTCTTCTCACCCCTCTGATGAACTCTTGTTGCTTTTCCACTGCTCATTAGCACCTCTACCTCAGCCTGCATGGAGAAAATTAAGAAAGATGAAATTTCAATCTGTCCATTTTTTCCTTGTTAGCAACTCTGATCTTTGGAGAAAGCAAAAAAGAATAAAAACTCAATGAAATCAGAGAGAGGAGTTGAAGTTATTGCCAAAGATGAGGCTTGAAAATCATCTGTGGATTTCAGTTTTCTGAGACTCTCTTTCTTCATTAGTCAAGGTCTGGCTCTCTACCAAGGAGCTGAGTGTGGAGGGTCACTCCTGTCTGGACATTTGTCTGTGCTTCTTCTGGACAGGTATGCTCCAAGTGTGAGCCTCCATCCTCCATGAAACATCTCCAAGCTGAATGTCGATAGCCCCCACATCACAGACTGGGGTCTCCTCACATGATCCCTGCTTCTGCTTCAAAGCAAAGGGTTGTAGAATGTCATCAATGTCAGAGGTGTTGGAAATCATCCAGCCCTATTTAGTCATTTTGCATATGGGTAAACCAAGTGCAAAGAGAGAAATCAGTTTGCCCACAGTGACACAGCAACAACTAAGACCAGGCCTCCTGCTTCGGAAGAAAGAGATGAGAAAATAATGTGTAATGTGTTTTAAAAGGCAGGCAAAGAATATGTCAAAATATCAGTGGGGGAATAGAAAACAGTCAGGCATCCCAACAAATAGCATTGTTCAGACATCCAAGAAAGAAAGAGAGAAAGGGAAGAAGCAGGAAAGGTATGAAGGAAGGGAGGAAGAGCAAGAACTCTCTGGTTCCTTGGACAACTCTGTGAAGTCACACTTGCGTTAGCTGCTGGTGGTCTTTGGGAGATGCGCTACCAGTTGGCCCTTCTCATGTGGATTCTGTACTGAATCTAGAGCTTGAGACCTGGGCCAGCTTATACTGTGTGGATTTGACAGTCCCCAGCATCATTACCCACATAAAAATTGACATCAAGAGAACTTTGAACCAGAAAGGACATTCCAGAAGCAGTCTATGCAGCACACATAGGAAAGGAAAACACTACAATCCTGGCTGTTTACCTCCAAAGTGGAGTCGGTAGGATGGGATAGAGTTGGACAGAGCAAAGTTGCATAAGAGTCTTGGGTCCTAGATAGCCTTGGCTGAATGATCAACCTTCTTCCATCCTTGGATTCGTCCTCATGGGCCAGCCCTGGGAGCTGGTTTGAACCCTGGGAAATCACGTGAATTAAATTCACCCAAAAGACACCCCTGATTAGGAGTCAGATCTGAGGATGTAAATAGGTCCACTTGAACTGGCCAAGCCTACAGAGTCAAGTCTCTCAGATTTGAAACCTCCTACCGAGGATCAAATAATACTACTTAAATCTACCCTACTCATCCTCATCCAGAACTCTGGGGCCAAATATTGGGGAGATGACATTCTCAGACCTCCTTTTACCCTTTGATTCCATTTTTTCAAGGAAAATGTAACTTATCCAATTTTTGGAATGCAGCAAGGAGGAAGAATTGCTCTGGGAAAAGAATTGAAGTAGATAAATGCTGTCTCCTCCAGGGTCCTTCTAGTCACTCCCTGACTCACCAAGACTCTGGTTCACTGTCTGGATTCTCCAAAGATACTGACTCAACCAGAGTCCTGGATGGATGGTTAAATAAAGACACATCTTCAGGGACCACTTACAGGTGTGTGAGAAAGTTTACGGAAATAAACAAGGAATGTTGAGGCATTCAGAGAGTAGCAACAGTGGGATACCATTGCTCTATAACTGGCAGGACAAGGGGAGGGATTACTGTCCTGGAGATAAGTGAGGGCTGGACTGTAGAGGAGCCACACAATTGGAGATACAGTCCAATGGATGACAGGACGACAGCCATGGGCATTGGGAGAAGGTGATGCAAGGGGAGAGGCAGAAAGAAATATACTAACCTTTATCTCTTCCTGGTCTCCAATTTCCTAACAGGGCTTTCTATTGGCCAAATCCAACTAGAAGACAATGGGCATGAGAGCCCATTAAGGTAGTCCATGTGACTCAGCCTCCCAGAGCACGGAGCAGTACAGAAAAGAGGAGAGAATGTGGGAGCACAAAGGAAAAATAATCCACTCAGACCCCTATCTCACTATTATGTCCAGGCTCATCTTTCCCTCTCCTTCCTGATTCTTCAGGCTCCAAAATTACCTGTCCCTACTTCTCCAAGTTAAAGCTCACTTTCCCTTTAAAGTGAAGGATCTCAGCTATTCTGAAGAAGAAAGAAGCTAAGCAGTTCAGACAAGGAGTGAGTACCCTTTAACTCTTACTGCAAATAATATTTAGTTTACCTTGTTTCAAAAGTAATAAATGGCAAACAGGGGGCATTACTGCCATTATTTCAACCTCCAATTCTCATTACAGACATCACTAATCAATTACAGTTCCATCTCATACTAAATGAGTCCGGATGCAGCCTCAGAATCCTTCCCAGCACAGTGTTTGAAGTAGCCCCTATTAATCAACCAAAGTTTGTATTTGAATTTAAACCTATGAGAATTCCTTGCTATAAATATTTCTCTAATAGAATTTTCAGCTCTGTGTCAGTAAATAACTTAAGATTGTGAATAAGGCATGTATTTAGAGGTGCAACTGCTTAGATACCTCCTTGAAAAGTGAGGCCCAGTCTCTAGGACTCCTTGGACAATGAAGAATGGGTCTTTACAAGAAGAATGGGGAACTTCCACCCTATCCAGTGTCTTTCTCTCCCCACCACCAACTTATCTTATAAATGCTTCTCCCCTCATAGCTTCTCAGACCCTCTTCGTTCTCCCTAAACTGCTGTTTACCCCTGCCCCAAGGAATCGGGCTACAACTAACTGTGGGGCCTTGATCCCAGGTATCCACCTTCCCCAACTTCTGTCCAGGCCTTACCATCTTCATCACCAGCCTTGCTCTTTGGGTCCCCAGTGCTCAGGGTTTTTGTCCTCCTTCCTCCCCACCCAAGGATATGAGCAGATAACAAGAGGGATCAGACACTATGATAAAGACTGGCTAGCTGCTCCCCAAACCTGTGTTCTCTTCCTTCTGGGCCCGTAGCTAGACTATATTCCCCAGCTTCCCTGGATGTATGACTTCTGCGGACATATAACTGAGTTATAGCCAATGAAAATGAGAGTTGAAGATGTACCCCACATCCAAGCTGGGCCATAAAATCATCCAAAGCATAAACCTATGCTCTATTTCACACTTTCACAGCCATCTTTGAAACCATGTCGTGCAGACAGTCACTTAGAGGAGAGTAACCCACCAATTAGGAGCATCTATGTGGAACTTACATGAGTCAAAAATAAACTTCTATCTCATTAAGACTGAGACTTGAGCGATTTATCTGTTACAGCTGCTAATGTTATTGTAACTAATGCATACTCCTACCCTCATTCACATATAAGTCGACCAATTGAATTCTGTCCCCATATACTCTGATTTCATATCTTGACCAAGAAGCATAATCAACTTTTCAAAAATTAAACATTTTAGTAGTTTTAGAAGGACATTATTATCTACCAAGAATTCCTAGGAGTCACACAGCCAACCCAATGAAAAACATGCAGATTCATCAGGGAAGTAATCCTTTTTCCCAGGCACGGTTGTTGTAGTGGTCATTTTGTATGGCCTCCCAATGTTGATCTCCTCTTCTTCCAGGAACAGCTTCACTGGTGGGTGGCAGTCGGGGGATGAGGAACAGAATCCAACCCTCATAGCTCTCATGACCTGAGCTCCACCCCCAACTCCCAGGGGAAGCAAGTAACTAAGGCCTAACCTCTGGACATGCTAATTGGCTCAGTAGGGAATCTATGAACTAAGCTCATCCAACCAGGTTGAATCTCAACACTTGGTGGTGCTGAGACAAACAGTTTTGCTCTTTTTCACTGGACTTGGCTTTATGATAAAATGAGCCAGGGACCACGGTGTGGAACTTGAGAACTGAACCATCTCAGAGGAAGCAGCATGCAAGAATGATCCTGCCTTTTTATAGGTCACTCCATGGAGATGTGGAAAATGGTTGAAGAGGTGAAAGAATGGCTTCAAGAAGACATGACTTGACTAATCCAGACAAGATGTGACAGATTCTCAGATTAGAATGGGGGCAATGGCAACATAAAGGAGTGACAAGATTTATGAACAATTATGGAATTAGAATCGGTAGGATTCAGTGAGGGATGAAATAGGGGATTGAAAGTAAAGTTACAAGATGACCCCTGAAGACTGGTGTAACAAGTGGACAGAGGCGCCATTTGCTGAACTGGCACCTGATAGAGAATGTAGTAGTTGTTGCTGCTATTGTTTTGTTATTATGAAGAGATTATATTCCAATGCATCAAAATATTCCAGAGTATAGCTCAGATTTCCACAAGGTGAAAAGTACGAAGTGTCCACGTTAGGCCCAGTAGGATTCTGTGCACTTCCAGCGTCCACCTTGCTTCTAAGATGCAACCAGGACTCCCTGGAGACCTCAGCGGGTAGGCTCAGGAAACAGACAGCAGTAGCTTCTAGAAGACTCAGACTTTGAATTGCTCTTTGGGCTGCTAAACTCCTTAAACAATGACTCCTGAACCAAGTTTTTAGTAACTTGCATGAATGTTGAGCAGCGGGGTATCTAAAGAGAAGTTTAATATGTTTATTTCTTCCAGTGTGCTCCAATATAATTAATTTTGTGTCAATAAATGGAATGTTTTTACGGCATGTGAAAGCTAGACTGTGACACTGTGATGCTTTTTGGACCCCATACGAAGGCAGTCTTCAGGGAGGATGCTATTATCTGATTTCAAGTGGGAAGGAGAGAATTAAAAGGCTATTTCTAGAAGGAAGAAAAGGTAAAAGCTTAATACAGAGGAGGTCGACTCCTAATGGGGAAGTCTTGGCCCCATAGCCATGTTCTCCTCTGTCCCCGTCCCAAAATGCCTACCAAGACCTTGGCTACTCTGTGGCCACAGCACAGAGGAAGCCACATACCGAAGAGGACTTGAGAAAGAGAGAGGCTTCAGTACTAAATAACCTATAGGAGAAATGCGGAGTATTCCTGGGGTATTTTGCAGAGAAACACCGGGGCTTGGACAATATCTTTGTCCCAACAGCCCAAAACCATATTGCTAGAATAAGCCAATGTCAAATGCTTGGACATACCTGGTTTTTTGTGTTTTAATCCAGATTTTGGGCATCTGGCTGATTAAACCAAAAACCAAACCAAACCTGTTGCCATCGAGTTGATACCAACTCATAGCGATCCTATAGGATAGAATAGAACTGCCCCATAGGGTTTCCAAAGAGTGGCTGTTGGATTCGAACTGCCAACCTTTTGGTAAGCAGCCGAGCTCTTAACCACTGCGCCACCAGGGCTCTGGGTGATTAAAGTACCTGTAAAATTCCAACGACATCATAGCATTATTAGATAGTATTTATATCTTCCTTTTGGCCTAACTCATGAGGAAAATGAATTCCAAGAGACTCAGAATACCTCATGAGGTTTTGCTGAAAGGGAGGAAAGGGCATCAAGTGTCTGGCTGGCGAGAAAGATAAAGAAAGAATGAGGAAACCTGAGCAGGGCCAAGGGGTACTCAAGTCCAGGGCCAAGGGCACCTCTCTTTAGCACCTATGAGCTCACACAGCACGTTCACTTACATACTAACACCATTTGGTCCTTGTTTCCTGGGACAGGCGGGGTGGGACCTGCTGTCTCCACTATATGGGAAAACAAGCCAGAGATTTCAAGTGAACTTGCCCAGGGTTTCACAGATGGCAGATCAGGAAGGCCCAGGACCCCTAACCCCAATTTTGTGCTCAGCATTACCTCCTGAAAGACTGCAGTCCTTCTTCCTGATTTTGTGCCAGCCACGATCATTCAGGCAAGCCACAAAGCAGCCTTATTAATGTTATTCTCTGCTGAAGAGAAAACAAACTATCAGTTCAGTTCAATCCATCTATTCTAAAGCTGACTTTGTGTAAATGAGGAGGCAGGGAGACAGTAATTTGGATTCCCAGCTAAAGATGTTAGGATGTTTTGCTACATTTGAAATTGCATTCTAATTACACTGTATTGATTATCTCAAAGTAATGTTCACAAACTAATGGGATCCAGTTCGACATGAGATTCATAACCATTAATATGGGTTCAATTTGTTATTTGTATGCATATATGCATACAATAAACCAAAAAAACCAAACCCGTTGCCATAGAGTATATTTTGACTCATAGTGACCCTATAGGACAGAGTATAACTGCTCCATATGCGTTTCCAAGGAGTTGCTGGTGGATTTGAACTGCCGACCTCCTGGTGAGCAGCCAAGCTCTTAACCACTGCACCACCAGGGCTCCACACACACAATAGATTATCTGAAATGACTACCTAGGATTGTCCCTTCAATAACACCACAACCATCATCCATGATGATTTGGTTAAGGTGTACAAGTGAGTATGTGTGTGTTTGTCTGTCTGTGGATGTCTCTGTGGGTGTATGAGGGTGTTTCAATGTGACATAAGCAAATCTATTTTGTCCTTCTCTGAAATGAAAAAGTGAGACAAGAAAACAAACTGATACTGTAGGTTTGATCAAGCTCCCTAGGAGCAGAGCCAGACATGGGGGTTTAGATGCACAGGTTTATGGGGGGGCTCTCAAGAGAAAGGGAGAAAGGGGTCAGGATGGGGCAAGGGGAGGCGCTAAGGAAGGATGTGGAGATATGTATCAGCCTGTCCCCACGGGGAGCACTGGAACCTGAATTGCATCATAAAGTTGGACCCAGCTTGAGGCAAGGGGACTGGCTTTTCTTAACACCCATATTCAGGCCCTTGGGTGGCACAAACAGTTTATGCTTGACTACTAACCTAAAGGTAGGTGGTTGGATCCCACCCAGTGGCACCACAGAAGAAAAGTCTGGCAATCTGCTTCTGTAAAGATTACAGCCAACAAAACCCTATGGAGAGATTCTACTCTGTAACACATCTGGTCACCAAGAGTTGGAATCCACTGAATGTCAACAGGTTTGGTCATCCATTGGTTGCAGCTCTGGGCTGTGGGAGATGGAGGGGGACATACAATCCTGGGCCAGGCAGCTCTTGATTGGCTGAGGGTCCATTTTCCAGAGAAGGGAGCAGCTATACACCAGTAGTAACCAATACTAATAGCAACTGGCCCAGTAAGGGGGAGCATCAAGAGTGTCCACTATATATTACATATGTTTTTATTTTTTGAAAAGCAAACTCACCCAGAGTACAGCTTGTGTCTTCTGCATTTTTTGATCATTGGCTATTATCCCAGAGATCAGAAACCATGTCATTTGTGAGGCAACATCAAGGTTAAGTAATGTCGACATGCTCGCTGCTGGCCTCGTGCACAGGAAAACAGCATGAGGAAAGACCTGATGAGCTCTGAGTGAGGTCTGTAGACCAGTTAAGTGTATTATGTCAACATCAATTTCCTGGTTTGGATAATGTACAATAGTTTTTCTAAGATGTTACCTTTGGGACAAGCTGGGTGGTGGGTACATAGAAACTTCCTGTACTATTTTTACAACTTCTTGTGAGTCTACAATTATTTCAAATTAAAATTTAAAGAAAAAGTATAAGATCTGGAGTCATAAGATAAGGTTTGTGTCCTGGTTCCTGGACTTGCGAGTTGTGTAATCCACTATATTACAGACATTGTCAGGAAAGCTACCAGGCTTCATTGTTCTACATATTTCCTGTCTTAGCACACGACCTGTGCCCTAAAAAATAGACGCTGAAAGAATAAATCTCTTCATGATTCAATGACTGAATAAGTGAGCAAACAGTCGACCTTGAACAAATTACTTAGTTTCCCAGAGCCTCAGCGTCTGCATCTGCCCACTGGGTAATCACAAAGATCAAGTGCATTCACTACATACAATGCCTGGAGCCATCTAAAGACGTCCTTTATGCTGTTAGCAGGACTCCAGGCTGGCGGGCTCAGAATCCCATGTGGAGATGAAGAGAAATGCAGATTCTCAGATCTAATTCAGGATGCCTAGAATGAGGCCCCAGAGTCTGTATTTTTAATCGGCTCACCCAAGTGACAGTCATGTAGCGAAGTTTGGGATCCCTTTATGGAGAAGAGCCCCAGTATGTTATTAACAAGCTAAGGTAGAGGGAAGGAAAGGAAACTGAGAGACTGGAGAGAAGGAGAAAGAGAGAGAGAGGAGAGAACGAGGCGGTGAGAGATGAACGTGACGTAGGAGCTGCAGCCTCCCCTCTGGCCTTCCTCCTGCAGGTGGATGTGGGGCCCTCCACTGGCCAAGCGAGCCACAGGGAGAGCTGGAGATGAAGCTTGCAGCCTAGATGCCCATGAGCCCATGGATCTGAGAGGTTTGTAGGCCCCTTCTGTCTCCCCCCAGAGTATGCTAGGAACGTACTGGATAAAAAATGACTCAGATTTTATTTCCAGAATAAAAATAAATAAATAAATAAGCAGGTAGTTTTGTTCCTATATAGAAAATGTCTGTTGTTATGGAAACTTGTCTCAAACAAAGCTCCTTTCAACACAATAAAAGTCCTCTATATTTGCCAGCATCATTTCAGAAGACGAAAAGGAAGGAATGTGTGAGGAAGACATTGGTGTAAAAATCCACAGTACTTTAATGCTCAGATCCTTTTAATGGATTATGGGGACTTGGCAAATGGTCTTAATTAGCTGTCAGGTTTTCTTTCTGTCTTTCTCTATGTCTCTGTCTCTCTCTTTATCTCTCTGTGTGTGTGTGTATGCGTGCGTGTGTGCTAGCATGGTATGTGTTAACCAGTGGCCCTTTGACCCACAGGAATGAGAAAGGTAGTGGTCCCCTCACTCTCTGTATCTCAGGAATGATTTCTCTCCTTTGGGACTAAGATCTCCTACATCTTTTACAGCTGGGATGCCTGCTGGTACCCGCGGGGATGCAGCAGAATAGCGTTGGGCTTGATATCAAAAGATCTGGATTTCAAGCTCTGTGTGATGGTGGACAAATCGCTCAACCTTCTCATCTCCAGCTTGGGAAGATTCTACTGGCCTTAACCTCCTCACCGGAGACTGTGGGGACACCTGAGAATGACTGTGACCGTGCTTGGTAAACGCCAAGGCAGGGGCAAGTGTCAGCTATAAGCTGGGCACGTCTCAAGCACCCTTACCCACTAAGGTCCTTACCCTCTGTGACTATTTTGGGAAACCCTCTCTGGGATGTCCCTAGGCATTGTGATCAGGGATGAATTACCCAATAAGCAAGGGAAGCATGTGCTTAGGGCATCCACAAAACGGGTCACCAGTTATCCAAAGCAACAACCCACAGATGCCAAGCAGACAGGACACAAGGAGAAGTGAGCACCACAGTGGAAGGGAAATGACTCCTTTTCTTTGTTGAGTAATATGTGGAATATTCTTTTTGTAGAAAATGTGGTATATAGTAAAAATCTTAGTACCCTGCATCCACTAAAAATTTTATAATTCAGTTCATCTCATTACGCTAAAATTGCACAGCAAATTTTGTGTTCAATCATTAATATTATAGTGGCATTCAAAAAGAAGTTACATTATGGCTAGCTAAGACACACACACACATACATGTGTATATATATAACTCATACATCCTGTTGGAATGTGTGAGGAAGCACAGGAGGGGATACCACAGATTATCAGTGTTCAGGGCCCTCACATGCCTTAATCTGGCCCTTTGTTCTAGAAATGCAACCTGAGAAGTCTGAAAAAGCCAACATTTGCATGGTGTTAAAGTTAAAAAAAAATCTCTGTAATCAATGCTAATTTGACATGATGGCATGCTACACTTCTCATCTCCAAAGTTCTTTGCAAAAATTAATTATGAATTAATCTAAAAATTTAGAGGAGTATTTATTTATTATCTGTGCACTCTGAACTTGAAAGGGTTTGTATTTAAAAGTATAACTGGAAAACTATCCCATGATGCTTTAAAATGGAAATAACTGCTCAAATAGTTCACAGAGGAGGGCAGATCACAAGTATGTCAGTGAGATGAGACTTTGTCAGATTATTTTAAGAACTGTTAGGATCTCCCTGGGAAATGCAATGAAAATATGCAGTTGGAAGTTCACTGAAGGAATTTCTCCAAAGTAATAATGCTAATCAGTCAAGAGCAATGAGCTCTTAGAGAGTGAGCTGGTCTACTCCTTCTTCCAGAGTGCACTGAGCTACTATTCATAGCTACTTCCAGAAATAGTGCTTTGTGGAGAGAAGGCAAATTACATTGTCCCAACAGACAAATGAGTCATTAAACCTGAATGAGGGAGAGAAGGGGGAGGAAGATGAAAGCAGGGAAGGAAGGAAGGAGGGAAGAAGGGAAGGAGGGATGGAGAGAAGGAAGGAGGGAGGGAGGGAAGGAAAAAAGGAAGGAGGGAGGAAGGAAAGAGGGAAGGAAGGAAGGAGGGATGAAGGGAAAGAGGGGAGGGAAGGAGGGATGGAAGGAAGCAGGGAAGGGAAGGAGGGATGGAAGGAAGGAGGGGAGGGAAGGAGGGATGGAAGGAAGGAGGGGAGAGAAGGAGGGATGGAAGGAAAGAGGGGAGGGAAGGAGGGATGGAAGGAAGGAGGGGAGGGAAGGAGGGATGGAAGGAAAGAGGGGAGGGAAGGAGGGATGGAAGGAAGGAGGGGAGAGAAGGAGGGATGGAAGGAAAGAGGGGAGGGAAGGAGGGATGGAAGGAAGGAGGGGAGGGAAGGAGGGATGGAAGGAAAGAGGGGAGGGAAGGAGGGATGGAAGGAAAGAGGGGAGGGAAGGAGGGATGGAAGGAAAGAGGGGAGGGAAGGAGGGATGGAAGGAAAGAGGGGAGGGAAGGAGGGATGGAAGGAAAGAGGGGAGGGAAGGAGGGATGGAAGGAAAGAGGGGAGGGAAGGAGGGATGGAAGGAAAGAGGGGAGGGAAGGAGGGATGGAAGGAAGGAGGGGAGGGAAGGAGGGATGGAAGGAAAGAGGGGAGGGAAAGAGGGATGGAAGGAAGGAGGGGAGGGAAGGAGGGATGGAAGGAAAGAGGGGAGGGAAGGAGGGATGGAAGGAAAGAGGGGAGGGAAGGAGGGATAGAAGGAAAGAGGGGAGGGAAGGAGGGATGGAAGGAAGGTTAGTTTGAGGTTGACGGGACAGTGTTCGGCAGCACTAAAAGCATAGGCCATCTCTGTAGAGGAAACATGAAATGCAAAGACATACCGGGTGTTCCCTTTCATTTTAAGATATGAAAAGTGAACTCTTTTCCAAGACCACAGAGTAAGCCAGAAGGCTACCGAGTCATCTAAAACAAGTCTCTCTTTAGCCCCACCTGGTGGTCCTTCTGCCTTCAAATCACAAGGTAGACTGAAAGCCATAGAAATGTGTGGAAAATTCATTTACAGTCCTAGGTTTGGGGCACACAATTAACTGGGGAGGGTTTTCTAGAAACGAATCACTACTCAGAAAACATATCTGTACGGAATCAGGATCTCTCTCTCCCTCCCTCCCTCTTTCTCCTTCTCTCTCAATTCCTCCCCTTTGGCACAGATTGTGGTTACAATTTGTTTCAAAGCTGACAAGAGAGCTAAAAGCCCAGATGACACCCTCAGACACCTCCTCGTGGGCAGGTGATGCCGGCTGAGAAGGCAGGAATTCATAGCACAGCAGGAACTAGTCTGTCATCCCCAGGCTGTGAAAAAGTTTCTGAATTTCCACAGTGGATGGAGGCTAGCGCATTGGCTGAACAGAGGCATCATTGGGACTTTGAAAGAAGAAAGTGCATCATAGCTCTGAGACCCAGAATACCCAGTCAGGTTTCAGGCAGGGATGTGTCTTAGCAACACTAGCTTTTGGGTATTAGGGTTTTGTTTTGTTTTTTTTTTTAAGGTAGACATGAGGAGCCCTGGTGGCACAGTGGTTAAACGCTCAGTTGCCAACCGAAAAGTCAGCGGTTGGAACCCACTAGCTGCTCCACCGGAGAAAGATGTGGCAGTCTGCTTCCATGAAGGTTACAGCCTTGGAAAACCTATGGGGCAGTTCTCCTCTGTCCTCTAGGGCCACTGTGAGTTGGAATGGACGCAACAGCAACGGGTTAACAGGTTAGGTAGACATAATGATTAATATTCACCTACTGGGTCCATGCTGCAGGTGGGAGAAAGGGTGGAAAAGTTCATGGAGGATTTCATAGGTTCCCATCCCTTCCAGAAATATCAGTATCTGACCCAGTGATGCTCTGGACCCCTGGAGGACCGTGAGGTCCTCGAGGACCACGCGACGGTATGACCGCTGGTCATCAAAAGCTTCTCTGCTTCCCACAGGACTTCCATGCTGTTGTCCGGCGTCTGCTCCCCGGACAACTGAGCCTGAAGCCTGCTTTACTGTGACTCTGTCAGCAACACTTCCGTGGGAAGGGAGATGACACAGCAGTGGGCTGACAAATACCATTGTTAATTAAATAGTATATTTCAAAATGTGTTTCACACATTGCAGGCACAGATGGTGAGGCATCCATGCCTTCGGAGACAGCTGGGCTGAGGAGAGGACAGGTGTGCATTGTGGTTCAGCCTCTTGCCAGGTTTCTGGCGTGGTTCCTCCGAGCAGCGGCACTACCTGCCCTGCCTTCATGCCCTTGGGCTTGGGATCTTGCTGGCAAACACTAGTTTACCTAGACTGTGCCAAATGGGTTGTGTGTTGTCCTGAGCTGGGGTTGCTTCCAAACGAGAACACTTACCTGTAAAATGCGAAACCGTTTTACAGCACCAAGGGTACACTCTTTGGTTTTGCCTTTTTGTCTGTGTGTGTGTGTGTGTGTGTGGTTGTCACTATTATTTAGGATCAGTTTTTGGTTGTGAATTTTGTTGTTAGTTTTACAAGGAGACAAGTGAAGGAAGAACGGAAGCAGGGAGAGATAGACTTGATCAAATGCCCAGACTTCCCCAGAGACCCCCAGCTCTGAGGACCACTGAGGCCATTGCCCTTTTGGTGCCATCCTCAGATTCACATAGTAAGCCAACCCGTTGCCATCGAGTCAATTCTGACTCATAGCGACCCTGCAGGACAGAGTAGAACTGCCCATAGTGTTTCCAAGGGGTGGCTGGTGGATTCAAACAGCTGATGTTTTGGATAGTAGCCAAGCTCTTAACCACTGCACCACCAGGGAACAAAAAAAACCAAACCAGTTGACCTTGAGTTGATTCCAGCTCATGGAAACCCCATGCCTGTCAGAGTAGAACTGTGCTCCATAGGGTTTTCAATGGCCGATTTTTCAGTAGATCACCAGGCCTTTCTTCTCAGGCACCTATGGGTGGGTTTGAACCATCAACCTTTTGGTTAGTAGTCCAGCACCATTTAGGCCACCCGGGGACTCCTGGCCTAGGGAAGTAGTTGTTAAACTGGGGGTGTCGGATCTTCAGTATCACGGTCACCTGGGAAATGCAAATTCTCAGGCCTGACCTCAGACCTGAATCAAAGACTTGGGGTGGGGCCCAGCAATCTGTGTTTTAATCAGCCCTCCAGGTGATTTTAATTCATGCTGAAGTTTAACAATCACTGGCTCAGGGCATCCATTGGAGGATTATTTACAGGTAGATAATGCCCTGATCTGGCCTATTTCAGCATCCTGGGCTTAAAGGGTCATTTCCTATGGCAAAACCAACACATTACTTTCTGGCTTGGCTCCATACCAACACCCATTGCCGGTGAGTCGATTCCGACTCATAGCGACCATACAGGACAGAGCAGAACTTCCCTGTAGGGTTTCCAAGAAGCAGCTGGTGGATTTGAACTGTCAACCTTTTGGTTAGCAGCCAAGCTCTTAACCACTGTGTCACCAGGGCTCCATGGCTCCATGGTCTCTCGGAAATTTCTTTGTATTTCTGCATCCCTGGGACTCTGGTTCATGAACAGAACTGGCTTTCTGCGTTGGCAAGGTGGAGGGCCAGATCTGGAGCTGTTGAGGGCACCATGGTAACGCCATCCTCTGAATCTATCTACAGTACATTCTTCCAGCTTCTCTACAAGGCAGCTCCTTGCAGAGGTTTAGTCCAGGGTTTGGAGGGCATCCACAGCGTGGAGCTGGAGACAGCCTTGGAAACGGAGCACTTCATACAAGCTGATTGGTGCTGTGGAGAGGCCTGGGCCAGCGGCCTGGGCCACAAGGGAACACAAGGACACAATTCTCCCTAATCTCTGCAGTCCCTCAGAGACCCAGCAGCCCAGGCAGGGAAGAGGCACAGAAACTCCTTCCCTGTGAAAAGGCAGCTGCAGTGCTCAGAGTGGGGCTGCCTGCCTGGACCCCAGGAAGCAGGCAGGGAAGGAGGCCTCCCCAGCTGTCCAAACAGTGCTCTCTGGCTCTCCCTGAAGCTCCACATGGTGGTGGCGGTGGTGGTGGTGTGTGTGTGCGATGATGATGATGATAATGACAGACACACTTGTGAGGGAAGGGAAAACCTGTCTGTTCCTTTCATACCCTCAATGGCTAATAAGCAACAAAAGTTTAGAATTTCAACCCACTTCTAGAAGTTAAATTTCTAGAGTTCTACGAGCAAACTCATCTCAGTCTGAGGTTGTGCAACCCCCCTGGATTTGGGGGGCATGTTTTTCAGTTAAATAGTCACTAATACCACCTGGGTGACGAAATCTGGGTGGCACAAACGGTTTGCACTCGCCTACTAAGTGAAAGGTTGGAAGTTCGAATCTACCCAGTGGTGCCATGGAAGAAAGGTCTGACCATCTGCTTCCATGAAGATCACTGTCAACCCTACGGAGCACAGTTCTACTCTGCAACACATGGGGTCGCCATGGGTCAGAATCGACTCCATGGCAATGGGCTTGTTTTGTTTTGTCCCTTCTAACAGTGGAGGGGGCCAACTGCCACTGTTCTGGCCTCTGCCCTTCTCACTGACTCGGGCTCCCTTCCTCGCCTGCAACTGTCCCCTGCCCCAGCACTCCATGGCTCCCCCTGGGAGCTCTGTGTCTGTGAATCAGGGGGACTGGCCCCTCCCCAGTTCCGGTTCCACCACGAAGGAGCCATGCCCTTCATCTCTGTGAACAACTGAAACATGGAGAGTTCACTCCTGCCAACACTACAGGAACATGGCGAGGGCACAGTGAGACGTCTGTCGAATGGAGCCGGCCCTGCGCGGGGTGGTGAGTGGTGGCTATTAAGAAAGAGACTCACAATGAGGGTGTTAATTTGGAGTCTCTCCTTTACCAGTCTAAACCAAAACCAAAGCCACCCCCGTCCAGTCAATTCCGACTCACAGCCACCCTACAGGACAGAGCAGAACTGCCCCATAGTGTTTCCAAGGCTGTAAATCTTTACGGAAGCAGACTGCCACATCTTTCTCCTGTGGAGTGGCTGGTGGGTTGGAACCATCGACCTTTTGGTTGGCAGCTGAGCGCTTTAACCACTGCGGCACCAGGGCTCCTTTGACCTGTCTAGACAGATCAAATGGGGGCCATGGCATAGCGGTTTCTGCAGTGTCAAGTCTCTGTATCTGACTGATGTCTACCCAAAGGCAGGCTGCTTTATGACCTGAGGAATCCCAGGCCAGGGCAGAAAATCTGGAAGCAGGGAGTAAGCAGACAGAAAGGTAATAAGACGAGTGGAAGAAGAAGCCAGCTCTGACCGCAGCTTCACTCACCTCATCTCACTTTCTGTGGACAAGGGCACAGGGCTGTACCTCCGCTTGCATTGGCTGAGCAGGCCTGAAGGAATACGGCTGTCTGACCCCCGAGGCTCAATGGCATGCCCAGTGCCCACGGTATCTAAGTCTGCAGGGCTTCCAGGGGCCACAAGAGGGCTAAAGGAGCCGTGGCCCCATCTTCTGGGTGTGAAACTCCATCACAACCGCTGCCCCCATGCAGTGGCTGAACCAAGGCTGATAAAGGCTGCATATTTGCCAGAGATGCCTTGCCTCTGGGGCCCAGCTGGAGGTGTCCACCCAGTGCTGGAGAGAGATCTTACTCCTGAAAGCCCAGAGCATCAGGCTATGTAAAGAAGCGACCAAAGACTCCACAGTCACTCAGAGAACTCCACTGGGAAGTTACCAGGATAAGGACGGAAAGCAGTGAACAAGGAACCCTCTTGCACTGAACAACAACACTGTCAGACTGGCACTACTGTTATCCCCATTTTACATAGGAGGAAACTGAGCTCCGAAAGGTCAGGCAGTTGCCCAAGGCTATAAAGCTGGCAAGAGACAGAGGCAGAACCCTATGCCTTAAGTTTCTGTAGAACCCCTAAAACACCCTCTTCTCTGTTGCATTCAGGGGAGTCAGGAAGAAGGTATAATCCCAAGCCCTGCTGGTTTTAAGGGAGGGTGGTTCCCAGGAAGACAAGACAGCGTTTGGGCGGGTGAGGATGTGCTGGGAAGACACTGGTTAAGGGGTCAGCGTGCCCTGGGCTTAAAACCCAGCTTCGCCACTTACATTTCTTGTTTCTCTCAGTCTTGCCTCTGCCAAACCACCAGAAGGTTTTTCATCCGTTTTGTTCACTTGTGACCACCATTCCTCAATCCTGAGTTCATCCACATCTCTATTTCTCTCTGCTTCTCTCCTTTCTTCTTTTCTTTCTTCTTCTTCCCCTTCTCCCTCTCTCTCCCTTTCTCTCCTCTCCTCTGCTCTGTCTCTCTCCCTCCTTCCCTCCCTCCCTCTCTCCTTCCCTCCTTCTCTCACCCTCCCTCTCTCCTCCCCTCCCTCTCTCCCTCCCTCTCTCCTTCCCTCCCTCTCTCCTCCCTCTCTCCTTCCTCCCCTCTCCTTCCCTCCCTCTCCCTCCCTCCTTCTCTCTCTCTCCCCCTCTCTCCTTCCCTCCCTCTCCTTCCCTCCCTCTCTCCCTCCCTCTCTCCTTCCCTCCCTCACTCTCCTTCCCTCCCTCTCTCCCTCCCTGCCTCTCACTCTCTCCCTCCCTCTCTCTCTCTCCTTCCCTCTCTCCCTCTCTCCTTCCCTCCCTCTCTCTCCCTCCCTCCTTCCCTCCCTCTCTCTCCCTCTCTCTCTTTCCTTCCCTCTCTCTCCCTCTCTCCTTCCGTCCTTCTCTCTCTCTCCCTCCCTCTCTCCTTCCCTTCCTCTCTCTCTCCCTCTCTCTCCCTCCCTCTCTCCTTCCCTTCCTCTCTCTCTCCCTCTCACTCTTTCTCTCTCTCTCCCCCTCTCACTCTCTCTCTCTCTCTCTCCCCCTCTCACTCTCTCTCTCTCCCTCCCTCTCTCCTTCCCTTCCTCTCTCTCTCCCTCTCACTCTTTCTCTCTCTCTCCCCCTCTCACTCTCTCTCTCCCCCTCTCACTCTCTCTCTCTCCCTCCCTCTCTCCTTCCCTTCCTCTCTCTCTCTCTCTCCCTCTCTCCTTCCCTCCCTCACTCTCTCCCTCCCTCTCTCCTTCCCTCCCTCCCTCTTCTTCCCTCCCTCTCTCCCTCCCTCTCCTTCCCTCCCTCTCTCCCTCCCTGCCTCTCACTCTCTCCCTCCCTCTCTCTCTCTCTCCTTCCCTCTCTCTCCCTCTCTCTCCTTCCTTCCCTCTCTCTCCCTCTCTCTCCTTCCCTCCCTCTCTCTCCCTCCCTCTCTCTCCCTCTCTCCTTCCCTCCTTCTCTCTCTCCCTCCCTCTCTCCTTCCCTCCCTCTCTCTCCCTCCTTCTCTCCTTCTCTCTCTCTCTCCCTCTCTCCTTCCATCCTTCTCTCTCTCTCCCTCCCTCTCTCCTTCCCTCCTTCTCTCTCTCTCTCCCTCTCTCCTTCCATCCTTCTCTCTCTCTCCCTCCCTCTCTCCTTCCCTCCCTCTCTCTCCATCTCTTAATCATCTTTTTTCTTGTCTCCCCACTCCATCTCCTCCCACAGTCTTCCTTTCCTCTGCTTCTCTCCCTCCCTCCCTCTCTCCCCACTTCCTCTCCCAGTTCACCCACAATATCAAGTAGGAAAGTGACAAGTCAAAATAGCCCACAGAGTCTAAGTGGACTTGGAGTGCCTCATCCTTGCCCAGAAGCCCTCGGCATCAACCTGGGCTTGGTGCCCTACAGCTGCCAGATTAAAACACCAAGGGAGGTTTTGTCTCCAGATAGTTTTATAGCATTTGCTGAAGGGGGTAATTGCATTGTGTCTCCACGCCAAAATGAAGCAAAGCTTTTTTGGAAAGGGAAGTAGAAAATAAAAAAACCCAGCCGGCCTCTCCTAGTATTGTTCTTCGTTCCAGCAACTTGACGCTTTTTCAGGGTGGGAGGAGAATGACCGCAAAGCCCCCCTCTGGCTGACCCAGGCCCCCTCTGGCCTGTGTTCTGCTCGGCCTGGGGAGGGCTGCTTTGAATAGGAGACAGACAAACAATGGGAAAGCTGGGCTGGGAGCCGTCAGCCCAGACGCAGTGGCTAAAAATGACTTCTACCCACATGGGTAGTGTTATTCCGCATAAAGGGGACAGGAGGGAGCCGGAGACTTTGTAAAGATGGCTTAGAAGGGGGGGAGGAGTGCCAGGGAAAGGGGGAAATGTTTTATCTATTTCTGCAGCCCACAGCCTTAGAAGCCACCAAGGAAAAGAGAGATGTTATTAGCATCTGCAATTCCACTTTGGAAGGGAGAATTACATCCAGGTCTAGGAGAGAAGACCGTCTGGTTCCACCCCTTCTGTTTTCAGATAAGGTGACTGAGGTCCAGCCACCACGGGCCCCTTGCTCACGTAGCCCCTTCCAAAGCAGACAGAGAACAGTGCACTGCAGACCCTCACTCTTTCCTGTACCTCCCACGTCTGCTTTGCAAACAGAGGAGAAGTGAGCAGTATCTCCTGCCCTTTGGGTTTTCATCAAAAGGGGCCTGGAGCTCAGCCCCACACATCTTGGGTGCCCCAGGGAACAGACAGCCAGAGCTTATGCCCCTAAATGCTGAGTGCACCACCATGCTTTGGAGTAAAGAGGTTCTCTTTCACAAGTTTGTCAGACAGAATGAGGGTGTCTCCCAGTCATTTTCATTGCATCGTTTATTTCGAAGAGTATACTCTCAGACTATAGCTTCCATTCTCATTCCTCATCTGGGGAGCTGGTAGGGGGTTTTCCCTATCTTTCCTTAACTTTCATCTCCACCATTTCCTGCTGTCTCAGGTTGGTTTCCCTGAAAGCGGAGCCTGAGACAAGATTCTGGTGCACTTGATTTGTTAAGAAAGAACTCTCAGGAGAACGGAGGGGAAGGAAGCAGGAGAGGGCAGAGGAAGGAGCTAAGCAAGGGTGTGGTCTCAGACAAAGTCTAGGCTTGACTTAATCCTCTGGGGACTCTGCAGATAAACTGTAATACAAAAGTGTCCCCACCTTTAGGTCCAGCCTTTTGTGACCCTGTATCTGTCAAGGAGCCCTGGCGGCACAGGGTTTAATGCTTGGTTGCTAACCTAAGGGTTGACAGTTCAAACCAACCCAGAGGTTTAGCGGGAGAAAGATCTACTCCTGTAAAGACTATAGCCCAGAAAACCCCATGGCACAGTTCTACTTTGTCACATTGGGTTGTTATTTTTTTTTTTCTTGTTAGGTGTCGTCGAGTCGGTTCCGACTCATAGCGACCGTATGCACAACAGAACGAAATACTGCCTGGTCCTGCACCATCCTCACAATCTTTGCTATGTTTGAGCCCGTTATTGCAGCTACGGTATCAATGCATCTCGTTGAAGGTTGCCTTGGTCATCTAGTGCTGCTCTAACAGAAATACCATAAATGGATGGCTTTAACAGAGAGAAGTTTATTCTCTCACAGTCTAACAGGTTACAAGTCCAAATTCAGGATGTTGGCTCCAGAGGAAAGCTTTCTCTCTGTCAGCTCTGGAGGAAGGTCCTTGTCAATCTTCCCCTGGACTAGGAGCTTCTCTGTGCAGGAACCCCGGGTCCAAAGGATGTGCTCTGCCCCCAGCGCTGCTTTCTTGGTGGTATGAGGTCCCCAACTCTCTGCTTGCTTCCTTTTCCTTTTATCTCTTGTAAAATAAAAGGCCGTGCAGGCCAACCCCAGGGAAACTCCCTTTACATTGGATCAGGGATGTGACCTGGGTAAGGTGTTACATCCCACCCTAATCCTCTTTAACATAATCTAATCTTGCCTCATTAACCACAGGCAGAGATTAGGATTTATAACACATAGGAAAATTACATCAATCACAAAATGGAGGACAATGACACAATACTGAGAATCATGGCCTAACCAAGTTGACACATATTTTTGGGGAATGCAATTCAATCCATGACAATAGCCTTCTTCTTCATGCTCATAGGATGGCTGCTGTACCTCTGGGCATCACATTCATACTCCAGTCCAGAAAAGGGGTAATGGTCAAAGGCAAAAGATATGTGCTTGTTGAATGGTCTCTTTGTATCAGGAAAATAATTGCTTTTTTGGAAGCCTCAACCAGTAGATTTTCACTTACATCTTATTGGCCAGAAATGGTCACATGGACACTGCTTGCTGCGAGGGAGCCCAGGGAGGAAGGTATCATTGGTCACCTTGCCACCCTGAAAATAAAAAAAAAATCAAGAGAAATAGTGAACACTAGGCAAGAAACTAGCAAAGGCTGACATATTCATTGTGATGGTTAAGGTTATGTGTCAGCTTGGCTGGGCCATGGTTCTCAGTGGTTTGGCAATTATGTAATGATGTAATTTGGCAGTTATTTAATGATGCAGTTCTCCTCCATTTTGTGATATAATGTAATTACCTCCATGGTGTGATCTGATGTGATCAGCCAGTCAGTTGTAAGGAGAGTTTCTTTGGAGATGTGGCCTTCATCCAATATATATGGACATTCTGGTAAAGCTCACTGGCTTTTCCTTGCTCTGGATCCTGCATCTGACTCATCATCATCTGAACTCTGATTCTTGGTACTTGAGCCAGTGGCCTGCTATATTGCCTGCTGAACCTGGGTTCGTCACTCCCTGTAGCAATGTGAGTCTGGAGAAGCCTCCAGCCTGATGCCTGACACACAGACTTGGGACTTGGCTGATCACTTCAGAACACTTTATGGAGGTGATGACGTTACATCACAAAATGGATGACAATTACATCATTACATAACTGCCAAATCACTGAGAATCATGGCCCAGTCAAGTTGACACACAAACTTAACCATCACAGAAGGCAATGTGACAGGAGTGGGGACCATAGGCATTTGGGCCACTTCCTCATGCAACTTACTTTTGCTTTCAGGTCCTGCTTGAGCCTGATCTTGTATATACCACTTTTATTAATGATGAAGTGCTGCTGTGCACATCCAACAGTAGGTCAAACAACACCCAGTTCATAATGGGCATCTCAGGCCACGTGGTGACTTGATGGCCCGTGATTAAGCATTCAATCTCTACTAAAGCCCAGTAACAATCCAGAAGTTATTTATCAAAAGGAGAATAGTTATCTGCAGAAGATGGCAGAAGTTAGCTCCAAAATCCTAAGGGTCTGCACTATGATTCACCAGTAGGGGCCTCCAAAGACCCAAATAACATTTCTATCTGCCACTTACACTTGAAGCACCATTGGATCAGCTGGATCATACAGCCCAAGTGGCAGAGCAGCTTGCACATCAGCCTAAACCTGTTGCAGGGCCTTCTCTTGTTCTGGGCCCCACAAAACTAGCAGCTTTTTGAGTCACTAGATAAATACACCAAAGTAGCACACTCAGATGGGGGATACAATGCCTCCAAAATTCAAAGAGGTCCACCAAATGTTATGCCTCCTTTTTAGCTGTAGGAGGGGCAAGATGCATCAACTTATGCTTCACTTTAAAAGGAATATCTCAACGTGTCCCATACCACTGGACCCCTAGAAGTTTCACTGAGGTGAAAGGCACCTGAATTTTTGTTGGAATAATTTTCTACCCTCTAGCATACAATTGTCTTGCCAATAAGTCTAGATTCATTGATACTTCTTTCTTACTAGGTCCAAACAGCATAATAACATCAGTGTAACAGACCAATGTGACGTGCCGTGGAATGGAAAGGTAATCAAGGTCCTATGGACTAAATTATGACATAGGGCTGGAGAGTTGATATACCTCTGAGATAAGACAGTGAAGGTGTACAGCTGGCCTTGCCAGCTGAAAGCAGACTGCTTCTGGTGGTTCTTCAAAGCAAGGATGAAGAAAAAGGCATTGGCCAGATTAATGGCTGCATACCAGGTACCAGGAGATGTGTTAATTTGCTGGCCACACCTCTAAGGAAACTCCTCTTCTAACTGGTTGGCTGCTCACGTCAGATCACAAAATGGAGGATGATTACATAATTTCTGCCAAACCACTGAGAATCATGGCCTGCCCAAGTTGATACATAACATTAACCATCACAGTGGTGATGAAAATATTATGAAATAGATGCTTGTGATGGTTGAATAAGTTCTAAAAGTACATAAAGCCATTATATTACACACTGTAAAACTATTAAAACAAGTTTTATTTTATGAGAAATCTACCATTTAAAATAGTATAAACTATAAAGTAATCTGGAAAAATACTACAACAAAAACAAAAAAATACCCACTTAGGTGAGGAGAAGAGTCTGGTTCTGGAGCCCATGTTCCCTGGCTGTGAACAAGGATCTGCTGTGGAGGAGGTACAGCAACTGGCTCGGCCTCTGGTGCCCAAGGCAGAGCTGGAGATGGAGGACTTAATAGTCTATGCGGCTCCAGTGTTGGAGCAGGAGCAAGATCAATATCAGCTGTTCATCCGGGAGCCAGCTGAAGGTGGCCAAGGATGGAAATTCACCTCTCCAGTTGGCTGTCCATCTGATGCTGGTGATGAAGCTGGTGATGGAATAGATGGTGTGTGCTGGAGCTCCAGCGTTAGTGCAGGAGCAGGATCGACATCAGCAGGTGGTCCGGGAGCTGGTTGTGAAAATGACCCACGTGGTCCCTGCCCCCAGGAGCTCACAATCTGTAGGGGAGACGAGAAGATGGATAAAAGCATGAAAACAAACACAGGCAAAGAAAAGAGCATATTCTATAGAGAAAATAAAGCAGGGCGCTGTGAGATGAGGCTGGGGTGATGTCCGAGAGGCCTCACTAAGGTGACATTTATGTGTGACCAGAATGACAGGCGGGACCAGCCCTGCGTGAGTCTGGGGACAGCGTGCCAGGAAAAAACACAGTTGGTGCAACGAGTGGGAGGCAGGCCTAAGTTTGTCCAGAGATGGGGTTGAAAAGCAGCCAGTGTGGCTGGAGTGAACTGAGGAGGAGAAGAGGCAGGGAGGAGGAGGACAGGTCCAGGACCCAGGACCTAGTGGGCTAGAGGAATTATCTCCTGCTCTGTGAAAACACCCCAAAACTAATGACTCACAACAGCACACAGCACACAGTCCCTCTGGGCCAGGAATCTGGGCATGGCTTATCTGGTGACTGCCCCAAGTTCTCAGGAGCCTGGAGCTGTGGTCTCAACTGAGTCTTGTCTGGGGAGGCTCTGCTCCCTGCTCACTCCTGTGTTATGAGCGGGCCTCTGTGAGCTGTTGGACTCAGGGGCCTCACTTCCTCTCTGTCTGTTGATCAGGACCCACCCTCAGGTCTTTGTCCCAGGGGCCTCTCCACGGGCAGGTCATACATCACAGCTGCATCCCAGTGAAAGACAGAGAAATAAATGACAGACAGAGAGAGAGAATGAAAGAGAGCCAGTAGACACTGCCCCAAATGGGGTCATTCTGAGTTGAAATCAACTCAGTGGCACCTAACAACAACAACATTCTTGACAAGCAAGTCCCTGAGCTCAGTACACACTGAGGGAAGGGGGCCACACAGGATGTGGAGACCACGAGGTAGGATTGTTGGGAGCCATTGTGCAGGCTGCCCACCCCCTAGTCTGAGATGAGGCACTGGGTCAGATTCTAAACATATTGGAAGTTATTGGATGGTTTTATGCAGAGGGTGACAATATATGATGCTCATTTAATTCCAGCCCTCTCCTGGTGCAGACTGGGAAATGAGGCCAATAGGGGAAGTGACTTTCTGAAGCTCACACCACCAGATCCCAGCCCTGTTTTGAGGTGTACTCCACGCTGCTTCCCACCCCTGCTTGAAACTCTTCCATCTCTGAGTTTGTGCTTTAGCTGCAGGGGCAGATTGTCCAACAGGCAAGCACAGTGAGCACCACATCTTTGATGTGGTGAAACCCATGTGAAATTGTTCCCTACAGATTAGTAAGTAAGCACAAGTAAACTTGTGCTTACCTTGCTTAGAGGGTCATCTGCCCCTGTCAGGGATTGTGAATTTGAAAAGAGGCTTTGATTCTGTAGGAAGGTGCTGTGAGTTTGGGAGAAAGGCAGATGCCAGCCACAGCTAGAAGCAGAGTCTTTGATGTGGTGAAAAAAACGTGAAAATGTTTACTACAGATGATCTGGTAAGCAGGTAAGCCTTGTGCTTACCTTGCCTATTGGATAATCCGCCCCTGATTAGCTACATGTAATGCCAGCCCGTGGGTTCTATAGGTGTTATCTTACATACCCTGCTGATGTCCCTAGGAAAAAGATGCTAGAATGATCCCTACTGTGTGAGTGGGGGGACTAGGGAGGCTCTGAGAAGCACAAAGACTTGTCCAGGGTCGCAAAATGGTTAAGAAGGATGAACTGTGTCTGAACTCAAGTTCTGTCTGAACTCAGCTCTGTCTGCTCAAAGCTGGGGCCCTGGCTGCACGCAGGCCTTCCCCGGGTTCTAGAGGGGTGGAGGGCTGTGTTGGTGTCACTGTGCACAGTTATGGACATGGCATGGGGAGCGGTGAGCATTCAGCAGCCCAGAGGGGACTTTGGGGGGTTCTTATCTGAGGTCTCCCCAGGTCAGGGGACCAAGGACATGGCTTCACTTCCTTGACGACAGAGAGTACATAGAACTTGGAACCCTGGTAACCAGGCACCCACAGCAGCCCCCTACCCAGCTCACTTGAGTGGAGACACTCGAGCTAGGAACATGTTTTCTTGTTGTCTCTCATTTTCCCTTGCATCGAAGCGCGAGAAATACCGGGGTTCGACGCTTTCACAAAGGCTGAGACATGGTCTCATCACCCAACCACGAAGGCTCTGGGCGTTTACCAAAAGGAACCTGAAGGTAACACAGGGTGGCCCAGGGCTGCCAGTCCAGGCCAGGCCACCACTGTGATCCTACCTGGGCAGCCCCACACCCCTCCCCCAGGTCACACCAGCCCTCAGGCCATGCCAGCCCTTGTCCTTGTGGGGTCCCTGGTAACGGGGGCAGGGAGGAAAGGAGGACAGAACGGATGAGGCAGAAAGTTGTTGGATGAGGCAGGGTCCATTTGGGAGACAGGTGGGTGGGGGTCAGGGAAGGAGGCGCCATGTGATCTGGGGAGATTTGGGAGACAGGTGGGTGGGGGTCAGGGAAGGAGGCGCCATGTGATCTGGGGAGGTTTGGGAGACGGGTGGGGGTCAGGGAAGGAGGCGCCATGTGATCTGGGGAGATTTGGGAGACAGGTGGGTGGGGGTCAGGGAAGGAGGCGCCATGTGATCTGGGCAGATTTGGGAGACAGGTGGGTGGGGGTCAGGGAAGGAGGCACCATGTGATCTGGCCAGATTTGGGAGACAGGTGGGTGGGGGTCAGGGAAGGAGGCGCCATGTGATCTGGGGAGGTTTGGGAGACGGGTGGGGGTCAGGGAAGGAGGCGCCATGTGATCTGGGGAGATTTGGGAGACAGGTGGATGGGGGTCAGGGAAGGAGGCGCCATGTGATCTGGGGAGATTTGGGAGACGGGTGGGTGGGGGTCAGGGAAGGAGGCGCCATGTGATCTGGGGAGATTTGGGGGGGGAGAAGTGAGGACAATGATGAAAACGGCGCTGCTCCTTCAGGACTAGCACTCACTGGGCCAACCCCCAGCTCCATCCCCACAGCCCCTCACCATCTCTGGGTTCAGGGGGCTGGGTCTGACCTGGAGTGGGGTGCTGGGTGGGCCTAGTCCATCAGGTTGGGTGCCTTGGAGACTGGGAGCTGGGGTGGCAAAGGCGGAGACCTCCTTCACGTCCCTGCCCCAACCCCCCGATGACATAGAACTCTGGGCCCTTAGTCTACCCAGGGGTCCCAGTTCAGACCAGGGCTTTAGGGAGGGACGGTCGGGGTCACAGGCCGAGTCTCGGCACTCTCACCTGGGCCTTCTCTGAGACCCAGCTCACCCTGAGTGGGACAGTCAACATGCAGTCCTAGCTGCTGGCATTGCCTGCGTCACTGCTGACCCTGTGCAGCCCAGCTTCTCCCAGATCCTGCTGTAATACTCAGAGGTGGATTTTTCTATCTATGAACTTGGCCGGAGCCAGATCGTGCAGCCCCCAGGCTGACCCACCCAGCACGTTCTATAGATGGTGTCTTAGTCATCTAGTGCCACTATAACAGAAATACCACAAGTGGATGGCTTTAACAAAGAGAAGTTTATTCCTTACAGTAAAGCAGGCTAAAAGTCCAAATTCAGGGCGTCAGCTCCAGGTGAAGACTTTCTCTGTCGGCCTTCTCATCAATGTTCCCCCCGGACTAGGAGCTTCTCCACGCAGGGACACGCTCTGCTCCTGGCACTGCTTTCTTGGTAGTATGAGGTCCCCCAGTCTCTCTGCTCACTTCTGTCTTTTATATCTCAAGAGATTTCCTCAGGACACAATCCAATCTTATAGATTGAGTCCTGCCTTACTAACACAACTGCCACCCATCCATCCTCCCTCATTAACTCACAGAGGCAGGATTTACAACATATAGGAAAATCACACAATACCAGGAATCATGGCCCGGCCAAACTGACACACACATTTTTCGGGGGACACAATTCAATCCACGACAAATGGGGAACTAGGAGATCCTCAGAGGCTCAGCGGGCACAAGGGCTTGAGGAGCGGAGAAGGAAGGAGGCGGCTGCCAGGGGCCTTGCTGCCTCCCTGGCCGCTGCCGGCACTGACTCTGCAGAACCCCCCACAGGAGATCCCCAAGGAGAAGGAGGACGGCATCATCTACTTGATCTACCCCAAGAAAGGGGCCAGAAAGGGCTGGCTCAGGCTCTGGGTGACTGGGAGGTGGGGGAGGGGAGTGGGGCCCCTACCCAGGGACCCAAGATGACCAGAGGGGGCCTGGGGCACAGACACCACGCAGGGGACCCCCAGCTCCCTCCCAGGACTTTCCCTCTCCAGGGCCCCTAGTCCCCTCCCAAAGAAGCTGACCACCACCCTTCCCTCCGCCCACCCACTGCCCTTCCCACCCTGGCCAGCTACAAAGTCACTCTTCCCATATTTGTAGGAATATCAGAAATGAGTTTTTTCTACCGTCTTCATTTCCCATCAGCCCATGTGTCTTTTTGCATGTTGCTCCTGTTTTAGTGTTTAACTTCCAACCCCAGGGCCTGGGCAGCAGTCGGCTGGGCTGTCCTTCCACACCTCCTCCAGCCTCACACATCATCACGCTGAGCAGGCTTCTTTTACCCTAAAGCACAGGGCGCAGGCTATGACACACCTTTTTCTGCCACCTGCAATCTCGAGGACACATCATGTGACCCCTCCAGGTCAGGGGCTGTGTGCTCTCTGCAGAATGTTCCAGAAGGGAGGCCGGTTCCCACGATGATTGAGTCTCTCACTGCTGCTGGCCCTGGACTGATTCCTTCTGCTGCCCTTTCAGCAGGGCTGCAGGAACACTTACATGCGTCCTCATACATTGAGCCACCCAGGACAGACTCCCAGGAGCGGCATGCTGGGGGGAAGGATGTGCACATTTCAGGTTAGGACCACTAGAGCCAGACTCCTTCCCAAAACAGCTGTCGCAGTCACGTGGCCCAGCAGTCTGTGATGCTAGCTGCTCCCTGCATCAAGCCAGTTCCGGGTGTTACAGTTCATTTCCATTTTGCCAATTTCTGTCCGGGTGGCCAGTGGAACTACAAAGTGGCTTTCAGGTGCTTGTTGGCCCTGAGAAGCCGAGCCCCCTCTCGGTCCTTTACTGGCCATTCGGATTCACTCTTCCTGAGTTGTTTGTTCAGATCCTGGGTCCTGTGGGGGTCTGTCTCCCACCCCAGGATCTCCAGGCTCTCACTCTTGGCTGGCTATGTGTGCTCTATAGCTTCAGGCTCTCAAAACCCCCTTTAATGTACAGAAAGAAAAATCCGTGTCTCCCTTCACCATCAGAGGGGATCTCATAGGGTGTGTCTGCTCTGTGCACTGTCTCCAGCTGGGAGGGAGTGAGCTTGCACCAGACCTTCTCCTATGAGTCAGGAGCAGAGCAGGCCTTACATAGCACACAGGGAACCTCACAGAACCTTATCGTTGGACGGTTTTGGGCTCTGACCAGGTGACTTTGAGCAGACACTGGACATCGCCAAGTCTGTTTTCTCATCTCTGGAATGGGGTGTTTTGTGAGGACTCACTGGGATACTGCTGTTCCTGCAGGGAGATACCATGGTTACTTAGCTAACAAAATGACTTCAGGTTCCTAACGTTTTTAATCATTCCCTACCTCAACTTCTGCTTGGAAAGCTGAGTCCTGTTTTCTGCTGGAGGCACTCATGTCCCACCTCCTGCCACCTCCTGGTGGTTCATAGGGCTGCCTCTCACAATATGTCCCTCCTCTGTCCCATCCCAGTGTGTCTGTGGGTCAGACCAGGACCTGGATGAGGCCTGGGTGGTGAAAACCATCAAGGCAGGCTCACTGGAGAAGCTGGTGGAGTACCTGGTGCCCGCGTTCCTAAAGGGTGACTTCTCCTACATCAAAATCTTCCTGGGAACATACAGAACCTATGCCACCACCCAGCAGGTCCTAGATGAGCTGTTCCAAAGGTGAGCGCCCTGCCCTCCACAGCCCAGTGGGGACTCTGCCCCCTACCAGTTGTGAGTCTAGGGAATGTCACTTCACCACTCAGAGCCTCAGTTTGCTCCCCTGAGAAGTGGGGTGGTAAAGGACCAGTCAGCTAGAATTACTGTCAGGACCACGTGGGACAAGCCATGGAAAGTGTGTACACGGAGCCCAGTAATATGGTTAAGGGTGCTGGAGGGGCTGGGATGTTCCCATGGATTGTTTTCCTCTCCCTCATGAAGAAGCTTGTCTGCCTCACCCCTCACTGACCACGTGCCCTTGAGCAAACCTATTTCCCATTTGTAAAGCTGGGTTGCGATTCCATCTAGTGGGTCCTTGTCCTTGGTGTAGCCAGAACAGGGATCCCTGGAGGCTAGTAGAGGGGCCCCAGGACTCTCAGATACCTGGGAAGGTACTGGTTGGGTTCACTCATTCACCAGTTATCCATGAAGCCCCTACTGTTGCAGACACTGTTCTAGGCACTTAGCATTGTTCAGCGGACAAAACAGATAGGAAGCCCTGCCCTCCTGTGCCTCCATTCTAGTTGGGGAGTCAGACAGGAATACTAGACATCTTAAGCAGGTAATGTCCACAGTGCATTAGATGTGACACCCTCACCCCACCTCTAGGTATGGATGTAACCACCCCTATTCTGCTGAGGACAGTGAACCCCAGGACCAGCGGAAAGAGTGAGTGGACTTTGATTGGAGAAGGAGGGGCTCCTGTCTCTACAGAAGGGTGGAGGTTATAGGGGGCCTGTGTCTGGATTGGTCTGGGCAGACACTGGGCCCCACACATCTAGATTCCACTACAGGAATGAGTTTAGGGGTGTCCCCAGCAGGAAGAAAGCAGTCATAGAGAGCTGAGAGTGGAACCTGGGCATCCTGGGGAGCAGAGGGGCGGCTGGGGGCTCAGAGAGACCCCTGAGAGAACCCATCCCCCCACAATCCCCTCATATCATGGCTTGCACCCTCCCCTATTTGGGGTCCAAAACAGGAGGCACGGGGTGGGGGGAGAAACCTGCTCCCAAATCCCGATCCCCAGTTGTGGGTGCTCAGCTGCATGCGGGGCCCCTGTCCCATGGGAGAACGGTGTCTGCGGGAGAAGAGACCCTCACATGCGTGCAGAGAACCAGGCAGCACACTGGTGCACACGTTCCAGAGGAGGGGACCGAGGATCTGGGCATCTGGGGCAGGGGACAGACTCCGTGTGTCACTCAGCATCAGATAATCCTGGGGCACTACTGTGGGCCAGGCTGTGAGGTGAACATGCAGACACACGCCACCATGCCCTCGGAGGATTACCATCCCTTGGGGAGACGGCCAGGGGAAAGTGATGTAATTCAGGCTCCCTGAGGAGGGAGAGTTGGTCAGACCATTGATGGGGAGCTCCCTGGGACCGAGGCTCTGTGCCAGCCCCCTGCTCAGTGACCAGGCCTGCCACTACCAGGACAGCCAGAGGGCGAGATGCAGGGTGGTGCTGACCTTTGGAAGGACAGGGCAGATAGACGGACGCGGCCCTTTGCAGGGATGCCCTGGGAGGGCAGTGTGGCAGGAAAAGCCAGGCCTCTGATCCTGCTCTTCACCACCCACCCCCAGTGCCATCTCTTTCATCCTGGGCACATGGCTGAAGGACTACTCGGAGGATTTCGATCAGCCCCCGTACTTCCCCTGCCTAAAGCTCCTGGTGGAGTATGTGCAGGTGAACATGCCGGGCTCCCATCTGGAACGCCGTGCCCAACTTCTCTTGGCCCAGCTGGATCCAGTGGAGGTCACTGAGTCAGAGCCAGAGGGTGAGGAGGACTGGGCATGCCTGCATGTGAGCTTGTGAGGGAGACATGGGAAGACCCCCAGAAGCTGGGGTTGAGCCAGAGCACAGAGTAACTGCAGACCCTCCTCTGGTGGACCACAGTCTGGGAAGGCTTCCTGGGGTGGAAATCTTGGGAATGGGTGGCAGTGGGATGTTTTGCATCATTGGCAAGGCAGGAGGAAAGGCAGTCACATTGGTGGACATTTCTCCTCTTGTAGCTCCAGAGCCAGGGCCAGCGCCAGTTGTAAAAGTAACTCAAGATCTATCTTTGCCTGAAGAACCGGCTTCTGGACCATCTCCTGGGGCGCATTCTTCTCCTTTACCAGCACCAGAGCTCCACAGTGTCCCACCTATTACATCACCAGCTCCAGCCCTGGTACCAGATAGAGAGCTGGCTGGAGGTATGGATTCCCATCTAGGGTCACCTCCAGAACCAGCTCCCGGACCACTGGCTGATGTCGATCCTGCTCCTGCTGCAACACCAGAGGTCTACAGAACACCAGCTATTCCATCACCAGCTCCATCGCTGGCACCAGACAAACAACTGGCTGGAGGGCTGGATTCTTACCCTGGGCCACTTTCAGAACAGGCTCCTGTACCACCTGGTGAGGTTGATCCTGCTCCTGCTCCAACACTGGAGCTCCACAGAGCACCAGCTATTCCATCACCAGCTCCTGCACTGGCACCTGATGAAGAGTCAGCTGGAAGGTCAGATTCTTATCCTGGGCCACCTCCAGAACTGGCTTCTGGACCACCTGATAAGGTTGATCCTGCGCCTGTTCCAACACTGGAGCTCGATAGAACACCAGCTGTTCCATCACCAGCTCCTGCACCAGCACCTGATGAAGAGCCAGCTGGAAGGTCAGATTCTTATCCTGGGCCACCTCCAGAACTGGCTCCCAGACCACTGGCTGATGTTGATGCTGTTCCTGCTACAACACTGGAGCTCCGTAGAACACCAGCTATTCCATCACCAGCTCCATCACTGGCAGCAGATGAAGAGCCAGCTGGAGGGTCAGATTCTTATCCTGGGACACCTCCAGATCTGGCTTCTGGACCACCTGGTGAGGTTGATCCTGCGCCTACTACAACACCGGAGCTCCATAGAGCACCACCTATTCCATCACCAGATCCTGCGCTGGCACCTGATGAACAGCCAGCTGGAGGATCAGATTCTTACTGTGGGCCACCTCCAGAACCGACTCCCGGACCACTGGCTCATGTCAATCCTGCTCCTGCTCCAACACCGGAGCTCGATGTAGACCAGGTCCTCCTCCAGCTCCGTCACCAGCGTCAGATGGAGAGCCAGATGAAGAGGTGGATTCCCATCCTGGGCCACCTCCAGAACCGGATCCTAGGCCACCAACTGATGTCCACTTTACTCTTGATCCAACGCAGGAGCTCAACAGAGCACAAGCTATTTCATCACCAGCTTCAGCTCTGGCAGCAGATGGATAGCCCGCTGGAGGTTCAGATTCTCAACCTGGGCCACCTCCAGAGCCGGCTCCTGGACCACCTGGTGATGTCGATCCTGCTCCTACACCGACACCGAAGCTCAGTAGAGCACAACCTACCTCATCACCTGCTTCCACACTGGCACCAGATGGACAGCCCACAGGAGAGCTGGATTATTACCCTGCGCAACTTCCAGAGCAGACTCCAGGACCAGTTCCTGAGTCAGACCCTGCTCTTGCAGCAACACTGGAGCTGGGTACAACAACAGGTCATTCATCACCAAGTCCAGCACTGGCCCCTGACAGAGACCCTGCTGGAAGATCGGATTCTCTCTCTGGGTCAACACCATAACCAGCTCCTGGACCGCCTGGTGAGGTCGATCATGCTACTGGACTAACACCAGAGCTCTACAGAACACCAACACCAACTCCAACACTGGCACCAGATGAAGAACCAGCTGGAGGGTCAGATTCTTATCTTGGGCTGCAACCAGAACTGGCTCCTGTACCATCTACTGGTGTTGAACCTGCTCTTGCACCAAAACCAGAGCTTCATAGACTGCCAGGTATTCCATCACCAGGCCCAGCACTGGCATCAGATGGAGAGCCGGGCTGGAAGGTTTGATTCGTATCCTGGGCTATATTCAGAATTGGCTCCTGGACCACCAGCTGATGTTGGTCCTGCTACTGCTCCTGTACCAACTCTGGAGCTCAATGTAGCCAGCATCACTCCATCTACAGCTCTGGCCCAGGCACCAGGAGAAGACCCTGCTGGAGGGCTGGATTCCCATCCTGGGCCACCTCCAGAAATGGCTCCTCAACCACCTGCTGATGTTTATCCTGCTCCTGCACCAACACCGGAGCTCCTTAAAGCACCAGCTATTCCATCACCAGGTCTAGTAATGGCACTAGACGAAGAGCCAGCTGGAGGGGTGGATTTCCATCCTAGGCCACCTCCAACTGGCTCCCGGATGAACAGCTGATATCTATCCTGATCCTGCTTCTGCTCCAACACTGGAGCCCCACAGACTATTAAGTCCTCCATCTCCAGCTCTGCCTCGGGCACCAGAGGGTTGAGCCAGTTCCTGCACCTCCTCCACAGCAGGTGCTCATTCACAACGAGGGAACATGGGCTCCAGAACCAGACCCTTTCTTCTCCTCACCTGAGTGCAGGTGTTTTTAGTTTTGTTGTAGTACTTTTGCAGCTCAATTTATACTTTATACTATATTAACTGGTAGATTTCTCATTAAATAAAGTTTTGTTTTAATAGGTTTAAAGTGTGTAATATAGTGGCTTTATTTACTTTCAAAATCCTATTCATCATCACCAATATCTACTTCAGAATATTTTCATCACCACTGTGATGGTTAATGTTATGTGGCAACTTGGGGAGGCCATGATTATCAGTGGTTTGGCAGACATTATGTAATCATCTTCCATTTTGTGATCTGATGTGAGCAGTCAATCAGTTGGAAGAGGAGTTTCCTTGGGGATGTGGCCTGCAAATTAATACATCTCCTGGGGTATGCAGATATTAATCTAGCCTAGTATACTGTGAGTGAATAAATTTCTCTTTGTTAAAGCCATCCACTTGTGGTATTTCTTTTAAAGCAGCACTAGATAACTAAGACAATTTGGTACCAAGAGAGTGGGGTGCTGCTCTAACAGATACCTAAAATGTGGAAGCAGTTTTGAAACTGTGAATGGATAGAAGACTCAGAAGGAAATGAGGAGAACTGTTAACACTGGAGAAGGTGCAGATGGTGAGAAACAGAAGCAGAGGACCAGCAGCAGCAGTGAACCAGCAGCAGCAGAACCAGGAGACCAGTGCCAGACAGCACCGGAGCCGACCCACAGAGTGAGAGAGCTGACTGCTTGTGCACAGGAGGCTTCCTGGAGGAGTGGGGTGCCTCCGGGCACTTATCAGTGGAGCTACTGAGCTTTAGAACACTTGTCCCAGCAGGGCAGATGCCGGCATGAGGCCTGAGGGCCAAGAGGCCAAGGAACACAAGAAACCAAGCTGCCTCAGTCTCAAAAGGTATGGCCATGACCTCTGAGGTTTCAAAGGGTGGAGCCATGGACTCTGGTGTCTCTAACGTTGGAGCTGCCACTCAGATGGACCAGGTGAATGGTGCGCCTAAAGCTGAGGGAGCAGAGTTGCCATCCCAGTGGGCCTGGAAGATGGAGCAGAAGCCCAGGTCCTAGGGGCCTCCACTCAGAATCTAGAGTGTGTGGCCAATACCTAGAGTCTGGAGGGCAGGTCTATTGTGTAAATGGTCTCAGAGAAAACAGGATTATTTTCAAAGCCTTGAGGGCTAATGTAATGTGCTCTGATGACTTGCTTAGTGCCTGTTACAGCTTCTTTCCCTCCAATTTCTCCTGCTTGTAATGGAAATGTCTAGCTGGTGCCTGTTCTGCCATTGTACTTTGGAAGTAGATAACTTATATTCTAGATTTCACAGATGAAGAGGAATTTTTGGATTTTGGACTTGGAGTTGATTTAAAACTTTTGCTATGATATGATGGAGTGAATATGTTTTACATGTGGCAAGGACATGAATTTTTGGGGCCCAACAGTGGAATGTCATGGATTGAACTGTGTTCCCTGAAAATATGTTTCAACTTGGTTAGGCCATGATTTTAAGTATTGTATGGTTGTCCTCCATTTTGTGATTTTCCTATGTGTTATAAATCATAATCTCTGTGGTTAAAGAGGATTAGGGTGGGATGTAACACCCTTGCTCAGGTCACATCCCTGATCCAATGTAAAGGGAGTTTCCATGGGGTGTGGCCTGCACCACCTTTTATCTTACAAGAGATAAAAGAAAAGGGAAGGAAGCAGAGTGTTGGGGACCTCACACCACCAAGAAAGCAGTGCTGGGAGCAGAGTGCATCCTTTGGACCCAGGGTTCCTGCACAGAGAAGCTCCTAGTCCAGGGGAAGATTGATGACAAGGACCTTTCGCCAGAGCTGACAGAGACAGAAAGCCTTCCCCTGGGGCTGATGCCCTGAATTTGGACTGCTAGCCTACTAGACTGTGAGAAAATACATTTCTCTTTTTTAAAGCCCCCCACTTGTGGTATTTCTGTTATAGCAGCACTAGATGACTAAGACACCCTTAACTACCTGCTTATCACTTCTCTATTCTTCAAGAATGCGATTATATGCTTCCTCTCCTGAAGCCTTTTCTGACCTCACCAGCCACCACTTCACTTTATGCAAGCCTTGATATTACAATTCCTACACTGTACAGAAGTTGTCATTTTATTAATCAGCATCCCTCACTAAACCATCAGTTCTCTGGAGGTTTGAACCATTACTTACCTATATTTGTATCCCGTTCTAATTCAGTATCTATCACAGAGCAGGCATCCACAGATCTTCATGTAAAATTGCATAAATGCTTGGGGGAAGATATTGAAGGACCCAAATATTTTATTTCTGTATTCCATCACCAACCCTGAAAAGTTAGAACATAAGTCTTCTGGGTGGTTAGCAACTCTTTCAAAGACTGTCACATCTGAATGACTTTCTAATTTCATGCTAATGGCACTGTTCATAATCATTTCTGTCTCCAAGTCACTGCTTACATGTTCCAAGGCCTTGAAATATTACTTTTTTCCGTCTATTCAAATCCTATGCATTACTGGGTCATAGTCTAACAGTTTGGCCTACAGAAAGGGTGTCCCCGCTAAATATTGAGTATGTAATTTTATTTTTCTTCTTTACACAGAGAAGATTCAAGAAGATTTTGCATCAAAATTGCTGCAGTTTTGGTGCAAAACATAAATCTCTTTTTAACCACTGGAATAATGTCCCTTCTAATGGTAGGTGCAAAGTGAGTAGTCCCAATTTTTTTCCATGAGAAGTGAAAATAACAGAGCCATTTTCTTTTGCGAAGTATGGTAAACAGTATCATTGTTTACCAATACCCAGTTTCCCCCACTTCCTGAGTTCATGGAAGATGGGCAACTGGGCATTGTGATCAGTTCTGGCCAATGAAAGGAAAGCAGAGGGGAGGTGCTTCCCTTTAGAGAGAAGTGGGGGATGCCCGTGCACAATTCTCCAGTCCCCCTCTCCTCTTGCTCTGGTGATCCTCCAGGAGGCCTCCTGTTGAGAGCAGCCTGATTTAAGTCAAGTCATTGCTTAGAGGACAGCTGCCCTAGAGAGCTACCTGGACCTGCACACACTTTGCAAGAACAAGAAATAAGCTTGTCTTGTATTAAGTTGCTGGGATTTTGAGATTATTTGTTCCTGAGCATAGCCTATCCCATCCTGACTAATATGTAAAGACTGGAAAAGAAACCACCCCGCTATCCATGTAACTCAAAGTTTCTGGACAATTTGACCCTAGAAGTGGCCTTGATCTAGTGCTCCCAGACTGGCTTGTGTCCTGATGAATGTATCTGTGTATAAAATAGAGGAGCCCAACATTTACAGTCACAGATTAGGGCATACAGATGTTATGCACCCCTCGCGAAGCACGGCATAGAAGAAATGGAAGTTTTCTCACATGAAGGATCATTGTGATCTACACCTGGGAACTTGACTAGCAAAAATTCACGGCAGAAATGACTATTCATTTGTTGGAGTAGACAGTGTCCTTGGAGCATGAGGACACCCAAGCCCTAACAATAGAAGATCTCTTATTGCATTTCAGACCTTGGGAGGCTAGAAAGACCAGACCATTTCAATCCTTGGAGGGCTAGAAAGACCAGATCGTTTCAGTCCTTGGAGGGCTAGAAAGACTGGATCGTTTCAGTCCTTGGAGGGCTAGAATCATCTCACTTCACCATGCTCCTGTGGAGCACTTGCACATTGCTCTCAAGCCTTAGAAGATCCTGGAATAAACCAAACTCCAAAGACTGCCAAAGAGTAGCCCAAGCGCTTGAGAATCACATGATAGAAGCTGGTCTCTAAGGGCCCTGGGAGCCCCAGATCCTGCCCTGCGGCTCCACAATGTGGGAAGATAATAGCTCTAAGTTTGGTCAGAAGTGGACTACTCTGGAGCCTATAATTTACTCAACAATTTTTTACTGATCTAGGCAGTATTTTAGATGCTGAGGATTCAGCAGTGACCAAAACACAATTCCTGATATCATGGAGCTTATGTTCTGGGGTTGGGAGACATGTGAAATAAACAGATGAACAAATGCTTGTATCAGCTAATGTCAGATTGTACTAAGTGTCATGAAGGCCATAAAACAGTGCTGTAATAGAGACTGAGTTGAGTTAGGGATGACTGCTTTGGATTGAGTGGCCAGGAGAGGCCTTTCAGAACAGATGGCTTTGGAATTTAATCTGAATTATAATAGTACTAAAAGGAAACCCTAGTGGCGTACTGGTTAAGTGCTACAGCTGCTAACCAAAAGGTCAGCAGTTCGAATCCACCAGGCGCTCCTTTGAAACTCTATGGGGCAGTTCTACTCTGTCCTATAGAGTCACTATGAGTCGGAATCAACTCAACGGCGATGGGTTTGCTTTTAATAGCTAACAATAATCAAGGGCTTTCTTTGTGCCAAGAAATGTCGTAAGCACTTTACATGTGTCAATTATTTTAATCTTCTCAACAACTCCATGAAGTTGGTACTATTATCTCTATTTTACTGAAAAAGAAACTGAGACAGAGAAGTTCTTGGTTACTTGTCCAAGGTCACACAGCTAGAAAGAGGCGGAGGCAGTGTTTTAACCCGAGCAGCCTTGCTCCACAGTCCATGCCATTGACCACTACACTATACTGCCTCTTAACAAATGTTATAAAGAAACATGTCCTGGGAAGATCTGGGCAGAGGACTCCAGGCAGAGGGTAGAAGAAGCACAAAGTTCCTAAGATTGGAAAGACCTCCAGCCCACAACCCTGGGTGACACAGCAATCTCCATGGGGATCTCTCAGTCATTTTCAGTTCTGGACAAATCTAAAACTGACTGTTAACATCAGGGAAATTTCTGAAGTCTCCCACCATGGTGCCTGATAACCTCCAATAAAATGCTGCACAAAAAAAGACGTTGCATATTTTACGTGATCTTGGTACTGAGCCCAACATAATTGCTCTCTGAAATATTAAAGCCCTGCTATTGCTCTCCCAGCCATCTGGGACCTTATAAAGTCTCACTTCATCTTAGTAAAGCTCCTTGCAAGATAAACACAAAGAAGTCTTAATTCAATAGCATTCAAAATATGCCAGCAACTGATCAAGACAGACCTGGAGGCTCAATAGAAGCCTGATATGCATTGAGCACATGTAATCAACATTTATTGAGTAACCCCCAGTGTGCTAAGGTTATGTTGGACACAGGGGGAATATAGAAATAAGGATTTTCATGACTTTAATAATTAAAGTTATAATTACTGAACATTTGGATAAAACATTCTACAGAAGGATCCTGAACAAAAGCGAGGGGGATGCAGGACAAAATTTCAAATTCTCATGGAATCCAGACTTTCTGGAGCCATGAGGTTGGATGAACCCCTGAAACTATTGTTCTGAGACAATCTTTAAGCTTTAAACCAAAACTATCCCCTGAAGTCTTCTTAAAATCAAACAATAGTTCAGCTTAACTAGTAAAGAATATCTGCCTCGAGCAACGTTATGGATTGAATTGTGTCCCCCTAAAATGTGTGTCAACTTGGCTAGGCCATGATTCCCAGTATTCTGTGGTTGTCCACCATTTTGCGATCTAATGTGATTATCCTGTGTGTTGTAAATCCTAACCTCTATGATGTTAATGAGGCGGGATTAGAGGCAGTTATGTTAATGAGGCAGGACTCACTCTACAGGATTAAGTTGTATCTTCAGTCCAACTCTCTTGTGGTATAAAACAGAGAATCGAGCAGGGAGGAGGAGGACCTCATTACCACCAAGCAAGAAGAGCTAGAAGCGGAGCATGTGCTTTGGACCCGGGGTCCCGGTGCTAAGAAGATCCTAGACCAGGGGAAGATTGATGACAAGGACCTTCCCTCAGAGCTGATAGAGACAGAAAGCCTTCCCCTGGAGATGGTGCCCTGAATTCAGACTTCTAGCCTCCTAAACTAAGGGAGAATAAATTTCTGTTTGTTAAAGCCATCCGCTTATGGTATTTCTGTTACTGCAGCACTAGATAACTAAGACAAGCATTACGCTCTTTTAAGAACTACCTGTGGGGGATCAGATTGACAACAGCAACTTGAAAGATTAGGAAACTTAGAGGGCAGTGGGTTTATGTTAATGGAGGAAGAACGACTCAGAAAAGGAGGGTGATAATGGTTGCACAATTCGAAGAACGTAATCAATGTCATTGAATTGTACATGTAGAAACCGTTATATTGGTGTTTGTTCTGCTGTATATATTCTCAACAACAACAAAAAGAAAATACATTTAAAACAAAAAAAAGTTTTTAAATTAAAGTTACAGCAATTTTTGGTGCCCTACTTAACGTGATAAGAAGTTCCCCCAAACTACTAAAGAAGTGACAGAAGTTTGGAGCTGAAAGATGAGGGGAGGTGACTTATGCTCTGAACCTCTGATCAGGAAAAACACTCAAGACTATTAAAGTTTTCAGCAACGTTTGAACAGCTTTTTTTGTTTGTTTTGTTTTTTCTCTCTCCGTTTTGGCAAAACGCAATCATTTTAAAGACTGGCAGGACGTAAAATACAAAGTGAAAGAAGAACTACAATAAAGTTAATACCCCATAATACAGATGCAGGGCAGTAGAAGAGCTGGAAGCAAGGCTCCCTCCGCTGCTGGCTGAGGCTCTGCCAAGTGCCGGAGCATCTCAGGTGTTCCCGGGCGTGCACAGGTGAGAATAATAAAACACTATCCTTAGGACATGATAAAGGTTCCACTACAGGTGGGCATCTGTTGGGGACATGGGTAGAGATTTCAGCTGATTTCTCCGTCTTGGGTTAGGTAGGCGGGTCCAGACAGCAGACCAAGCATGAAGATAGGTAATATTAATGAAGAGTCCAGAGCTTTTTGAGCAGTGGTTCTCATACTTGAGCTGGCATCAGAATCACCTGGAGATCTTGCTAAAACACAGATCACTGTGCCTCGCCTCCAGAGTTTCTGACTCAGTAGGTCTGGGTGGGGCCCAAGAATTTGCATTTCTAATTTCCCAGGGGACACAGATGCTCCTGGTCCAGGGGCCACAGTTTGAGAACCACTGGATTAGAGAAGTGAGAGGAATGGCTGAGGAAAGGGGAGAATTCCTAGAGGCCCATCAGTTATTGGCGTCAGATGGATGGAGGCAGGTGGGAGCCAAGATTCAAGAGCCACATCCTTGACAGGTTGTTCAGTAAGGTCTCCATGTGTAACCCACCACCAAAGGCACCACCAAAGGCACTTCTCTTCTTGGAGGAAGGAAGGGAACTAGCACAGCCTGTGTGAGGGCATTATGCCAAGTGTGTCCTCAAGGGTCATTTTACGTAATCCCACCACAACCTTATGGCTAAGTATCATGTTCCAGTTTCAGACATGGAAACCAAAGCCCTGAGAGGTAGACAGGTGGATCAGAATTCAAGTCTTCCTAATACGAAAGGATAAGCTTTGTTCTACAACATATTAGCTTTAGCTTGTGGTCTTCTGTGACATTTCCTACAGATGCATCAATAAAATACCATGAAACATTACCAAGACAGGTTGCAATGCTCAGTAAACAGAGTCCTATCTGGTAGGTGGACCTAAAGACTTGTATGCAAAGCAGCAGTGCTTTAGGAGGCTGCTGGTGGGGGGCGGGGGGCAGACAATCAAAGAGTTGCTTTACTGATGCTATTGTCCAAGAGCCTAAGAATGGGGGTACTCTAAACTCTTCAGCTCATCCATGAGGACCATGCCAGCACAACCACCATCACCTTCACCTTCGCCATCACCTTCAGCATCACCCCTGCAACCACCATAGAGTGGACCATCCATGAAAACCAGTATAAGTAGCAACTGAAGCTGTTTCTACAACACGAAAACCACACACATACACACACACCCCTCAAATAATAAAGCTAAAGCTTTGGCGTAAGTGTTTGTGATACAATCCCCCTTTTCAGGGAGGATTATCCAATAGGCAAGGTGTCATGGATTGAATTGTGTTCCCCAAAAATATGTGTATCAATTTGGCTAGGCCACGATTCCCAGTATTGTGTGACTGTCCACCATTTTGTCATCTGATGTGATTTTCCTATGTGTTGTAAATCCTATCTCTATGATGTTGATGAGATAGGATTATTGGCAGTTCTGTTGATGAGGCAGGACTCAATCTACAAGATTGGATTGTGTTTGGAGCCAGTCTCTTTTGAGATATAAAAGAGAGAAGTAAGCAGAGAGACATGGGGACCTCATACCACCAAGAAAGAAGCACTGGGAGCACAGCACATCCTTTGGACCCAGGGTCCCTGCACTGAGAAGCTCTTTGACCAGGGGAAGATTGATGACAAGGACCTTCCTCCAGAGCTGACAGAGAAAGCCTTCTCCTGGAGCTGACGCCCTGAATTTGGACTTCTAGCCTACTAGACCGTGAGAGAATAAACTTCTGTTTGTTGAAGCCCTCCACTTAATGGTATTTCTGTTATAGCAGCACTAGATAACCAAGACACAAGGTAAGCATGGTACTTACCTTGCTTACCAGATCATCTGTAGTGAACAATCTCACATGGGTTTCACCACGTCTTTGATGGTGGAATTGTTCACTACAGATTAGTAAGATAGCACAAGTAAGCCCGTGCTTACCTTGCTTGCTGGATCATCCACCCCTGTCAGGGATTATAAATCTGAAAAAAAAGGCTTAGATTCTGTAGGAAGGTGCTGTGGGGGTGGGAGAGAGATAGATGCCAGCTATACATACCCAGAAGCGGAATCTTTGATGTGGTGAAAAGAATGTGAAATTGTTCACTACAGATTATCTGGTAAGCAAGGTGTGCTTACCTTGCCTATTGGATAATCCGTCTCTGCCCCTTTTAATCTGTTTATGGACCCTGGGGGATTTCCACTCAAGTGAGCCTTCACCTAACCACTGCAGGGTGGTAAAGAGCATGGTTCTCATTTTAGCTCCTAACCCATTTTCTCCTCTTCAAGCTTGATGGGTTGACTGTTCTGCCTTACACATGTGCCTTAAGTAAAATACCACGTGTGACATGAGATGCATTATTGTTAAGTAAAATGAGCTGGACACATCAGAAATGATCCATGGGTCGAGGAAAGAAGGGCTCCAGAGAAGACGAGGGTCCCAGTGAGTATTCCTCTCTTCTTCTTGTCCCTGAGACCCCATTTTTATGGGTCTGGCTCCCACCTCTGGACAGCAGAGACAGGGAAGCTGAGGCTGGAGCTCTGATGGCTTTGAGGCCTGCACAGCCCTAACTCTCCTAGCTTTTTGTTTGTAACATTCCACAGTTTTGCTAAATTGTCCCTAACTGTGTACTTTTTTTTAATGATCTAAACACATGGTAGGGGGGCAGTAGTGGTTCAGTGGTAGCATTTTTACCTTCCTTGTGGGAGACCCAGGTTCGATCCCCAGTCAATGCATCTCATGTGTAGCCACCACCCTTCTGTCAGTGGAGGCTTGCATGTAGCTATGAGGCTGAACAGGTTTCAATGGAACTTCCAGACTAAGACAGACTAGGAAGAAAGGCCTAGGATCTACTTCCAAAAACCAGTCAGTGAACACCTCATGGATCATAATGGTCTAACCAGCAACTGATCTTAGGGATGGCACAGGTATTTTGTTCCAGTGTGCACAGGGTCGCCATGAGTCAGGGGCCAATTCGACAGCAGCTAGCAAGAACAACAAATACATAGTAAGTATCCCTTTGACTACAGTTGGACAGACCCCAGGTACCAGGAAAAGTCTGGGATTGGCTACTATCGTAATGACCAATGAGTTGACATCCTAAGTGGGCAAGAGAGGAAATGCCAAGATTTTATGGGTGCTTATATGTGTGTGCTCAGCAACTCCAATGGGCCCTGGGAACCACCTCAACCCTCTCTTTGCCAAGGGCATACACAAACACATTTCCACCCATTGTTCCCCCTAGTTAAGCAAATATGCCATAACTTTCTGAGGACAATTTGACAGTGAAAATCTAAAGCCTTAAAAAATGTTTATAGCTTGAGCTCCAGTAATTCCATTCTTGGGAATCCAGCCTGAAGAAGTCTTTCTAATGTTCTACTGCTCTATGCACAAAGATATTTATCATAAGAGTGAAACAACTGAAACAAAAATAAAGATCCAACTCCCGTGAAAAGCCAGAGCCTGATTTCTGAGTTTTCAGTTTGAGCTTCTTAGGGGAGGAATCACTGAAGCCTGTGTGTCTGAAATTCCCACACTCGTGTATGGAAATGAAGGTACATCTCTGGTCTGAAATACGTAGCCAGTAAAAATATTTTGAAAAGCTTGTACTAACATGAAACATGCTTAGGAGTTATAATAATTTTACATGTTGAGTAGAAGATCATTTTTCTGGAATGCCCAGGACCTGTCATATTCCCAAACAGTAATTATTTGAAAGTTCTTGGTGTTGTGAATCCTGATGAATGATAGAAGTTAGATGATAGATTGAAAACACATCTGATTTTCTGCTTTCTAAAAGCCACAGTAAAGGGTTTTTTCTTAAAGGCATTAATAACCAAAACCAAACCAAGTCCATTGCCGTCAAGTCAATTCCAACTCATAGCGACACTACAGGACAGAGTAGAACTCCCCATAGGGTTTCCAAGGAGCAGCTGTTGGATTCAAACTGCCAACCTTTTGGTTAGCAGCCGTAGCTCTTAACCACTGTGCCACCATGACTCCACAAAGATATAAAGAGCAGAGGAGGAGATAACAGCAACAAAACATTTAACATTGCAAAGTAAATGGACAGAAGCTGGGGCTGGAGCTCCGAAGGCAAGGGGGCCTGTGGACCCCTAACTCTACTAGCTTTTTGTTTGAAACAAGTGGTAACTGACGTAGAAAACTTAAGAAATCTGAATTTTAAAATGGCGGCAGATAATCCAAGGCCAACATGAGTAATACAGCAGAATCCTCAAAAAGCTCAGGTACTGTGAGCATCCGCTACTTTTGGAAGTGGGGAAAAAGAGAGAAAAGATGAATAAAAAGGATAAGGGAAGGCTACTTAAGAAGGAAGAAGAGTTCCAGGTGCCATCCCCATTCCACAGCTCAGGATAACGCCCCACCTGGGAAGAAGCCTGGAAGTATTTTTCTGAAAAGGTTAGGCAGAAAGTCCCTGGACAGGAACACATGAGGGTGGGGAACTGTAGGGGTTGAATAGGGTTCCCCCAAAATTCATGTTCATCCAGAACCTCAGAACGTAAACTTTTTGGAAACAAGGTCTTTGTGGATGTAATGACTTAAGTTTAGATGAAGTCATACTGAATTAGGGTGGAGCCTAAATCCAATATCTGGTGTCCTTATAAAAAGAGGAGATGGAACAGAGACACAGAGTCGCACAGAGAAGATGGCCATGGGATGACAGAGGCAGAGATTGGAGCAACACTGCCACAAGCCAAGGATCACTGGCAACCACCAGAAGCTAGAAGAGGCAAGGAAGGATTCTTGCCTGGAGCTTTCAGAGGGAGCATGACCCTGCCAATACCTTGATTTTGGACTTTCAGCCTCCAAGACTGTGAGAGAATAAAGTTCTGTGGTCCTGAGCCACCCAGTTTGTGGTACTTTGTTATGGCAGCCCTAGGAAATTAATACAGAAGCCATACCAAAAGTATGGCTTTAAAATGGCAGCAGGTAATCCTGCCAAAAGTAGGAGTTAAGCAAAGCTGTGCATACCAACTACAGAGACCCTAGCTCTCTCTTCTCTCTCAGCTCCCAGAATCCTGGCAGCCACGCCTTTACCCTCTGCCCAGCCCAAGAGGCAAGACCTGAAGATATAGTCATCAGGGGTTTCCCAGACAGATACCCTACAGCAGTGCTCAGTCTTCAAGCAGACTCAGTTGCTCAGGATTTCCAAGTTTTTAGTCACTGATTCTTATATATGAGCACACAACCAAGAATCACCAGCGTTCTAAGAAAACCTCTAACATACAAGATAAGCACCAAAAGAAATAGGAAAAAAAAGGCCACGCAGAGGAAATAAGATTTCTGCAGAAAGAAAAAACTTCCATAAATATATATTAATTGCCTTAGAGAAATAAGAGAAGAAATTGCATCTATGAAACAAAAACAGGATGCTAAAGATAGGAAACCATCTGAGAAGAAAGCTTTTAGAAATAAGCCTGTGGGCAAAAATTAAAGATGCAATAGAAGAGTAGGAATACAAAATTGAGGAAAGATTCCCAAAATTAGAGCAAAAAAAAAGAGAGAGAGGGTTGAAAATAGGATATAAAAGATAGTAAAATTGGAGAACCAGTCCTGGAGAAACAGTATCAAAATGGAAAGAAGGGTGGGGGGAGAAAAGAAATTAAGAAAGAGGAAGAGAGGTTAAAAAAAAAAAAAAAGGAAAATAAAAACCTTGGGTGAAGAATCATTAATGGAGTTATTCAAGAAAATTTTAGAAATGAAGAACATCAGTTTCCAAATTCTAAGGATTCCAAACGCCAACTCAAGTTCCCTGAACTTCACTGTGAAATTTCAGAACACTCAACATAGAGAAGATTCTATAAGCTTCCCAAAGGAGGGGAAAAAACCAGTCACATGCAAAGGAACAGGAATAAAAATGGCTTTGAATTTCTCAATAGTACATTGGAAGCAGAAAAAACACAGACCAATACCTTCAAAACTCACACGGTAAATTATTTCAGTCCCAAAGTTCTAGTCCCAACCAAATTTTCAGTCAAATAGGAGGATAAGATAAAGATGTTTCCCTTGGGAAAGAATATAGGCTACAAATAACCAGTGGGTATTGGCATAGACACCTTATTTTGACCTTTTGTTTCAATGGGCTTTGTGGAGCTTGCAAGGGGATTGCCTTAACAGTAGGCAAGAGCACCACAAAAAGAGATGAAAAATCTGGAAAGATAAAAGTGGAGTATTAGAGTAAACTTGGCAGAATTCACCATCTTTTACAGGATCTTCTTCCTTTTTTAACCCCATAATTCTGGTTTTGGCCCTAACTCCCAGGGAATTAAGAAACTTATCTTTCTTGTTTGATAGAACTTACCTGATAGAACTCTAGCTAGTTCCTACAGGATATTGTTGTTGTTTGGTGCTGTCTAGTTGATTTTCGACTCATACCGACCCCATGTGACAGAGTAGAACAGCCGTATAGGGTGTCTTGGCTATAATCTTTACTGGAGCAGATTGCCAGGTCTTTCTCCTGCAAAGGCCCCAACCTTTCAGTTAGCAGCCGCTTGGTTAACTGTTGTGCCACCAGAGCTCCTTTCCTGCAGGATAGAGTCTATGAAAAGATACGATGTAGATACAGATGTACAGCAAAAAATACTCATTTAAATCCATTGTACAGTATCTACGAGGCAGGCACTAAGATGGAGTTTGGTAGGCAGGATATTCATTAAAGGTCACACCTGTGAATGGGAGAGCCCCTGGGTGCTCTGGAGCATATAGTGTGCTGTAGTTGTTCCCCTACTAGACCAAAAATGATGGGCTGTAATACGCCCACTTCATTCAGTCACTGGTGTGGGATACCCCAGGGAGGGCCTGCCCTCAGGTAAGGCAGTGTTCTAAAGCTGAGGCAAACCCTGGAGCACCCGATAGCTGGGGCAACAAGTCTTCCTTTGATGGGAAATCTGGGTGGCTCATCTCTGTGTCCACCACACGCAGCAATTCCATTCCTAGCAATAAACCCAACAGAAATGTCTGCATGTGTTTTCTAAAAGACATACCCAGAATGTTCAGAACAGCATTATTAATAATTACCCCAAACTGGAAACTACCCATCTGCCCATCCACAGTAGAATGGATAAATAATTTGTGATGTATCTATGATATACACAGTGAAATACTAAACAGCCACGGGAATGAACAAACAAAAACCACGTGCAGCAATACGGATGACTTTCACAATGTTGATTCCGATTCACAGCAACCCTCTAGGACAGAGTAGAACTGCCTCACAGGGTTTCCAAGGAGCGGCTGGTGGATTCGGACTGCTGACCTTTTAGTGAGCAGCCGTAGCTCTTAACTGCTATGCTACCAGGGCTCCATATATATATATATAAAACATGTATCTCACTGGCTGTTTCTCTAGAAGCCCTGGCTGAGATAGTGGGCCTTAGCTCCTCCCTTCTTCAGCTCTGCTCAGTCTCAGACCCCCTGGTTGTGTCCTGGGTCTGCCTGCATGAGGCCACAGAGTGCATTAACAGCCACAGCCACACCACTCAGTGGGAATCTGGATTTAATCATGCTGCCAAATGCCTAGCGTCTGATGAGGCAGGGATGGGCCATCAACCTCCACGTCACCACCGAGCCACGTCTCCCCCAGTGGTGCCATCATTCCCCTTACTGGCCCTGAAGAAAGGCATAGACGTCGGGTTCCATTTGGCCATTCCTGCTGGAGCAGCAGGTCTATTGGCTTGGCTGCAGCCCAGACCCTACCCGCTCTCAGCTGCTGCTCAGGACTGGCTGGTCAACCAAACCAAACTCCAACCCATTGCTGTTGATTCCCACTCATGCTCTGCTACCAACTGAAAGGTTTGAACTCATCCAGTTGCACCATGGAAGAAAGGCCTGGAAAGCTGTTTCCTAAAGATTAGAGCCACGAAAACCATATGGAGCAGTTCTACTCTGTAACACCTGGGGTCACCATGACTGGGTGGTACCAGTGCCATATTTTAGTCCCTAGCCACATTTTGACTATCATCCACTTGTTGCTATGTCTTGCTTACAAACTGAAGCACTCAGATTGAAAACATTGCTTTGAAAGTACACTAAGATCCACCCCTTCTGCCAGGTCAGATACTAAACTCATGTTTCTCCTTCCTTTTCCCCACGAATCCATGAAACAGACCTCAGCGGTCATTTTGAAGGAGCCCACTGGAACATGACCATGGAGTCCACTGAGCCTGTGGTCTCATTGACCCTGTAGGGTCCACATCTGTGTGGACTGGAGGAAATGTGGGGTCAGCACATGGCAAACACGCGTCTATCTCCTTCCCTCATGTTTAACAGCAATAGTAGTAATACCTTCTATTCATGAAGGTAACTGTCAGGCACTTTGTATGTGTTTCATAGAAGTTAATCCACTTAGTAATAACAGTTGTTAATCTCACAGCAACTCTGCATGGTTGATAGGATTTACCCACATCTTATAGATGAGGCGTCAACAGATTGGAGAAGCCAAAGGACACACTCAAAGTCACACAGGAAATTAGAAGCTTTTTTGTGAAACAAAACAACTCCCTCCACCTGTGGATCCTTCCCTCGGAGACTGATATATATATATTCTGTAGGAGATTAACAGAGGGGCCCTCGTGGCGCAGTGGTTAAGAGTTTAGCTGCTAACCAAAAGGTTGGCAGTTTCTGAACCCACCAGCCACTCCTTGGAAACCCCATGGGGGCAGTTCTACCCTGTCCTATAGGGTTGCTATGAGTCAGAATCAACTCAACGGTAACAGGCTCGGGGTGTGTTTTTTAGGTTTTTGGGTTTTTTTAGTAGTGTATCAACAGGATTCTTTTTTTTACTGAAACCTGCAAAGACACTGGATCACCGGAGGTGCCCAGGAAAAGGGGTCATCACCCCCCATATCCATTTGCTCAGAAATAGACAGGGAACAGCAACTGCGGAGACCAGCTCAAGGCAGACAAAAGCTTTCACCTCTCTGGCTGTTCTCTCTTGAACCTAGATTTGATCACCGAGTAAAGTCTGGGTTATACAGACCAGCCTTGTTGGTGTTCTTCTGCACAAGAACATTGCCTGCCTTCCCGTTCCATTGTGTCTCTCTGCCTACAACAAGCTGTATTTTCTCTACCTATGGAAAATTGCCGCCTTTGAGAAGCCTGATCCTCCATGTCCCCTGGCCCAGGAAGAATTAATCGTTGGTTTTCTTTGTACACTCTCAACAGTGTTCTATAATAACCAAGTATTTACGAACAGGCAATGTCGGAGCACGGGAAAAGCTTTGCAACAGGAGTTAGACGACCTGGATTTGGGGGCTGTCACTTACCAGCTCGGAGATCTTAAACAAAGTCCTTGTTCTCATCTGCAAAATACAGATAACACTTGCCTCACCTGCCTTGCAAACAGGGCTCAATGAGATGTCTGTGAACTGTTTGTGAATTCTCAAGTCTGGTGCCTCTATTGAAGTTATTTTCTTTGTTTGCTTTCTTTGGGGGGTGTTGTTCTCTCATTGTTTGTACTGTCTTGTTTGCTTCTCTCTCTAGACTGTGAGGGTAGAGACTTGTCTTCGGAGGCTTTGTATTCCACCCAGGGCCCTCCAAGTAGCTGCTACAGTGTTTGAGGAGAGTGGGTTCTTAACAGATGTTCGTGGAAATTAAAATAATACGACTGTGAAAAGTGGGGTCTCTCATCCCAGACGCACAAGATTCCATCACACACCTCCCCCTCTCTGTTTCTGTCTTTCCCTCCCTCCGTGCATGTGTGAGTGTGTGTATGCATGCGTGCATGTGTGTGTGTGTGTGTGCAAGTGTGGGTGTGTGCATGTGTGAGTGTGGGGTGCATGTACGTATGTGTGTGCGCAAGTGTGGGTGTGTGCATGTGTGAGTGTGGGGTGCATGCACGTATGTGTGTGCGCAAGTGTGTGTATGCAAGTGTGCAGGTGTATGAGTGTGTGCATGTGTGTGTGCTCAAGTGTGAATGTGTGTTTGCATGTGTGTGTGTGTGTCAGTGTGAGTGTGTGTGTTTGCATGTGTGTGTGTGAGTGTGTGTGTGTGTGTACGTGTGTGTATGCTCAAGTGTGAGTGTGTGTGTGTGCTCAAGCGTGAGTGTGTGTGTACGTGTGTGTGTGCTCAAGCGTGAGTGTGTGTGTACGTGTGTGTGTGCTCAAGCGTGAGTGTGTGTGTACGTGTGTGTGTGCTCAAGCGTGAGTGTGTGTGTACGTGTGTGTGTGCTCAAGCGTGAGTGTGTGTGTACGTGTGTGTGTGCTCAAGCGTGAGTGTGTGTGTACGTGTATGTGTGCTCAAGTGTGAGTGTGTGTGTGTGTGTGCGTATGTGTGTGTGTGCTCAAGTGTGAGTGTGTATGTGTGTGTGAGTGTGTGTGTGTGTGTGTACGTGTATCCCACCTCAGCATCAGCCCTTCTCTTTCCTGAGCGCTGGCCTCCCAGCCCTGCGGAGGAATTCTGAGATGACCAAGAGGCAGACAGTGACCGTCGAAGAGGAGCTCTCTCTTCAGGATCACACTGCAGCGGCTCGGGCCAGCCCTGAGCCTTTCAGCATCGCAGGGATCCAGCTGGGTGTGGGGCCCTGGAGGGCCTGGGGGGGATGATACCCCAGCTGGGTGGGGCCGCTCACCGCCAGGCTCCATGAGCCTTGGCACAGCCTGCAAAAGGGTCTCTGTGCCTGAAACGGGACAGGATTCCCAAAGGAAGCCCCAGCCACTCACTCCTCACACTGCTCTTGTAGAAATAGGGAGAAACGGCTGGTACTGTGCAAATCAGAACGTTTTCCAATACAGGACGCGTAACCACATTACAAAGAACAATAATAGATCTAGAGGTGGGTAATGTAGAAGGTACAATATGCAATTTTCTGTGCAAATGACTTCCTGACATCTAGAATAAACTCTTCTCGATTCCACCAACACAAATTCACGGTGAGGCTAAAAAAAAACAAAAACAAAAACAAAAACAAAGGTATTTAGACAAGCCTGGATTCGAATCTTAGCTCCACGTTGTGTCCGTAGGTGAGTTGTCTAAGCTCTCTGATCTTACATTCCATTTCACAAATAACTATGAAGTACCTCCCATGAACAAAGTATCTATTGCACTGGATACTAAGGACAGACTAGAATAAGACAAGGTCCCAACATGAAGGCACCCACAGACTGGGGGATGAGAGGCCATGTGTGAGGGGGTCTAGCTAGACACACAGCAGGTGCTCACTCTGTGACAGCTATTTCTTTTCTGTTCATCCTTGTCTCCCTCATCACCGTCCCAAGCTATTTCTTGAAATGTTGCTATTAAACCTTTACTTCTTTAATTCAGGAATCCAAAGTTTTCACCATTCAAACTTATAGTTAATCTCCCCCCTGAATCACATCGCTGATGGAGTTTCAAATAACAAATATCTGGTATTTATAAATTATTCTTCAGCATGTGTTAAATCAAATCACCACACTGAGTTGATAGAATTAAAGCTCAAATAAAGAAACTTGATTTATCTGCTCAATGACTGTCTTATGGGTCAGGATCTTCTAAATGCTGAAAATAGTTCAAGGATCTCCTTTACTATCTGCACAAAATCTTGGGGTTCAGGTACCCGACGTTGGAACCAAAAAGCAAACAAAAAACTTACTGCCATCAAGACTCATAGTGACCCTATAGGACAGAGCAGAACTGCCCCATAGAGTTTCTAAGGAGCAGCTGGTGGCCGAACTCTTAACGACTGTGCCACCAGGGCTCCCTAGGTTGGAAGCCACCACTAAATACGACTTTCTTTCCTGGTAATATACATTGTCCCTGGGAAAGGCATCCCTTCCTTCTATCAGTCCCCTTGGTGTGGGTCCGGTCAGAATTCTTGTCTGAGAGCAAGACTGATGGGCAAGAGAGATCATGTAAGGTTAGCACAGGTAGTAACTTCAGAGATCTCATGGGGGGAGGACAGGACAAACGATTGGCAATGTAACCCTTGTAAAAACAAATTTTACAGATTTTAGCTTTGCCCATGGCTAGCTCTGAGAATTTACGGAAGAGTTTTAGATACCGTTACTGCAATGAGTTGCTTTGCTTATCTGAAGAGTAACCACAACGCAATTTACCACCTTGGGGCAATGTCCATTACAAAAACTTTTTCAAAAGAAAGCTCGTATGTACATAACAAAAAATATCTATGGATCTGTGTTCTGGGGTTTATCAGCCAGTATGTAATGCTGAGATTAAGGGTTTCTCCTGACTGGGATGTCCTTACCCCATCATGTCATCAAAGGAAGGACACACATGGATGGTCATTGGATGAAGCCCCCTTGAATGTTAAAGGTCAATACAGCACAGTTTGAAGAGACGAGGTAAGAAAAGATGGGCAGAGACCCCAACACGGCTTCACATTCTATAAAGATGGTTTTATTTAGAGACTTATCCCCCAGTAAGAAGTCTAGAGCTCCAGCCCCAAGCAGGAAAGAAAGCTAGGGTTAGTTGCTAATCACAAAACTGATTTCCCAACTTGCAAAGTTTTTACAACATTTACTGGTTAGAACAGCAAGAAACAGCAAACCTCAGCTGGGTACCCAGATGCACCACCTTTCTCTAAACCAAACCAAACCAGACCTTTTGCCATTGAGTCGATTTCAACTAATGGTGACCCCATGACGCAGTATTCTTGGCTCCACAGGGTTTTCTTGGCTGTAAGTCTTTACAGAAGCAGATAGCCAGGTCTTTTTTCCGTGGCACTGCTGGGTGGGTTCGAATCACCAGCCTTTAGGTTAGTAGTTGAGAGCAAACCGTTTGTGCTACCCAGGGACCTTTCCCACCTTTCTCTAGCCCCGGGCTGTTTCTGCTCATGCTCACAGAGAAAAGTGGCAGGTCTGATTTTCTCACCAGGAGAAGGTGGCCAAGACAAAGCATCTGTACAGCCCAGTTATAACTAATGAGAAACAGGTGACTGATGAACCCATAATGCACCATCAGGGTCAGTATTTGAAGCCTAAACTCTGAATCCTCCATTTTATGTGGCTGCTTATAGAAATTTGTGCTATTGAAAAACCTGAAGCCATCTCTAAGGTCTATTTCAGTCACATCATTTTAAAAGAAACTTCCATTTTAGTTTCTACCCCAAACTATAAATAATCTGTATCTCTGAGGCTTCTCCCTTTGTTTGCCTTTATGGAAACAACATGGTATCTGAGAAAGAGGCAGAGTGAGAACGGGTTGGGGACATAGCATCTTCTTAAAATTTTTAAACTCTGTTTTCGTTGGAGGTATATTCAGTGAAACTATTTTCAGTAATATTCTACTAATGTTTTTATTTTTTCTAATTTCTTTTCCTTTATAAAAAATAAGTTTTCTTTTGTATTTAAGCTAAAATGTTTGTGAAAGTCCTTTTAAATTCAAAGAAAATGAAGTCAGGCATTTTTGGTGCAGAGAGCAATTCCAGACCCAGTAGGGGAGCGTTTATGACTGAAGAAAAACTCTTCCCTTGCAAAAAATCTGAGCTTCCTGCCCGGGGTTCACACACTAATGGCTGCGTGACTCATTATTATACACGTCTCCAAAGCTGAGGTTCTCCCCTTTGCTAACCCTCTCCGTACAGCAGATGTCGAAATGGTCACCATGGGACAGCCGGTGTGGCTAGAGATGTTTTTCTCAAGGTCTTTTCTGTATCTGTCTTCTGATCCCCATGATCAGCTCACACCAAGTTACAAGGTTACTGGGGGCTTTAGTCGGTATCTGGCATCAACACCATCACCATTAACATCCATGTGATTCTCGCCAGGTGTGCGTCCTTCACCTTATCCTATATTAGAGACTAGCTGATAGTAGATTTTCCAATGTCAGATGGCTTATAACTTCTGGTTTTGTTTCTGATTTTCCTCTGTAAGCACTACATATCTGCCAAGTGCTGAGCAATCAAGAGGATAGGGAGAGTGTCCTAGCTAGGGTTCTCTAGAGAAACAGAACCAGTGGTTTGTGTGTGTGTGTGTGTGTGTGTGTGTGTGTGTGTGTATGTTGTTGTTAGGTGCCATCAAGTTGGTTCCCATTCATAGAGACCCCATGTACAACAGAACAAAACACTGCCCGGTCCTGCAGCTTTCTCACAATCATTGCTACACTTGAGCCCACTGGTGCAGCCACTGCATCAATCCATCTCATTGAGGGTCTTCCTCTTTTTGGCTGACCTTCTACTTTACCAAGCATGATGCCCTTCTCCAGGGACTGGTCCCTCCTGATAACATGTCCCAAGTATGTGAGACTTTGTCTCACCATCCTTGAGAGAGAGAGAGAGAGATTAAATTCAAGGGGTTGGCTCATGGGATTGTGGGGGGCTAGCAAGTCCAAAATCCATAGGTCAGGTGGCAGGTGGAGACTTCTGCAGGCTTGCATCCCAAGATCTGTAGGTCAAGCAGTAAAAACAGTGCATAGTGGAGACATACAGCAAGTTCTGCCAAAATAACTACTTATAATCTGTAGACAGAACACAGCCTAAGGAAACTTCCTTTTCAACTGATTGAATGATTATATTACATTAGAGTACAACATGGAAAGTCACTACATTATATTACATTACATTATGAAACAGCAACTAGACTAGTATTTGTTCAAACCACTAGGAACCATAGCCTAGATAAGCTGACACAGAAAATTAACCATTCAGGGAGGAATTCAGTTTGGAAGAGCAGAGTTAGAAGAGCACGGACTTGCTGGATAGAGAGACCTAATTTCAAATTCCAATTAAATCCTTCAAAAGTTGTTTGATCATGAGCAAGCCATTGAAAACCCCTCAATCTCAGTTTTCTCATTAGGAAACAGAAGAGTAAATTTTATTTTGTAGAGTTGTTGGGGTAGGGGATAATAGTCTATGGAAGGACTTGGCATAGTATCTGTCATATAATAGATACTATGGGTAGATTAAGTTATCAGCCCCAATCTGCTCCCTCTCTGTATACATGGTCTTTGTCATGTGATTTTGCAGTTCTTTCAACTAGAAGCCACATGGACTTCTTTGCCTCTTGATTTTGGGGCTCAATCATTTGACTCACATTGGCCAATGGGTGTGGTGACAGTAAGCCAGTTCCAAACCTAAGCTTTAAGAGGAAACATATATTTCCATTTTCTCTCTTGCACTTCTGCTGTCACCACGAGAGAAATCTTCCCCAGATACTTCAGATTAGGCTCTAGAATTAACATACTGTATTTTTATGCAAATAACACACGTCTTTGATGTTTGTTTGCCAACTGTGCCCTCCTCATCATGAGGTATTTTCATAAGTACTGCTATGCCAATTGTTTTTGCATGTTGCTGTAAAAGAGTGAGCACAGCGCACTTATGAAAATACCTCATAGAAGGAGGGCGGAGTTGGCAAACAAACGTAGAAGATGCACGCTATTTGCGTAAAAAAATGGTATGTAGAACAGAACTGAACCCAATCTGCAGTGAGGAACTCAGCCCAGCCTGACTGACAAATAAAGCAGAATTTCCCCCAGGGAAACTCCCCCCGCCATACCAGATGATGCTCAGCCAAGCCACAGATAAGCAAGAATAAATTATTATTATTGTAAGCCACCAGGTTTGGAGCTGGTTTGTTACACAGCAATAGCTGACTAGTACAATATTCAGAAAGTTTAGTTTTCTGGTTCAAAATGAAATTTCGGCTAGCAGCCATGATTTTCTATCTATGTTCTCACTGAAATACCAACGAAAATATAACAAAGGTGAAATATCATACTATCACAAAAACACAGACTAATAAGCAATCCATGATTCTGGAAAGAACTGATATAACCCAGAGAAGCATCCATGTAAAAATCAATAACAACAAAACCGGAAACTGAAGAGCAGTCCCTCTCTACTGCCTGTACCCATTCCCAACTATTGTGTGATGAAGGCAGAATATCAACCCCTTCCTTTACCCACTCCTCAAATACACCATAACCTAGTGCCATGTTTTTAAATCCAAGATGAGATTGCAATACTCAGAAAACATCTAAACAGGAATTAAGGCTGTATGCTGTAGGGTAAACTGCATATCTGCGTCAGAGTGAGCTCCATGAGAAAAGTGTCCGTAGGTGAGAACAGAGGCAAGGAGATCCCTGCTAGTACTTCCTTTCAGGAACTGAAGGTTTTCAGATATGACACTTTTCACATACAACGTTCAGGGCCCAACAGCAGTGAGGATAAAGATACCACCCCAACAAAGAAGGTGAAAGCCTGTCAGAAATAAGGACTCAAACCGTGCACTGTACATATTTATCTCTCCTTTAACTGAATATTTGGGATGAATTCAGTGACAGCACAAGTAGGCAAAGAATGGAACCAAAAGTCTGGTGGTTGAACAAGGCTGAGTCTGGCCTGATAGAAAATATAACAGAAAACAACTAGATCCCATGTTACGATAGCAATATCTAACAAAAGTACATAAACATTTTCCTTCTGACCACCAGTCAGTCCCACATCTCAGAATCTTCCTTGGAGATACGCCTCCACGTGGGGCTCAAAATTATTCAGAGAACTGGTTAAATAAACTGTGGTATCTCCACCCAGCTGAGTGCTTCGTAACTATAAAAAAGAATGAGAAAAAGCTCTATGTGCTAATGCAGAGTGATCTCTAAGATATATCATTAAGTGATAAATGCAGGGTGCAGAACTATATCGAGAATATGCTACGTTTTGTGTAAACAGGAAATAAGACCACACACACACACACACACACACACACAATTCTTTTGCCAAAGGAAATATAGGAAGGCTAAGTCACAAACTAGCAAAACTAGTTACTTGTAGAAGGCAGAGATGAGGAAGAGTAATGGAACAAAGGAAAGAAGGATGAAAGCAAGAATTTTCTGAGTATTCACTCATATACTTTAGACTCTGGAACCATGCAAATGTAAGAGCTTCAATCCAGAAGGAAAAGAGAATTAAAAATAGAGAACAAAATATTTTAACTGGCATCTGAAAACAGTATTCCAACTATACATCTTTTCGAAAGATACAACAGCAAAATGCAATGTGTGAGGCTTTTTTAGGACCTTGATTCAGGTAACCCAACTCCAAAAGAAATTTCTGAGACAAGCAGGTAGATCTGAATACCAAATGGAAATGAGATAAGTCTAAGAACTTGCTATTTTTGTTAAATATGGTAGTCGCACGGTGGTTATATGAAAAAAAAGTCCTTGTCAGTTAGAGATGCATGATAAATTATTTGAGGACAAACTGATAAGATATCTGGGGCTGTGAAAACTGCTAGCAAAGGAAAACACCAGTTGGAAGAGGGGAGAGCTGAAAAGAACAAATGAAATTGGCAAAATATGGGTAATTGTTCAAACTGAGTAGTGGTAACACAGGTTCATTTATTAATTCCTGTACTTTTATGTATGTAAGGAATTTTTGTAATGAAAATTGTAACATAGAAATGTCATTAAACATGGAAGACACCATTCTCAGAAAGCGAGACTAAAAAGTGATACCAAGATGTAATGTGTAATGTGTGAACCTTGATTGGACTGCATTTTAGAAAACCAGCTACAACAGATCTTCTGGAGATAACTGGGAAAACATGAACGTGGACAAATTAGATCCGACTCGTTGCCGTCGAGTCGATTCCGACTCATAGCGACCCTATGGGACGGAGGAGAACTGCCCCATACAGTTGTGCCTGGTGGATTGGAACTGCCAACCTTTTGGTTAGCAGTCATAGCTCTTAACCACTAAGCAACCAATAGATCATAGCAGGGGGTTATTTTTAATTTTCTTAAGTACAATAGTGATATTGAGGTTATGTAGGAGAATGCTCTTATTCTTAGAGGATTCAGGCCAAACTAGTTAAAAATGAAGTGTCATGATATATCCAATTTAATTTCAAATAGTTCCGCAAACATATCTTACTATATGTATCACTTTTCTATATGTCCGAAAATATTTATAGTACAAACTTGGGGAAAATATTAATAAGTTTAAAAGAAATTGAGGACAACCTTAAAACTCTGTGGGACATAAAAGAAGTCTTGAATAAATGGAAAGACAGCCATTGTACTAGGATAAACAGACTCAAAATTGTAAAGATACCTATTCTTCCCTAAACCAATTTTTAAACTGAATGTGATTCTAAATAAAATACCAGTAGCAAATGTTGTTGCTTTTGTTGCTATGGGGTTGGAATTTGGGGAGAGGGGAGGAGAGGGAACCTGAAAAAAAATGATGCTGTCTTGTAACCAGCTAGTGGGAGTATAAATTAGTTCTATCATTTCAGAAAACTATTTGGCAACAGGGAGTAAAGCAGAAGACGTGTGTTACCTTGACCTAGCAATTCCACTCCTTGAGAAACTTTTACGTATATGCAACAGAAAAAAATATTCAAGAATTTCATAGCAGTAGCGTGGTAGTTACATATTCCAAAAGAAGTCCTGGAAACAAGTCAAATGCCCATCGACAGAAAAGATAAATAAATTCTGATATATTCATCTAATGGAATACAAATAGCAGCAAAAAAAATTAACATAGATGAAATGCCGTGAGCATAATATTGAACGAAAACAAAAACAATGGATCACAGAAGAATTCATTCAGTAAAATTTCATTTACACACAGTTCCAAATCAAGTAATGCTAAATAATCCATTATAATATATGTAAATATATAAATACATTCAAAAGAGTTTCATCATCTGGAGATTGGATTGGGAGGGGATATACAGAAGCCTTCTAAGTGCTGGTAATGTGCTGTCTCTTGGGTTACTGGGGACAGAAGTGTGCGCTGTATCATCATTATTTATGTTTTTCACATATGAGAAAATATTCTTTTATCTTCGTCAATCTTTAAGATTTTTAAAATCATTTTTAATTATATTACAATTCACCAGTAAATGAATATTTATATTTAACCTGGAAAGTTAATGGAAAGTTTGGGTAATGAAAGGGGGCAGATCAACCATATTTAGTAAAAAAGAATTATAAACCAGAGTAACTGAAAATAATTTGGTTCAGGATAAGAACTAGACAGACAACTCAATGGAAGAGTCTAGAGAGCCCATAAATGACCTTAAATTATGTGAGGATTTACAGAGAAAAAGATGAGACTTACCAGTCTGACAGAGACTGGAGAAATCCTGAGAGTATGGCCCCCGGACACCCTTTTAGCTCAGTACTGAAGTCACTCCCGAGGTTCACCCTTCAGCCAAAGATTAGACAGGCCCATAAAACAAAATGGGACTAATGGGGCACACCACCAGGGGCACAGATGAGAAGCAGGAGAGGACAGGAAAGCTGGTAGTGGAGAACCCAAGGTCGAGAAGGGGAGAGCGTTGACATGTCATGAGGTTGACAACCAATGTCACAAAACAATACGTGTATTAATCATTTAATGAGAAACTAACTTGCTCTGTAAACTTTCATCTAAAGTACAATAAAAAATTATGTGAGGATTCAGAATATGATAAAGTTAACATACTTTATGAAAACAGTATTGGAACAATTGGCTTATCATTTAGAAATATAATGAAGCTGGATCACTACTTCAAACTTTATACCAAATTAAGTTTTGGATAAACTGATAGTTCGAAAGTAATAAGTGAAGTCATAAAATTACTAGAAACATTCATCACTGATTTTTAAAAACAATCTTGGAGTAAAAATGCCTTTGAAATTGAAAACAAATTAGAAAGCTGGAAACATATTTTAGTATGATAGATAGGTAATGGGCTCATAGTCTAAACAATCATTTTATTATTAACGCTTAACAAAAAAAAAAAAACCTGATTCTGGATAAATCTTGCTTTTCTGATTATGAATGAAGAGAAAAATAAATATGGAATTATTATTTAAAAAATCTACAAGAAAAAAGACAGCATTCAGAGGAAACACAACGTCCCTGGTAACTATCTATCAGACTGTCCAGAATCAAAGATCCTGAAAGAATGAGTGATCTTACAGGAAGACAAGGACACATGACCTCATCATGAGATGAGAAAACATTGCAACTGAAATTAGCAACAGGATGAAGGTAACAAGAGGCTTATTGCAAGATGTTGCTGTTGTGTGCTGTCGAGTCGATTCAGACTTACAGCGATCCTACATGGCAGAGTAGCAGCCCCAGAAGGTTTCCTAGGCTGTAATCTTTACGGAAGGATCACCAGGTCTTTTCTTCCTTGGAGTGCTGGTGGGTTCTAACTGCAACCTTTTGGTTAGCAGCCAAGCGCTTAACCATCACGCCACCAGGGCTCCTTACTTATTTCAAGATAACTCAGTAAAACTTAGGAATAAATCTGAAAGCAGCGAGGAGCAAAACCAACACTACAGAAATTGAATCTATGATAGAAAGGACAAACCTGAGAAGCTGAGAAGCTCTTCTGGAATATAGAGAAAAAGAACAGAAAAATAAATAAGTATCAAATATACATTAAACCAAATGAAATAGTAGAGGATAACTCACTAAATGCCAGAAGACTGGTAAGTAATAATACCTGCAGAATTGCTAAAGGATTGTGTCAAAAGTTTCACATACCACAGTGACAACTTCTATGTACATAAAAATAAAATGTACTTCTATGTACGTTTTACTAAAATGGTGACAACTTTCCCCCCATTTATAAACCCCTCTTTGCAATGTAGCTTTGCAGCATTTCCATTCAAGAAAAAAACAGAACAAAAACAAAACTCATTGCCGTGGAGTCGATTCCAACTCATAGCAACCCTATAGGACAGAGCAGAACTACCCCATAGAACTTCCAAGGAGTGGCTGGTGGTTTCAAACCGCCGGCCTTTTGGTTAGCGGCTGAGCTTTTAACCACCGTGCCACCAGGGCTCCTCCATTCAAGAGGTGGAGACTATTTCCCTACCCCTTCAATCTGAGCTGGTAGCCTCATCACATTGTCCAAAGACAATGGCATATGTAAGAAGTCAGCCTGTGCCAGTTCCCAGCCTAGGCCTCAAAAGGCCTTGCATGCTTCTGAGCTTTAGCTTGGAACCGTGCCCAGCTGCAAAATGAACAGTCCTGGACTGCCTGTTGTAGGATGAAGGTCCACGTAGGCCAGAACCATCCCAGATGAGGCCCACCCCTGGCCAACCTAGCAGCTGACTGCAGATGCATGAGCGAGACCATTCTAGACCAGAAGAACCGCCCAGCTAAACAGCCCAAATTGCCAACCTGCAAAATTGAGAGCCAAATAAACAATTGTTGTTTTAAGCCATTAACTATTGCTTTGGCTTGTTAGACAGCAATTGCTAACCGACCCATTCACTCTAGCTGTCATTCATGTGAGAAGGCAAAGAAAAACACTCTCGGGGATGGTCGGGATCCCAAAATATATCCTCTTTAAAAAACTGTTTGAAGATGAACAGGAAACAGTGGAAAAGATGAAGCAAAACTAAAAGGACTAAAATGGAGAAGTCGCACTATAAAACTATTAGCAGAGAAGACTCATACTAATTAATAGAGTTTGGCTAAATGCTTATAAATATGATTTTTTAAATGCAAATATTAAGAATATGCTCAAAAAGAGCCATAATATAAAAATAATTATGAAATTGCAAAAAAATGAATACACTATTGTATAAATAAAATTTGAGAAATAGAAGAGGAAAAGAACGTTCAAATTCTTATTCTAAAATATAAAGGGGACTTAAAAGACATTAATTTGTTATATCAATTAGAGAAATGTGTAAGAGCATTTTTTGGCAGAACTTTTAAATGAATTAAAAATACAATATTAAAAATAGGCTGCAATCAAAATATACAAAATGCTGGAGAAGAGAAAAGCAATGAATGGAAAATCCACACACCGAAGGGCAGAAACAACAACAAAGAAAATCATTAACATCAACAACCAAATAAAAACAAAATGAGAGAAGTAGGAGAAAATATATCAGTTATTGCAATGAGCATAAAAGGCATAAAATTCCATACTAAACATGTTTGATATTAAGAAACCCAATTAAGCAAGACACCCAAAGTTGAAAAAAAAACATGTCAAGCAAACACATATAAAGAGAAAGCCAGGATTGGTATATTAAAATCAGACAAAGCTGAATTCAAGGAAAATATTAAAAGGGATCTTTATTTTATAATTATCACTTTATAAGGATAAAGAGTAAACTTCACAGTGAAGTTATAAATTTCCATAAATCTTTATGTAGCAATCAACACTGTCTCAATATATAAAATGAAAAGCAGCAGAAAAACAAGACAAAATTACTGAAAGCACAGTGATAGTTCCATTGACAGATCAAATAGACATGAACAAATAAACAAGTAAAAAAAAAAAATCAAGATTCTGTGGTTGTTATCTTTTCAAACTCTTGGGCCGCTATGAGAATTTCATAAAAGCCCTCTTTTCACTCAGAAGCATGTGCATACTGCATACATTTCAGAAGATTTATGGATACTCCGAAGCCCATTCATAAACTTCTTTGTGGTCCCCTATGAGTCAGCCATCCTAGATAAAAGGATTTTACTTAAACAATTAATAAAGGTTTGTTTAATAATCATCAAACTTTAACCCAATGGAGAATGCCCATGGTCCATTTACATAAATGCATCATATATTAGACCATGGAGACAACCAGTTGTTGTTAGGTGCCGTTGAGTTGATTTCGACTCAGAGCGACCCCACGTGACGGAGTAGAAGTGCCCCATAGGGTTTTCTAGGCTGCAGTCTTTACAGAAGCAGATCGCCAGGTCTTTCTCCCAAGAAACCCCTGGGTGGGTCTGAACCACCAATCTTTCGTGAGTGGCCGAGGAATTAACTATTATGCCACCAGGGCTCCTGGAAGACAACTTAGAGTTCTAAAAAAAATTTTATTTTATAGGCCAGATTCTCTAATTAAAATGCAATAAAATTAGACAGTAATAACAGCATAGTAACTCTAAAAATAAAATCACTTAGAATTTTAAAAAAATAACTCTTCGGTCAAAAAGCAAAGAAAATGACCATTAGAAACATTAATGAAAGACAAAAACACCACATAAAACCGAAAAAACCAAACCTGTTGCCGTCGAGTTGATTCTGACTCCTAGCGACCCTACAGGACAGAGTAGAGCTGCCCCATAGGGTGTCCAAGGAGCGCCTGGTGGATTCGAACTGCCAACCTTTTGGTTAGCAGCCGTAGCTCTTAACCACTATGCCATTAGGGTTTCCAAAACACTACATATCATGTCTTAGAAATCCTATTTTACTCTTGAGCAAGGGCACAGAGGGGACAAAAGTGGCTTCAGCAACACCTTAGAGAATTTCTATGTAATATTAGCACCATAATGAATTCAGTGAGTTTTTACTTCACGCTCCCCCGAGCAGGCCTGGTTCTTGCTCTTTCCAAGGCCTGGCTGTTCATTCATTCTTTTCATACTAGGAGCTACTTGGTATTTTTCTTTGCTAGTTATTAAGCCATTGTCTCTCAGACCAAAACATCCTCCTTTACTATGATCTGTGCTGCTGGGGCTGGGACTCTGCACATCAGGTGTTTCCGTTGTCAGCTGGATCCACGTTCAACTCTGCCAATGGGGAAAGAGGAAGAATGGGAGGCAGAAAGCGAGGGAAAGGGGCTTGCTCCTCCTGCCTGCACGCTAGTTTTTGCAGTGACACCTGGGCAGCAACTCTTTCCACCCAAGTAACAGCTGATCCCCGCAGCAGCTGGTTCTAGAAACAGTAGGCCCCAGGGACAGCTGGTTCTCTTCTCCAGCTTCTATCTGCACACTCTCCAAACCAGTCTCACATGGTTGTTAGCTGCCATCGAGTCGGCCCCCAATTTATGCTGACCCCATGTGTTTCAGAATAGAACTCTTCCATAGGGCTTTCTTGGCTGTAATCTTTATGGAAGCAGTTAGCCAGGTCTTTCTTCTGTGGAGCCGTTGGGTAGGTTCGAACCACCAACCTTTAGGTTTGCAGCCAGTCACAAACCACTTGCACCATATGGGCCCCTACTCTGATTACACTCCCCAGAGTTACCAGTGCCAGCTGGGCAGAGCCTTTTCCTCAGAAGTCTGGGTCCCAGCTCCTTACAGCCTCTCCTACAAGTATCTAGGTTCTGATAACCCCAGCCTCTTCTATTTGTATCCCCAGGCCTAGGAGTGGAGCTGTTCCTTAAGTTACTAATTCTATAACTAATCTTGTTGTTGTTGGGTGCCATCGAATTGATTCCAACTCATAGCAATCCCATGTGACAGAGGAGAACTGCTCCATAGCAGTTTCTTGGTGGTAATCTTCATGGAAGCAGATCGCCAGGTCTTTCTCTCACAGAATCCCTGGGTGGGTTCAAACCACCGACCTTTCAGTTAGCAGCCAAGCGCTTAAACAATGTTCCACCAGGGCTCCTCATATTAATCTTAGTGTTTTATATCTGCCTTTTCCAATACCCAATTAACCCATATTCCTTTTTAAACCCTCACTGTTAAAACAGCTAGTGTGGTTTCTCGTTTCCTGACTGATCTACCTCATAGTGCGTTCCTTCATTCCTTCTTTCTTTTTCTCAGGTTAACCACATCTGTTGCGGTTGATTGTAATTGAAGAAACCTAGCTGACACATATTGGGTGTTTTTCACCCCTGTAGAAACCGAGATTTAGAAAGGTTAATAACAGGTGAAGCAAGGACTCAAACTCAAGTCCACCTAATTCTAAACCAGTCTTTGCTTTCTCCTCCAAATCACAATACTAGGCAAAAAATTTTCTTAAAAGAGAATTTGTCAACTTCCAGACAAGATGGCATTGCCTTGCTCCCCTACTAAGTGCAAAGATAAACACTGGCAATAACTCAAGACAACTAGGGGGAACCCTGAAGTTGGGAGAGGAAGGTGGACTGGTTTGGGGCCCGAGGACTGGAAGAACAAGACAGTGAGAGGGCATCTCACAACTCTCCCCGCAACAGAAGAAAGGGGCCGAGGCCTGGCATTTCCTGATCCTCAGCCTAGTGACAGAAGGTGGCCTAGGTAGGTTCAGTTCTCCCCCGGGTTGAACAACAGTCCACCTATAGCACCTACAACACCGTGTGGGTCCAGCAAGGGGATCTATCAGAAATACCACTGGCAATAAATAGCCAGGGCAAGTGCTCTTCTTCCTCACCAGGGTTGAGATTTCCTCTCCTACCCAGAAACTCCATGCAGCTGAAAGGCACCAGAAAAGGTATCAACACAAAACCAGAGCCCAGCTCAGAACTGCTCTCCATGCCCCATAAGCAGGGGGGAGCCTAGCACAAAAAAATGTCCAGCCCAGGGAATGCTCTTCCTCCCATGAGCTGGGAAATATCTCCCTCCAGTCAGTGGCACTGGGCATCCCAGTCTGGAAAGTCCCTTCTGTACCCTCATGCAGCACCAGCAAGGACCAGTGACAGCCCCAGAGGTACAAGATAAACCAAGCAGCCCAAACAAAACCAAATTGGTTCTGAAAATTAGACTGTCATTGGAAGCAGAGCCCACAAAATAAGCCAGGACCTGTATGCCAAAACCTGCCTGCTTGCTAAAATAAAAAATTTAACCAGAACCCAGTGTCTCCTAACATAATACTCAAAATGTCCAGAATACAACAGAAAAAAAAGAAAAAAAAACAACGACATTGTACCAAGAGCCAGGAAAATCACAATTTGAATGAGAAAAGATAATCAACTAATGCCAGCACAAAGATGAATCAGCTGTTGGAATTACTGGACAGGCAATTTTAAAGAACCATCAGAAAAATGACTCAACAAACAATTACAAATTCTCTTGAAATGAATGAAAAAATAGAAAATTTCAGCATAGGAATAGAAGTTGAAAAAGAACCAAATGAAAATTAAAGAACTGAAAAATATAATAACAGAAGAAAAAAGAAAAAAAACCCTGCAGGATGAGCTCAATGGTAGAACAGAAATGTTAGAGAATAGAATAAATGAATTTGAGGACAGATCAAATACAATGTACCCAATCTGGAAAACAGAGAGAAAATAAACTGTTATGAATTGAATTGTATCCTCCCAAAAGATATGTTTAAGTTCTAATCCATGTACTTGTGAATTTGACCTTGTTGGAAAATAGAGTTTTTCTTTTGTTATCAGTTAAGTTAAATGAAGTTATACCAGAGGAAGGTAGGTGTCTTTGTTATCTAGTGCTGCTATAACAGAAATACAAGTGGATGGTTTAAACAAACAAAAATTTATTCTCTCACAGTCTAGGAGGCTAGAAGTCTGAATTCAGGGCACCAGCTCCAGGGGAAGTCTTTTTCTCTCTGTCGGCTCTGAAGGAAGGTCCTTGTCATCAATCTTCCCCTGGTCTAGGAGTTTCTCAGCACAGGGATCCTGGGTGTGAAGGACACGCCCTGCTCCTGGCACTACTTTCTTGGTGGTATGAGGTCCCCTGTCTGTCTGCTTACTTCTTTCTTTTATATCTCAAAAAAGACTGACTCAAGATACAACCTGATCTTGCCTCTTTAACATAACTGCCTCTAATCCTGCCTGATTAACATCACAGAGGTTAGGATTTACAGCACATAGGATAATCATATCAGATCACAAAATGGTGGACAACCACACAATACTGGGAATCATGGTCTAGCCAAACAGATACACATTTTTGGGGGACACAATTCAGTCCATAACAGTAAGTATTAATCCTAATCCTTTTTGAGTGGTGTCTTCTAAAAGGGGAGAATAGGCAAGAAAAGAAAGTCACACACAGGGGAAGACAGCATGTAAGAATCCATTTACAAACCAAGGAATGTCAACAAATGCCCAGGGCTACCAAAAGCTAAAAGAGACAAGGAAAGATCTTCCCCTAGAGCCAACAGAGAACTCTGCTTCTCAGACTCTCAGAGAAAGTCCCTGCTGATGCACTGAATTTCAACTTCTAGCCTCCAGAACTGTGAGAAAATAAATTTATATGTTTTAAAGCTATCCAATTTGTTGTGCTTTGGTATGGCAACCCTAGGAAATTAAGACATAGTCTAAAACAAAAACAAAAAACAATTAACAGAGCCTGAGGGAACTGTAGAACAATATCAAAAGAGCCAACATTTGTATCATCAGAGACCCAGAAGGAAAGTGGAGGGAGAGAAGAGATGCAAAAGTATTTGAAGAAATAATGGCTAAAAGCTTCCCAAATTTGGCAAAAGACATAAACCTACAGATTCAAGAAGCTGAACAAATCCCAAGTAGGATAAACCCAAAGAAATTCATGCCAAGATACATCATAATTAAACTTCTGAAAACAAAAGACAAAGAAAAAATCTTGAAAGTAGCCAGAGGGAAACAACGCATTACCTACAGAGGAACACCAACCTACGAATGACAGTGGGTTTCTCATCGGAAACCATGGAGGCCAGAATGAAGTGGCACAACATTTTTCAAGTGTTTAAAAAAAAAAAGGTAGTGTCAACCATGAAATCTACATCTGGTGAAGTTATCCTTCAGGAATGAAAAATAAAGACATTCTCAAATGAAGTAAAGCTAAAAGAATTTGTCCCTAGCAGATCCACCCTAAAAAGAATGACTAAAGAAAGTTCTTCAAACAGAAAGGAAGTAATAAAGGAAAGAATCTTGGCGCATCAGGAAGGAAGAAAGAACAATCAAAAGAACAAAATGTGGGTAAATACAAGAAACTACCCTTTCCCTCATGAGTTTTCTAAAGCATATGTGATTATTAAAACAAAAATATAATACCATCTGATACTCAAGACAATCACATTTAAAAGTGAGGAGGATAAAGGAAACTAAATGGAACACACTTCATTCAAAGTAGTAAAACACTGATACCAGTAGACTGTGATGTCACTTATGTACAATGTGATATCCAGAGCAACCACTAAGAAAATTATACAAAGCAATACACCCCCCAAACTACAAATAAATCAAAATGCAATCCTAAAAAAATGGTCAGGTAACCCACAGAAAGGCAAGGTAAGAGAAACACAGAACTGAGAAACAGAGGAAATAAACAGAAAACAAACAACAAAATGATTTCTGCCCTAACGTATCAATAATTACCTTAAATGTACATGGTCTAAATACACCAATTAAAAGGCAGAGAATGGCAGAGTGGATTAAAAAACACAACTCAACTATATTCTATTTGCAGGAAATATACTTCAAATTCAACAACATACATAGGTTGAAGGTAAAGGGTGGAAAAGACATACCATGCACACCTAATGACAACAAGCAATAGTGCCTATATTATATGATAAAGTAGTTTTCAGAGCAAAGAAAATTGCTAGAGACAAAGAGGAACATTACCTAATGATACAAGGAACCATCCACCAGAAAGATGATGATCCTAAATATGTACACACAAACTATACTGCCTCAAAATGCATGAAGCAAAAATTGTTAGAGTTGAAAGGAAGTAGACAAATCCACAATTATACTTGGGAGCATCAACAACTCACTATCAGCAAACAATATAGAAAATAAATGAAACAAAAGGCTGGTCCTTCAAAAAATCAATGAAATTGATAAACCTCAAGCAAAGCTGACAAAAATCAAAAGGAAGAAGATACCTGTACCAAGAATGAAACCAGAGGTTGTGTTATTCTTGCAACCGTTGAAAGAATAATAAGGAAATATTATAAACAGATGTATACTTATAAAATCAACAACTTAGAGGAAATAGACCAATTCCTGGAAACCGCAAACTACCAAAACTCAACAAACAGACAGATCACTGGAATAGTCCTATTATCATTAAAGACATTGAATTCACAATAAAAAGCTATACCCCCCAAAATCTCCAGGCCCAGATAGTTTCACTGGAGAATTCTACCAAACATTTAAAGAATCAACATCAATTTTATACAACCTCCTCAAGAAAACAGAAGAGGAGAGACTTTTCAACTCATTTTATGAGGCTAGTATTACCCTGATCCCAAAAACAGACAAAAACAGTACCAAAAATAAAAAAAGAAAAAAACTGCAGACCAATATATCTCTCGTGAACTTAGACACAAAAACCTTCAACAATTAGCAAATCAAATCCAGCAATGTGTAATACTTATGTATATATACATACATATATACATATACATCCATATATACATATACATACCTATATACACATACGTATATATATGTGTGTGTGTGTGTGTGTGTGTGTATATGTATATATATATATATATATATATATATATATATATATATATATATATATATATAAATAACCTGGTGGCTCCATGGTTAAGAGCTGGGCTGCTAAACAAAGTGTTGGCAGTTCGAATCCACCAGCCATTACGTGGAAATCCTATAAGGCAGTTCTACTCTGTCCTATACAGGGTTGCTATGAGTTAGATGAGTTTAGGTTTTTTTGGTGTATATATATATATATACACCATGACCAAGTGGGATGTATTTCAGGTAGGCCTGGTCCAACATGTGAAAATCAATCAATGTAATCCACTATACCAAAAGGCTAAAGAAGAAAAGTCATATGATGCTATCAACTGACAGGAAAAAGTATTTGACAAAATCCAACACCTATTCATGATAATTCTCAGCAAGTTATGAATACAAGGGAACAATCTCAATTTAATAAAGGGCATTGCTATGGGTTGATTTGTATCCCCCCAAAACATGTTGAAGTCCTAATCCTCACCACCTGTGAATGTGACTTATATAGCTTCTTTGCAGATGAAGATCGTTAACATGAGGTCATCCTGGGTAGGGCAGGCTCTAATCCAGTCTGACTGGTGCCCTTATAAAAAGAGAAGACACAGAGACAGACACAAAGGGATGATGACCACTTGAAGAAGGAGGCAGAAGCTGCCACAAACCATGGAACCCCTGGGGCTACCAGAAGCTGGAAGACACAAGAAGGATCTTCCCGTAGAGCCTTCAGAGAGAACTTGGTCCTGCCAACACCCTGAATTCTGAATTCCAGCCTCCAAAACTGTGAGAAGGCAAATTTCTGTTGTTTTAAGCCATTCAGTTTGTGGTACTTTGTTATGGCAATCTTAGGGAACTAGTAGAAGCATCTACATAAAACCTACGGCTAGCATCATGCTTTATGATGGAAGACTGAATGCTTTTCCTCTTAGGATGTTAGAACAAGGCAAGAATGTCCATTCTCACCACTCTTATTTAACACAGTACTGAAAGTTCTAGTCTCTGCAATCAGGCAATAAAAGGAAATAAAAGTTATGCAGATTGGAAAGAAAGAAACAAAACTATCCCTAGTTACAGATTACAATGTTGTCTACTTAGAAAATCTACAAATCTACAACCTGCAGATTTTGTAGAAATCCCTTATAACTAATATGTGAGTTCAGCAATGTCACAGGATATCAGGTAAACACCCCAGAATTAATCACATTTATTACATGCAAATAAAGAACATGTGGAAATTGAAATTAAAAATAATACAATTTCTAATCCCTTTAAAGAAAATGAAATGCTTTGGCAAGGACCAAGTCTGGGCAGAGATGACGTATGGCCTAGAGAGCCCTTGGAAATCTGTAGCTGCAGAACGCCCACATCCTGGCCACTGGGGACAGAACCGGGGAAGAACATTTGATCTTCAAACTTTACGGAAAGGTGACTCAGGCTCTCAGATCATACCTGACTTTGTTGAAAATACAGCATCCTACATAGGTTTGCAGCTATTTCATTTGTCAGGATTTTCCTAAGTTATTTCACCCTTAAGAAGTCCACCATTCACCTATTCATGCCCTTGCAGAAACTTATTGTAAGCTGGTGAGAAAGCAAAGAAATACTTTGCAATATCAAAGCAAAATGCCTTGACTCAAACAAGCCTCAGAGGTAGACTGGGGAGAAGAGCAAAACACCAGACAAAATATATGAGTCATGAGGGTAAATCTGTAAAAGATTTTGGTTTCAATTTTTGTTTTTGTTGTTGTTGTTGAGAATATACACAGCAGAACATACACCAATTCAACAATTTCTCTATGTACAATTGAGTGACACTGACTAGATTCTTTAAGTGGTGCAACCATTCTTACCCTCCTTTTCTGGATTGTTCTTCCCCCATTACCATAAACTCACTGCCCCCTAAGTTTCCTGTCTAATCTTTTGAGTTGCTATTGTCTATTTGATCCCATATAGATAGATCTTAAAAAGAGCACAACGCTCAAGGCAGACATTCTGTACTAGTTAAGCTAAACTATTATTTGGTTTTAAGAAGACTTCAGGGGATATTTTTGGTTTAAGGTTTAAAGATTATCTCAGGGCAATAGTTTCATGGGTTCATCCAGTCTCCACGGTTCCAGAAAACATGAATTCCGTGAGAATCTGAACTTCTGTTCCATATTTCCCAGCTTTTAATCAGGATTTTTCTATGGCATCTTTGATCAAAATGTTCAATAATGGTAGCTGGGCACCATCCAGTTCTTCTGGTCTCATAGCAAAGGGGACAACTGTTCACAGAGACAGTTAGCCACACATTCTATATCCTCCTCCTATTCCTGACTCTCCTTCTTCCTCTGTTGCTCCAGGTGAAAAGAGACTAATTGTACCTTGCATGTCCACTTGCAAGCTTTTAAAACACCTGGTACTATGCAATGAACTAGGAGGTAGAACAGAAGCACTAAACATGATACTATGCCAATTAACTGGGATGTCCCATGAAGTCATGACCCTAAACTTAGAAACCAAGGAACAAATCCCATGAGGTGTTCAGTTGTACATAAGCAGCCTTAGCAACTACTCTTTTTTTTTTCTTTTTGTCATTGTTGTAAATATACTTATCACACTTTTGCCAATTCAACTTTTTACAAGTATACAACTTATTGACAGTAATTACATCAATCAGCTGTGCAACCCTACCCTTGCGATTTTTCCCTCACCTACTGCCTACAAGAAGCACTTCAGACCCTTCCCAGAGAACAGCCTTACAAAGAGTCACTCTCAACATGTTTACCAAAAGAAAGAAAGAAGTCAGCACCCTGCCCTCTCCTGGGTTTGTGATTCCTTTGCTCTTCCCTGGTTTTCAATTCCTGTCTAGGAGACCCACTATAGGACTGCTCAGATCAGCTCCTTCCCCAAACCAAAGAACTTTCGATGGGTGACAAGAGAGACATGATGGACAACACGCAACTTTCAAACTGTCTGTTGCGGTACAGGTCCTTGCTTCGCATCCCAGAGCATCAAAATCAAATTACTGCATTAATACTAGAGAACAAATTTACAAGAACATTTTAGAAAGCATTATTAGAGCACCCATTCATTCATTTCACAGATAATTATTGAACACCTTCTACATGCCAGATAGTGTTCTAGGCACTGGGGACACGGCAGTAAAAGAATAAATAAATAAATAAATAAATCTACTCTTGGTAAGTTTATATTGGGGTGGAAGGAAACTGACAAATAAATAAACAACTAAGTACCTAATGTCAGATGCTGGTAAGTACTATGAAGAAAAATAATGTAGGCAAAGGAGGCAGAGTCAGACAGAGAGGGAATGTGAGAACTATTTGATTTTAAATACTCAGTGAAGGCCTCTTTGAAGAGGTGGTGTTGGAGAAGAGATGAAATGGAATGAGGGATAAGCATGCACACTTGTGGAAGGAGAGCATTCTGGGCAGAAAGAACGGCAGGTGAATGGGAACAGGCACATTCATGGAGACCAAGGAGGAATGTGCCGATGGGGAGAGCAGGAGGTGGCGGGAGCATAGGACAGAGCACGTATGGACTTGTAGCCAGTCTGGCCTTCACTTTGCATGCTATGGGAAGCCTGCTGGAGGGTTCTGTTCTGAAGAGTGACATGATCTGACCAATGTTTCAAAGCATCTTGCTAGCTGCTATCGGAGAACAGACTGCAGAGGGACAAGACCAGTCAGGAGGCTACTGCAATGAAGAAGGTAAAAGATGATGGTGGCTTGGGTCAGGGTGGGAACAGCACGGGTGATAAGAAGTTGTCAGATTCTGAATATATTTTGGAGGCAGAGCTGACAGAATGGGCTAGGGGAGGAAAACAAGAATCAAGGCTGGTCTATGACTTTGACCCATGAAACTGACAACATTTACTGAAAAGCAGAAAGCTACAAAAGGAATAAATCAAGGGTAGGCATGAACGGAATTAATTAAAGAGTTTGATTTGGAATGTGTTAGGCTTGAGCTGATTGTTAGACATGCGGGTGGAGATGGCCAGTAGGCAGCTGAACTTACAACTTTGGAGCTCATGGGAAAGGTGCATGCTGGAGCTGTGAATTTGGACATTGTCACTCAGATAGATGGTATTTAAAGCCCTGAGGGCCTTCTTGTTCAAGCTGCTTGAATTTTGATAATTGACTGAATTTATGCAATGGTAAACAGGGTCAAAAATAGATAGAACAATGGAGCCTATATAACCAAAGTGGAAAAGCCTATGACTTGTAAGACTGTAATCAGTTTACTAGCTCTGATCAAGGAATTCAATGGGCACAAATGTGAGCACAAAATATGAAGAAGACCAAAGAGGAGAACTTAGGCCAAGATCATACATCAAGATGACATCTGTTCTGTTACATATATATTTATATTTGTATATCTCTATGTAGCCTTAGTTATCTAGTGCTGCTATAACAAATACTGGATGGCTTTGACAAAGAGAAATTTATTCTCTCGCAGTCTAGGAGGCTAGATGTCTGAATTCAGGGTGTCAGCTCCAGGGGAAGGTCCTTGTCATCAATCTTTGCCTAGTCTAGGAGCTTCTCAGCACGGGGACCCCAGGCCCAAAGGATGCTCTCCACTCCTGGAGCTTCTTTCTTGGTGGTGTGAGGTCCCCTATCCTCTCTGCTCAATTCTCTCTTTTATATCTCAGAAGAGACTGACTCAAGATACAACCTAATCTTGTAGATTGAGTCCTGCCTCATTAACGTAACTGCCTCTTATCCTGCCTCATTAACATCACAGATATTAGGATTTATAACACATAGGATAATCATATTAGATCACAAAATGGTGGGCAACCACACAATACTGGGAATCATGGTCTAGCCAAACAGACACACATTTTTGGGGGACACAATTCAATCCATATATATATACACACACACAATTATATATACATATATACATATATATATACTCACAATTTTTTAAAATTAATTTTTAAAAGGACATCTGCTATATAGACATAGATTTTATATATGTATACAGATTTTATACATATATGTACCTAGTTTATAGAGAGATATATTATACACACACTGAATATATATATAGATTATACACACACAGATTATGTATATATATCTTGCCGTGGGCATTTATGCCTACTTATCTGTAAAATATAGAATCAAATTCTATCATTTTCTTCAGTTCTTTGCCTCTGGTCCCTCCTTATCTAGCTTAAGACTTTCATAACCTCCTCTCCCTTTTTCTGTCCCTTCGCTGCTCATCCTGAATCAAAATCCCAGTTTATAAGATTACTCTTACCAGACCATACACTCTGAATTGGGGAGAGCAGTGTTTTTTACAAGCTGACTTGGGATCTGTTATCATTTCTTAAAGATGACACTTGATTTCTCACCTGATGTGCTAAAGAATGGCAGAGAAGAGGCCTCGAGGGAGAGAATGAGATTTTCATAGCTTCAACACTAAAAATACCAGCCCCATCACACTGCATCTCATTAGCAAGCGGCAAACGCTCTCCCCTCTTGCCGCTACTGTGGTGTTTGCGAGATGCAGCTCAGAAGCCCACATATTCATTTACACTCATGCCCACCCATCACTCCACCCCACACACACACATACACACACACACACACACACACTACACACTCCACCACCACCACCAGCAGCTATCCTGTTACCCCTGGTAAACTTGGAAAATGTGTGTCAGAACAAAAACCTTCCCTTGTCATGGTATCATAATTTACTGCCCAGGAAATGAGTCTGTGGCTGCAGACTGTTATGTGGCAGAGCCGGTGAGAATAATGAATGCAGCTGCACGTCCGGTGTAAGGGGAGGATCGAGATTCCGACCCAGGGTGAATGAGAGAAAGAGAAAATCCGAGCCAGAGGCATGACCCGGCTCACTCAATCTTTGTCAGTCACTGTTTACATCATGGTCGCCCATAAAACAGATAATGACAATATTTCCATGTATTTCTATGCTGCTACTCTCTGGGGAAGCCTAGAAGTTCATGGTGGCCTTGTAAATAAGTACCAAATCTTTAGCAGGCAATGAAAGAAATGTGAACACGGCATTTTATCAATCACTGCAGTAGACGGAACCCTATGCCTCAGGCAACGGACTATTTGCAAGGCTACCTAAAAGCAATGAGCCAAAGGGAGAGAGAAGTACAGCGCACACACAAGCATCTCTTGCCCTGATCTTCTGTTCTGCCATCAAATCTTGTGGTAATTCTCTTGGAAACCACTACCCCCAGAATCTTGTCCTGGGGTATTCCAGAAGGGAAGTAACTAAATCAGGTAGCACGCCACACCATTAAGACTCACCTCTCTCCCTCTTCCTGCCTCACCAAGCTCCTTCTTCACTGCCTTCAGGATAGCTGCATTTCCAAATCCTGTCTAGTCCTCGAGTTAGTATAATACAGGATGACCACATTTAGCTCTATTAACACTGGATGCACTAGGCTCCATGAAACAATGTCAACATCCACGGGGTACTTCAGAGTTTGCAAATGCCTTCACATCCTTTACCACAGTGAAGGCTTTCTACCGGGCTATGGGATGAGCAAGGTAGGTGTCAGCCTCCCATTTTACTAATGAAAAGATGTGGCTTAGAGTGAAGGCAACACAGAGGCCAAGGTCAATGGCAAAAGGCTGGCTCTAACTGGAGGCTCTTGAATTGAGGTCCATCTGAGTTAACTATATTAACTTGTCTTTCTTTATGAGAAAAAAAAAATTCTGGGGTCAGACAGACCTGATGTTGCCACTTAGACAAACTTACTAATTCTTCCAAGACAATTTACTCGCCTCTAAGATTGATCTATTGCACCTGCAAAGGCTGTCATGATGAACGGAGACGGAGAATCCAAAGCACCGGGCACAAAGCCCAGCATGTGCTCTGGGAACGTGGGTTCCTTTCGTACCTCCTCCTTACTCTTTCTGCACCAGCTTCCGTACCCACAACACTATTACCGTTAATCCTAATTGTTACTCTTATGGCCACGACACCTGACCTGCTCTCCTGCATACTATGTACCGGGTACACTGCCAAGGGCACTACAGACATCCCTACATATATGTAAGCCTCACCACAACCCCATGAAGTGGCACTACCATCTGCCTATTTTACTAAAAAAAATAAAACCGATTCTCAAAGCAGTCACGCAGGGTTAAGATTCCTTCTCTGACCTGTCAGACTGCAGTGGCCCAAGTCCTCCAGCGCACCATCCTCCCAGAACTCCCAGGCTCCTAACCAGTTGCTGTCAAGCTGATTTGACTCATGGCGACTCCATGTGTGTCAGATTAAAACTGTGCTCATAAGGTTCTGAATAGCTGATTTTTCGGAAGTAGATCACCAAGACTTTCTTGCAAGATGCCTCTGGGTGGACTCGAACCTCCAACCTTTCTGTTAGCAGCCGAGCCCAACGTTTGCATCCCCCAGGGACTCCCCCCCCAGACTCCTCAGCCCAATTGTTCTCTGTAGCCTCAAACATCTGCCCTCTCCCTCTCCATTCTCATGGCCCGGTCCTCACTCATCCTAAGCCACCTTGTAACTAGGCCAATGAACAGCTTTTAGGAATTCTCGGCCCTAGTCCTGTTCATCTAAGGTTGTCAGATTTAGCAAATAAAATTGTAAAACACCCAATTAAATCTGAATTTCAGACGAATAACAAACATTTTTTATTACATAGTATGTTGTTGTTAGGTGCTTTCCAGTCAGTTCCGACTCACAGCAACCCTAGGTACAACAGAAGGAAACACTGCCTGGTCCTGCGCCATCCTCACAATCATTGCTGTTTGAGCCCATTGCTGTAGCCACTGTGTCAGTCCATCTCGTTGAGGGTCTTCCTCTTTTGCATCGACCCTCTACTTTACCAAGCATGATGTCTGTCATGGATTGAATTATGTCCCCCAAAAATGTGTGCCAACTTGGCTAGGCCGTGATTCCCAGTATTGTGTGATTATCCACCATTTTGTCATTTGATATGATTTTCCTGCGTGTTGTAAATTCTACCTCTATGATGTTAATGAGGCAAGATTAGAGGCAGTTATGCTAATGAGTCAGGACTCAATCTACAAGATTAGATTGTGTTTTAAGTGAATCTCTTTTTGAGCTCTTGAGTGAGCACAGAGGTATGGGGACCTCATACCACAAAGAAACCACCAGGAGAATAGCATGTCCTTGCGGGGACCGGGGTCTATGTGCTGAGAAGCTCCTCGACCAGGGAAGATTGATGATAAGGACCTTCCCCCAGAGCTGACAGAGAGAGAAAGCCTTCCCCTGGAGCTGGCACCCTGAATTTGGACGTCTAGCCTTAGACTAGACTGTGAGAGAATAAATTCTGTTTGTTAAAGTCATCCACTTGTGGTATTTGTTACAGCAGCAATAGATTACTAAGACAGTGTCCTTCTCCAGGGACTGGTCCCTCCTGACAACATGTCTAAAATATTGCATATTATAGGACATAATCGTACTTTAAAAAAACTGTTTTGTTGTTTATCTGAACTTCAAATTTCAAATTTAACTAGGCGTCCTGTATTTCATCGGACAACCTTACATACTTTCCAATCCAGCAGCCTCTGTTTATTTGGTGTCTCCTATGTCTGCAAATCCTCTCCCCCAAGTCACGCTGTGGTGGTCTGTTACATTAGTGGACTTTGGAGGATCATGCCTCCAGAACCGCATTTTTACACACATAACACGCACCTTCTAAATTTGTTTGCCACCTGCGCCCTCCCTACACTTATTTTCATAAGTGCGCTATGCTAGTTTTTTACAGCAACATGTAAAAAAAAAACAAAAAACAAAAAACGGGCATAGCGGCGCTTCTGGAAATCACCTCGGGCGGATGGGAGGGCACGGTTGACAAACAAACGTAGAAGGCGCACATTATTTGCATTAAATATGGTACTCACACCCTAGAAGAGCTCCTCCCCTTAAATCTGGGCTGACCTATGACTTGCTTTAGCCAACAGAATACCATAGATGCTGTGTCAATTCCAAGACTAAGCCTTAAGAAGACTGGAAGCTTCTCCTTCTACACTGTTGGTTACTCTGAGCTGTCACATAAGAAGTCTCACTAACTTGCTAGAGAGACCCCATGGAGAGATTATGTGGAGAGACTACATGGAGAGCCTTATGGGGAGAAAGAGACCCTGAAACTACATGAAGAAAAACCAAGGAAAGCAGTCATCAGTGAGAACCAAACCAAACCATCTCTCAATGGAGTGGTTTCCGCCAGCCCGCCGCCATTCAAATCATCCCAGATCAGGTGTCAGAGACGCCAGGGAAGATGCCATTTTGGACTGTACACCACGCGAAATGGAGCCATTGAATCACCACTGCGCCCTGCCCTAATTCCAGACCCTTAGATCGTTGAGACGTAATGGTAGCTGCAGCTGCTAGGTTTGGGGAACGTTATGCATCCAGATAACGGACACACATGCCCAGTGATCATTTTCCATAAAGCTCAGGAGTTAACATCATAAGCCTCCAGTTCAATCCAGTTACTGCGCCATGGGCACCCTCCCCGCCATCCATCCTCACACGCTCTGATTCTAGATTCAAACTGCCTCTGTAATTATGACTTTAAAGGCCGCTGGAGTCCCAGAGCCAGTCCCCATATTTCTCAGTTACAGCGGGGACGTAAGAAGTGACAGGGCACAGTAGGCAGCTGTCTTGTGGTGCTGCAGAACAGAACCAGCACAGCGCCAGTGCACCCCAAGGGAGACATTAGCAGAGCAAGCCTCGGAGATTATCCGGCCCCTGCCTACTCTCAGCTGGGGCTCCTGCCAATCCTGTTAGCTTTGTGCTTACATAATCACCAAGTCCACCTACATACCTTTCAAAAAAAAAAAAAAATTCCGGAACTGTGGGCCATAATATCCTTCTGAATTATTATCTGGGTTGGTGCACTGAGGGGAGGGTTGATAAAAGCACAGCAAGAAAAACAGGCTGGCAGCATCAACAGAAAAACACAAGGGGTTCTATTGATTCACAATTAAAAAATAATAATGCCATCATTTGACTTTTGAAAGTGCTGAAATCCTATCTTACACATTACTCATGTTTGATGTCCAATCCAATGATTAGTCTTGATTTTAGTGGAAGATTTCTGCATAGGAAATTAAGGAGAGGAATTCATAATTCCCTAGAATTTGAGTTGATGCCACCAGGCCCTTAAAATATGTATATCATCTGAAATGTATCAAAAGTAAAATTCTTTTGACAAATTTAGTTAATGATTCTGGAAAGGGAAACTCAGAATAAAGGTGCTCAATAGAGACAGTATCAGCTCGGGGTCTTTGCATTAAGCCAGGAAATAGGTAGAGAATAAGAAATTAACTCAAGGTATGACCGTTCTGGAGTCCCCAGATGGTGCCAAAAGTTAATGCACTAGGCTGCTAACCAAAAGGTTGGAGGTTTGAGCCCACCCAGAAGTGCCTGGGAAGAAAGTCATGGAGATCTACTTCTGAAAAATCAGCCATTGAAAACCCTGTGGAGCACAGTTCTACTCTGACGCACATGGGGTCGCCATGAGTCAGAGTCGACTCGATAGTCATGGATTCTTTTATGGTAGTTCTTTTTAAGGATTCAGAAAATCCTCTCATTTAGATTTAATATTCATTGATTTCTCCAGAATGGACTTTTTATGAAGGAAACTGCTCTGTGGCTGAGCAGGTACATTTGTTTCAGTACCTCTCATGCGCCACACACCACAGTAGGTCCTGGAGATTTCACAATAAAGTAGCATGTGGTCCTGGCCCTCAAAGAACTTACTGGCTTGTACAGGAGTCACGTGTGAAAGCAGACCCCAGCAGCAGAGTGCTGGTAAATGCAGTGGGTGGGTAGGAATGGCACAGGCTAGAGAGGGGATTGGGACAGTCAGCAAAAGGTCACAGAGCTATAGGCCAACTCTGCACTAGTCCTAAGACTCCAGACTTTCACAGTTCCTGGGATTCAAGAGACTAAGTCTCTTTGTGACCTTGAGAAGGCATCTGAGTTTGTGAGGAGACCACCAGCTAGCTTCATCTAAATGCTGATTGTTTTTTATGGCATTGGGGGCACTGGTGACAGACTGGATTTGAATCACTACTTGTGGCCTGGTCCTACCTTTTGTACCTCAGGATCTTCACCTGTAAAATGGGAAAAATAAAGATTTACTTCATAGAGGGTTTCTGAAGTAAAAATGGGCAGGTCTTAGTGTCCCAGGCTTGTTGAAACAAAGTACTACAAGGTGGTAGCTTCAAAGAACAGAAATTTATTTTTCACAATCACGGAGGCTAGAAGTCCCAAGCAGACTATCGACCATGTAAACTCCTCCTGAGCGCTTTGAGTTCCATGCCTCTCTCCTGCAATGCTTGGCGTTCCTTTGCTGCTTAGGGATGCATCTTCCTCCACTGTCACATGACATCTGTCTCCCCACCCTGTGTGACTCTGTTTTGCTGTCTGATGTCTTTTATAAGACCCCACTCAGAAGGGGTTAGGATTAGAGCCACCCCCACCCCACCCCACCCACCCACCCCTGCCCCGCTATTCCAGTATGACCTCTTTAACTTAACTGACAATCAAAGAAGAACCCTATTTCCAAACATCTCTTTTTGGGGGACAAATTCAACCCATCACAGGATATAATTAAGATAAGGTTCCCCAAAAGCAGAACTCGAGAGCAGAATTCATAAACAGGTGATTTATGAAGGAAGTGCTCCCAGGAGAGACCAGTAAGTGAGTAGCCAAAGCAAGACAGGGAACGGGGAAGCCAGGTAGAGGTACAGCTCAGGCAGGTCCCACAGAGCGCGGCCTCAGGGCGATTCCGCAGGGGAACTCTGGGTGTAAGTTATGCCTTGGAGTTGACCCCACTGGAGGCAAGTGAAGGGAGCGTTCACATTCCTGCATTTGTCAGCCCCCTGTTAAGAGCCTCCATGGGGGTAGGCATGGGGGGAAAATGCAAACTCCCAAGTACTTCTAATTCTCTGCACATGTGGGTAAAGTGACTCCAACAACCAGCGTGCAGCCCTGTAAAGGTAAGTCTTGGGTGCCAGCTGCTGGGAAGTAAATGCCAGTGAAGCTGGGGGAGGAATGCACATAGCTGTAAAGGAAACCCAAGAGGATCTGGGTGGAATACCAACAGTGCCCACGTCAGCGTACAGTTCCAGGCATATAGTAGTCACTCAACAGATGGCCCTTTCACCTTTTCCTGGCCTTTCACACATTCCAGTCAAGACAAGTCTTTAGGGTTCTCTAACTTGCAGCTCAGGATCATAACTTATGGCAACAAACTCACGCATGCACCTAGGTCTAGGGAAGAAGAAGGAGTATCAGTCTTTGACATACTCTGTGGACTACTGCACATTAATCCCTCTGTTCTCCCACGGGCCACGTTTCTTCTCCAGCAGCTCCATTAAACCAGAAGAGGCTATTTCACCCCTGGCTCATATGCAGGACAGGAAGAAGCTGAAGAGAGGGACAGGGTGGGCAGTGTTGGTCATAGCCTAGGCACTCACTGGTTTCTTGCCCCAGTGAAAGGCATTGGTGGTGTACTGCAGTGGCCAGACTTCCCCATGGAGGGGGCATCTACTGTCCCACTCTGTGCACAGACAGTGACCAGCCCCCTCCATGCTTCTCTCAGTAGAAACTCTCCTCCTAAAAGCTGGATGAGACCTCTAACATCTTGGGAGGGGTTGGTGTCTGTTATATATTCAATCAAAGTCCTAACCCCTTTGCCTATGAACATGGCTTTGGAAATAGTGCTTTTGAAGATGTTACCAGTTGACACGGGGTCATAGTGGAATAGGGTGGGTCCTAATCCAATCTGAGGGGAGTCCTATAAAAGAGGAGATGAGACACAGAGAGACAGACAGAGGGAAGACAGCTATGTAAGGACAGAATTATGCTTAGCTGCAAGCCAGGGAACACCTGGGGCTACCAGAAGCTGATAGACAATGAAGGACTGGAGAGAACATGGCCTTGTCAACACCCTGGATTCTGACTACTGACATCCTCTTTAAAGTGTTGAAAAGCAAAGATGTCACCTTGAAGACTAAGATGTGCTTGACCCAAACCATGATATTTTCAGTCACCTCATATGCATGTGAAAGCTGGACAAAGAATAAGGAAGAATGAAGAAGAATTGACATCTTTGAATTTTGGTGTTGGACTGCCAGAAGAACAAACAAATCTGTCTTGGAAGAAGTACAGCCAGAATGCGCAGTAGAAGCAAAGGTGGCAAGATTACGTCTCACATACTTTGGACATGTTATCAGGAGGGACCAGTCCCTGGATATCATGCTTGGTAAGGTAGAGGGTCAGCAAAGAAGAGGAAGACCCTCAACGAGATGGATTGACACAGTGGCTGCAACAATGGGCTCAAGCATAACAATGATTGTGAGGATGGCACAGGACCGGGCCGTATTTCGTTCTGTTTTACATAGGGTTGCTAGGAGTTGGAACCAACTCAATGGCACCTAACAAAAACAACATCCAGAAGAACTGTGAGATAATAAACATCTGTTGTTTAAAGCCATCCGCTTTGTAACACTTTGTTATGGCAGTCAGGGGACGCTAATGCAGTGTCCAAATGAAGGATACATTTAAGATATGTGGGCCTGAATCAGAACATAGTTCAAAGGATCCCCGTGGCCATAACAAGGAGGGGAGAGAGGGGTCAGCACAAAACTAGAGCCTCAGCAAAGAAGTCTGAGGAAATCTATTGTCTATTGAGAATCTGTTATAGACCATGATCTCTTTTACTCAGGATTAAAAAAATTCATTTTAATAGCTGGAACCAAACATCCTCTTATGAGAGAACTATCTTTGCTTAGGAAAATATTTTGCTAAACTGTAGTCACTGGGGATGGTGAAACCCCAAAAGCTTGGTCTGTAAGAGACAAGGAGGAGATAACTCAATCATTCTACCTAATAAGTGTCTTGAGGCTGGGGTGAGTTGGTATAGAAGAGATAGAATGAATCTGGAGATGAGAGAGAGGAGGTAAGACACAATTGTAGGAGACTGCTCTTCTCTAAGACTAACATTAATCCATTAGTCTCTTCATCTTCAATCTCTTCTCACTAGGATATTTTCAACCTCTAAGTCTGTAAATATCTTCCCCTGTCTTAGTCATCTAGTGCCGCTGTAACAGAAATACCACAAGTAGATGACTTGAACAAAGACAAATTTATTCTCTCACAGTGTGGTAGGCTAGAAGTCCGAATTCAGGGCGCCAGCTCCAGGGGAAGGCTTTCTCTGTCGGCTCTGGGGGAAGGTCCTTGTCATCAATCTCCCCTTGGGTCTGGGAGCGTCTCAGCACAGGGACCCTGGGTCCAAAGGACTCGCTCTTCTCCTGGCTCTTTTTTCTTGGTGGTATGAGATCCCTTCCCTTTCTACTCAATTCTCTCTTTTATGTCTCAAAAGAGATTGACTCAAGATACAATCTAATCTTGTAGATTGAGTTCTGCCTCATTAACATAGCTGCCTCTAATACTGCCTCATTAACATCACAGAGGTTAGGATTTACAACACACAGGATAATCATATCAGATAACAAAACGGAGGACAACCACACAAAACAGGGAATCATGGCCTAGCAAAGTTGACGCATATTATTGTGGGACACAATTCAATCCACAGCCCTGCTTCCACTCTAAGCTATAGCCTTGTGTTTCCTCTTTGCTCCCTACTTGAGTCATCCCTGAGACATCCCAGCCTGGGCTTCACCTATCTGCCCAGGTGTCCGAGCTGCCAACACTCCTAAGCAGTGCCATGAACCCAAAGTCCACCGTCTGCAGAGTCAAGTGGCCTCCCAATTACCCTAGCCCACATCTGTCACTCTTAACACTGATAAATTTCCAAAGATGCCCCAGATCGTCAGCAAAGAGGGCAGCTGCCTTCTACCATTAACCTCACACAGGGCTAGAGCATCCGAAAAGGCCTTTCTTGTCTTTCTACAGCACCCTGAGAAATGACCCATGTCTAGGGCCTCCTATCAGATGTGCAACCTGTGACTGTTTTCCTGCCGGCTCTCTAGTATAAATATTTTCATTCTGCTCTGCTTTAAAACGGCGGTGTTTATAAACCGCTTCTAACCCAAAAGACTCCAAGTTATTGAGAGCATGAACTTGTTTGCAGCTCTGCCCTGCCACAGACCTCACCCTATCAGCGAGCAACAGTGCTCCCAGGGGCAACCAGGGCCCCTGCCCCTTCTGAGGAAGTGCAGTCACTGATCAAATTGGCATCTTCTTAAATTCTCATTCCACCTGGCAGGTCAGGTGGAATTATAACCATTCGGCTAGCAGCTGAGTACTTAACTGTTGTGCTGCCAGGACTCTTGACAGTTATTGCCAAATACCTCTAGAGTGGGTGAAGCAATTTACTTGACACTAGTTGTATATAATTATACATATATAATGTATGTGTATATCAATGTATGTACTTATATGTGTATATATGTATGTATATATAACCCTCATATGTATATGATTATACATATACCGTCATGCGTCTGTCAGTTTGTCGTACTGTGGTGGCTTGCATGTTGCTGTGATGCTGGAAGCTATGCCACCGGTATTCAAACACCAGCAGGGTCACCTGTGGTGGACAGGTTTCAGCTGAGCTTCCAGACTAAGACAGACTAGGAAGAAGGACCTGGCAGTTCTTATGTATGTATATATTATATATGTATGTATGTGTATATATATGTATGTGTATATATAGCCCTCATATATGATTATACATATAGATATACAGACATATATATGCATGTGTATATACATAGTATATATGTATGTTATGTATGTGTGTATCTCTATATGTATAATCATATACAACTTGTTTCAAGTAAATTGATTCACCCACTCTAGAGGTATCTGGCAATAATTGTCAAGAGTCCTGGAGTCCATTCAAGTAGCCCTGGTAGCACAATGGTTAAGCACTGGACTGCTAACCCAGTGGTTGGCAGTTTAAACTTCCCAGTGGCTTCATGGGAGAAAGACCTGGCGATCTGCTCCCATAAAGCAGTTCTACTCTGTAACACATGGAGTCGCTGAGTCAAGATGGACTCAACGGCACCTAACAACACAAGTGTCCGTGCCCTTTGACCCTAGAATTCCACTTTGGGAAATGTACCCGGAGAAATGCAAAGTTTCATAAGTAAGAAAACTCTCATGATAAAATACTGATGTTAATAGCCAGTTGCCATCAAGTCAATTCTGTCTCATGGTGACCCCATGTGTGTCAGAGTAAAACCGTGCTCCACAAGGTTTTCAATGGCTGCTTTTTCAGAAGTAGATTGCCAGGCCTTTCTTCTGAGATGCCTTTGGGTAGACTCGAACCTCCAACTTTTTGGTCAGCACCACCCAGAGACTCCACATTTGTAATACTAAAGCCTAAAAACAGCCTGTGTGGCCAATAGTAGAGAAATAACTAAATACATTTTATTGTATCTATATAACTGAATATTTTGTAACCATTAAAAATCAAAGTTTGAAGGATAATTAATGACATAAGGAAATGTTCACTATAGATATAGGTAGATACAGAGACAGATAGAAAGATGGGAAGATACAGAGCCTGGGCGGTGCAAGTGGTTTGTGATCGGCTGCTAACTGAAAGACTGGTGGTTAGTGGCTCCACCGAAGAAAAGCCCTGGTGATCTGCTTCCATACAGATTACAGCCAAAAAAAAAAAAAACCCACTATGGAGCACTTCTACTCTGTAACACATGGGGATGCCATGAGCCGGGGGCTGACTCAACGACAGCTAACAACAACTATATATACATATACATACACACACATACCTACATACACACGTACACACATATGGGAAACCTGGTGGTGCGGTGATTAAGAGCGTGGCTGCTCACCAAAAGGTCAGCAGTTGGAATCCACCAGCTGCTCCTTGGAAACCCTATGGGGCAGTTCTACTCTGTCCTATAGGGTCGCTATGAGTGGGAACTGACTCGATGGTACCTAGCAACAACAACACACACACACACACACACACACACACACACACACATATAATTAACGTCATTTTTGAGGAATAAAATTGGATCCAATTTTATCTCTCCAAAATGACGTAAATATATAAATACACTAAAATTTGGGATTACGAATAATTTCAATAGTTTTATTTTTCTCATTTCCTACAACTATTATAAATATAACACTGTTTCCGAACTAGAAAAATTAAATGTTATCAAGTTTTTAATTAAGAGTAAGCCTGGGTCAAGCTCATCAAGAGCCAAATATAATATTTATTTACCAGCCAATCATGGAGCGGCTCCTACATGGCCAGGCACTGTGCTTGAGGATAAATGTTCCTAAGATTAATAGAACCCACTTTCTACACGAGCACCCACTCAGCATCATAGGAGTTGGTTTGTCATTTGACAGCAATGTGGTGAGTACGGTGGGAGCACCAAGGAGGGAATGCTGACTTTGTTGGGGGAGAGATAAGGTAAGCATCACAGAGGAAGTGGTAGCCCTACAAGTATCATCATTCACTCCATTCATGCAATGACCAATGGCTATGTACTAAACACCTACAGCGTCCCAGGCACTGTGCTTGGTGCCAGAATGCACTGACAAGCTCATGGCTCCTCTCAAGGAGGTCACTGTGTGGTGTAGGACTGAAAGCCTTGAAGGGTGGGGGGGGCATTTGCCTGGCTGTAAGCCCCTGGCTCCCAGCTAATGATCACCAGTACCTAATTCTTCCCATCTTTTCAGTTTTGATATCCAGGCTTCCTCCCTATGCTCTCACCCAAGCTACCATGTCTGACTAATAGCCCTGATCAGGGACAGATCTGTTCTCTCAGCTCTCATTCCCTAAACAGTGGCCCCTATCTCTGGGCAAGACTTTGAGTCTACACTAGAGATGCCAATCATGCCCTCCCTATCCTTATTCTACCCTCTGAAAGTCCCCTCCTCCAGTCCCGGCTAAGTGGACAGCAGGCTGCAAGGCCCCACCCCTTGGTCACATCTGATTGGGTAGACCATGAACACCATCACCACCACCACCACCAGTTGCTGTCAAGTCAATTCCAACTCATGGTGACGCCATGTGTGTCACAGTAGAATTGTGCTCCATACGGTTTTTAGTGACTGATTTTTTTAAAGCAGACCGCCAGGCCTTTCTGCCAAGGCACCTCTGCATGGACTTAAACCACCAACCTTTCAGCTGTTACACCAACAGAAAACCAAACCTGCTGCCATCAAGTTGATTCTGACTCATAGCGACCCTACAGGACAGAGTAGAACTGCCCCCATGGCGTTTCCAAGAAGGAGCTGGTAGATTCGAATGCCCAACCTTCTGGTTAGCAGCCAAGCTCTTAACTACTGTGCCACCAGAGCTCCATAAACCAGAAAACCAAACCCACAGCCGCTGAGTCGATTCTGACTCACAGCAACCATATAGGACAGAGTAGGACTGCCCCATAAGGTTTCCAAGGAGCAGCTGGTGGATTTGAACTGCAGACCTTTTGGTTAGCAGGCAAGCTCTTAACCACCGTGCCAGCAGGGCTCCATAGGGGACCCCAAATACAAACTGGGCCAATCAGTTTCCAGAGTTTGGAATGGACCGCAAAGGTTGCAGGCAGTCTTCTTTGAGTGCCGGTCCCTGAGATAGCTGTCCAGCCAGGTCTAAAACAGCCTTATTTGTCTGATGTACTGAGCTTTGGAGAAATCAGGTCTGAGGAAAGAGAGATGACTAAAGCAGATGCCCAGAGAGCGTAGCCTCTCCTAGAGAAACATGTAGTGAGCTGCTATCTTGGCATCTCCTGCCCTTGGTTCTGGAAAATTCTCCACTGTTCCTCTGTTTTAAAGAAGCTTGTTTGAATGGATTTCTGTTTCCTATGAATAATACTATCTGATTGAGACAATTGCCCAGATAAGGCTTCCTGAAATCTTGGGAGTTCCCACAAAGTTACTGGAGATGCTCTCGAGTTAGATCAAGACTGACGTGTGTTCGGAGCCTGGTCAATAAATGATTGTTGGTTGAATAAATATAGGAATGAAAAGCTGGCCTCAAGGGTCTTCCTGGGCTGCCTGAGAGTCTTCCTGTACCTGCCTGATGTCCACAGCCACAACAAGGTAAGTGGTCACATGGGCCCATCCACAGCTTGGACTCTCTGTCTCAGACTTGTTCCAGTAATCTTTGAACACCTGTTTTCTTTGGCAGTCTGCACCACACTGAGCCATTCCACTGGATATTAGAGTTCTTCCCTGCTTCCAGTCTCTATTGAGTGATGGCTTTTGTGACAAGGAAAATGTTCAGTGTTCTCTTGAGTCCCATTGAAGCACAGAATCAAGTGCAGACGGCCCACTAGTGAAGATTTAGCTCCTGCGTAGCAGGAACAGGATTCACAAGTAGTTTTGCAAATGAGGTCAAACCCATTTATTTCCAGATGGTCCCAGACAATCAAAAAAATGCAAAGGGTAATGGAAAAATTTCAGTCATCATATGGTCGTTCATCACATCTAACCCGCAATTTGATTCCTGAATTCTGGACATGTCCTTCCTTTAGTTAACCATGTAGCTATTCCACAGATTTGAATTTTATTTTTCAAAGTAAAGTAATAATGGTTCTTGTGCAGGGCTTTATAAACCAGAACTCCATCCAAACTAATTGCTCCTTCTCCAGTGCTGTCAAAACAATTCATTTTTACACCTATTGTAGCATTACTTTTTCCCCTTATATTATTTACTTAATATTTATTGAGCACCTACTATGTGTCAAATCCCTTTTAGACACCGGGATAAAGCAGTGAGCAGAAAAAAGTCTCTCAACTCCCATGGAATATATATTCTAGTGGGGTCGGAAATAAAGACAATATGCAAGCAAACAAAAAGAAGTGACTATATAAGATATCTGATGGTGATTAGGGAGAAACATAATTCAGAATGATGGAGATACAGAGATCCAAGGGTAGGAGGGGGTTGCTATGGTACACAGGATACTCAGGAAGAGCTCACTGCACTGGTGACATCTGAGCAGAAACCTAAAGTAAGTGTGGAAGTAAACCTAGCAGGTATCTAGGGAAAGAATATTCTGGTAACTGCAAGAGATGTTTGATATGTTCTAGGAACAGGAAGGAGGCCAGTGTCTCTGGAGTGGAATGAGTGAAGGGAAGACAATATGACATGAGGTCAGAGAACTATATGTAAATACTTCCTACTAGACTGTGAATTCTAAAATAAAGGATCATGTCTTATTCATCCTCATATTCTCTCCAGCTCTTACCACAGCACCTGACACATAAGAGTGTTTTAATAAATATTGTAGTTATGAATGAATGGATGGTTTACCTAGGCTTCATAACATTTATCGTGGATCCTTTTTGTTATAAAGAAAATAAATTTAGCCTACATTTCCAACAATATAGAACTAGGTTTAATTCTTGAGTCAATAGACATAATTCTGTTAGATGATGGAAGGATGGAGGGAAGAATGGAAGGAGGGAAGAGGGGATGGAAGGAAGGGGGGAAGAGGGAAGGATGGAAAGATGGATGGAAGGATGGAAGGATGGGTGGATGGGTGGATGGATAGATGGATGGGCGGATGGGTGGAAGGACCAACAGACTTAAACAATTTTGAGCAAAACCGTAGATCCTGACCATGATTATGCACCTGTACCCATAGCCACGATTATGCATTTGTACCCATAGCTAGGATGAAATGAGCTTATCAATTTATCTTTGATCTGCCTATTTTCAATTTTATCCATTCATCCATCAAGTGATCCAGCATGAGGAGTTTGAGTCCCCAAGATAAGTGGGTGAGATAATGTCTGCTAAAGCATTTCTGCCCCAAGCTTAAGAATGTCATGCTGTTGGCACTTGAATATTAGCCCAGTTCTGGGCATCTTTATTTCAGTGGCCTTGAAAGTTTCCCATTCTACCTCAGTGATTCTGGCTTGTCTCCCACTGTATCCCTGCCTTTCTCTCACCTTCCTTGATGATTCACAGTTAGCTTCAGTCTTTCTGCTCCAGCACAACACTAACAGGTAGGGCTCAGAGACTTAGTCAGGTGGAGTCTGTGAACACACAAGGGCCATTGGAATCCACCAGCATCTTGGCCAAGGTTCTTCGCTTGGGGTGCCGGTAAGCCTGAGGCGTTCGTTACCTAACGTGGGAACAAATTAAATGCTAAATAAATGAGCAAGTCAGGCCTTGAAAGGAGTTGCAACTGTACTTTTAATTTCAAAAATTTTTACTTCAGTATTTCAAGAAGTAAACCATCAGCTCTCAGCACCTAAATGCGGTTGTTTCATTCTATGAGGTGGTAAACACATCTGTCCATGTAGTGATTACGTCAGAGATGAATAAAACACATTCTCCCTTAACCCTTTTGTGGTTGAATTATTTTATTTTATTTATTTATTTATTTTTTGGTGATGCTGTATTTTTTCACTATTGGAATGGATGCTGAATTGTTGTTTGTTGCTGGTTTTTTTAATTATTTGAAAAGATGGGGTGCCAACTGCAAACAGGACATTTCGGTACCATGTTCCATGAAGCACATCGCAAATCCTGGTACCTATCAGTACCGCGGCCCAGGAAGTACATCACACTTGAGCCATAAACTATCTTACTAAACTTTCCAAAAATACACAAAGGACACACAAAACACTAAATAAACATTGCACTTGCTGCACATCACTGTTATCCGTCCGATTTAGAGTGGGCCGTAGTGTTACCATGGTCCACGCAATACATCACTAATGTGGTATGTATCGGTACCGTGGCCCAGGAAGTGCATCACAAACTGTTTTCACCCAAAAAATAACACTCAAATGTGGTGCAGACCAACTTCCTTGTTTTTTAGGCAGTTGTATGAGTGTCTGCCGTGACACCAGAACGTACTAAAGTGGCTCCAACACCTGCCAATAATCCTCCAGGGATGGAAAATATAACTGGGACATATACTTCCCAGTGCCCATGAAAGATCTGGAAATGCTCCATCTCACATAAAATATAATCAGAATCTTTCACCAATTATTCATTTACATCATGCTGTGTGTGCTGGAAACTCCCTGTAAACTATGACTGCTGTCCACATAAAGACTCCTTATGATAAACTTCTCTTTGTTTTGAAAGCTAGGAAAAATGTGTGTCTTCTACATAGCGAGTGTGCTTCCTTTCATCTGACAACAAGAACTAGATAAACCACTGGATTTTCCTCTTATTGTCTTCTAAGAAGTTCACAGATTGTACATAAAGCTCCATTTCATTATGCATCACCCCAGTTTCCTGGTATAATTACCTGGTTCCTGCTGATGCCACACGATTTCCGATCTTCGTTTAGCTTTGTATCAGCTTTCCCATTGTTATAAGCTTTACACTAATGTTTGAAGATGTTCGAGGATGCCTTCCTGAGAAACAGTAAGAATATATGTTATTAGTAAATAAGTAGCTGTGTACTTACTGGTTTAAAATATGGAGGTTTGAGTCATGAAGATGAGAATTCAAATATCAGCTTCAACACTTATTAAAATTCTGAGCTTGCTTGAGCAAACTGCTTCAATTTTAGTTTTGTTCATCTGATAAAGAAGGATAATAATAAAATATTGTGAGGGTTACATAAGATAATGCATAGAGAATGCTGGAACACATTTAAGTGTTCAATAGATGATATCTATATGAACAAACAAGAGCCATTGAGAAGCAACTTTGATTTACACAATAGGAAAAAAAGTGTTTCTTGAATACAGGAGAGTGTCTAAAATGAAGACTTCAGAACCAGGTTAAAGCAAAAGCCAAACATGTTGCCCTCGAGTCAATGCCAACTCACAGTGACCCTACAGGACAGAACAGAACTGCCGCATAGGGTTTCCAAAGAACAGCTGGTGGATTCAAACTGCTAACCTTTTAGTTAGCAGCCGAACGCTTCACCACTGTGCCACCATGGCTCCTTAGAACCAGGTTACACGGGTTCAGATCTCCAGCTCCAGTATTTCCTATCTGTCCCCGGATAGTACAAATGGTTAATGCACTCAGCTGCTAACCAAAAGGGTGGCAGTTCGAGTCTACTTAGAAGTGCCTCAGAAGAAAGACCTGCTGATCTACTTCCAAAAACTCAGCCACTGAAAACCTCATGGAGCAAAGTTTTACTCTGACACACTGGGGTCACCATAAGCAGGTGCTCAAAGTACTGGTGTAAACTTGGGCAAGTTTCTTTACCTTTTTATGCCTCAATTGCCTACCTCGGTGATGCTGGCTTATTTCCCGAAATGAGAATAAAAACAATACCTACCTCACAGGGTTATTTTAAGGAGGTAATACAGTACAGGTACTTTAAAAAATGCCCAGCTTATAGTAAGCACTCAATAAATGCCACTCCCTACTACTACAGCTACAACCATTATTATTATTACCTGACTCCTCGATTCAAATTAAATGTTCAGAGACATCTACTCCAAGGAAAATTCAATATAATAAACAAAGAAATTGAATTGGTCTTGGAACACAGAGATTATTCCTCCTGGGTTAATTTTCACTTCCGCACTGGGAGCTTGGCTGACAATCGCATTAGAGACTAGCATGCGGATGGAAATAAATGTACAACGTAAGCCCAGCAAGGCACACACTGTAACTTCTCTATAACACAAAGGATTTGTTATGGGGAGGGGATGTGTCTCTCTTCTACCCTTAGAGTTTCAAGAACCAAGTGAGCTGAAATAGCCCAGGTCCCTCATTATCAATTTCTTGAGATTTTTCTCTTTGCAATATGTTATCACATTCAACCAGCATCTCTTTCGATACTCATGATGATCCAAAGAGTAGGACAGGACAGGGGCAATCAGAGACGGATCACCCAGTAAGCAAGGTAAGTACGTGCTTAGGGCATCAACAGAACAGGGGTACCAGTTATCCAAAGCAAAGAGCCATAGACACCAAGCAGACAAGACACAAGGAAAAGCGAGCGCTGCAGTGGACGGGAACGGGCAGGGCACTAAATGAAACTGATACCAGCTCCAGTGCCTGGGAACGTGCCAACCGGAAATACAGCTCACAGAGGGTCACGAGGGTGCCCACGCAGAAGGTTGTTTAAGCTATGAGGTCCCTACCACTTCAGTACCTTCGCGGACAGCCGTCTCCCACTGTCCCCTCCCATGTAACTAAAATTCCTTATCTCAGTGGTTGTCTTGGGAGTATACTACTTTCTTTCTAATAAACAAGAGTTGGGGGTGGGCTGTCGAGTCTAATTATTGCTACCTTCACCCAATATGCAACTGGATCCAACATGAGTGGTTACTGGACAAGGATAGATTAGATTAATAGATAACAGATCTTTGATCCATTTTGAGAAAACCATCTTGTACATCCACATCTGCTGATTCAGCAACCAGCCAGAGGGCCAGCGATGCTCTTTGACATGATACAAATACAAAAGTTAGCTCTTGTGCACGTCCTGGTAAACAACCAATGGGAACTCCAGTCCCAGATGATGCACAAAACTGAGGGAACTCAGATAAGTCGACCATTGCAATGAATTTAATCAAGTTCCTTTTTAACTGTATAGCATTTTAAACAAATAATTTCTTTTATAAGGATCAGCACAAAGCTGGTTCCTATGAGGTGGAGGTTAAAGATGTCCCAAATGTAGAACTTTCCCAAGCTGCTGTCCACTCCATCATCTCTAACATCAACTACTCCCTCTCCCCTCAGCACTCTCCTTCCTGGCTTTGGGTTCCCTAATTCTCTGCAACATCTCACAGAATTCACAAACTGTATAAAGGGAATGGCATTTGTGGAGACTGGCAAGTCCCAAATTCATGGGTCGGGGTAGGCGTCTCCCAACCCACGTGTCTGTGGGAGCTAACAAACCCAAACTGGCAGTTCAGACCACAGGCTGCTGGCTCACAAGGCTGCAGAAGCTGGTGAATCAGGTCACACAATAGACCACCTGCCCAAGGGGCTGTGGAGGCCAGTGAGCTCCAGAATCGGCAGCTCAGACAGTAGCCTCTGGGGAGGTCAAGTGGTCATGAACTAGATGTGGGATCCAGATGCAGAGAGAGAGAGAGAGAGCCTCGCCAGGGCACATGTATATATCTTAGATGCAGGCCACACCCCAGGGAAGGGCGTAACTTTAGTAAGTGTGGGGCTTGAGTCATGTCTTTCTGCAAGGCTGCAACTCAAGATACACCTTATACCAATCCTGCCTGATCAACATGCAGAGGTCAGGATCCATGACACAAAATAGAGGACAACCACACAATACTGGGAATCATGGCCTAACCAAGTTGACACAAAATCCCAACCATCACAGGTTCCGTATGCCTTATTTGTATAGTCCCACTCAGTCATTGGGTATGAGTCACGAAGACCATGGCTAGAAGGGCCATATTAAGTAATTAATTGCAGTGCACATTTACATACAGAGTTATATCCTAAGTTTTGTAAACAACAACATTTATAATTTTAACTTTAAAATACGTTTGGCATACGCATGGACACAATCTAGCACATGTTTAATATAATATTAACATGGGTAATAATACAGTACTAACATAGCAAATGTCCCAAAATACTGGAAATATTCATATTTATCTGACATGAGAAGTTTTTATGTATCGAGGGAGTTTCATTTTTTATTGTCTGCTGCATGGGACACAGTGCTTTGCTATTACTCTAGATACGCTAATAAATGAGGTATCAGGAACATTAAGAAGACACAAAATTCAATATTTATTTATCCTGCAAAATATGTTTCTGTTTTGTAACAATGAGTGTGTTTCCAAATTCATCTTCCAAGAAAGCAACAAAGGGCATTTATCAGAACATTACATTTATATTTTATCAGAATATTTACGTATCTCCATGTAAGGAAATTGAACAATTCCTTGGAGAAATAAATTAAATGAATATTTAGATAATAAAAATTACATAAATTTATTTTCCATTTCCCTCCAGACTGACTTTAAATTGATGCATATTGTTATGACTCGCAAAACAAACTTGCTCGTCAAGAAGTGGTGCTATTGTTACATCAATTATGAACACATCTCCGAATATGGGAGTTGAACAATTCCACAGAGAAATAAAATGTACATTTTTATAAATTTTATATACGATAACAATTATATTCCCTTTTCATTTTGGACCGATGGGGTATAAACTCACATTCAGTTCTCTCTTGTTGACCACATGAGAACACACCAGAGGCACTATAATCACATTACTCGTGATGTACCTGGTCCTGTCCTGTGCAAAGTGAACCAACACACATCTTCAGATTGAGCACACCCTTGTATCTGTACCATGCTCTCTGCAATCACTCTCACCTCCACTGAGTATCCGCAGTAGTCCAATGAACTGGGAAGATGCAGTATCAAAGGACCGAAGGTGAGTACGCAAGTTTTTAAGTATTATTTCAAGACGAAAAACACTCATGGAGATCTGTGAAGGGCCCACCAACAAACATCATATGACAAATGAATGAAATTACTTCTGACTGCCTTGTTAGTACTCTTTCTTTTGACTACCTCAGACCTGAAGAGCAAAACTGTATGCTCCAAATCCATTTTTTTACTTACTAATTTTCAAATACAAATTTTTGTGTTAACCCAAATTTAAATGCAAATTTTATTTTATAAATTTTATTTTCATTTATTCAAATTTATCTGCTACAGTAGAACCTAACTGCAGACCCCATAAATAACAGAAATACAGATCCTGCTTTGTGAAATAATTTTTCTTCTAGTGATGTAAATTATTGGATCAAAATAGGGCCAAGTGATCGTCAGCATCACAGTGGATCATTTGAAAACTCATGTCAAAAATTTCTGGATGGTAAACAGACAAGGTTCTGTAGCCAGAATATAATTCTAGGGTGCAAAGCTAATGGAGAAAATTATAAGAGGGAGTGGCTACTGTATTCTTCATCAGTCAGCTCCATATATTGTTTTGTTCACAAACTATTCAGTCCTAAATAATTTAATTCTTGATTTACTACGGATGGACTTAGCAATTGGCGCAATTTGAATATGACTGACAAACATGAAAACAGTTCAATTCACAGAGATTGTATGTTGTCATATTTAAACTGAAGACATGGTTTTGGCTTAACTCATGAACTGGAAACAAATCAATGAGAACGTAAGTACTGGAAAGCTGTTTTGCAACACATTGTTGCTGTCATTATAGTAATCGCTGAACACGGACTATCTTTTTAAGGAAGAAATGAAGTGTTTGGGTCCCTACAGAATGGAAATTTGAGGAGTTTACTTTAACTTGTTGCTCAGTTTGATCCATCTTCAGCAGGTCAGGTCTCAAAATATGGCAAGAACGTGAAGAATTCATAAACTTAACAAATGATAAAGTTCAATCAACTATTTTCAGTAAAATGAGTATAGCTTGATATTTCAGTTTGTCTGTAGGTTCCATTCCTGATCTTTCTCATGCCAATCAGCTAAGTATTGTTTTAAGATATGTATCTCCAACAGATGGAAAACTTGTCAAGTGAATTATCGCGTTCACTAACTTAAAAAGTCATACTAGTGAAGAAATTGCAAATCAAGTACTATTTATTGTGAAGCTTGCAAAACTGATTTTTCTAAGTGCAGAGGCCAGTCCTATGACAATGCTGCCAATATGTCAGAGTATTATAAAGGGATGTGACAGAAGAATTTTGAATGCAATGAATATGCCATTTTCATACCACCTGCTGTGCATTCACTTAATCTTATAGGCCACAGTGAAACAGACTGTTGTCAGGAAGCATTTGATTTTTTTTTCTATTTTTCAGTTGTTGTTCTGTGCCATTGAGTCAATTCCAACTCGTAGCGATCCTATAGGACAGAGTAGAACTGTCTCATAAGGTTTCCAAGGAGCAGCTGGTGGATTCGAACTGCTGAACTTTGGTTAGCAGCCGAGCTCTTAACTACTGCACCACAAGGGAGCCACTGTTCAGTTATTCTCTACACATTTTTTGCTGACTCTACTCACTGAAGGGCAGTTCTTAAAACATACGTAGGCAATGTCTTTCTAATGCACGTTGGGAAGCACATGTTGTAGCAACAAGTGCAATCCGGGAATCGTACATTCAGATTCTAGATGCTTTAAAAAATATTGCTGAAGACCAGATACAAAAAGGAGATACCAAAAGAGAAGGTGAAAACATCACCCACAAAATGCAAACACTAGAGTATGTATTTATGTTGGTTACGTGGAATAATATATTGCAGCATTTTCATATCTCCAAGATTCAAAAATAAATTTAAAGACATGCACAGATCTCTCCCCGTCATTAACAGGGTATTTATATACTTTAAGAAAAGGTTTTGAAAATTTTGGAAACACAACAAAACAAATACTGCCAAATACTGATTATCGAGCAGTTCACCGTCGAAGCAGCATTAGAAATAAGTAAATGACAGAAGTGCTCCAGAAGTACTGAGTGCCAGAGATCAGTCTTACATAACTACATACTACACCATCCCTGACACACTGGAATTTTGCATGAAAAAAGGGCGAAGGTGTACAAAGTTCTTTCAAATAGATTTTCCTTCTTAAACAATGTGGATATATCTAAAGAAGACATGACAGCATCCAAGAAATTAGTGCAGGCTTATCCTCATAACTTAAATACAAACCTTTACAGAGAAATGTGACAATTTCATTCTTACGTGAGAACTAAGTTTACAGGTTCAAGAAAGATTAATTTTACTCACGTAGGCATGTATGATTCCATAATGGAAGATAAAATACAATGCGTATTTCTCAATGTCGATATTGCTTTACACATACTTCTAACTTTAATGATCACAAACTTCAAAACATTTCATCCCTAAAGAGACTCAAAAACCCTTAGTGTACATCAATGATTCAAGAAAGACTCGATTCATTATCCTTATTATGTATGGAAGTAGATATTGTTCCGCAGCTTAATTGTGATGAAATCATTGAAGAATTTGTTAAGAGCAAAGAATAGAAAGAAATGTTTTTTAATTATAACATGTTAGAGATGAAAGATCTATCTAAAAACAAAATACAGTAATTTGTTGTAATATTTGTTTTCTGATCATTAAATCTTCTTTTATGACATCTTTTCATTTGTTCATTAATAATTATAGTATTTATTATGAAATAAGCATCAAAATTGAAGTATGAGCTGTTTAAAGGAAACTGGTGAAAGTCAATTTTTCATTGTGGGAGATCAACAGAATTTTACATTGATTGTTGAAACAACTCATTTTCACTGACTCATTTTCTTTGTTGTAGAACATGTGGGCTGCTCTCTTTGTAGAAAATGTGGTATATAGTAAAAACCTTAGTATCCTGCATCCACTAAAAATTTTATAATCCAGTTCATCTTATTCTGCTAAAATGGCATATGTCACTTTTGTGTTCAATTGCTAATATTATAGTTACATTTAAAAAGAAGTCACACCGTGGATAGCTAAGACACACACACACACACACACACACACACACACACACACGTATACATACATAACTCATACATCCCGTTCAAATGCATGAGGAAGCAAAGGAGGGGGCACCACAGATTATCAGTACTTAGGACCCCCACATGCCTTAATCTGGCCCTGAGGACCATTATTATCAATAAGATAAGATGGGGAGCCCTGTGCTCAGAAACGTGAAGTGACTATCTCTGTGCCTCCCAGCTACTAAGTGATGGAGCTGGGTCCAAAACCAGCTATCTTCTTTCCTCAAACTACACACATTGCCCTAAATCAGATTTCCACACTGGAGGGGTTTCATCTGTAAAACAATCATTCCATAGGGTCCACTGAGACATCTGAACAGACGACTCCAGCACGCTCCAGTTCCTCCAGGAAGGTGCCTCCCCTGCCCTCCCCGAGGGAGGGGGGTGTTGGGAGGACAGGGCACCTCTTTCCCTTTTTTCCTTGTCCGTATTTCAGCACACAGTCCCATCACCCCTAAGCTCTCCGCAAAGCACCCACCACAGCAATAAAGAGGTACTTCTTTATCCCTGGTACTTAAAATGGAAAATTCAAACACATAATCACAAGCGTAGGAATAGCTGAATCCAGAGACTCCAAAAACACTTTAGAACTAGTTGCCAAATAGTTTTGCTCTTTGCCAAAGTATCTTTCCCTTTATTTAAACCCTTCTGAATTAGAAGAGAAATGTAGTGAAAACCATGGTTTTCTCTTACTGAAATAAACAGTTTCTGCTGTCTAAGAAAAAAGGACCCCCTCCAAAAGATACCTCTGGCTATTTCAGCTCTCAGGGGAGGCAAAGATCTCTGAGTCATCCAGAATCAGGCTACTTGGAATTGACCATACATGTAGGTTGGGATCTGGCTGGTTATTAAGCTATTGTCTCAACACTACCCACTTTTCTGTTATTTGTTTTATGATTCTGAGGCTGGACTCCACAGATAAAATGTCTCTCTTACCGTCCGGCTTCCTTTTAGGATATGCCAATAAAGGGGTTAGAGAAGACTGGAAGGCTGAAGGAGAAGGAATTCATTCCCTGCCATTTGCTCCCTGTGCCTGTCAATGTCATCCCAGCGATGGTTCTTCACCCTAGCTGCAGCAGTTGGTTCCAGGTCCATTTTGGTCCCAGACCATGTCTTATTCTCACATATCCCCAGAACCAGCCTCACTGGGTTCCCTTCAGAGACATCAGCACCAGCCAGGGGGTAGCTACTGTTTCGTGGTCCCAGTGTCATCTCCGTGGGCCCCTTCATGCAAGCTTCTAAACACATGGCTGTCGAGTCAATTCCGACTCATAGCAACCCTACAGGGCAGAGCAGAACTGCCCCGTAGGGTTTCCAAGGAGCAGCTGGTGGATTCCAACCACCGACCTTTTGGTTAGCAGTTGAGCTCTTAACCAGTGTGCCATGAGGGCTCCATAGACCTAATAATGCACTATTAATATATTTTTCAATATAAATATTTGTTTATGTATATGCATACTTTTACTTTTATATAAAAATGTTGATATATTTATATAATGTATGTAAACAATATCTGTTTTATATATAATAGTTAATATAGATATTTCCCTATGCTCTGAGTATTACTGCATGCTCTAGGCCAACGAAACTTCAGCTACTCTCTTGAATTGTGTTCTGCGACATGGGTTACATACTCCACTGTGGCTTCTCTTTGTGCCATTAATTTGTCACATGGAGAACGATTTTGACTCATAGCTGACAAAAGCTGAGCGTGTGATAGTGCTGGATTTGCTACAACAAAACTGAAGAAGAATCGGGCCACAGGTTGCACCATGGCAAGTGATGGCTCCAAGACAATGGTGGAGGAAAAAGTAGGTGAACACAAGCAGTGACTGGGCAATGGTGAAAGTCTTGGGTTAACACCGTGAAGTGTACTATATACACCACTGCAGTCTTGGAGGATAGTCCAACAGTTGGGTGAGCAGGTTCTCAAAGGAACTGTGGCTAAAGAACATCATGACCTCAGGGGAAGGGCATTGTCAATGACTGATGCTGGTAATTCGTGTCTTTGAGAGTCACGTTACAACCCTGTCCCCCAAACACACACACACACACACACACACACACACACACACACAGCTATACTCATTAACTCTATTCCAAGGAATACATGCCCCCCTACACACACACCATGGAATATGCATCCATAAATCAAGTCAACGAAATCTCTAGTACATTCCACTGTATGTTAGTTCCTTTGGGAGCATTAACAGGTATACATGAATAACGGGCCCAATGTGTAAATAACTTTGAGAAATGCTAGACTGAACAAAGACAGTTTTATTTACTGCAAGATTTAATCCCAAACAGAGAGTTATAAAATGCAGGCAGGCCTTCAGATCACGTTTGATTTCTCCTTTCACTTATCCACTACATGCGACCACATATTTAAGCTTCATAACCACTTCCTCCGTCTTCCTCTCTTCCCCACTGTCACCATCCTAGGCTAAGCACTCATTTCTCACTGCTCAGCCTCCCACCTGACTGCCCTGCCTTTCTGCTCCTCTCCCAAGTTACCTGGTCCTGCACTATCCTCACGGTCACTGCTATGCTTGAGTGCATTGTTGTGACCACTGTGTATTAAAATGTGACCTGGTCCTGCGCTATCCTCACAGTCACTGCTATGCTTGAGTGCATCGTTGTGACCAGTATGTATTTTGAATGTCTTCCAGCCTAGGAGGCTCATCTGGCAGCACTATAGCAGACAATATCCTGCTGTGATCCACAAGGTTTTCAATGGCTAATTTTCAGAAGTAGACTTCCAGGGCTTTCTTCCTAGCCTGTCTTAGTCTGGAAGTCCCGTTGAAAGTAGTCCACCATGGGTGATCTGCTGGTATTTGAACTACTGGCTGGCATAGTTTCCAGCATCAGAGCAACACGCAGGCTACCACAGTACAACAAACTGACAGATGGTGGCCAAGGGGTGAGTCGGAGCTAAATCCTGCTCACACTTATCAACCGTGCTCTGTGGTGTGGGATGAAGGGCTTCACTCACATAAAGCTGCCAGAAAGACAGCCCTCATACCAAGGAAAACACTTACGCAGGAACAAACAACCCATTATTACCTACAAAGGAGTGAGATTCAGACTTGTCATCGGCAGCACCAGATGCAAGCACACCACGGACCAAAGCTGTGGTGGACACAGAGATGCACCGCCCCGGCCACGGCCCCATCCCATTCAGGGAAGGACCTGCTGTCCAGCTGCAGGGTGTGTGGTCAGCACACAGCCTCCACCTGTCGGCCCCTTCAGCATCAGCCTTGGCTGCAGAGACGTTTCACCTGAGGTCCTGCCCATCTCAGGTGGCTTGGACCAGTGACTGAGAGACAAAGCTATCAAGGCCCAGCCGTTTGGCCTGACACATGACTCATGGGAAATACTTAGAGCCACAGCTGAGGCTCTGGGGGCCTGCTTCTCAGTTCAGCTCTCCCTCTCCCCAGACTTGCTTTTTGCTCCTTCTTTTCCCCAGTAAACACCGTGCTCCTCAAACCCCATCTCAGTGGCTGCTTTTGGAGAAGCCAATCTGCAACCAAGTTCCAGAGGAAAATAACTTTGAACCTAGAATTTTACATACAGCCAAACATCACTCAAATGTGAAGGGTAAATACTAAATCCTGCGAGACTTGTACAGTTCACCTCCTTACTCATCTTTTCTGGAGGAAAAAACTACTTGAAGATACACCTAAAACTAAAAAAAAAAAAACCTCAAGGAAATGGAAACCACGGAAGCAGTGGGCCTAACCCACAACTGCATTAAAAGGAGAAGCACAGAGAGAACCGCACAGTGGGCCACAAGAAATGTGAAAGCCAAGAGAACATTGAGTTAGAGAGCATGCCAGTGCAAAAGTCTCCAAGAAGAAGGTGAATTCCCATTTGGTAGGTAATGGGATGTAGAAGCAGAAAAACCTTGGTGGAATGGTGAAGAAATTGTGTGTTTTTCCAACAAGAAAAATCAAAATCCATTGCCGTCAACTGGATTCTGACACATAGCAACAAACAAGAAAAAAATGAAAGAAAATTAGAAGCTTTCGGTAAAACAAAAATCTATGCACAAATATGGAGCAAATTAAAATGTCACGATTTTGAGAAGCAGAAGCAAATTACAATAAGTTCAGATGCTGAGAAGGGGATGACCTTACGGTACATACAGTTCATGTCGTTTTCTACTCTCAATGGGGCCAGAGGCTCTGCTTGAACCTGGGTGAATGGTATGTAATCAGAATATTGCTAATGACCTGCATCGGTGCTTGATGTTTAATTGAAGCTGTCGGCAAAGCAGAGAGGGCTCAAGTCTATTTATGAAATAAAATGAAAATGTGACAAACCTTGACAGTGTTTATAATGATGCAATTGGAAGAATATGAAAACTAGAAGGAGGAAAAGTGGCAAGAAATTCAGGGCTTCTAATTTCGTCTACATCTTTCCTAGCAGTGAGTCAAATTAGTCCAAATTTGATGGATCAAGTATTTGAAGTACACTGTTTTTTTTCAATAGACTTTATTTTTTAGAGCAGTTTTAGGTTTACAGGAAAAATAGTGCAGGAAGTACAGAGTTCTCACATAGCCCCCTCCCTGCTCCCCATTTCTCCTATTACTAGCATCTGCGTTGGTATGGTACATGTGTTAACAGCTGATGAACCAACACTGATACATTACTATTACCCAGCCACTCCAGTCTGTCAGTGGAGGCTTGCGTGTTGCTATGAGGCTGAACAGGTTTCAGCGGAGCTTCCAGACTAAGATGCACTAGGAAGAAAGGTCTGGTGATCTACTTCTGAAAATCAGCCCATGAAAACCCTGTGGATCACAACCGTCCAATCCACAGCTGATCATGGGGATGGCACAGGACCACGTGGTGTCTTGTTGCATTGTTTCTGGGGTACCCGTGAGTCAGGGGTCAGCTCCATGGCAGCTAACAACAACACTATTACTAAAGTTCACTCTTCAGTGTGCGTCCACTCCTGTGTTGTAGGGTCTTAGGGGTTTTGGCAAATGCATAGTGACACATGCCCACCATTACAATATCGTATAAATTACTTGCAATGCCCTGTGAAGTATACTTTTTAAAGTGATGAATCTCCCTAGAGAAGAACCAAACGAGTAATTTAACTATGAAAAACAGGATGAGGCCAGGGAAGGTGGGGAAAGTGAGGCAATTCTCTACTGCATCGCTCATAGCAGAGACTACAGTCATGATTAAACTAACAGACGAAGAAGTGGAGGTTTCATACACTGTTTAGAACTCTGGAGGCAGCCGATGGAAGAATCGAAGGCAGAGAGGACTTACCTGGGGGAAGTCAATCAGAGGAGAGGAGGGACGGAGCAAGGAGCAGCTGGTTTTCACTGTACGCCCTTCTGTGCTGTTTGAATTTACATTTAACTTTCCGTGTGCAGAAACCACCTGGCTTCTGCACTGCCTCTGTACCCAGGATCAGCCCCATTTAGGACCATCCACCTAAGTCTGACGTTGCCCTATCTTTACAATATCGTTTCCCCTTTGTGTCCACCTATTCCACACAGTACAACCCCAGGATCCAGGAACGAGGTGGTTCTGCCCTCCTTCACCCCTTCCTGGGCTCTGGTCTGTCCCTGATAGGAAGGGAGCAACTAGCAAAATACCGTACAAGTGCCTGGATTATCTTCCTTCTGTGCACCTGGAAAGCCCAGGATACTCATACGTATGTGATATCACTGGGCCAATTCATACTTCTGGATTGCCTTGAGTTAGTCACTAGCCACATGGCCTGGAGCACTTGGGCACTCCACCTCTTCAAGCCTCAGTTTCTTCATCTGTGAAATGGTCACGTCTGAGGGCCTAACTTCTGTGAGTCCATAATGTTGGTACACAAGATTTGGTGTATGTGGGAGGACAAGATGGAAAATACACCCCTTGAGAAAGAAAAACGGATCTTAAAGACATTTTCATTATTCAACTAATCAGGGCGCAATCATTAAAATGCCTTTAGCAGCGAGTTAGAGGCACCAGAGCTTTTTTTGATCGTGTTGCCTGGAGATGCCAGCCAAGTAGCTTTTGCCTGGACTGAACGTCTTCGAGCTATGGGACAGGTCACTTCACTTAGCTGGGCCTTAGGGACTTCATCTGCAAGGTGGTAGGAATGGAAGAGATGCCTTTTGCCCGACAAAGACTAGGGTTCTGGAAGTCCGCCTGGCCTGGCTCAGCATCTAACAGCTCCTGAGTTCCTGGTCCATAGGTGCAGCCAGTGGTCCAGGAAAGAAACCACACAGCCCTTCAACTCCCGGCATTTCCAGATCTTTTCTGAATCTGACCTAAAGACAAAGACACGTGACTGTGCTCCTGGCCTGTTCTTTCACTGATCCCTCCCTCATGGCCCAGATTCGCTCTTCATCTGCTTCCTTGGACTCTACACCCCAGGTCTTCCCTCCCTCCTTCGCTGCTTCTGCCCACAGCAGGAATGCTGGTTCTCCTTCACCAGGGCCCCACGCCTTGTGCCTGCTGCAGGGTCATCCCACAGGAAAAGAGAGTCTTGCATAGCCCTAGCATTAACGCTATTCTTCAAGCAATGAGAGTTCTAAAAAACCCACTGCTGTCAAATGGATTCCGACTCATAGCGACACCATAGGGTTTCCAAGGCTGTAAATCTCTACAGAAGCAGACTGTCACATCTTTCTCTCGTGGAGCCGCGGGTGGTTTCGAACTGCCGACCTTTCGGTTAGCAGTCGATCATTTCAACCAAAGTGTACTAAAATCCCCATCCAATGAAGCTCACAAGTGAAGCACCCAATACATAACTGATACTATCATTGAAGGTCAAAAATCAGTCGTCAGCGAGGAATGGGACAATTTTGTGGAACAAAATCTTCACCAGCCAACAAGGACCAGAAAGAAATACCTGGCACACCATCAGGACATCATTTGGCCCAGAGAACTTGTTGTCCTGGGAAATGAGAATGAGGCTCTAATTATCCCATTGGCAGGTTGCAAAAAATGTTTAAATATATTCTCTACAACTGTCACGGTATCAAAACAATTATTTGCCTGCTTGAGCAGGTGTCAGGCGTTGGGAAATGTATATGTCCTTGTGAAATTCAAAGAGAAACTTTCTCTAATCAGAGGCATAATCTGGGGCTCTAATTACAGCAGAGCTGGATACCGAAAGTCAGGAGGCAAAGAGGGAGGAACATGGATTTTCCTTTTTCCCTTTTCTTCCCCAGAGGCATGGAATTCTGAGCACACATGAAGGTGAAGATGCAATGCACCACCTGAACATCGGGGAGGGATTCAAAGCCATTCTACCTGCTCTCCTTGCCTTTGAACTATCACTGATCCCTAAACATGTATCACTTTTCTCTGTACGTTCTATGGATCTCCCCAGTATTGTCTCCTTTGACCCTCCATGACAGTCTGGTAAATTTTGCAAGGCAGCATCTTTGTCTCATTTTACAGATGCAGAAACTGACTAATGGGTGGTATTCCAAGTCCTCATTCTTTTTCTAAATTTTATTTTATTATACTTTAAGTGAAAGTTTACTATTCAAGTTAGTATGTCCTACAAAAATTTATACACACATTCTTATGTGACCCTAATTGCTCTCCCTATACTGTGACAGCACACTCCTCCTTTCCACCCCGGATTTCCCGTGTCCATTCAACCAGCTCCTGACCCTCTCTGCCTTCTCATCTCACCTCCGGACAGGAGCTGCCCACTTAGTCTCATGTGCCTACTTGAGCTAAGAAGCATACTCTTCACGAGTATCATTTTAACTCCTACATAGCCCCTTTATGCATCTGCCTTTCTCCCAAGTCCAGTAACTAACCCTCTGCTAGAATGACTTCAATGCTTGCTCTTTCATGGACCTGGAGACTCTTGGACAGGCAGCCACCAACATGGTGCCCCTTGAGCGGTTCACAAGTAACAGGCATTAATGCTGAGTGATAATGGACTGACTGAAATAATAACACCACCAGGAGGAGCTCTTCAAATTCAAGGGTATTCAACTCAACAGTTGCCAAGAAGCTTGCTCTGGGGCAATGCCCTCTGCACAACACAGGGGATGTTACACATGAAACAGGGCAGGATTTCTTCCCTCAAGAAGCTCACACTTGAGTCAAGGACACAGACAGGTTCTTCTTTTCTGAATATAATGGCAGCCCCCATAAGTGTACAAAACGCTCAAAAAGCAAAGGGGGGAAGGAGATCATCCCTGCTTGGGGTCAATGGAATTTTCATGGAGGACATAGAATACGAAATGGTCTTTGAAAGACAAGAAGAATGCTGACAGGTGGCTATGGGGTAAAGGATGGTACTTTTTGCATCTGCACCTGGTTAACTCCCTCTCAGATGGAAACTTTCCTTGGAACCACCTAATCTGGGTTATTTGCCCCTCTAACCGAAAGGTAGGATTCCTGGTGGGGCAGTGGTTAAGAGCTCAGGCTACTAACCAAAAGGTCAGCAGTTCGAATCCACCAGCTGCTCCTTGGAAACTCCATGGGGCAGTGCTACTCTGTCCTATAGGGTCACTATGAGTCACAATGGACTCAACGGCAACGAGTTCCAACTGAAAGTTTGGCCGTTCAAACCCACCCAGCGGCCCTGCGGAGAAAGACCCGGTGATCTGCTCCTATAAAGATAGCAGCCTAGGAAACCCTACAGGGCAGTTCTACTCTGTCACATGGAGTCACCATGAGTTGAAAATCAACTTGACGGCACCTGACAATGATAACATTGGGCTCCCCTAACATGCCTCCTTCTGTCATGAGTGTCCCTTTAGCCTGACACTGTCCTTGTCTCCCCTACTGGATGATGGTCCCTGAGCACCATCCAAACACCGGGCTTGGCACACAGTGCGTTTTTAAAAACTGTTTGGTCAAGGATTGAGTGAGGGAGTCAGCAAATCCGTTGGGCAATGAATGCAGGGAGAGGGAACACAGTGGCATACAATAGTCAGGAAAACATCCCTGGTATATTTGAGGGGCAGTGCATACCTCAGCTTTGCTGAAGCCAGGAGGTATCTGAGAGGCAGCAATAGGAGCTGAGCCTTGGCAAGGCAGGTGATGACCACTGTAGATCTTATTCCAGAGGTAACAAAGAGTCAGCAGAGAAGAGGGTCCTCATATGACCTTCAGTTTAAAAAGAAACCATGGCCAACAATGGGAAGGATGGCTTGGAGCAGCAATCACCCAGACAAGAGAGAGTTAAGGAGGGCCTTCCCAGAGAGGGTGGAAATGTCCTGCTGATGAGGACTCTGCCTCCACTGAGATGAGGGCAGCAGAGGAGTGGAAATGGCTAAGTTGCCTTGCTTGTGACGCTAGCATTGCATAGGACAAAAAGCACAGGCTTCAGAGACAGACACACCAGGGTTCTAATCTTTCCTCCACCTAAACGACATTTATCAGTTTCCTAACTTCTCTGAACTTCAAAACAGGATGATTAAAAAAAAAAAAAATCCTTGACTCCAAAAAGTATATTTCTTTTTATATTTCACCACTTCTGGACTAGGGATGAGTCTTCAATAACTCAGCTAATCAACGATGATACTTCAGAAATATGGTGGTACTAACCTTTAGGATTCTTCCAAATACTGAAATGAGATAACCAGAGAGCGAGGCCAGGGTTAGATAAATGGTAACTATCGTTACTAGCATTGTAAATGTTACTGTCCTTTCTGTCTCCACTCTGAGCAGCCAGTGATGCTCTTGGATGTGATTGGGACCGTAAGTTCCACCACAGAAGTCATCCTGTTTTGCCCTGAATACCTCTCAGGTTGCAAGAGTCAGTTAGTAATGCACCAATAACCCCTCCAACTCATCAATAGTTATCAGCCATCAAGAGGTGGGAGTGGACGTGGGTAAGGATATATTCTAGAGAGGGGGAGGTCAGGAAAAGAGAGGTAAACTTTGCCTCCTTCCAGTTTTGCCTAAGGCTGGTCCAGACCAAGGGGAGTGGACTACCCAGTGATGATGACAGGGTTCTAACAGCTTGGACTGTGGTCCCACAATTGTCACAAGAGGACCTCATGATTCCACACGAGCTGAGCTGATATCAACAGCACTGGAAGATGCAGACCCAAGTCAAAGCCTGCACCATCTGATGGCTTCTTTCTGAAACATAATATGCTGAGAGTTGAACCATAGTGTACGGGGACATGCACTTACTTACACACACACACACGCACACACACATGCACGCACACACACACGCACGCACACACACGCCTCTCAGAAATGGGCAGTGGTGAAGGCAGGTTGGAGACCAGTTCCTGGGACAGGAGCCATCAAGCACCTAGCGGCAACAAAGGACTTACTCTGGCAGCGCCAGCTGAGCACGCATTCTCTAGTTCCTGCAAAAGCCCACGCATGCGTCATGAAGTTGTTCCTCACAACTCAGGGATGTGGCGCCATGGGCAATATTATTAACCTGCTTTCCAGGTGATGATGATCAAAACAATAATGAAAGCAGCCCTAACTCCAGGGCAGCTGGTTGTTATACACTGTATGTTTTAGGCAACCCAAGAGTTATCGAGTGCCTCTTATGCAATGCATGTTTTATGTGTATTTGCTACAGTCTCCAAGGATGGAAATGACCTACGTGAGCCACCCTAACCCCCAGAGTCATCTTCAGGTTCCAAAGGGAAGCAGCATGGGTTAGTTACCATGGCAGTGCTGAAGGACCACCACCAGGCGGGCCTGTCCCTCCCCCAGATCCTGGAGTGTTGGCTGCTATGGGCTCCCACCTGGCTTCCTTCCTGGGAGACTTGCCCTTGGCTGATGAGAGCCTCCTGGTCTGAGAGTTACTGCACTCACCCCTAGGGAGAACTTCTTGCTGACGGCCTAAGTGGCCCCTTTGCCTCAAGGCAGGGACAACTCCAGGGTGTGGTCTGTGCTCCGCAGCCCCCTGGGATCAGACCAAAGCTGAGTACCCTAAGACCACACTCTTGCTCACCTCTTCCCTTTTCTCTCCTGCTCCTCGGCCCCACCCCTGCTTCTCTTGACAGCATCCTCCCAAGAAATACCACATACCCCAATCCCTGCCTCAGGCTCCCCTTTAAGATCAAAACAGTCACCTACTCTTTGGGAGCCCCCGTTTCTTCACCCACGAAGTCCCAATAATACGTCACAAGAGGTTGTGAAAATTAGACGGAAGATGTGAGTCAAGTTCCTTGTGCAACCCCTGGGCTCAATAAATCCTGGCAAGGACTTTTTTTTCCCCCTCTTTATTTGCATTTTAATGGCATTTTATTCTCTGGGATAAAGCACAAAGTGACCCCAGGCAGCAGCATCAGGTGGCAGCAGTGGCCGAGCGACCAGAGGCTGCCACGAGTTTGTAAATGCAGGAGGAGCCAGCCAGCCTGTGTGTTGAGCTGGTGGGAACTTGTGCCACCCAAACGCATTTTGTATCCAATTTACCACAAAGGCTGCGGGCAGGGAGCTGGGCGAGGACTGTTGGGATGGGGACAGGTGGCAGGGCAATGGGGTACTATCGGAGGAGTTTCAATTCAGTACATTTGTAGGTTAGCTTTGCTGTTCACCTTTTAAGCAGAAGGGCCAATAGATTAGAGAGTGGATAAAATGACTCTCTCTGAAATACTGCTTCCTGGCGCCACTGTTCCCTCTCCCCAGGCCTCTGCTTCCCTCTCCCCTCCCCTTTCAGCCTGGCTTCCCACCATCCCTGCAGGGTGAGCCTGAGCGGATGAGGGCACCTGGCCTCCGCAGCAGCACATCAAAGCTGGAGGTCAGTTGTGTTTCCAGGATTTAATTAAGCTGGAAATAAAATCCAGCCCTGGAGTGGCTCTCATCTTTATTATCACATTTCTCACACTTGTCAGGTGACTTTGGGTCTCAAAAAGGAAGAAGCGGGGTGCTTCTTGCACAGGGCTCGATTCATCTACTTCACACAGCATTTCAGGCGCTTTCCTCCACTTTAGCAGGATGGGGGAAGAAAAAGACCGGATTCTCGGAGGAATTCTGGGGAAAGGAATGACCTTAAAATGAACAAAGGAGAAAGTATTTTGAAATAAAACATTATTTCAAAATAGATTAACAATATTTCAAAACAGATCTCCTTATCATAAAATAATGTATGCATGCTATAAAAATATATAAGGTATAAAAATTCTAAAAATCATTGGTAATCTCAGCAGCTAGGGATGGCTACTGTGCATATTGTGGTCTCCCCCCAACAAGTGTGGGCGTGTGCTGAGGACAGTGTCCGTGTGGGGAGTGAGAAAGAGGCTGTAAGAGAGCTCTGATGCTCTAAGGGACTGTGATTTACTGTGGAAACCACAGTGTTCGTTTTTTTCACCTGTATATTCCCTAAGCTCAATGGGGGGTTTCCCCTTTCAAGCAACCTGGACCCAAGAAAAAACCAGGATTTGAAAGAATTTCTATGCTCGGTAATACTACATTCTATCACCTTGTAGTCATGTCTTCTGCACCTAATAGCATATTCTACAGTTTCTCGGATTAATCCAACGAGATGAGGGGATTTATACACCACTGTGCACTGAGAAAGGGGCTTACCCATCTCCCGAAGTAATATCATTTGACATTCGGGACTATTAGGCTGCAACAGCAGAGGGTATTCACTTTCTCAGCCTGATTTGTGTTCAGCAGGTGGCAGTCCCCTTCATGTCCCCTTAGTGTGGTGAGGTTTGGCAGCTACGGGGTGCTGACCTTTCTCACTGTGGAGACGTGATTGCTTTCACACAGCTGGCACAGAAACACTTAGCAAATCTCATACTGTTCGCTCCAACCCACACCAGTGATGCTGGCATTTTGTGACTGTCATGTGGCATTAGCCAGCTGAAAACTCACCAAGATGGGGAAGCTGTGCTGAATTAATAACTCATAAGGTAGTAATTTAGTCAGTTTCTTTGCAACTAATAAGTACCACTTTGGCCAATGACAGAAGTCACAAAATCAGACACTGCTGAAGATGGAAGGGACCTCTGAGAACTTGTACACCAGTCCTTTTATTTTAGAAATAAAGGAAATCGAGGCCCATGGAGGGGAGAGGACTTTTTGGTAGTTATTGTTCAAGGTCACAAATCTAGGATGGAATAGTGGTTTTCAACCTGCATGTTAACAGCCCCATCAGGTTGTAAATGGAATCCGACATGTATAACTACAATCTATATATATAACATCTGAGAAAGAAGCACCATGATGGTAGCAGGGGGATGCTAAGCCTTATCCCTGATCATCTATCTCAGTTCTGAGATATCCCGGGAAAGCTCTGGAATACCAGGAAGCACAGACTAAAATCACCTTTTCACGGCATGCTGACTCCAGTTATATTTCTCATACCTCCAAACATGCTCTATATAAACGATCTCCATTAGACTGATGATTAATCTAACTGGAAGAGTACGATCTTCTCATTTGCAAAAAGAAAACAATAATGGTTTCTCGCATAGCCAATGGAATATCTGTTAGAAGTTAAGTAGACAATGCAAATGAATGGAAATTGAGGTATCCTTCCTCAGCTTCAATTCCAGCCCTTGTCCTCTATAGCACTGTTATGTGGTGCAGGTATAACCGACCTCCGTTCCATGAATGGTCCAGGACTGGCTTAAGCCAGTCAACTATAAGCAACCACTGAACTCACAAATGCCAAGAGTAAACTCAGATCCACTGTAACAACACTGACCTGGCTTAGACAAATCAAACAAGGGTGATTAATTGAAAAGATACAGAAGGAAAGGAGGGCTATGAAAACACAAAGCGGAGAGGTCAACAACACACTCTTAAGGAGTTACAAGCGTCTATAGACCCACAGTTGCAGACCATAAATGTGAGTGACTGAAGGTCACATCAGACTTTCTAGATACTCAGCTGTCCTCCTCCATGAGTAAGACTGCAATTGGGTTAGTTGTACACCATCACTTTTGGGATAATATAATACATAACATATAACTAAAGAGTATGACCCAGTACAGTACACCTGGATATAAAGATAGATCTACTTATTATCCTCAGCCTTCCCAGGCTAACACAACCTGGTCTAGTGAATCACTGAACTAAGTGCTGTTGAACCACAATAGGGATTAGTTGCTCAGGTATCCCTAGAAGTCACGCCAAGACGACCTTAAACCAGCCAGGCGGTCTTTCCGACAGTGAAATTATAATCCACAGCCACAGTGATTGATTTTAAGATAGACATGTGACCTAATCGGTTCAAACAAAGGAAAGTTCAGGATTTTTAGTTGATGGTTTAGGTAGAAGTATTTTCCCCCAGGGATACGATCAAGCAAGTAGGTAGTTGTGCTTCCTAATGAAGGCCTTCCTAGAGCCTCAAGGGAAGACCACCTTAGGATGAAGCTGACACCATGGAAAGGAGGACAGGAAAATGGAAACTTGTTCCTTCTTGACATCACTGAGCTGCATGATCAACCTTCACCTGAAGTCAGCGCTTCTGGAATTTCAGTTACACATGCTAGTAAATTCCTTTTATTGTTTAAACGAGATTGACTTTTTTTTTGATACTTACAATGGAGAACACTGATTAATATGCAAACACATGGTGGTTTCCAGCAAACCCGAGACACGTAAGCCTTCCAATTTTATAAGAAAAAATCATTTTAAGAACTCTGATTGCAGTATTAGGCCAGTAAATCCAATCCTAGAGTCAACAGTTTAGATCAACAAACACATGTGGAAAACTACTTTGTGCCAGAGTCTACGTTAAGCAATGGTTGTTAAACAGAATCCCAACTTTATAGGCGGTAACTTCTTACCAAACATTGAGAGTAGCAATGAGGGTGGAGGGGTCTAGAAATCACTTCAAAAGGTTAAAAAAAAAAATCATTTATTTAACCAGAATAGGATTGAATGGACTCCGTGTGGGACTCTCCTTACCTCTGAATGTGGTAACACTAGTTATTCCAAGGTGATGAGAAGTTCTGATTGTAAGTTAAAAATGGGAAAACAGATTTAAAACTAATTGTGTTGAATATCTCTCATTTTTACGGCAGGTAATTTTCCAATAGAGAGAGACTTTGTAAAAAAAAAAAAAAAAAGAGAGAGAGAGAGAGAGAAAAGAAATAATTAGATGGGAAGGAGGTGAGAACTCCTGTAACTCAGTCATGGTTCACGCCTGCTGAAGTGTCCAAGCTTCACTCATCTGAACTACTTCATTTTAACCCCTGGGGACTTGCAAGAAAAGCCACTTTTGAAAGCACCCAGAAACAAAAAGCTAATGAATGAATAACTTCATTTTCCCTCTACTTAACACATCAACAACATCATTGCAAAAGAATATGACGAGCTCTTAAAAGAAGCACAGACCAAACTGGTGTATGCATACTCCTGATGTTGACACCCATGTTTCCAACAAGTGCCTTAGGAAATCACCACCTAAACCAATGCCAGCATATTAAAAGCAGTATAGCTGAAATTGAACTCATCCTCATTCCCCCCAAATGTGTATTCTTCCCGAGTCTCTTGTTATTAATGTCCCACTTCCCATCATTTGCTATGCTATATTTTATATTTGAAATTTCTCTTGCAGCCATCTCCTTTGTCCATTCCACCACCACCACTGTTTCAAGCACTCGCATCCCTTCCCATGTACCAGCCCCAGAGCTGGCCTCCCTGCCCCCGGCTTCACCACCCCCACCTCTAATCATTCCTCCTCATTGCTGAATGGTTGATTTTCCCACAATAATAATCTGTCCAAAGGCCAACAATGACTTTCCTCATTTACCTCTTGAAAAACCCTACTCTTCCTTCAAAGGTTATTCAAGTCACTCAGATGCCACCTCTTCCAAGAAACTTTGTCTAATCCCTCCAAATAGAAGTTTCTCTTCCCAACCATTCCCAAAGGTCCTCTTCCACCTCATGTTATTTTAGTAATTGTCAGTTTTTGACAGTAATCAACAGTTCTTTCTATAAAGTTGAGACTTGTCTTTGCATCCCTAAAAAAAAAAAAAAAAAATTGCCATCAAGTTGATTCCAACTCATAGTGACCCTATAGGACAGAGCAGAACTGCCCCACAGGGTTTCCAAGGAGCAGCCGGTGGATTCAAACTGCCAGTCTTTTGGTTAGTAGCCACAGCTCTTAACCACTGCATCACCAGGGCTCCATACCAGTTGTCATACATTGAGAGACTTATTGGTCACTTGTTGAGGTTTTCTCTCAGTCTGCTTCTCTAAAAACTAACGCTCACTGTTAAGCTGAGACCCCAGTATCATTCATCTCTTTCCCCCACCCCCTGCCATAACTGACGGACCCAGAAAAACAGTAGGACAATCAGATGCTCTTCCTTGGACTTGAAAATTGAGGCTGTGGGGTTTCAGTTCCTTCAGGGACTACTTGTTAGAACAGAAGAGGAATTTCTTTTCATTAATGTTCACACCAGAGTGGTTGGTGAACTGTTTGATACTGGTCTACCACAAAATAAGTACAGGAATTTAGAGTGAACATTTAGAAACTTTTATAGCAATTTGTCAGAGTAATTTTATGTCTGTTGGCTCTGATAATTAAAAAAGTAGGGATTATCTTTTGGATGTATTTTATTTCAATTTCTAGTAATTTTTAATAACTTATTTGGAAATAATTTAAGACTCACAAGAAATTGCAAAACTAGAGCAGAGAATTCCCAGGTACCCTTCACCCAGCTTCCCCCAAGGATAATATCTTATATAAACATAATACATTGTCCAAATCTGAAAATTGACACAGGTCTAATTCTAATAATTCTTTCTTAATTATATTTTACAAAAAGTATTCACCTTTGATGAATTGGAATTTTGTTTATAAACTGATTATTTAGCACAGATAACTTAGAAACAGCTAGTTTATATCATCTTATTCCAAAAATAATGAAAGTCTTAACATAAAACTAACAGAATGGAAATGCCACTGGCTCAGTGCTAGGCTGACTTGATTGAGACCCTGCCCACCCTGCCCCAGTATAGTTGTTGGCAAATCCTATATTCTAGAAATGGGATTAATAATTAACTGGAAAATAGGAAAATTTGTTATTCTTTGTAACAAAACTATAAGGATCAGATGATATGTTTACAAAAGCACTTTGAAACATGCTTTCAAATATAAGCCAATGTTCTTTTGATACTAATAAAATGTTATGTATGGTCAACTTACATGTACATCATACACAAGCCATGTCCTATTATAGCAAAATGATAAGAACTCCTTAGTTTATACAGCACTTAACAATTTGCATTTCACATACATTATAACCTATTTAATCTTTCCCAGAGTGATTTTTCCAGTTTTAGCTATGAAGCTCAGGAAGGGTAAGTGGCCTGGAGAGTCAAACAACCAGGATTCATCCAAGTTGAGGTAGGTCTTCTTTTTCTGAATGCAGCTACATTTCACTTCCCCACATCTGCGTTCATTTTCCAGAAAGATAACATTTATTTCAACCCTTCAGTAATCCAACAACCCAAGGGAGTAAAAAGATAATTTGTGCAGATCCTATAAAGCACATTGCTAACTTAAAGACCTAGTTGGGAAAAAAAAAAAGTCTTATGATGGTTGGTCCTTGTCACATACGGTTTTCTTTAATTTGTATGTAATTCTGCCCTTTTCTTCCCCTTTTCCCAAAAGTGGCACCATGGAGGTTGCTAAGCAATTGTCCTTGATAAGGTCTTAGTGCCTGTCAATAAAATGGAACATTCTCTCATTCTCTGTTCCCTTTTAGTACTGAGGAGGATGTCAATCAAAGAACATCAGTAAATGCTGGCTTCTGAGAGAAGGAAGAGAGACCCTGACAGGCAGGGAATAAAAAATGACTATTTTTAAACCAACGAGTCCTTTCTTAAAGTCAGGCAGGTTGAGTAAGAGAGAGAAAAGTTTCACTACTCTGCTTTTCTGGGAGGTGAAAGAGCTCCTTCAGGTCAAGAAACCATCTTAATTTGAGAGGGCTGTCTTGTTTGTTCAGAGAACAGTTTTCAGTGGTGTGTTACTGCTCTTTGTAAATCAAAGAGAAAACCTCCTCAACAAATAGATATCTGAAAATAACATTCTTTCCAAAGCTTCAGGAACTTAGAAGACTCTCAAAAACTTGACCATCATATTTAATCGAAGCAAAGCCTTCAGAGAATGGAGAATTGATATGCAAGCTGAATGTGATTAAACGGTATTAAGCTTATCAACCTATATTTATATTCAATAAATATAGTCCAAGTCATTGGGTACATACCTACACAATAGCTGCCATATCTGAGGGTAGCATTGGACTATACAAAGACAAGTACACAAAGATTAAGATAAAGGGACATTCACCCCCTCCACACATACACAGTACGTACAACTAGCTTGATACAGAATTAACATCTGGACACAGATCTGCAAGGTGGAGTATTTAATCAGGCCAAAGAAATTTGTCTCATGTTGAAGACTGAAAAAAACAATCCAACGACTATCGCACCCCACCACCTCCCAAAAAGGGAACTTTCAAATTTTCTTTCCTGAAACTGACCTAGCTCTTCTCAGAAAATACTGCTCTGTTACATTAACATGTACCAAGTTGCTCTTGAGCCCACACCTGAATCATTTTCCTGACTCGACTCATTAACCTTTGCTCAAACATACGCATCTGTTCCTAGCAGGTGGCAGCCTTCTTCAATCCATGGTAATATCAAGATAATTCCAGCACAAACACAGAAATGTCAGTGTTGCTAAACTTTTTAATTACACTGGCATATTACTTTCCTGTGACACAGGAAATGACACACTGCAAAGGGCTATTTCAAACAGCCTGCTCTGAAAGCGAATGCATATGAGGAAGCCAGTACAATGGAACCAACGCAAAAGCCCACGAGGGTGAAGTGGCGAAATAACTTAGATGCTGTGAAGCCCTGAGAACAGAGGTAGAGGGTAAGAGCTAACCCAGCAGCAGGTGTCACCTGTCGTTGACAAGTGTTGAATTCTCCACCAGAGGGGCACAGGAAAGGACCATCCCGTCCCCCACCTCTATGCCAAGCCAAAAATCGAGAGACCAGCCACTGTGGAATAAGAAACATGGGACACTTTTCTACCATTTTTCCCTTGAAGAATAGGTGTGAGACCTGTTTGTTTACATATATTTCTGAGTAAGAAACGATGCAATTCCCAATCATACTTATGCTTGATTATTCATTTTTAATCTTCCTGGCATCAAGAACTTGAAGGGACTTTGAACCTATACCCCAAGCCCTACTTCCCATCCAGCCTGCTCTCCAGCCTTCAAACCTAAGCAGAAATTCAAATAGTGTTCATACTCTGAACACAGGTACTCAAGTTGGGAACCCTGAGGATGCATGGTTTCATTCTTGGTATCAGCCCATCACTTGCGTGTTAGAGAATTGTCAAATCAAGCCTGTTTTCTCTACTGGGACATAACCACGGTGGTGCAGTAGAAGGAGGGCAAGCTTTGAAGTCTTTGATACAAGTCTGGCTCCACCCCTTCACTCTGAGCCTCAGCTCTCTTCTCTGTAAAATCAAGCTAATAATGCTCATGCAATAGAGTTGTTATGAGGAGTAAATAAAATAGCTAACACAACATGCACCATATAAAAAAACAAAAAAACCAAACCCGTTGCCGTCGAGTTGATTCTAACTCATAGTGACCCTACAGGACAGAGTCGAACTGCCCCATAGGGTTTCCAAGGAGCGGCTGGTGGATTTGAACAGCCAGCCTTTTGGTTAGCAGCCAAACACTTAAACCACTGCACCACCAGTGCCACATAATAGGTGTTTAATAAATGCTAGTCAATTGCCCTCCACTTGAGTGTTAGTGGGTGACTTATTCATCTTACATCCTCAATAGCACAGAACTTAACATATTGTGCCAAGTGCTCTCTCAGTTTTTTAAAAAAATCTTTTTCGTATTTATTCCCTCTACTCTTCAACTCATCCCTCAAACCCATTTGTGCTTTCAACATGACACATTAAAAACCCAGAAAATATAGTGGAGTGTCACTAAGCAGCTAAATAACTCTGGAAGATAACGGTAAGAGGAATACATAGATAACCTTGCCTTTGACATTAGAAGCTGGTGATATTGATGCCATAATGCCAGATGAGTGAGAATATCAAATCTCATGGAATGCATAAACTTCCAGATTACCCAAACCTGAAGACTATTCTCCATATTGTAACTTAGCCATCTTCTGCAATGCTTACTGACCATGTATCATGATTCATGGTTTTAAAAACGCCAGTCTATTACCCACAGCTATTCCGCAGCACCCTACAGCTAGGTGTATGTGTAAGGGGCTGAGGACATCAAGATAGTGCAGAACTGTGGAGGACAAAACCCTGCACAAATATCGTGTGACTTGTCACATAGGATGTCAAAGCACCTGCCTCACTGCACAATTTGAATAATGCTGCTGTCTTAAGAAGATACACAAACACATCTCCAGCTGTCTGACAGAGATGCCCTTTCACTGGCATGGGGGAAAGAAACCAGAATTAGAAACGTAAAACTAAAGGCGAAGATTACATAAGGTATCCCATAACTTTTCTCCATTCTTGGAATTGCTTGTAAGTATGTGGGTGAAACAGTATCTTTTAAAAAATACAGATGTGCTTCACTTAGTCCCGTATCTGTGCTTCTGGAAGAGCAGGGGCCCAACACATTTTAAAATTGGATCAGACTTCCACTATGAATACCTACCTCTTCTATTTCTGAAAATCTTACAAAAACAAAAACGAGAATGAATCAAATCCCTCAAATTCCATTTTCACTAAAATGAGGAGACATAATTGGTAGACTCCAAGATTCACGAGAGGGCTGCCCAAGGCAGCTGAGACCAGGCAGAAGCTGTGTAAGAAGTGAAGAGAAGAAGCATGGTGAGTGGTGAAAAGGCCTGGTGGTGGTGGATCTCAGGAAATGCCGATAAAAAATACACTTCCTGAAGATGAGGAAATCATCCTGACGTGAGCTATATCCCTTCTTGTCACAATAAGCGCAGGAACCAAGATAAGCAGGGCTGGTGGCAAAAGCCCCCCAGGACCTAGTTTGGTTCAGAAAGGCAGAAGAAATGGGACTATGCTTGAAACAACACTGCACAGGGAAGCCATGTTTTCAGGAAGCAGTCTGTCTCTGTGGCAGCAGAGAAGAAGAAAAACTTTAGACTGTGAAGCCTGGAAGATTAGTCTGGGTATCCTGCACTCCTTCCTACCATCACCAAAGAACAACATAAAAAGAGCTAATACAGGGAAATAAAACAGATTAAAACATGAATAAGAAGAACATATAGGTAAAATATTGATATAACTTACTACAAGAAAAACAGGAAAGAACAGCAAAACGTATCAACAGACAAAGAACTCTTACCAAAAATATGGTACCAGGGAGCAGATGGAAATTGTGAACAAGCATTTTATAAGGGCTTTGTTGTTGTATAACCAAATACCACATGAGGTGTTTGGTTATACATAAACAGCCTCAGCAGCTGTTGTTGTTGTTGAGAATATGCACAGCAGAACAAACACCAATTCAACAATTTGTATATGTAGAATTCAGTAACACTGATTACATTATTCAAGTTATGCAATCATTCTAACCCCCCTTTTCTGAACTTTTCCTCCCTCATTAACATAAACTCACTGCCCGCTAAGTTTCCTTTCTAATCTTTCTAGTTACTATTGTCAATTTGACCCAGAAAGATAAGTCTTAAAAGAGCACAATCCTCCAGGCAGACATTCTTTACTAGTTAAGCTGAACTACTGTATAGTTTTAAGATATTTTTGGTTTAAGGTTTAAAGTTTATCTCAGGGAAATAGTATCAGGGATTAATCTGGCCTCAATGGCTCCAGAAACTATGGATTCCAAGACAATTTGAAATTCTGTTCTGCATTTTCCCCCTTTGATCAGGACTCTTCTATAGAATCTTTGATCAAAACCTTCAGTAAGGTAGCTGGGCACCATCTAGTTCTTCTGGTCTCATGGCAAAGGAGGCAGGTGTTCATGAAGTCAATTACCCACGCATCTCATTTCCTCTTCCTACTCCTGATTCTCCTTCTTCCTCTGTTGCTCCAGGCAAATAGAGACAAATTGTTGTGCCTTGGATGGCCACTTGCAAGGTTTTAAGACCGCAGGCACTACATAACCAACTAGGAGGTAAAATGGAAGCACTAAACACGCTATTAGGCCAATTAACTAGAATGTTCCATGAAACTATGGCCCCAAACCTCCAAACCTAGAAACCCAACCACATGAGGTGTTTGGTTATACATAAGCAGCCTCGGCAGCTGCTTTTTTGTTGTTGTTGCTATTGTAAATATATCTTACATTTAATATTGATGAAATACATATCTCCTTCAATGAGGACCAAATGCAGAAATGCTGAAACTCAAGGAAAAAGTGGTGAGACAACAGCAATATTATTCCAATGAGCTCTGGGTAAGGAAATTACTAAGATACAAATAAATCATGTAATAGAAATAGACACATTTAGCAGTACAAAGGCAACACTTTCTTAATTTTATTGACTAACATCAGGTGGTAGTGAAAAGGAGGTGGAGTTTCAAGAAAAGGCTGTGAATATTTTTATACATATTTGTACGTACAGCATATATATTCATATATATGATATAGCAGAAAGGCGGCACAGTCATAGAAGCTTCCTAGACACATCCAAACACCTTGAGATACTGAGTTACTGGGGCTGAGGGCTGGGGACCATGGTCTTGGGAGGATATATAGATCAACTGACATTACATAGTTCAGAAAGAAAATGTTCTACACCCTACTTTGGTAAGTAGCGTCTGGGGTCTTAAAAGCTTGCGAGTGGCCATTTGAGATACATCTATAGGTCCCATCCCAGCCGGAGCAAAGGATAATGAAGAAAACCAAGACACAAGGAAAATATTAACCCAAAGGACTAATGAACCACATGAACCACAGCCTCCACCAGCCTGAGCCCGGAAGAAATAGATGGTGCCCAGCTACCACCACTGATGGCTCTGACAGAGATCACAATAGAGGTTCCCAGAGTGGGAGAAAAATGTAGATAAAAATTCATATTCACAGAAAAGACCAGACTTACCAGTCTGACAAAGACTGGAGGAATCCCCAAGACTATGGTTCTCAGACACCCATTTAACTCAGAACTGAAGCCACTCCTGAAGTTCAACTGTCAAAGTTTAGACAGGCCTATAAAACAAACAATAACACATGTGAGCAACATACTTATCTTAGGCTGGATTCTCTAAAGTAAAGCAAAACCAGTGAAGCATATATGTATATATATAGAGAGAGATTTATATCAAGGAAACATCCCACACAATTGTAGAGGCTAGAAGGTCCCAAGTCCGTGGATCAGGATAGAGGTCTCTCCAAATTCATGCAGCCACAGAAGCTGGAGAACCCAAGATCAGCAGACCAAAGAGCAGGGCTCTTGCTCACAGGCGGTGAAGGTTGATGAATCCCAAGATCATCAGGCAAGACCACAAGGTTTCTCCTGATTCACGTAGCTGCATGGGCTGGTGAACCCAAGATCGGCAGGTCGAGGAGCAGCACTCTTGCTCACAAGCTATGAAGATCAACGAATCCCAAGATTTACAGGTAAGCTGCTAGCTCAAGTCCCAAGAACCAGAGGTCAGATGACAAGAGACAGCTGCTGGACTGAGAACAAACCAAAACCTTTGGCAAGGCGAACAGGAAGGAAGTAGGCGGCGGAAGTTGGAGATATGAAGGCTGAGGGGGCAGTGAGCCGCCATAAGCCCCACACCCACTGGTACCACTCAGCAGATTCCATCATGTGGATGATCACATATCAAATTTCAATCGGTAAGTGATCACAACATTTTACAGCTGCCAAAACACTGAGAATCATGGCCCGGCCAAGTTGATACACAATCTTAACCATCACAGTCCACCCCTTGTCAACTTGGCACCTGTACACATCTCCTTAAACCATACATAATCTCTGAATTATAAAGAAAATTATAAAGTCATTCTTTCACTTAACATAATACAACAAACACACATACAACCGAAAATGCACTAGCCCTGTTTACATCTTGTATTTTACAAGTGGAGAAAACAAAAATATTTCATTCACACATGCAAACCAGAACTGCTCATAACAGTTACAGTCCTTGTTTCTGCAACTGATCACGTGGCTGTAACTGGTATTTAGAACTACATTCTTCCACCACCCATTCTGTATTCCCTTTACCCTCAGCAAGCACCTCAGCTGGTTGTGGTTCTTTGCCTGGTGGGGTGACCCAAACCTTCATCTCTGAAGGGTCAGGGCCATTAGTAGTTATGTCAGAATTGGGTTACTATAGTTTTCCATTGACTTTAATCACAGGGCATGGTAGTACTAAGAGACGCCCCAAGGGATCTCCTGCATTCCAGAAATAACTCTTCTTTACCTCCATTATGTAATATCAATCCGATTTCCTCTTGGTAATCAGAATCAATCACACCAGCTAGTATGGTAACTCCCTTCTTTGCCTGTTGATCCAGAGGCATAAGGAGCCTGAAGTGGCCAGGTGGCATTCTTAGCTTCCAGGTCAGTGCAATCAGTGATGTCTGTCCAGGTGGGAGCATTCATCCCTTTGGAAATAAGACCGCTACACCTGCAGAGCATAAGGTCATAGGGACAGTAATTCTTAGATCAATGAAGTACAGAAGACCAAATGGGCAACACTTGCCCAAAAGCAAAGATGAGAATGCAAGAAGGGACAGGAAAAGTGGAAGAATGGACACAGGGAACAAGGGGTGATATGGTAAGCAGATACACCCTGTGCTTACCTTGCCTATTGAACAATCCACACCAGATTAGGTACATGTAAGGCCCGCCCACAGGTTCTATAGGTGTTACCTCACATACACCTGCTGACATCCCTAGGAAAAAGATACTAGAATGATTCCCACTGTGTGGGTGGCGGGGGCTAGGGAGGCTCTGAGAAGCACAAAGACTTGTCCAGGGTTGCAAACTGGTTAAGAGGGATAAGCTGTGTCTGAACCCAGGTCTGTCTGCTCAAAGCTGGGGCCCTGGCTGCACGCAGGCCTTCCCTGGGTTCTAGACTGGTGGAGGGCTGTGTTGGTATCACTGTGTACAGTTATGGAGGTGGCATGGGGAGAGGTGAGTATTCAGCAGACTAGAGGAGACTTTGGGGAATTCTTATCCAAGGTTAGGCCCAGGTCATGGGACCCAGGATATGACCTCACTTCCTTGACGACAGAGTACATAGAACTTGGAACCCTGGTAACCAGGTACCCACAGCAGCACCCCCTACCCAGCTCACTTGAGTGGAGACACTCAAGCTAGGAACATGTTTTCTTGTTGTCTCTCATTTTCCCTTGTATGGAAACATGAGAAATACCAGCGTTCGATGCTTTCACGAAGGCTGAGACATGGTCTTATCTCCCAGCCCCGAAGGCTCTGGGCGTTTACCAAAAAGAACCTGAAGGTAACAAAGGGTGGCCCAGGGCTGCCAGTCCAGGCCAGGCCACCACTGTGATCCCACCTGGGCAGCCCCACACCCCTCCCCCAGGTCACACCAGCCCTCAGGCCATGCCAGCCCTTGTCCTTGTGGGGTCCCTGGTAACGGGGGCAGGGAGGAAAGGAGGACAGAACGGATGAGGCAGAAAGTTGTTGGATGAGGCAGGGTCCATTTGGGAGACAGGTGGGTGGGGGTCAGGGAAGGAGGCACCAGTGTCCATTTGGGAGACGGGTGGGGGTCGGAAGGAGGCGCCAGGGTCCATTTGGGAGACAGGTGGGTGGGGGTCAGGGAAGGAGGTGCCATGTGATCTGGGGAGATTTGGGAGGGGAGACGTGATGACGATGATGAAAACGGTGCTGCTCCTTCAGGACTAGCACTCACTGGGGGCAACCCCCAGATCCATCCCCACAGCCCCTCACCATCACTGGGTTCACGGGGCTGGGTCTGACCTGGAATGAGGTGGTGGGTGGGTCTATACATCAGGTTGGGTGCCTTGGAGACTGGGAGCTGGGGTGGCAAAGGCGGAGACCTCCTTCATGTCCCTGCCCCAGCCCCCCTGATCACATAGAACTCTGGGACCTTAGTCTACCCAGGGGTCCCAGTTCAGACCAGGGCTTTAGGGAGAGACTGTCGGGGTCACAGGCTGAGTCGGCACTCTCACCTGGGCCTTCTCTGAGATCCAGCTCACCCTGAGTGGGGCAGTCAATGTGCAGTCCTCGCTGCTGGCATTGCCTGGGCCACTGCTGACCCTGTGCAGCCCAGCTTCTCCCACATCCAGGCTGACCTGCCCAGTATGTCGCATAGATGGTGTCTTAGTTATCTAGTGCTGCTATAACAGAAATACCACAAGTGGATGGTTTTAACAAAGAGAAGTTTATTTCCTTACAGTAAAGCAGGCTAAAACTCCTAATTCTGGGTGTTAGCTCCAGGGTAAGGTTTTCTCTGTCGGCCTTCTCATCAATGTTCCTCCTGACTAGGAGCTTCTCCATGCAGGCTTCAAAAGCTGAGTCCTGTTTTCTGCTGGAGGCACTCATGTCCCACCTCCTGCCACAGGTCACTGAAGGTGGGGGAGTGCCTGGTCTGAACTCCAGCTCCCAACCCTCCTGGTTGCTCATGGGGCCACCTCTCACAATATGTCCCTCCTCTGTCCCATCCCAGTGTGTCTGTAGGTCAGACCAGGACCTGGATGAGGCGTGGGTGGTGAAAACCATCAAGGAAGGCTCACTGGAGAAGCTGGTGGAGTACCTGGTGCCCACGTTCCTAAAAGGTGACTTCTCCTACATCAAAATCTTCCTGGGAACATACAGAACCTACGCCACCACCCAGCAGGTCCTAGACTAGCTGTTCCAAAGGTAAGCACCCTGCCCTCCACAGACCAGTGGGGACTCTGCCCCCTACCAGTTGTGAGTCTGGGGACATGGAACGTGTGTACCCGGAACCCAGCTCTATGGTAAAGGGTGCTGGACGGGCTAGGATGTTCACATGGATTATTTTCCTCTCCTCCATGAAGAAGCTGTCTGCCTCACCCCTCATTGACCACGTGCCCTTGAGCAAACCTATTTCCCATTTGTAAAGGGGGTGCAGATTCCTTCTAGTGGGTCCTGGTCCTTGGTGTAGCCAGAACAGGGATCCCTGGAGGCTAGTAGAGGGGCCCCAGGACTCTGATACCTGGAAGGTGCTGGTTGGTTTCACTCATTCACCAATTATCCATGAAGCCTACTGTTGCAGACACTGTTCTAGGCACTTAGCATCGTTCAGTGGACAAAGCAGATAGGAAGCCTGCCCTCCTGGGTCTCCAATCTAGTCGGGGAAGTCAGACAGGAACACTAGACATCTTAAGCTGGTAATGTCCACAGTGCATTAGATGTGACACCCTCACGCCACCTCTAGGTATGGATGTAACCACCCCTATTCTGCCGTGGATGGTGAACCCCAGGACCAGCTGAAAGAGTGAGTGGGCTTTGGGTGGAGAAGGAGGGGCTCCTGTCTCTATAAAAGGGTGGAGGTTGTAGGGGGCCTGTGTCTGGACTGGGACTGGGCAGACCCTGGGCACCACACATCTAGATTCCACTAGAAGAATGAGTTTAGGGGTGCCCCCAGCAGAAAGTAAGCAGTCATAGAGAGCTGGGGGTGGAACCTGGTCATCCTGGGGAGCAGAGGGGAGGCTGAGGGCTCAAAGAGGCCCCGGAGAGAATCCATCCCCCCACAATTCCCTCATATCATGGCTTGCCCCCTGCTCAATTTGGGCCCAAAACAGGAGGTGTGGGCTGGGGGGAGAAACCTGCTCCTGAATCCCGATCTTGTCATGGGTGCTCAGCTGCATGTGGGGCCCATCCCATGGGAGAATAGTGTCCATGGGAGAAGGGACCCTCACACATGTGCAGAGAACCCGGCAGCACGCTGGTGCACATGCTCCAGAGGAGGGGCCCGAGGGCCTGGGCATCCGGGGCAGGGAACAGACTCTGTGTGTCACTCAGCATCAGATAATCCTGGGGCACCACTGTGTGCCAGGCTGTGAGGTAAACATGCAGACACACACCTCTGTGCCCTCGGAGGGTTAGTTTCCAGTGGGGAGAGGGTCAGGGGACAGACAGTGATGTAATTCAGGCTCCCTGAGGAGGGAGAGTTGGTCAGACCATTGATGGGGAGCTCCCTGGGACCGAGGCTCTGTGCCAGCCCCCTGCTCAGTGACCAGGCCTGCCACTGCCAGGACAGCCAGAGGGCGAGATGCAGGGTGGTGCTGACCTTTGGAAGGATAGGGACAGACAGAGGGAGCCGGCCCTTGGCAGGGATGCCCTGGGAGGGCAGTGTGGCAGGAAAAGCCAGGCCTCTGAACCTGCTCTTCACTACCCGCCCCCAGAGCCATCTCTTTCATCCTGGGCATCCTGGCTGAAGGACTACTCGGAAGATTTCGATCAGCCCCCGTACTTCTCCTGCCTAAAGCTCCTGGTGGAGTATGTGCAGGTGAACATGCCGGGCTCCCATCTGGAGCGCCGTGCCCAACTTCTCTTGGCCCAGCTGGATCCAATGGAGGTCACTGAGTCAGAGCCAGAGGGTGAGGAGGACTGGGCATGCCTCCGTGTGAGCTTGTTGGGGGGACATGGGAAGAACCCCAGAGGCTGGTGTTGAGCCAGTGCTCATAGTAACCTCAGACCCTCCTCTGGTGGACCACAGTCTGGGAAGACTTCCTGGGGTGGAAATCTTGGGAATGGGCTTCTCTTCATGGCAGTAGGATATTTTGCATCATTGGAAAAGCAGTCATATTGACAAACATTTCTCCTCTTGCAGCTCTAGAGCCAGGGCCAGAGCTAGTTGTTAAAGGAGCTCAAGATCTATCTTTCCCCCAAGAACTGGCTCCTGGACCATCTCCTGGGGTACATTCTGTTCCTTTACCAGCACTGGAGCTTCACAGCACACCACCTATTATATCACCAGCTCCAGCACCAACACCAGATGGAGAGCCGGCTGGAGGGGTGGATTCCCATGCAGGGTCACCTCCAGAACCAGCTCCCAGACCACTGGCTGATGCCGATCTTGCTCCTGCTACAACATCAGAGCTCCACAGAACACCAGCTACTCCATCACCAGGTCCATCGCTGGCACCAGACGAAAAGATGGATGGAGGGCTGGATTCTTATCCTGGGCCACCTCCAGAACCGGCTCCTGTACCACCTGGTGAGATTGAGCCTGCTCCTGCTCCAACACTGGAGCTCCACAGAGCACCAGCTATTCCATCACCAGCTCCTGCACTGGCACCTGACAAAGAGCCAGCTGGAGGGTCAGGTTCTTATCATGGGCCACCTCCAGAACCGGCTCCCGGACCACTGGCTGATGTCAATCCTGCTCCTGCTACAACACCAGAGCTCCACAGAACACCAGCTATTCCATCACCAGCTCCATTGCTGGCACCAGATGAAGAGCTGGCTGGAGGGCTGGATTCTTATCCTGGGCTACCTGTAGAACTGGCTCCTGTACCACCTGGTGAGGTTGATCCTGCTCCTGCTCCAACACTGGAGCTCCATAGAGCACCAGCTGTTCCATCGCCACCTCTTAGACTGGTACCTGACGATGAGCCAGCTGAAGGATCAGATTCTTATCCTGGGCCACCTCCAGAACAAACTCTCGGCTCACTGGCTCATGTCAATCCTGCTCCTACTCCAACACCAGAGCTCCATGTAGACCAGGTCCTCCTCCAGCTCCGTCACCAGCGTCAGATGGAGAGCCAGATGAAGAGGTGGATTCCCATCCTGGGCCACCTCCAGAACCGGATCCTAGGCCACCAGCTGATGTCCACCTTACTCTTGATCCAACGCAGGAGCTCAACAGAGCACAAGCTATTCCATCACCAGCTTCAGCTCTGGCAGCAGATGGATAGCCCGCTGGAGGTTCAGATTCTTAACCTGGGCCACCTCCAGAGCCGGCTCCTGGACCACCTGGTGATGTCAATCCTGCTCCTACACCGACACCAAAGCTCAATAGAGCACAACCTATCCTATCACCAGCTTCTGCACTGGCACCAGATGGACAGCCCGCAGGAGAGCTGGATTTTTACCCTGCGCAACTTCCAGAGCAGACTCCAGGACCAGTTCCTGAGTCAGATCCTGCTCTTGCAGCAACACTGGAGCTGGGTACAACAACAGGTCATCCATCACCAAGTCCAGCAATGGCCCCTGACAGAGACCCTCCTGGAAGATCGGATTCTCTCTCTGGGTCAACATCATAATCAGCTCCTGGACCTCCTGGTGAGGTCGACCATGCTCCTGGACTAACACTGGAGCTCCACAGAGCACCAGCTATTCTATCACCAGCTCCATCGTTGGCACCAGATGAAGAGCCAGCTGGAGGGTCAGATTCTTATCCTGGGCCATATCCAGAACTGGCTCCTGGACCACCAGCTGATGTAGTTCCTGCTCCTGCACAAACGTTGGAGCTTATTGTAGCCACTGGTCTTCCTTTTCAGCTTCATCACCGACACCAGATGAAAGGCCAGCTGGAAGGGTCGATTTCCATCCTGGGCCACCTCCAAGACTCTCTGATGAACAGCTGATATCGATTGTGCTCCTACTCCAACACTGGGCCCCATAGACTATTAAGTTCTCCATCTCCAGCTCTGTCTCAGGCACCAGAGGCCAAGCCAGTTGGCACATCTCCTGCACAGCAGCTCCTCATTCACAGCCAGGGATCATGGGCTCCAGAACCAGACCCTTTCTTCTCCTCACCTGAGTGGGTTTTGTTGTTGTTGTTGTTGTTATAATATTTTTCCAGCTCAATTTATATAGTTTATACTATTTTAATTGGTAGATATCTCATTAAATAAAGTTTTGTTTTAGTAGCTTTAAAGCGTGTGTAATATAGTGGCTTTACGTACTTTCACAATCCTGTTCAACCATCACCAATATCTACTTCAGAACATCTTCATCATCGCTGTGATGGTTAATGTTATGTGTCAACTTGGGTAGGCCATTACTTTCAGGGGTTTGGCAGCCATTATGTAATCATCCTCCATTTTGTGATATGATGTGAGCAGCCAATCAGTTGGAAAAGGCATTTCCTTGGGAATGTGGCCTACAAATTTACACATCTCCTGGGGTATGCAGCCATTAATCTGACCGATGCCTTCTTCTCCAGCCTTATTTTGAGGGACCACCAGAAGCAGTTTGCCTTCAGCTAGCAAGGCCAGCAATACACCTTCACTGTTTTATCTCAAGGGTATATCAACTCTGCAGCCCTGTGTCATAATTTAGTCCACAGAGACCTTGATTGCCTTTCCCTTCCACAAGACATCACACTGGTCCATTACATTGATAACATTATGCTAACTGGACCTAGTAAGAAAGAAGTGTCAATGACTCTAGACTTATTGGTAAGACATTTGCATGCCAGAAGGTGGGAAATTATTCTGACAAAAATTCAGGGGCCCTACATCTGTGAAATTTCTAGGGCTCCAGTGGTGTGGAGTATGTCAAGATATTCCTCATAAAGTGAAGAATAGTTGATGTATCTGGCCCCTCCTACAACTAAAAAGAAGGCACAATGCCTGCTGGGCCTCTTTGGATTTTGGAGGCATCATATCCCTCATTTGGGTGTGCTACTCCAGCCTATTTATCAAGAGACTTGAAAAGCTGCTAGTTTTGACTGGGGCTCAGAACAAGAGAAGACCTTGTAACGGGTTCAGGCTGATGTGCAAGTTGCTCTGCCACTTGGACCATATGATCTGGCCGATCCAATGGTTCTGGAAGTGGCAGCGGCAGATAGAGATGCTGTTTGTAAACTCTGTCAGGCTCCTATTGGTGAATCACAATGCAGATCCTTAGGATTTTGGAGCAAAGCCCTGCCATCCTCTGCAGATAACTACTCTCCTTTTGTGAAACAGCTTTTGGCTTGTTACTGGGCCTTAGTAGAGACTGAATACTTAACCACAGGCCACCAAATTACCATGTAGCCTGAGCTGCCCATCATGAACTCGGTGTTGTCTGACCCACAGAGCCATAAAGTCGTATGTGCACAGCAGCACTCCATCATTAAATGGAAGTGGTATATACAATATCAGGCCTGCGCAGGACCTGAAGGCTCAAGCAAGTTGCATGAGGAAATGGTCCAAATGTCCATGGTCTCCACTCCTGTTACATTACCTGCCCTTTCCCCATCTTCATCTATGGGCTCCTGGGGGGTGACTCACGATCAGTTGACTGAGAAAGAGAAAATTTGTGCTGGTTTATTGATGGTTCTGGGTGATATGCAGGCACCACTTGAAAGTGGACAGCTGCAGCACTATAGCCCCTTTCTGGGACATCCTTGAAAGACAGCGGTGAGGGACTACTCTCCCAATGAGCACAACTTCAATCAGTGCACATGGTTTTTCACTTTGCCTGGAAGAAGAAATGGCCAGATACACAATGTACACTGATTCATGGACTGTGGCCAATGATTTGGCTGGATCGCCAGGGACTTGGAAGGAACATGATTGGAAATTTGGAGCACAGGAGGTATGGGAAAGTGACATGTGATAGACCTCTCTGAACAGGCCAAAGAAGGGAAAATATTTGTATCTCATATGAATGCTCTGTCTTAGGCTGCATTCTCTAAAGAAGTAAAACCAGTAAAGGGTATAAATACGTAAATAGAGAGATTTATATGAAGGAAATGACTTGCACAGCTGTTGAGGCTGTATATCCCAAGTCTGCGGGTCAGGATAGAGGCTTCTCCTGATTCATGGAGCTGCAGGTGCTGGCAAACCCAAGACTGGCAGGCTGGAGAGCAGGGCTGCTGCTCACAAGATGTGAAGATCAACGAATCCCAAGATCGGCAGGCAAGACCACAGGTAAGCTGCTAGCTCAAGTCCCCAGAACTGGAGGTCAGATGAACAGGAGCTGACTGCAGGATCCAGAATGAGCAAAAGCCCCCAAGTCCTGCCTGAACATCTGCCCACACTCGATGCAGGCCACACACCCAAGGAAACTCCCCTTCAGCCAGCTGGCTACTCACAGCAGATCCCATCATGGGGGTGATCACATATTGAATCTCAACAGGGAAGTGAGCAAAACATCACATGACTATCAAAACACTGAGAATCATGGCCCAGCCAAGTTGACACACAATCTTAACCATCACAGTCCACCCCTTGTTAACCTGGCCCCTGTACACATCTCCTTAAACCATACAAAATCTCTGAATAAAGACAATTACAAAGTCATTCTTTCACATAACATAATACAACAAACACACATACAACCGAAAATGCACTAGCCCTGTTTACATCTTGTATTTTACAAGTGGAGAAAACAAAAATATTTCATGCACACATGCAAAGAAGAAATACTCATAACAGCTACAGTCCTTGTGTCTGCAACTGATCACGTGGCTGTAACTGGTACTTAGAACTACCTTCTTCCACCACCCATTCTGTATTCCCTTTACCCTCAGCAAGCACCTCAGTTGGTTGTGGGTCTTTGCCTGGTAGGGTGACTCAACACTTCATTCCTGAAGGGTCAGGGCCATTAGTAGTCATGTCAGAATTGGGTTGCTGTAGTTTTCCATTGACTTTAATCACAGGGCATGGTAGTACTAAGAGACACCCTAAGAGATCTCCTGCATTCCAGACATACTCTTCTTTACCTCCATTATGTAATATCAATCTGATTTCCTCTTGGTAATCAGGATCAATCACACTAGCTGGTATGGTAACTCCCTTCTTTGCCTGTTGATCCAGAGGCATAAGGAGCCCAAAGTGGCCAGGTGGCATTCTTAGCTTCCAGTTCAATAGAATCAGTGATATGTTTCCAGGTGGGAGCTGTCCTCCCTTTGGAACTAAGACAGCTAGACCTGCAGAGCATACGGTCACGGGGACAGTACTTCTCAGATTAATGAAATATAGAAGATCAAATGGGCAACACTTGCCCAAAAGCAAAGATGAGAAGGCAGGGAAGGACAGGAAAACTGGACTAATGGATACAGGGAACTTGGGGTAGAAAGGGGGAGAGTGCTGACACATTGTGAGGACAGCAACCAATGTCACGAAACAATTTGTGTATGAATTTTTGAATAAGAAACTAATTTGCTCTGTAAACTTCCACCTAAAGCACAATCATAAAAAAGATCATGCTAATTTAACTGTATCACATGTTTGGGAATTCATAGATGCCTAAAAATATAAAAGATCATAGGAAAATTATAATTATGGAAGTAACCACTGCAACAAAAATTCAAATAATTCTAGATTTCAGAACCATAAGCAAACACAGACAAAACCTCATAGACAACAAAGAACCAACCACATAATAAAAGGCTTTAAAGAAAAACGGGAGAAAGGGGAAACAAAACAAAATAACAGAACAATTCAACAAATGAATTTGTCACACCAAAAAACAAAAATAATGTAAATGTGCTTAACTTAGGGAGATTTTCAGATTGGCTGACAAAGCAAAACCCAACTTTATACCAAAATGAAAGAGACACATCTTTAAAAAAGTGATTCAGAGAAACAGAAAAGAAGACTGAGCAAAAGTTAGACCATGCAAACACAATGAAAAAAATAAAGCAGGGATCATAATAAATTAAGGCTCCAAATTAATAGATGAAAAAAAAGGAAAGGTGCTATATTTGTTATTGAAATAGAAGATTTTTGAATTATCATCTATGCACCAAATGGAGCCCTGGTGGCGCAGCGGTTAAGAGATTGGTTGTTAACCAAAATGTTGGCAGTGTGAATCCACCGGCTGCTCCACAGGTCAGTTCTACTTAGTCCTATAGGGTCACTATGAGTCAGAATCAACTCGATGGTAACAGGTTTGGTTTTTTACAGGTTTATGCACCAAAAAATTAAGCACCAATATTCATAAAGCAGAAACCAGATGAGCTACAAAGAGAATAGAGATGCCCTATTAATAGGAGTCTCAGTTCTTTCTCTCAGTTAATCAACCTAGTAGACCAAAAAAAAAAACAAAAAAAAAAAAAAACGAGATTATAGAAGACCCAAATAATAGAGCCGATAAGGTGATCCTCATTGATATATATCAAATTCAGTACCCTGATCATAATGAATACACTATTTCCATGCCCATGGAATAGCCATGAAAATTGGCCACGTATTAGGCCACAAATAAAACTTCAATGAATTCCAAAAACTAAAAATAGGACAGATTTTTCTAACAACAATGTAATCAAACTAGAATCTAATTACAAAAAGAAAACACAAACGGGCCTTTCTACCTCCCAATGTTAACATTTTTCTCTTAAACAACTCTTGAGTCAAAAAGGAACTAAATGGAAATTACAGAATTTCTAGAAATCAAGGGTAAGGGAAACTTTAGTCATCAGAACTTATGAAAATCATCTAAAACAGTGCTGAGAGAATACTTAATAATCTTAACCACCCAAATCAACTAAAAAAGACAATAAATTAACTAATTATACATTCCATTCAAAATAAAAACAGTATAACAAACCAAAGAAAAGAAATTAATGAAGATATTGGCAGAAATAAATAAAACAGAACTAGGAATATAACTGAACCAAAAAATTAATCTAAAAGATGGTTCTTGGTTGACAGGAGGAAGCAAAAATATTTACATAATTCCCTGTCTTAAGATTTTAAAAAAAGAAGTACAAATACAAATAGTTAAAATTGGTTAAGATGGATAGAAATGTAAGGACTCGTAAGAGAGTACTTTGCTCAATTTCATACAAACACACTGGAAAACCTAGATAAAATGGATAATTTTACCTAAACTGACCCCAGGAAAAAAGTACATAAAATTTAAACACATGGATTCCCATAGAAGAAATAGAAAAACTGTCAAAAAGTTACATTTTAACAAAGCACCAGGGCCTAATGGCTTCGGAGGAGAAATCTACTAAACCTCTGAACAGCAGATAATCCAATGGTAATCTGTTTCAGAACACAGAGAAGAAAGAAAACACATACAGTATGAAGTAAATGTAACATGACAGCACAAACTTTCAAATACTGCACAAAACGGAAAAGGAAATAGTTCGTGACAAAGCTAGTATATCCAGGGCTTCGAATCGCTTCGAATATTACAATACTGAAGAGGGAAAGACCTTCCTAACTATGTTCATAACCTAAGCCTTAAATTTGCATTTCTAACAAGTTCCTGGGAAGTTATACGTAAGAATCACCTGGGGATCTTGTTAAAATGTAGATTCTGATTCAGCATATCTGGGGTGGAAATGCAAATTCACAGCAGGGAATCTGTTTGAAATGCAAATTCTCAGTAGGGGTTCGAACCAGAACAAACTGGTTCAAAGCCCTGAGTATATCGTATCAGAGGGGGAAAGATAAAATATTCAATAAATGGTACTGGTCTGACTAAACAGCCAGTTCTTCAAAAATAAGTAAGTTGGGGCCATAATCCATATCACACAAAGTAAATTCCAAATGGATCAGAAATCTAAATTTTAAAATGAAATCAGAAAAATGGGTTTTAAAACAGAGGAGAATTTTACAATATTGAAGAGGGAAAGACCTTCCTAAGTATGTTCATAATCTAAAAGCCATAAAACAAGATAAATTTCACTACAAAAAAAAATTTTTTTTAAACGTTCTGAATGGCAAACTACATCATATGAGTCAAAGCACAAACGAAAACCTGAGAGAAAATATATGTGTGATGGTTAAGGTTGTGTGTCAATTTGGTTAAGCCATGATTCTCAGTGGTATGGCAGTTTTGATGTGATCACCTCCATGATGGGATCTGTTGTGAGCAGCCAATCAGTTGAAAGGGAGTTTCGTTGAGGGTGTGGCCTGCACCAAATGTAAGTGGACTTTCTGGCAAGGCCCGTGGACTTTTGCTTGCTCTGGATCTTGCAGCTGGCTCCTGTTTGTCTGACCTCTGGTTCCTGGGACTTGAGCTAGCAGCTTACCTGCGGGCTTGCCTGCTGATCTTGGGATTCATTGATCTTTGCAGCCTGTGAGCAAGAGCCCTGCTGTCTGACCTGCTGATCTTGGGTTCGCCAGCCCCTGTGGCCAGGTGAATCAGAAGCCTCCAGCCTGACCCATGGACTTGGGATGTTCCAGCCTCTACAACTGTGTAAGCCATTTCCTTGATACAAATCTCTCTCCCTCTCTCTCTCTATATGTGTGTGTATACGCTTTACTGGTTTGGCTTCTCTACAGGATCCAGCCTAAAACAATATGCAACTTATTTCATAGATATGTAATTGTAATATAATAAGGAACTTCTAGAAATCAACGTGAAGAAGATTAGAACTCTGTAGAAAAACGGGCAAAAGATATGTACAATTCGCAGAAACGAAAATACAAATAGTTCTAAGCATCCAAACATGAACTCTTTATGTATCTAACTGGCAACCAGACATTGAATAACACACTTTATTAATGAGTTTATGAGGAAACAGACATTACTGTACGTTGCTGGCAGGAAAGTAACCTCTTGGGAGAACAATTTTATAATATATATCAAAAATAAAAATACATATACACTTATACCCTCCAACTCCTCTTCTCAAAAATTATCTCACAGTTATACCTGCACAATGTAAAAATTTACATGTGCATAAGAGTAATAATAAAGATTTGGAAACAACTCAAATGTCCTCCAGTGGGCAACTAAGACCACTATGATTCATCCTAACCATAGAATATTGTGTACTGGTGAAAAAAAAATGGGGAAGCTTTCCATACACCGATATGGAAACATGGCTCAGATAGGCTGTGAAATAAAACAACAGATGAAGAATAATGTAAGCAGTACCGTGTAAGTATAAAAGGGAGGAGGAGAAAAAGAATACATGTTTTTATTTGCTTGCACATGCATACAGAAACTCTGAAAGAGAAGAGAAGATACTAATAACAATGTTTACCTCTTTAGGGAAAAGGGTGAGGAACTGGGAAGGGGGAACAGAGATTGGGGAGGAGTTTGCACTATTTACCTTTGTATATTTTTCTTAATAAACAAAAATTTTTTTACATAAGTGAAAATAAATTTGGATCACAAGTAAAATAAAGAAAATTGGACTATATAGTGAAAGTCCCAGATCCTAAAACAAGCCACTCCAATGAAAAAAATTTTCCCCAATATTGTATAAATCTAGGTTTTCTTTATTGCTTCACATAGCAGATCAATATTTGTTCTAAAACAAAGAGCAATTTTTCCACCTACTTATTGAAGTAAATTATACTTAGGATATTTTATAGACATTAACACACTTGCATCGTTTTCTCAAAGATTAATGTTTTTTAAAAATCATAGAAATTTGACCTTGATGTACTTTAACTGAAAACTTTTCCTTGTAAAATTGTTTGTCACTAATAAACCTTTTATATTTTTAAAACTAGACTTTGAGTTATTTTCTAACAGAATATTCCCTGCAAAGGAAGCCTTATGAAATTGTGTAGAACGTCTGCCAAGTTCAGACAGTACTCATTGCCGTCAAATCAATTCCAACTCATAGCGACCCTATAGGATAGAGCAGAACTGCCCCATAGGGTTTCCAAGGAGCAGCTGGTGGAGTTGAACTGCCGACCTTTTGGTTCGCAGCTGAGCATTTAACCACTGCGCCACCAGGGCTCCGTTAAGGCTGTAGAACTATGGAGATCACTGGATCTGGAGTTAAACCACATACGAAAACCTGGGAGAAAATATATGCAAATTATTTCCCAGATACGTAAAAAATATGATATGGAACTTCAAATTTTCAAGGAAAGTTCCTTAACTCTTCTTTCAGAGCCAACGTGAGTAAAATCAGGTTGAGACTTCCCTCAAGTCTTTACAGTTCTTCCTTCTAGCCAAATCCCACTGTCTATTGACTTGTTTACCTTAAAGCAAGATTTCTCAGTCTTTGCACTATTAATACTTTGGGTTTATTTGTCGTGGGGGGCTGTCCAGTGCATTGTACAATATTTAGAAGAATTGGTGACTTCTAACCACTAGATATCAGTGGCATCGCCCTTAGTTGGGACAACCAAAAACGCCTCCAGATATTGCCCAGTGTCCCCTTGAGGGTGGGGGTGGGGGTGGGGGGCAACACCTCTCCTGGTGGAGAACCACTGCCTGGTAGAAGAATCCTGGTGGAGAACCACTGCCTGGTAGAAGAATCCTGGTGGAGAACCACTGCCTGGTAGAAGAATCCTGGTGGAGAACCACTGCCTGGTAGAAGAATCCTGGTGGAGAACCACTGCCTGGTAGAAGAATCCTGGTGGAGAACCACTGCCTGGTAGAAGAATCCTCTGTGAGCGCTGGGACGGGTCCGAACATCTCACAGGCAGTTTAGCGGCCAATAAGGGATTCCTCACAAAACTTCAGAGTAAAGGCTTGCATGGAGAGCTTGCAGCTTCCATTTACTCTGTTGGGCATAGTCAGGACTCGGGAGATATAAACTCAAAGCTCTTACTATGGACCCTGTTTTCTCATCCCTTCTTCCCATGGGAACAAGTAACCCTTCTGTATTCACAGTCCCCGTCTTAAGTTTTTTCTTAGGAAATGCAGTTCTGCTTAACATTTTTAGCCACAGCCTTTTTTTTTCCCGTTACTATATTAGATGGTTTACAGATACATATATATATACAAAATGTATATGTTATGTATATATTTATGTTGTTGTTGTTGTTGGGGTTAGGTGCCACTGAGTCGATTCCAACTCATAGCAACCCTATACACAACAGAATGAAACACTGCCCAGTCCTGTGCCATCCTCACAATCATTGCTAATGCTTGAGCCCATTGCTGAAGCCACCGTGTCAATCCATCTTACTGAAGACCTTCCTCTTTTTCATTGACACTTTACCAAGTATGATGTCCTTCTCCAGGGACTGACCCCTCCTGACAAAATGTACAAAGTATGTAAGATGTAGTCTCGTTACCCTTGCTACTAAGGAGCATTCTGGTTGTACTTCTTCCAAGACAGATTTGTTCATTCTTTTGGCAGCCCGTGGTATATTCAATATTCTTCACCAACACCAAAATTCAAAAGTGTCAATTCTTCTCTGGTCTTCCTTATTCACTGTCCAGCTTTTGCATGCATATGATGCAATTAAAAATACCATGGCTTGGGACAGGTGCACCTTAGTCCTCAAGGTGACACCTTTGCTTTTTGACACTTTAAAGAGGTCTTTTGCAGCAGATTTGCCCAATGCAATGTGTCTTTTGACTTCTTAACTGCTGCTGCTTCCATGGGTGTTGATTGTGGATCCAAGTAAAATGAAATCCTTGACAACTTCAACCTTCTCTCCATTTATCATGAATGTTGCTTGTTGGTCCAGTTGTGAGAATTTTTGTTTTCTTTACGTTGAGGTGTAATCCATACACATACATATAGTCACTAATTATTCCTACTCTATAATTTTATATGTAATTAAACAATATTTCCATAGTATTCCTGATCAGGCATTTATAAACTGAGAGTCCGATGAATGAAGATCTTCCCCCAAACACCACACTAACAGAGATGAAGAACTGGAATCAAGTTCTAGCTCTGCCACTTACTAGCAACATGACCTTGGACAGATTACTTAATCTCTCTGAACTTCACTTACCTCAACTGTAAAATGCTTGTGACACTGTCTACCTCCTAAGGGTAAGAAGTAAATGACATAATTCATACAAATACCCTAGAGAACGCCTGTCCCAATATAACCTATCAATAAAGTAAAATGTAGCTGCAACTCCTCTTATTATTTTTCTTATTCTGACACTCTGAGAAGTGAGATGATATTATAGGTCTCCCTACCTCACAGAATTGCTATTTGAACGATGGAGTTATTGTGTAAAGAAAGTTAATCCTAAATACCAGAGGCCAAACAAATGTATGCTGTTAATGATGGTCCTTATCAGTTCACTAGAAAAGTCTACTTATATACATCAGCATTTTACACATTAAAACTATTTTCCTCAATTTTAAAAGGTTAAAGTTACAATGATTTTAATAAGGCAAAGGGATATTTTGGGTGTGATCTTCTGATACCATCATCTATTTGGGGAGCATTATATAATACTAACCTATCCTTAACCTTCATTTTTAAGATGATGTCAAATTATAACATAAGATGGCTGTGCTTATCTGCTTTCTGTCTCCTATAACAAAGAAATTAAATAAAAGGAATTATAACTCTAGTTCATTAAAAGCATGTATCAGCATCATGAGTAGCACGTCACATACCTATCTCATTGAAAACTCATGACCACTCTTACGTGCAAGTGCTAATATCCACATTCTAGAGACGATAAAATGACTGCTCAGTGAGTGACACTGAGTGAGAGGCGCACATAATCAGTAAGAGGGGGGCCAGGGGCTGAATCCAGATGTAAGCGATTCCATGGCCCACTGTCCTTCTACCTTCCCGTGTTGCCTTCTTGCCGAGAATTATGGAAAATGGAGTGGTGAAGATCAAAAGAAAAGCTCCTGCCTGCAAGAAAGTTTTAATCAGAATTCACAGACATGAAAGGATTTGGACTCTAACTTCTGGTAAAATGTGGCAAAAGTGAGTCCTTGTTATTCTCCTCTGTGGAATCCACTTAAAACAACAAAAGAATGAAAAACGGAAAAGAAAACTGCACCTTTTGCAGAACAAGGAAATAAGCAGACCAACTGCAGAAAATACCTGCCAAATACAGCGGAATTTGACGGAAATTCAGGGCAGACAGTAAGACCCTCTCAGAGGTCTTGCAAGGTGAGCGGCAGGGTCCCAGAAGACACAATGACGTTTTCCTGGAGCATTAAAGTGAGAGGACAGGGCAGGACCCAGGATGAGTGGAAAACGTTCCCATAGGGCCCTGGTTTGATGCCTGAGAACAGCAGGAGCTCTGGTGCTCAGAGAGGAGTCACTGATTCACATCATTGCCTTTGTGTGATCCACCTTCCTAACCGAGAGGAATCACTAGGACAAAGCAGAGAAGAGGAGGAAAGATAAGAATCAAAACCAAAACCCAACAAAACATGCTGCTGCAGACTCACCTGGACGGAAATGATACAGACTCACCTGAGAAGGAAATGATACAGACCCACCTGGATGGAAACGATACAGATCCACCTGAGAAGGAAATGATACAGACCCACCTGAGAAGGAAATGATACAGACCCACCTGGATGGAAATGATACAGACTCACCTGAGAAGGAATGAATACGCATTAGATCGGGCTTCTGGTTCTCGCAGCCTAACACGTCTTACACTCCAAACGGCCCTCCCAAGTAAAATAACTGAAATGCTGGATAAATTATGAAGACATAGTTTTAAATACATCCCTGAGCCGGCATGAAAGTAAAGAACACAAGAGTCCAGAAATGAAGGTTGATCAGAGACCGAGACTGGGGAACACTGAGGCTGACTGCGCACTGACGGCATCATGTCACGTAGACACTGAGCTTCTAATGCGGCAGCGATGAGGGCAGAAGGACTGTAGGTTAAGCCCAAGACCCACACAAGTGCAGAGTCTAATCAGAGGTTCTTACATAAACCTGAGACCCTAAATGACTACACCTCAGTATAAGCATCCTACAGGGAAACTCCTCAATGAAGGAGAAGTAACCCTGTCCTACAGACAGACACAAGAAGGAAACGTGCCTATTTTAAACTTGATGCTTAGTGGACACCCCCCCAGCACCCCCCCAAAAAAAAACCCTGCAGAATTCGCAAGCACAAAAGTTAGCCCTCCCACAGTTTTATGTTGAAAATTTTTTATTACCTGTGTGGTTCAAGAAACCCAAACAGAGTATTTAAGTTAAAGAGTTGCCGACTTCCAGACCACTTCACAGTGAATCATAACTAATGAAAATAGTAAAAATAAATGAATAAACAACGATTTGAAGTCTCGGGAAATTGTCCTAAGGACATATAGCAAATGAAGAACCGCTGATTCCAGAAAATCTACGAAATGTCTAAGAACGGTGAAAGTCTGTGGCTCTTGAGTCATGATCCACTCTCTGCTTCCACCCTCACCCCAGTTCAGTAGGAAAGAAGCTCCACTCCAGATGAATGTAGTCAAGAATATGAGGCTTTCTTCCCCCCAACTCTCATCAAGGGTTACAGAATTTCTCTGAGAGGTCTAGGTCTCCAGTATTTCCCTTAACCACACCCAATTAGTAGAGGCTAAGTTTCAGGCAAGTATGGCCAAGAGGTCAGCGACTCCTTTCCTCTACCCAGCCCCAACTTGTAGGTTGGAGGCTTTACCCAATTCACAGCATGTCAAGAATATTGGGGTCCCAATCACACTCATCCCAACTCACACATAGGGTGAGGTTCCATGCTGGGAGAGGCAAGCCAAGAAAATCAGACTAGAGCCCATACCTGGCACACTGCTTATAAAGCAAGGATGACCTCCAAGACACTTGGACCACTGTCCCCAGTCCCAGCTTTAGAATAGTGACTCAGAGATTTTTCCCAGAGGGGGAAGCAGGCCATAGAACAGAGTGCTCCACAGTTCTCCCCAGAGGAACTAATTATATTTACAATAAAATATAAGAAATTTAAGTCTAAAAGCTCTTTCAAAAACAATGTTAAGTGAAAGAAACTGGTCACAAAGACCACATAGTGCATGATTCCATTTATATCAAATGTACCAGTACCAATCAGTTGCCATCAACTCAATTCCGACTCATGGTGACCCCATGTGTGTCAGAGTAGAACTGTGCTCCACAGGGTTTTCAATGGCTGGTTTTCTGGAAACGGATTTCCAGGTCTGTCTTCCAGGTGGACTTGAACCACCAACCTTTTGGTTAGCAGCCAAGCACTTTAACCATCTGCAACACCCAGTAACTGCACATAAAATGTACAGAAGAGGCAAATCTATAGAGATGGAAGGTAGATTACTCGGGCGAAAATGGAGAGTGACTGCTAATGGGTACAAGGTTCCCTTTTAAGGTGATGAAAATGTCATGAAATTGATTGTGTTGATGGTTGCACAACTCCATATAGTAATATGAATATACTAAAAACCACTGAATTGTACACGTAAGTGGGTGAATTGTACACTATATGAATTATATCTTAACAATGATGTTACATTAAAAAAATAATAATAATAAAATTACTCTCCAGTTGGTTTTGCCAACCTGACACCTGGAAGAAGCAAACTTACAAGTTGATACTAAAATTAACATGAAAAAAAAGAATGAAGGCATTTGTAAAGATAAGCAAGGTGCTGAAACTTGCCTGCCAGATAGCAAAATGTATTATGAATGAGAATTGACTATGAGTCAGAATTGACTCAAGAGCGACAGGTTTTATAGCAATTAAAGCAGTGTAGCATTGGCACAAGCATAGAAAAACAGATCAATGGAAAAGTAAGCCAGTAACCAAACCAAAAACCAAACCCAATGCTGTCAAGTCGATTCCAACTCATAGCAACCTTATAGGACAGAGTAGAACTGCCCCATAGGGTTTCCAAGCAGCACCTGGTGGATTCGAACTGCCGACCTTTTGGTTAGTAGCCATAGCTCTTAACCGCTGATCCATGCATATGTGGAAATAGGCAATGCTGAGCAATGAAAAAAAATTAAATTATTTAACAAATGGTGCTACGTAAACTGGTTATACATACAGAAAAAAAATAAAATTGGTCCCTAACTTACACAAAAATAATTTCTAAGCATATGTAAAGATATAAATGTTGTTGTTGTTGTGATTGTTAGGTGCCATCGAGTCAACTTTTGATTCACAGTGACCCAATGTAACAGAGTAGAACTGCCGCATAGGGTTTTCTAGGCTATAATCTTCACGGAAGCAGACTGCCAGGTCTTCCTCCCATGGAGCGCTGGGTGGGCTCAAATTGTCAATCTTTCGGTTAGTAGCCAAGCCCTTAACTGTTGTGCCACCTGGGCTCCTTAAAGACATAAACGAGAAGGGTAAAATTTTAAAACATTTAGAAGCCAATATTGAAGAATCTTTGGATGTGTTATCAAAAGGGATCAGTCTCTGGAAAAGGACATCATGCTTGGTAAGGGTGAGCAAAAAAGAGGAAGACCCTCAACAGGATGGATTGACACAGTGGCTGCAACAATGGGCTCACGCATAACAACGACTCTGAGGATGGTGCAGGACCGGGCAGTGTTTCGTTCTGTTGTACGTAGGGTCGCTATCAGTCAGAATCGACTTGATGGCACCTAACAACAGCAACAGAAGAATCTATTTATAAACTTAGGTTAGGAAACAATTTCTTAAATAAAATACAGAAAAAAAAGATTGATATATCTGACTACACTAAATTAGGAATTTTTTATTTAGCAAGATAATCAGACAAGAATGAAAAGATGAGAAGGCCAGTAACAAACTGGGGCAAGATATTTGCAGTAAAGAATTAGTGTTCAGAATATTAGTTTTTCAATAGAAATTTAGAATACTAATTAGAGTACCAATTTTCCAATAGAAAAATGGACAAAGCATATGAGCAGGCATTACACAAAAGAAGAAATATAAACAACTATTTAGATAAATGAATACATGTCCAACTTCATTACTTATCAGGAAAATTTAAATTAAAAGTACAATGAAATAACATTTCATAGTACCCAGAGTGGCAAAAATTTTTAATTCTGCCAATACCAAGTGTTGACAATGACGTGGAGCAACAGGAACTCTCACTCACTGCTGGTGAGGTTACAGTTTGGTACAAACATTCTGGAAAACTGTTTAGCATTACTTAGTAACGTTCAAAGTTGGCATACTCTACGACCCAGTAATTCTCCTCCTAGGTATACAAACGGGGAATCTCTAGCAAGGTTTTTTTTTTTTTTTTTTTTTTTTTTTTTGCATATAGAGACATAAAAAAATGTTCATGGAGGTATTGTTCGTAGTAACAAAAACAAAACACTCTAAATGTCCATTCATTGTGGAATGAATAAATAAATAGTGGTTTATTTACACGACATAATCCTAAAATTAATAAACTACAGTTATAGGTATCAATGTGGGGATATATCAAAACAATAGAGTTGAGTGAAAGAAGCAAGTCACACAAGCATATATTTAGTATGACTGCATTTATGTAAAGTTAAAAAACAGACAATACTGAACAACATATTGTTTGGGGGAAATATTTATGCATTCTAAAACTATAAAAGCAAGCAAGGAAATGATAACCACAAAATCCAGGAGAATGGGTCCTCAGAGAGAAGGAGAGGGTGTGATCAGCAAACGCATCACAGGGAGGTTCCAATGTTCTAAAAATGATTGTTTCTGCAGCTGGCTAATAGGCGTTTTACTTGCATGGTATTATTTTTTAACTCTACACATGCAGGTTGGTCACAAGTCACTAGAAAAGTGGTGTTGCTTTACAGAGGACCACACTGACCTTGTACACACTTTGGAGATCAGAACACCAGAAATTTAAAGGCTACGCCCATGGGAACAGAAAACACAGTTGCTTTAATGAGAGGAGTCCCAGGATGGTGCAAACAGTTAGCACCCTAGGCTGCTAATCAAAACGTTGCAAGTTCAAGTCCACCCAGAGATGCTTGGAAGAAAGGCCTGGCAAACTATGTCCCCAACCCCAGTGAAAAATCAGTCATTAAAACCCTGTGGAGCACAGTTCTACTGTGACACACCTGGGGTCTCCATAGTTGGAATCAACTCAATGGCAACTGGTCTTAATGAGAGGAATTTGGAGACTCCAAACTGAAGTGACACACTGCATAATCTCAGTCCTCTAACCCTGTACCCACATTTTAAACGAGAAAATCAAAGACTCAGACAAAACCATCTCCATCAAAGGATGAATAATAATTATAAATGAAACTGCATGAGTCATTGCATAAATATTCCCCAAGAAACTGGAAAAATGCTGCAAGAACAAAAAGTCAATGAATAATACAATTCCGAAGATGAATTACTCTAGAAAACAGACAGAAAAAGAGCATTTAGACACATTGCCTTTTATTTTCAAATAATGAGAACATAAACTCCTTGATTAAAAAATTTAAATAACAGATATAAGAGACAAAAGAAAATAGAAGACAACAGACTCTGATGAACAGTTAGCTGTCAGCTCTCTGGAAGGAAAAAGATAATAGCTTAGCACTTGATAGTACGGAAAATTCATGAGCCTTGGGCGAGACAGGTTTGAATTTGAATCTCGGCATTCCCATCTACTAGTTCTGTGACCCTGAGTAACTGAAATCTGTCTCTGAACCCGTTTCCTCAACTATAACATCAAGATAACAGTATCTACCTCATTGGGTTGTTAAGGGAATTAAACAAGAGAATAACCCAGCATAGTAATGGGCTCATAGGACGCACTCAATAAAAGTCTCTCTTTTTATCTGTCTGTTCACCTCTGTTTGTCCCTGCCTTATTCTGTCTCTCTCCATCCGTCTTTCAGTCTCTTAATTTTTTCTTCTTAGTAAAAATTACACCCAACTCTTGGTTATCTGTGATAACAGGAAGAAGACAAATGTAAAGATTTTAAACCCAAAAGACTCCCTAAAACCATTCATTTTAATCTTCTTTCCCAGCCAGAATTTTTTCCACAGTTCATAACACACAAGCTGACATACAAAACTCTGATGTTCTTCAATGGGAAGAAAGAAAACAAAATTTATTTCTGTAAATAAGAGCCCATACACTTGATTAAATCCCCTTTATTCTAAAATAACTGAGTAAATGTGACTCATTTGTACGAGCTCCAAACACAGCACTAATAATGTAACTAGGTGAGTAAAGCAAGAAGGGGGTGGAAAACATACTGTTTGATATATCGTTATCGAAAATGGACCACTGACTTCACTGCTTGGGTCATTTTCTCCTTGTTATGCTATCCAGTAGAACTTTCTGTGATGAAAGAAATGTTCTCTATCTGTGCCATCCAATATGGTAGCCGAATATCCACGCGTGGCTACTGAGCACTGGAAATGTGGCTAGTTTAATAAAGAACAACCATATTTTTACGCAAATAATGTTTGCCTTCTATGTTAGTTTGCCAACCGCGCCCTCCCCTCACAAGGTATTTTCATAAGCAACTGCTATGCCCATTTTTTTTTTTTTTTCACATTTCTGTAAAAAAGACAAAACAAACAAACAAAAAAACCTCGCTGGGGGAAGGCAGGGTTGACAAACAAAGAAGGGGCACATTATTTGTGTAAAAATACGGCAATGTTTTTATTTTAATTAATTTAAATGTAAATAGTCATATGTGGCTAGTGGGTACCATATTGGACAGCACAGCTCTAGGCTAATTAAGTCATTTTATCTAGTAAGTGGAAATCATTGCATCTGGACTCATTTTCTCCGTCTCAACAAGTCTTTTCTCATTAAAAGAGTGATTATGTCCCCTCTTCAGATAAGACCAACTCACAACAGTGGAAGGTCTCAGTTTCAATTCCTCTCTCTACTTCTGCCCATAGAGGGGCCAGTAAAATGGCCAAAGATGGAGGTAGTGTCAGTGAGCAAGGCTAGATCATCAACTGGTTAACCTGCCCAATACATTTTAATGTATCTCCATGCTTTGCACTATATGGTGCAAGACATTCTCAGGGACATCGGCTCACCAGACCCAAAGGGTGTTTCCTAAGCTGTTTCTTATAACGTCCCTCTACAAAGGCTCCTGACTCACCCTATAGTGCAAATCTTTGGGGGCTGTTATCATTCAGTCTAGGTTCAAAACTCTCTTGGGTCTGGAAGGAAATATTTGCATTTCAAAGGAAAGAATGAACTGCAAATCCTGGATGTTTTTTTCTCTCAGCCGTGATTTTACTACTGGACAGCTGTAAACTCCAGAACGTGCTCGCGGCAAATACTTGAGCACAGGTATCTAGGCTGCCATCTAAGTGCATAGCTGTGACCCCTTCGCCAGCAGTCAAACTGGAAATAGGAACAATGATCTCTTGTGAAACTGAGGCCCAGGACTCAGGCCTGACAGGAACACCCTGAGGCTCCTAGGAGGTAAACAACACTGATTAACTCCCTAACCTGGGTTAATGCTCCCTAACTGCTGACCGCCAAGACCTTGTGTTATCCCTTCCCAACCATGGAGCCCTGGTGGCGCAGTAGTTAAGAGCTTGGCTACTAACCAAAAGGTTGACAGTTCAAATCGACCAGCCACTCCTTGGAAACCCTATGTGGGCAGTTCTATTCTGTCCTACAGAGTTGCTATAAGTTGCAATCGATTCGACGGCAACAGGTTTGGTTTTGGTTTGGTTTCCAAACTGTGGTATGTGCCACTCACAACTCGCATATGGCCCTTGGTTGTACATCATCCTTCTGTGGGTGAATATTTTATTATGGGATTTAAAGCAAATGCTCCATAAAGAAAGAGACCATCCTATGCTGTTTATTCACAGTGTCCAGCTGTCCCCTTGTACAGAGTAAGTGCTCATTAGATATCTGTCAATTATGTTAAGAGAGCCAGCCATAATCAGGATAAACAGAACTCTAACCATGCCATATTACTCTTAGATGTTTTGAAAGATACTTGTAATATGTTTTTAAACCGTAATGTTTAATTTACACGGGTCCTTTAAATTATTGCCACCCTTACCAACTGCTGTCAAGCTGATTCCGACTCATAGCGACCCTATAGGACAGAGTAGAACTGTCCCACAGGGGTTCCAAGGACCAGCTGGTGGATTCGAACTGCCGACTTTTTGGTTAGCACTGTGCCACCAGGGTTCCATTGCCACCCTTAGTGAAAATGATATCAGAACCACAGCTTCTCTCCCAGGAAATATTTCTTCCAATGTTTTTTTCTTTCTCAAACTAAAATTCGATATACATATATATTATTTAAACTAGTGTTATAAAAATATACAGTCTATGCCCTTAATTAGATGTATATGTGTGTATATACATATATATATATGTATAATACATATACATTACATAGGAATATGTTGTTGTTGTTGTTAACTGCCGACAAGTCAATTCCAACTCATGAAGACCCCATGTATGCAGAGTAGAACTGCTCCACAGGGTTTCCAGGCTGCAACCTTTGAGAAGCGGATTGCCAGGCCTGTCTTCTGAGGCGCCTCTAGGTGGGTTTGAGCAGACAACCTTTTGGCTAGTAGTAGAGCACTTAACTGTTTGCACCACCCAGGGACTCAAGAATATTACAGTATATTCCTAATTCTTACTTACATAAATATTTCCCCAAATTCATTTCATATTAACTTTCTTTCCCTATAAACTAATCTCTAGTTAATGACTTTACGAATTCCATTTCATTGCTTAATGTCAGGTTAGACTAAATCAGATCTATTCAGAGTTTTTCATGTGGCTGTAGTTGGTATAGAGGGTAGCTACAGGAAGGTAATGTCAGACCTTGGAATGAGTGTAACATCTCAGGTTTGTATTAATTGAGGAGATTGGCAATGGACAGAAGACTCTAACGGGCCTGGGTTTTCCACCTTCAGGCAGGAAAAAGCAAGGCTTTGTGAGGATCCCATTAAGGGAGTAGAGTGTATTTTTATAACACTAGTTTAAACAGCTGAATAAACCTAAAGAAAGGAGTACGATATATACAGAGTCTAGGAAGTGCGTCATTAAAGAGCAAGAATGTCACGGTGGTTACCTGGCAGGTGAGAATGTTCTGGTTACTAAAGGGATAAAGGGACTTGCTCTGCTATGTGGCAAAAATGGTCTGCAGGCTTATCTGTGGCCAGGATACAACACCCCTCACCGTCTATTCCTTCTGAGTCTCCTCACGAATAAACCTTCTGGTTACAAATTCCGTATACCCATTATCTTAATACCAGGAAGAATTTCCTTGGGTGGTGGGCACCATTATTATTTATGGTGGGCACCATAAATAATTTCAGGAAATGAAATTTTAATTAATAAATTAACAAATCAATTCTCTGCTCTAAACATGAATCAGTTCCCTGAGCCTCGCCAAGTCTGGGGCACTGACAAGTTCCTGGGCCCAGGAAACCCCAAAAGTCAAACCTGGGATTGCCCACCACAGTTCTGATGTTGCAAACCTGCCCTAACGAGCCAGCCAGCCTCACTTTAATGTTTTCAACTCATTCTCTTTACTGTCAACATTCTGTGTCTGAAAATGCCTTGACAACTACCCTTCCGGTCACTCAATTGGTGGAAATATCCTTTTCTCTCTAAGAAGCTAAAGAAGCAGGGGAAGATGGATATTCGCTAACGACCGATAAATGTCAAGTGGAAACTTCTTGTTTCTTGACTCTGCGGATAACTGCTATATCCCTTATATTTGCCTTTGAAGCAAAAGTCTTCTGAATCAAATACATGAAGCCTATAGAGACCTGAGTGATGAGGCTGACTATGTTTAAGGGCTACACAGACATGATTTGAATTCGAGATCCACCATTTACATTCATTAGCCATACGAGATTAGACAAATCCTTCACCTCTCTTACCTTCAATGCCCTTATCTGAAAAAAGAATAATATAACATCACAAGATTATTATGAGAATTCAAGGAGACAATATATATTTAAGTGTCTGGCACTTAATGGATATTCAGAATTATTCATTTCTTTTCTCTCAATGTAATCTTCTCTGGCTAATAGCTTTGGTATTCAGGAACATTTGCAGGACTTGTAATATCTTCCTGAAAGGACTCACTGCAATTACTAAATTCCAGCTGCTTCTTCCTAAAATTGCAAACCATAAGTTTACGGTCCTATGTTCAATATTAGTTCTATTCTTATTATTAGCTGTAACTCTAAAAAGCATGGGTTTTATTATTACTTATAATGAAAACTTTTTCTTACAATTCTTTAAGGGGAACTTGGATTTCTTACATACTGTTGTGGATTGAATTGTGTCCCCCTTCCCCCAAAATATATGCTGAAATCCTAACCCCTGTACCTGTAAATGCAGTTCAAATCCACCAGCTGCTCCTTGGAAACCCTATGGGGCAGTTCTACTCTGTCCTACAGGGTCGCTGAGTCAGAATCGACTCAATGGCAACTGGTTTTTTGGGGGTACCTGTAAACATTACCCTGTTTTGAAATAAATGTTTTCTTTGTTGTTAATTAGGTCATATCCTGGTAGGACAGGTCCTAAACCTAATCATTTCTGAGTTATAAAAAGAACAGAATAGACACACACACCCACATACACAAAGGGAAGAGCGTTGCCAAGGAACACTAAGGAACTCCTGGGCCTACAAAAAGGAAGGATCTTTCCTTAGAGCAATGCTCAGATTTGGACTTCTAGCCTCCAGAACTCTGAGAAAATAAATTTCTGTTATGTAAAGTCACCCACTTGTGGTATTTTTTGTTGCAACAGTACTAGGTAACTAGGACACATGCCTAGTCTACGTGAAGACATCAAACGTGGGGCTGGACACAAAGCTAACCCTCTTCTTTTACAATGAGAAGCATAATAAACATGTTATCCTCAGGATAGGTTGCCTGTTGTTGAATATATATTGTTAAGTCTAAGATTCAATAGGTTTTTAGTAGTCCAGGAGAAAGCTGAAAAAGGCACGTTCAACTGACCTAGGAAACAAAGCATTTTACCACCCACCCATATTTATTACAATATTTCCCTACTGATTGCCTCTACCTGGAACCTGTCCTCTAGCCTTGATCCTGGATGGTCAATACCAAGCTCTTGATTTACAGCCAGCATCCTTGAACAGAAAAGACTGCAGTGTGCAGAACGAATAACAGTGACAAGCAGATAAACACAAGCACAAGATCTGAGAAAAAATAGTCAGAATGGAAAGAAATTGTATTCTGGGCAAGCAAATCCTTTTCTTACATTAATTTTAGATTTCATCAAGCCTTGTCCATCCCTGCTGCCAGCTATGTTTTTGCTGAGTAAAGCACTAGGATTTGCAGGAAAAGGCATTAAGCATTTTACAAGGTAAAGACATGTCGGCAGCCCAAAGTATTCTTAACCTATCTGGGAACCAGAAGAGTCAGACTCGAAGGTTTTATTTACCCGAGGTTGGCTAAATCAGTCTTATGCCAGAATCCCAAAGAGATGTAAATGGAAACATTAACGACAAATGATGCATAACCTTAAAAAAAAAAAAAACCTAACCCAGGGGTTTAACTCAACTAAATTTGCCCTGAACCCCAGTTCCATCACCAGTAACAGTCAAAAGCACCCCCTCAAAATCTGCAAGCTTCCAGTTCATTTCCCCCTGTTTCTGTCTGTCTCTGAACAACCAGTTCTCTTTAATCCCAGAGCACCATCAGTCCTTTTACCAGTATCTAGTAGGAAGCCACCACTCAGATCAAGACTTTCATGACTTGGGAAGGCTTCCCTGAAGATTTGGGGTGACACGTGGAGAGGGGTTATCTCACAAAGCTCATATCCTTCCAGAATCTCCTACTTTCACTTTAAAGGTCTCTGGGGCAACCAACAGAAATCTCTTCCATCATTCACACAAACCAGATTCAGAACACACCTTGGCCCCTTGAAAGAGATGGGGGTGACACAAGTGTTACCCTAAGCACTTTTAAAAGTGCTTCCCATCAAAGACATCTCTTCCTATCTCAAGAGAATTCCAGTGAGTATGCTTTTCGTCCGCTCATTACACCATGACATTCAAAATGGCGATCTCAGCTAGAGTTGGTGCCCAACACGTGTGGGTGTTCGTTAAGTGCCAACCACTTTATGTTTACCTCCTTCATTCCTCATGAAGCAGATCTACTCACAGGTACAGTCTGCATCATACAGAATAGGAAACTGAGGTTCAAAGAGGTTTAATAACACTTCAGGTCTCAAAGCTAGTGAGTGACAGAAGTGGGGTTTTAACTCAACTCTGATTGACAGCAAAACCTAAGATTAGCCCCCACCCTCCAACTGCCTCCACACTTACCTTCTTCTCAAAGAGCCCTCAGTCAACCAGTTAAGGGTCAGTGTGTCCAGCTGTGGAATACACTGAGGAGCTGGAAGGTAACAGGAAGTTCAAGCCATAGCAACAGAGAGATCTTCTCTCGGCCCTCTTTTCTCTCTCTACAGAGAAAACCCAAACTCCGAGGGCCTTCTCTCAGTAACTCTGCTTTTGTGCTGTGAAAAGTTTGCAGGCTACACCACAGAAGGTCAGGAAAAGCCTACATTCCACTGATTTTGCAGTTAACAAAAAGCAAGGAAGTTGTTTTGGGCATTTTTTTCCTTGGAGGCAGAAAGTAAAATAAAAAAGAGTAGGAACTTCATCCACGCAGATACCATTTTAAATCTCCATTTTATTTCCTCCATTTCTGAGATCCTAAGCCAACGGGCTAACCAGCCCATTTTAATTCCACATTTATGCTGACATTTCCCATTTGCAAAAATCATAGAGGACATATTTACAAATTCAACAGAGAAGGCAGGAAAAACTTTTCATGTTCAGCCTAACCTACTTCCCACAGCTTCTTTAAATATTTCTTTCTTCAAAGGAGCAGACGTTTGCTGCAACCCTGCACAAAGGTTGGGAAGGCAAATCACTATCATGTTTTGAAAGTGTCTACTTTGGAATTCCCTTTTGTGTTAGTTCGTATGTTCCCACCAAATTTCTCTCTCTCTCTCTCTCTCTCTCTCTCTCTCTCTCTCTCTCTGTGTGTGTGTGTGTGTGTGTGTGTGTGTGTGTGTGTGTGTGTGTGTGTGTGTGTGTGTGTGTGTGTGTGTGTGTGTGTGTGTGTGTGTGTGTGTGTGTGTGTGTGTGTGTGTGTGTGTGTGTGTGTGTGTGTGTGTGTGTGTGTGTGTGTGTGTGTGTGTGTGTGTGTGTGTGTGTGTGTGTGTGTGTATGTTGGGAGGGTGGAGAGAGACAGAGCCAGAGAAGGGAAAACATTATCTGTTAGAGAAAATGGGTCCCCCTAGTGGCTCGGATGTGCAAAACACTTAAGAAGTAGCATCACCCAGCAGCCAGCCTGACTCCCGTAAGCACTGTCTCTAGAAAGTATGGAAAAGTGTAACTGCCCATCAACAGGGAAAGTGATCACTTACAGGGCAAGCATACAATGAGTCCTACGTATTCAGCACAAATAAATGAATCAGAGCTTTATATACAGGCATGGAACAATGTCAACAATATATTTTTTTTTTAAAAAGTTATGAAAAAAGACCAGACTTACTGGCCTGACAGAGACTGGAGAAACCACCAGAGTACGGCCCCCAGACACCCTTTTAGTTCGGTAATGAAGTTACTCCCGCGGTTCACCCTTCAACCAAAGATTAGACAGGTCTATAAAACAAAATGAGACTAATGGGGCACAACAGTCCAGGATAAGGCCTAGAAGGCAGGAGAGAACAGGAAAGTTGGTAACGGGGAACCCAAGGTTGAGAAAGGAGTGTGTTGACATGTCGTGGGGTTGTTAACCGACGTCATAAAACAATATGTGTACTAACTGTTTAATGAGAAACTATTTGTTCTGTAAACTTTTATCTAAAGTACAATAAAAAAATTTTAAAAAAAGTTATAAAGCAGTGTGGATAGTATAATCCCATAATTTAAAATTCCTATAGGATACATGTCTGTAAATTTTGTTATAATACACAAGCATTACATTATTCAAAAATAAACACAACAAACCCATTGCCATTGAGTTGATTCCAACTCCTGCTGACCCCACGTGTTAGAGAGTAGAACTGCTCCATAGGGTTTTCTTAGCTGTAATCTTTATGGAAATAGATTTCCAGGCCTTTCTTCTGCAGCACTGCTGGGTGGGTTTGAACCACCAACCTTCAGCTTGGTAGTCAAGCGCAAACCGCTTGCTTCACCCAAGGACGTTGCATTACATTAGATTATATGTAAGTGCGTCATGTGGTCTATGGCAAGTAAAGAGATTTGGAAGGTGGGAACAGTGTCTGAGTGGGTGGGAGTACAGGTGTGTTTTGTTTTCTTCTTTTGGCTTATCTGCATTTTCAGTTCACGCTATAATGAACACATATTGTTCTTTTAAAGTATTTTTAGAGTTATCTTTAAGTGAAAAGATCTGCATACATGGGGGATCCTGTGAATTTGCAGCAGCAACCTTAAGTCAACTGAGAGCACCTTCTTCAAGGGGTAGGTCTGACAAGGCTGAGTGCAAACAGGCTGAGATTCCCACACTAGGCAGAAGCCTTCCTCTCAGTACCCCGCCAGTTAGGGGTGTATCACCTTGATACCCACATGGATTATATTCCTACACAGCCAGCAGCAGGCGTGAGCTCCAATGGCCAGGGGGAGCAGCAGTCTGGAACTCTGGGGCACCCATCTCAGGCTCGTAACTAATTTTTTCTGAGGCTTTAGGCAAAGGCCTTTACCCCTCAGCTGCTCTGTGAACACACGAGCCAGGCCATATGGGAACATCAACAGAAGCCAGACACCACAAGAATGAAGCCCAACGTCCTAGACAAGAAGTGCACACACTCTTCCTACATTGCTCCAGTTACCTACTGTTGCATAACACACCACTCTAAAAATGATGCCCTAAAACAGCAACCATCTTATGATACTCCCAGATGCTGTGTGTCAGGAATTTGAGCAGAACATAGCAGCGATGGTTTGTCTCTCCACTCGACCATGTCCAGAGGCAGCTGGGAAGACTCAAAGGTTGGGGTATGACATCATCTGTAAGTCACTTCATTCACATGTCTGGTGCCTGGGTTGAGATGACTCAAAAGCTGAGCTCCACTGGGATTGTCAACCTAAGTACCTCCAACACGTGGCTTCTCCATGTGACTTGTGCTTCTCACAGCATGGTGACCGGGATCCGTGATGGAGTGTCACAAGGACAAGCAACCCAAGAAAACCAGGCAACAGCTGCATGACCTTTTATGACCTAGCCTTGGGACTTACCTAGCACCACTTCCATCATATTCTATTAGTCAAAAGACTCACAAGCTCACCTAGATTTAGGAGGAGAGGACGTAAAGACTCCATCTCTTGAAGGGAAGATTGTCCACAAATTTGCAGCCATTTTTCAAAACCACCACACACATTTGTTAAGTTTCTGCTTAGTGAGAGCCATTGGTGCTGGCACCACAAAGGAAAAAAAAAAAAAAAAAAAAGAGCACCATCCCGGGTCAAAAGGGCACTGCCCTCTTTCTCCAAAACTCACCATCTCAGAAATTCATTTTTCTCTCTGCAAGATGGAAACAGTAATATTAAGCTCTATCATATAAAACAGCCAATACACGGCCTTCTCTGACTTAAACAAAAAAAAAAGGTAACCGGTACAACCTAATACTTGCCCTAAATGTGTCACAGAAACATAAAGCTAAAAAGTGATGGAAGATAAAATGTTTTCAGGAGAGGAAGAAAAAGGGTTTAATGCTCTTATTTCCTGAGCTGTCTAGCATGGTTTTTGTAACACTTCCACTAAATTTAAAGAGAAATTGATAGTCCAGGCTGGTCCTTTTCTTTAATTGTTGTTGTTGTTGTTAGGTGTCGTCAAGTCGGTTCCGACCCATAGTGACCCCATGTACGACAGAACAAAACAATGCCCAGTCCTGCGCCATCTTCACAGTCCTTGTTATGTTTGAGCCCATTGTGGCAGCCACTGTGTCAATCCATCTCGTTGAGGGTCTTCCTCTTTTTCGTTGACCCTCCACTTTACCAAGCGTGATGTCTTTCTCCAGGAACTGGTCGCTCCTGATAACATGTTCAAAGTATGTGAGAGGAAGTCTCCCCATCTTTGCTTCTAATGAGCATTCTGGCTGTACTTCCAAGACAGATTTGTTCCTTCTTCTGTCAGTCCGTGGTCTATTCAATATTCTTCACCAACACCATAATTCAAAGGCATGAATTCTTCTTCAGTCTTCTTTATTCATTGTCCAGCTTTTGCATGCATATGAGGTGACTCAAAACATCCTTTAAATAAAAAATAAATTAATCAAATAATCATAATTTCTCATCTATTGCCAGGAGCCATACAAGAGAATGAACAAACCAAATATTAACAATACCTACTTGTACCTTTTGAAAAATTGCCTTTGAGAGGTTGCATACTTAATCCATTGCTCAAAATATGTTTTCACGTTGGGACAAATTTTGGAATTTGTCATCAGACCCAATTTTAGGGCCATTCAAGTGAGAGATCAGTTATGATTATGGTTCTATTGATATGATTATGGTTAGATACCAGTACATAATGTTAAACTTCTTTTCTAAAACCTCCTTGGGAGTACCTTTATAGTACTATAACAATGTTTATATTTTATTAGCCAGATTCTGGATCTTTGTCAATTTTATATTATATTTGAGTAATGTTCTTCTACCAAATGTTACACTATACTAGTATGCAGCATCCTCTGTATTCAGTGGGTTGCTTCCACTAATTACTCATTAAACTATGTTGGTGGTCATTAAACACCATCTGTACTTAAAATCAATCAAGTTTTCTTCTGTTGTAGATACATGAAGACTGAAACAGTTGTGTGGTATAAGGAGATAATAACATATAATAGAGATGGAGCCCTGGTGGCGCAGCGGTTAAGCATTTGGCTGCTAACCAGAAGGTCAGCAGTTCAAATCCACCAGGCGCTCCTTGGATACTCTGTGGGGCAGTTCTACTCTGTCCTATTGGGTCGCTATGAGTCAGAATCAACTTGACAGCAACAGGTTTTTGATCTACTATAGAGAGAGAGGTACATATAGACCCTTGGAAGACTCGATCAAGGCAAGAAATTCGTTACTGGCCAAAACTACAAGGGTAAGAAAGGTGGAACAAGAGGCAAATTACCAAGAGGTGACCAGCCACGAAATGTAACTGCTCTGGCTCTTGACTAGCTCTAAAATGGAGTCTGACGACGAAACTCAAGAGTTGGAACTTCCGAACATGTTTTGAGCAACAGATTAAGTAGGCAGCCTCTCAAAGGCGATTTTTCAGAAGATACAAGCCAGTATTATTAAAACTTGGTTTCTGCATTCTCCTGTACGGCTCAGAATCAGCCGGATTACTGCACTGGCAGGGTAGTTAGCATCCATGTGCAAAATAGTCAGTGCCTAAATAAAGTCAATTAGCACAGCAATTGGAATAGTGTGTGTACCAAGGCAGCTGTGAGGAACAAGAAAGAATTCTGTCCTTGGAGCTGAAGACCCAGATTTGAACTCACTAGCTGAGTGGCCAACTTGTCCCATTTTGCCTGGGACTGTCACGATTTTAGGGGGCCCCAGTGGCACAGAAGTTAACGTGCTGGACTGCTAACTGAAATGTCGGCAGTTCGAAAGGCTCCGCAGGAGAAAGATGCGGCAGTCTGCTTCCAAAGAGATTTACGGCCTTGGAAACCCTAAAGGGATGCTATGAGTCAGAATCAACTCGACAGCAGTGGGTTTGGGTTTTGGGTCACAGTTTTAAAACAGAAAGTCCCACATCCCAGGAATTCCCTCAGTCCCAGGAAAACAGGGACAGTTTGTTAGCCTACTTACTAGGCAGCCTGGGGTGAACCATTTTTCCCTTACCGAATTCAGCTTCTTCAACTACAATATGATAAAGATGAAAACTAACCTGTACGCTTGCTGTGATAATAGGGGAAATGGTGTTTCAAAGCACACTTTTCAATGTCTATGAGCCTTTTGTTTCCTGACCCGAGGGCACCTCAGCACCTGCCCAGACCTCTAGTGATCTTGCGGTCCTGGTCACCAGCCTTTCATTAAAGAAATTCCACCATAAGTAAGAGAAAGATGCTGTTGCTTCTCTTTCTTCCACAGGAACCCTGATTGCTGCCCAAAGTCAGAGGAACCCACTGGACCTAGATCGCAGGAAGGGCAATTTGGAGGAGCCTCACATTTTAAAAAGCCCCTCACCCCCCGTTTCCAATGAGGATTTCGTTTGCACACTAACATCTTTCATTTTAGAACTGAACTCCCCCTTTCTTCCCACCCCAAGCAAAGAGTAATCGGAGGAGGGGCTCAGGGAGAAGCACGGAAGCCCTGTGTTCAACAAACTTTGAAAATGTTTGCCTTCCAAGAGCTATCAGACGCATGTCTTCTGCCTAAACGCAAATCTGCAATTGGAGAAGAAAATGCTTTTAGACTATTACGCCAGTAAAGAAGACACTAAGCCGCTGCACTCAGACAGCTGAGCAGTAATAATAATGGTATTTTTCCAGCCTATCATTTAATTAAAAGTTGCCAGAATTAGCATATGCGCCCTCTTTGGGCTCAGTAGCTGGCTGAGCCCCTCCTTCACCCTTGCTTCCACCTCACATCCCCTCACCCACTGTGCCCCCCTCCCTTTCTTCATCCGGATACTCCCCCATCTTCTCTCCCCATGCCTCTCTCACACCTGGAGACAATAATGATGCGCAGCTCCAAATGAGCTGCGAAAATGAAAATTACCTTCCTAAAGGTAATTTGACATCCCCCTTGTTCCAGGACTTGAGAGACTCTGATATAATTACCTCAGAGAGGCTGCAGGCAGATGGCAAACTCGGCAGCCCCATGTCCTCAGTCAGCAGGACACTGCCGAGATGCTCTCCGTGACATTTTGTTCAAGATGTTTCCAGCACACAAATCCGAGAGCTGGCGACCGGCAAGGGAACCCGTGGAGCATTCGTTAGCCTGAAATTATAGGCATCTCACACCTCCCCTGCTTTGTGTGTCAGTGCTTCCATACCTCTACCCAGCCCCCATAGGCAGAGATCAGAGACATGATCAGTGGCCACCTACCTCATGGAAAGCTGAATATGAAAATGGAGATGGCAAGAGAAGAGCGAGCATATGGGCGCAATGGACGTACAGCAGAAAGATGGGTGAAGAGTGTGCTGGGCCTGACTCTGGTCTTCCTGGGACATCATTCTCCACTATTCACCTGTGAGAGTCATATGAGAAAGTCAATGTAAGCTGTCACACTCTAGGCAGACGTTTGGGCTTAATAAAGAGAATAATGGAAGACTGAAGACAGAGAAAGCAGCAGAATAGCCCCACCAAATTTGAGATGTCTCCCTCGCTTGAATTCCCATGTTATCAACATTCTATTTTTCAGGAAGTTAGTAGTCAGGGTAATTTAACACCAGCTGCTGTAACAAACAACCTCCCAGTCTCAGTGGCCTAACATAATAGAGGTTTATTCCTTGTTCACGGCACTGTCTCATGTGGTGGTCACCTATCCTTGGTGACCCTTCTCCGTGAGGATCCAAGCTCCTTCTCTCTCAAATACTTGGCCTCTGAGGTCACTGTCAAGGGGCGGGGGGGGGGGGGGGGGGGCAATTGCACAGAAGGACATATAGCCAGAACTGGAAGTGTCTTTTAGAGGTGACAATATTGGGATATTGCTGGCCTTGATAAAAGTAACTTAATGAGGTCAGAGCAGTAGACACCAGATTGCAGTGTGCCAAGTCTTCATGATGAATGCTTCAAAAGGACAGCTAAGGGTTCATTAATTTGTTCTCTACAAATGAGGAATTTCCAGTAATCGAGACAAAACTGGGCTTGCTTTTGTCAGCAACTCTCCTAGATGCACATCAGAGTGTAAACAGTACAGAGCAGGGAGACAGCAGAATGTCTAAGGGCCACGCCATTTTTGGCCAGCTTTAGGATTCGTCAAACAGGAGATCCTCAGAGTCCCGCTCCAAGTCACACTGGTGATATTTGTTTTTAGGAAGAATCAAGTGAAAGTGTGGGCCTGGGCTCAGGGATGGTCTTGAAAAGGGTGAGAAGTCCCTAAAGGGAGAGCCGCAGTAGAAGGGGAGGGAAGTGGGCAGGAGACAGAGAGGCACAGCCCCTCAGGCTGACAGCTATGATGGTGGGCATTCATGGACCAACTGGACAAATGTACCATCTCTTCTAATGCCCCCAGCCCAGAGGTCTCCTTCTCTGGGGGATCACAGGGGAGATTTGAGGGAAGTGGAGGAGTCAGAGCCCAAGGGTGGGAGTTGACTGGGAAAATGACAGATTTGCTCTGCCTTCAGACATCTCAGAAGTACCCATTTATGACCAGAAATTAATAAACCTACTTAAAATCACCTCTAGCTATAAATTAAGCTATCCCCTTTAATATCTTTATTCGTTCAACTGATATTCATTAAGTACAAAGCAACCATGTGCCAAACTCTATGCCAGGTTCTGGGGCTCCTTCCAAGAGTTCACAGCCTGGGACCTTATTACAGGCAGCACTGAGTTATTTCTGTAAACTGAAGGGGAAGTGAAACAAGAGAAGATGTGCTGCTTCTAACTGCAATAGAATTAAAAAGCACTATCAATCACTCTGCTCAGAGAGGAGAGGCACATTTCCCAAGGTCACACAGCTGGGAAATGGCAGAGACCAAATTCAAATTGAAAGTAGAACTGAAGTTTTTAAAACCTTTTTAATTGTATTTAGACTTTGCCCTACCATACGCATGTGAAGGCTGTACAGTGAATTAGAAGGACCCAGGAAGAACTGATGCCTTTGAATTGTGGTGTTGGTGAAAAATGATGAATATACCATGGACTGCCAGAAGAACAAACAAATCTGTCTTGAAAGAAGTATAGCCAGAATGTTTCTTAGAAGCGAGGATGGCAGGACTTCATCTCACATACTTTGGACATGTTATCAGGAGGGACCAGTCCCTGGAGAAGGACATCATGCTTGGTAAAGTAGAGAGTCAGCGAAAAAGAGGAAGACCCTCAATGAGATGGACTGACACAGTGGCTGCCACAATGGGCTAAAACATAACAACAATCGTGAGGAAGGCACAGGACTGGGCAGTGTTCCGTTCTGTTGTACATGGGGTCACTACAAGTTGGAACCGACTCAACGGCATCTAACGACAAGAAAAACGCTACCTCAGACACACCTCCTCACAATGTGTCCACTCTTGACACCGCGTGTCAACTCCTTCTATTTTGCTGCGTTTTGGTTTTGGTTTCTGGGGTTCTTTATTACACCCTCTTCAGCCCATACTTACTCCTAACACACAGGGCCATAATTTGAAAACTGCATTTGCTAGAATGTCAGGAAAGCTAACAAGATCATGTCCTTAAATGCTTTGATCAATACAGAAGACAAACTCATGCAGAAGTTCGTATTGTTTTAGGGATTATAATGATTGTAATTAATACTAGACAACATAATGTAAGAACATGTTGTATTTATAATGCCTAATTAGAGCCATTTTATCATTACTTTCTTCCTAGGCCTAATGATCATGATCATCATTATTAATAATGATCATAACCACAGGAAGACAATCACAATCGGGGCAGCACCCGTTCTGGATTCTGCAGGAAAGAATGTTCCTCCCACAGTCTCTCACTGGTCAGAATGACTTTATTAGTTGTGAAGTGAGTTTTATTATAAATGACAAGCAGCATTACACTACAGAGGGAAAAAAAGGTACCTCAGGCCACCAGCACATCACGGGGACAGCAGCGCCCCACCCCCACCCCCACCCGCCCCGCACAATTGATATGCAGATGCATACAAAGCCATCATCTGCAGCCCAGCATCCAAGCAGGCACCATGATTCATCCATCCATCAAAAACCTCCTCGGGTAGCCAGGGGTGGGTCTAAAGCCCCTGTTCCTCCACTGGGGCTGGTTCCTGGGACCACCAAGGTACTACTCTACTTTCATCTAGACTTGTGGCAAGACCCAGCATATCCTAGATGCCCAGTGGGAGAGATATTTAAGGTTTCAATCCACACATGACTGAGATGTGTCCAAACACACTAGGGCCAGGGAAATGCTGGTTAAGGCTTGGGTGTATTCACTGAGTTGTGGCCTGACTCCACAGAGTTCACAGGTCACCTGAGGAAGAAGAGGTTAATGCTTCCTTTACTGGCAGATGCTATATCAATTCTACAATCTGAGCAACACTAAGGCCACAATGCAGCATTCCTCACTTAAAAGGATCAATGGTGGGTATCCCTTCTATGCCTGCCCCACCCCACGGCTGCCCCACCTCTGTGGCTAGGAGCCTCACTTCCCCCTGACTGAAGAGCCAACCAACCTGCACTCCACCAAAGAGACAGAAAGGTATAAACATTAAAGTAATTAATTTTGTTGTTACTGTTGTCAGTTGCCATTAGCTTGGTGCCAACTCATGGCAACCTTACATATAACAGAACGGAATGTTGCCCAGTCCTGTGCCATCTGCATGACTGTTGCTATGTTTGAGCCCACTGTTGTGGGTATTGTGTCAATCCAAAACCATCTCCTTGAGGGTTTTCCTCGTTTTTCACTGACCCTCTACTTTACCAAATACGTCGTCCTTTGCTAGTAATTGGTCTTTCCCAATGACAAGTCCAAAATAAATGAGCTGAAATCTCGTTATCATAGCTTCTAAGGAGCATTCTGGTTGTATTTCTTCTAAGATTGATTTGTTTGTTCTTCTGGCAGTACATGGTACAGTTGTCCCTCAGTATCCACAAGGATTGGTTCCAGGACCCCTGTGGATACCAAACCTGTTGCTGTCGAGTCAATTCCAACTCATAGCGACCCTATTAGTATTAATAATAGCTAACATATATTCAGAGCTTAAGGAGCCCCGGTGGTGCAATAGTTAGGCACTCTGCTGCTAATCAAAAGGTCTGCAGTTTGAACCCACCAGCTACTCTGTAGGAGAGAAGACACGAAGATCTGTTCCCATAAAGATTATAGCTTAAGAAACCCTATGGGGCAGTCCTAGTCTTCAAATAGGGTCTCTATGAGTTGGAATCAAATCGACGGCAACACAACAATATTGAGAACTTACTATATGTTAAGTATTGTGCCAAATTCTTTGCATATATTTTTGCTCATTTAATTCTCAAGGCTATATTATCAATACCATTGTTGTCCTTATCATTATTATTAACCTTATTTTTCAGATAAAGAAACTAAAGCTCAGGTAACTAATTTCCCAAGGTCACACAACTCAAAAATAGTAGACCCACAATCTTTTGCTATTGTTATAATACTTGGCAATCTGTCCTGTGTAATAACCACTAGACTAGATGTCTATTTAACATACACATTTGGAAGTTTCTCAAGGGCAAGGGCTATATGCCCTTGACTTTGATTCTGCCCTCCACCTACCATCATTAATAACACTACCACTTCCTTCCTCCACCCAAACAGAAAGCCTGTAATATAGTTAATGCTCAACCAATGCTGTTTTTATTTTTTTTTTACTTTTATTTTTTTATTATACTTCAGGTGAAGGCTTACAGAACAAATAGTTTCTCATGAAACAGCAGTACACACATTGTTCTATGACACTGGTTAACAACCCCACAACATGTCCACCCTCTCCCTTCTCGACCTTCCTTTTTTGGTGAAAATATACATAGCCAAAGATACACCATTTCAAAAATTTCTACATGCACAGTTCAGTGACATCGACTATGCTCTTCCAGTTGTGCTGCTATTCTCACTTAGATGGCTTACAGAACAAAATAGTTTCTCATTTAACAGTTAGTACACATGTTGCCCTATGTCAATGGTTAACAACCTCACAACACATCAACACTATCCTTACTCAACCTTGGGTTCCCTATCACCAGCTTTCCTGTCCCCTTCTGCCTTCTAGCCCTTGTCCCTGGACTGCTGTGCCTCATTAGTCCCATTTGGTTTTATGGGGCTGTCCACTCCCCAGCTAAATGGTGAACCTCAGAAATGACTTCACCACTGAGCTAAAAGGGTGTCTCGGGGCTATGTTTCTCCAGTCTCCTTTAGGCCAGTAAATCTGGCCTTTTATTTTGTGAGTTAGAATTTCATTCTACATCCTTCTCCAGCTCTGTCCAGAACCCTTTGTTGTGACCCTGGTCAGAGCAGTCAGTGGTGGTAGCCGGGCACCATCTAGCTGTACTGGACTCAGTCCAGTGGAGGCCTTGGTAGCTGTGGTCCATTAGTCCTTTGGACCAATCTTTTCCTTGTATCCTGTTCTCTTCACTCTCCCTTGCTCCCGAAGGGATGAGACCAGTGGAGTATCTTAGATGGCCGCTCACAGGCTTTTAAGACCCCAGATGCTACTCACCAAGGTAGAATGTAGAGCATTGTCTTTATAAGCTGTGTTATGCCAATTGAGCTAGATGTTCCCCGAGACCATGGTCCCCAGAGCCCTCCGCCCAGCAATTCAGTCCCTCAGGGAGTTTGGATGTGTCTATGGGGCTTCCAGGACCTTTCCTTGTACAAGTTGTGCTGGTTTCCCCTGTATGGTGTACTGTCTCACCCTTCACCCAAGATACCACTTATCTATTGCCTATTTAGTATTTCCCCCCCACCCCTCCCATCCCTGGTAACCAACAAAGATTGTTACATTTTGTGTGTGAACTTTTTCATGGGTTTTTACAATAGAGGTCTCATACAATATTTGTCCTTTTATGATTGACTTATTTCATTCAGCATAATGTCCTCCAGTTTCATCCATGTTATGAGATGCTTCACAGATTCATCATTGTTCTTTATGGTTGCATAGTACTTCATTGCGTGTATGTACCATAGTTTGTTTATCCATTCATCTGTTGATGGGCATCCAGGTTGTTTCCATCATTTTGCTATTGTGAACAATGCTGCCATGAACATAGGTGTGCATATATCTATTCGAGTGACGACTCTTATTTCTCTAGGATATATTCCTAGGAGTGGGATTGCTGGATCGAATGGTATGTCTATTTCTAGCTTTCTGAGGAAGCGCCATATCATTTTCCAAAATGGTTGTATCATTTTGCATTCCCACCAGCTGTGCATAAGAGTTACGATCTCCCCGCAGCCCCTCCAACATTTGTTATTTCCAGTGTTTTTGATTCGTTCCAGTAACACCGGGGTGATATGGTATCTGATTGTGGTTTTAATTGGCATTTCTCTAATGGCTAGTGATCGCGAGCATTTCCTCATGTGTCTGCTGGCCATTTGAATGTCTTCTTTGGTGAAGTGTCTGTTCATTTCCTTTGCCCATTTTTTAATAAGATTATTTGTCTTTTTGTTGTAGAGGTGTTGGATTTTCTTGTAGATTATGGAAATTAGACCTTTGTCTGACTTGTACTGTCCAAAATTTTTTTCCCAGTCTGTAGGTTCTCGTTTTACTCTTTTGGTGAAGTCTTTTGAAGAGCATAGGTGTTTGATTTTTAGAAGATCCCACTTATCTAGCTTATCTTTTGGGGTTTGTGCGTTGATGGTTATGGTTTGTATCCTGTTAATGCTGTGTATTAAGGCCTGAAGTGTTGGTCCTATTTTTTTCTTCTATGAACTTTATAGTTTTAGGCTTTATATTCAGGTCTTTGATCCATTTTGAAGTAGTTTTTGTATATGGCGTGAGGTATGGGTCCTGTTTCATTTCTTTGCAGATGGATATCCAGTTTTGCCAGCATCATTTGTTAAACAGACTGTCTTTTCCCCATTTGATGGACTTTGGGCCCTTGTCGAAGATCAGGTGACCATAGGTGGATGGATTTACATCTGGGTTCTCAACTCTGTTCCATTGCTCAATGTATCTGTCATTGCACCAGTATCAGGCTGTTTTGACTACTGTAGCTGTATAGTAGGTTCTGAAGTCAAGTAGTGTGAGTCCTCCAACTTTATTCTTCTTCTTCAGTAGTGGTTTACTTATTCGGGGCTTCTTCCCTTTCCATATAAAGTTAATGATTAGTTTTTCCATCTCTTTGAAGAATGTTGTTGGTATTTGGGTCGGGATTGCATTGTATTTGTAAATTGTTTTGGGTAGAATTGTCAGTTTTACGATGTTGAGTCTGCCTATCCATGAGCATGGTATGTTTTTCCATTTATATAGACCCCTTTGGGTTTCATGCAGTAGTGTTTTGTAGTTTTCTTTGTATAGGTCTTTTACATCCCTGGTTAGATTTATTCCTAAGTATTTTATCTTTTTAGGGGCTATTGAAAATGGTATTATTTTCCTGATTTCCTCTTCATTGTTCTCCTTATTGGTGTATAGGAATCCAACTGATTTTTGAATGCTTATCTTGTATCCTGCTACTCTACTGAATCTTTTTATTAGTTCCAGTAGATTTCTCGTGGAGTCTTTAGGGTTTTCTATGTATAGTATCATATCATCTGCAAACAGAGACAGTTTAACTTTTTCATTACCAATTGGGATGTCTTTTATTTCTTTTTTTGCCTTATTGCTCTAGCTAGAACTTCCAGCACAATGTTAAATAGGAGTGGTGAAAAAGGGCATCCTTGTCTTGTTCCTGTTTTCAAGGGGCCAATGCTGTTTTTAATTGACCTGAACTAGAGTTGTGTTAGAAGGAACAAGGTGCTTAGGGACAGGGAGGTGTATGCTACCCAACATGAGTTCAGTCATTGTCTTAAAGGCGATTCACATTATTTCAGTTGTTCCATTGAAAAGAAGCCTGGCTGAATAGGTGGTGATTTGGGAATCAGAGACGAGGCCATACTAGCCATCCAGCCCTACAGAGACATCCTCAAACATCTAAGAAGACCAAACTGGCATCTGACTGGCTGCAGAAATGTGTGTGTGACACCGGCACTGTTGAGTATCATTGCCCTGCATTGCCACAAGAATGGCTAATGCACTAGCATTGCTTCAATTGATTTATTTGGGAATAAACTTATTTATGAATTTTCTATTGTCATGTAAGAAATTACCACAAACTTAGTGGCTTTAAGCAACACCCACTTATTTTCTCACAGTTTCTGTGGGTCAGGAGTCCAGCATGACTTAGCTGGTTCCTCTGCTCAGTCTCACAGAGCTGAAATCAAGATGGTGGCTGTGGCTGTGGTCTCATCTAGAAGCCTGACTAGGGAAGAATCTGCTTCCAAGCTCCCTCAGGTTATTGACAGAACTCATTCCTTTGTGGCTACAGAATTTGCGGCAGCTTACTTATTCAAAGCCAGCAGTGGAGACAGAGAGTCTCTGCTGCTTGGATTCATTGACTTCAGAGAAGGCATATGCCCTCTTTTAAAGGGCTCACCCAATTACATCAGGCCCACCCACAATAATCTCCCTTTTCATCAACTCAAAGTCTACTGACTAGGAATCTTAATTTCATCTGTAAGAACTTTTCACCTCTGCTATATAATGGAATATATACATCAAAAGAATGATTCTATTAGTAAAAAATAACTCTGCCCACAATGAAAGGGAGGGGATTATATAGGGCATAACACCAGGGGGAGCAACAACTACTTACCTCACAATGGTCAAGGAGAGGGGATCATAAGGGCCATCTTAGAGTTTTGCCTACCACAACCTCCCTCCATCTTCCCCCAGAATAGCTTCTATTGCCTCAAAATAAGAGACCTCAGCTCAAGTCTGGGTCAATCTAACACAACCTTGTCTCCCTCAAGAAACTCATTGTCTGAACTAAGGTCTCTTCCAAAGTATTGATTCTATCACCCAGATGGAGCCCTGGTGGTACAGTGGTTAAGAGCTCGGCTGCTAACCGAAAGGTCAGCAGTTCAAATCCACCAGCCGCTCCTTGGAAACCCTACGGGGAAGTTCTACTCCGTCCTGCAGGGTCGCTATGAGTCGGAATCGACTCGATGGCAACTGGCTTGGTTTTTGGTTTTTTGGTTTATCACCAGATACTAATTCATGCCATTCTTAACCATCAAAACACATAATTGTTTACTTGGAGCCTTTATTTTTTATTCTTCTTCCTTCCTTTGAAGATGTTCCCATTATTTCCAATAATGATTTGGGTCATACTCCAGGTTTCCTTTCCCTCCCTCCTGTTGTTTCTAACACAATGACATTAATGACAATGCCAGCAGTGGTGATGACAGTGTCAGACAGTTCTGTCAGAAGGGAACCGTTCTCCCCACCCCTTTAAAGACTTCCCCATTTGCACATCTGTCAGGGGCGATGGGAAAACAAACCAAATTAAGTTTAATGTCAAGTTGTATCACCTCCTATTTGTGAACTCTCTCCATTTCTTTGTTTCAGAATCTGTTCAACTTGATGGACAGCAGCAAACCCTCGATTAGCATATTTCCCACTGCCATTTCAGGTAAATGAGTCTTCCCTCACCAGGATTTCAGATTCCAGTCAGATTCTCAATTCCGTCTGGCTATAGTCATTCACATTACTATGCAAATGTCAGCTTTACCTGAAGGCAAGAGCTTTCTTCTTAATATTTAAATTCCATCTCGTTTTCATTGATCTCTAAACAACAGCCCATCTTTGAACTTTCCTGGGAGAACTTTTTAGGGACAAAATGTCCCCTGAGATTGTTTGGTTCTCTCTTTAAAAAAATAGGTTGGGAATTTGGAAAGAGGAAGGGCGGAGGCAGCAGGGGGGATTATTGCCCCTCCTCTGCTTCCAGAACAGGACACTTGGGTGACTTTGTCTTCTCTGTTGCTAGGGAAAGACACTTGGGGGAGAAATCAACCGGTAGAGACAGAAAAAGTCAACATGACAGGCAAGTTCCCTTTGGAAGAGGCTACAGGAACCAGCAAGAGGAGGCAGCCTGGGCAACTAACAAGAACTAAGTGGCTGGCAGCAAATGGAGCTCAGCGCTGGGAATCCAGGCCCGTAGGTGGGCAGGTTTGGGGACTGGCTTGGGGACTGGAGGCAGGACTATAGATGCTGATGTCCCTAGACACTGAGAGTCTGCAGTACAGAGCACATCACCACAACAGGATCCCAGTCATCAGAATTGGGACCTGGCATGGTAACTTGAGTCAGAATTGGCTCCATGGCAATGTTGTTGTACAGTCAAATTGGCTTCGACTCATAGTGACCCAGTGTACAACAGAACAAAACACTGCCCAGTTGTGCACCATCCTCACAAGCATTGTTATGCTTGAGCCCATTGTTGCAGCCCCTGTGTCAATCCATCTTGTTGAGGGTCTTCCTCTTTTTCGTCGACCCTCTACTTTACCAAGCATGATAACCATGTCCAAAGTATGTGAGACAAAGTCTTGCCATCCTTGAAGGGACATTCTGGCTGTACTTCTACCAAGATAAATTAGTTCGTTCTTCTGGCAGTCCATGGTATATTCAATACTCTTCACCAACACCATAATTCAAAGGCTTCAGTTCTTCTTTGGTCTTCCTTATTCATTCTCTTCCAAGGCAATAGGCTATGGTAATTTATTGGCCAAGAGATGTCACTTAGTCTCTCCACCAATTGTTTCACACCCTCTCCAGCCCCACTTCTCAGAAGATCTGTATCTTCTGTAGGTACATCATCAACCTGGCCACTCTTTATTTCATCTCTTTTTTCTAAATTTTTTCCCATACAAAAATTTATACATACATTGTCATGTGACTCTAACTGCTGTCCCCATACTGTGACAACACACTCCTCCTTTCCACCCGATTCCCCGTGTCCATTCAACCAGCTCCTAACCCTCTCTGCCTTTCCATCTCACCTCCGGACAGAAGCTGCCCATTTAGTCTCTTGTATCTACTTGAGCTTAGAGGCACATTCCTCATGAGTATCACTGTATGTCCCACAGTCCAGTCCAGTCCCTGTCTGAAGAGTTGACCTTGGAAATTGTTTTAGTTCTGGGCTGATAGAGAATCCAGGGGCCATGCTTTCTGGGGTTCCTCCAGTCTCAGTCAGATCATTAAGTCTGGTCTTCTTACTAGAATTTGAGTTCTGCACCCCACCTTTCTCCTGCTCCATCTGGGACTCTCTGCTGTGTTCCCTGTCAGGGTGGTCATTGGTGGTAGCTGGACACCATTTAGTTCTTCTGGTCTCAGGGTGATGAAGTCTCTGGTTTATGTGGTCCTTTCTGTCTCTTGGGCTAATACTTCCCTTGTGTCTTTGGTGTTCTTCATTCTCCTTTACTCCAGGTGGTTGGGACCACTTGATGCATCTTAGATGGCCACTTGAACCTGGTCACCTTTGACTGGACCCAGGTGGACACCTGACCTAAGCAAAACCAATCAGATTCTCCAGCAGGTAATGTGGAATTACAGTTCGTAGACTAGTTGGTCTCCCTCTCTTTCTCTCTCTCTCTTCCTCTTTCTCTCTACGCACCACCTTCTCAGTGTTTGAAGTGTAAATTTGTACAAAAGCAGATCAGTGAGTCCATTTCCCAGCCTGTACCTTCTTCACTAAGGAAAGTCTGAGTGGGAGTGACAGAGAAACATGTGGAGAGAAACATGAAGGGTACAGAGAACAACTGATGACTGACAGTCACTAAATCCCCACTTTATGACCTCGTTCTGAAATTTGGAACCCAGAGGAGGAGACCATTTTGAAGTAAGTAGTCATTCCTCAGGAGCCCTGGTAGCACAATGGTTAAGCACTTGGCTGCTATCAGAAAGGTCGATGGTTCGAACCCACCCAGCAGCTCCACCAGAGAAAGACCTGGCAATTTGTTCCCATAAAGATTACAGCCTAGAAAACCCTATAGGGCAGTTCTACTCAGTAACATGAGGTCACTATGAGTTGGAATCAACTGGACGGCACCTGACAACAACAACAACAACAACAGGCATTGCTCACTGTTCTAGATGGTAGCCTGGACATTTAAGACACCTCTTCACTTTCTTCCATTCACTTACAAAATGGCTCGAGGGGATCAAAGATCCAGTTCCTCACAGCATTTCAGTGGCAGCTTCCCAACGTCTTCTGTAACAGATTTCTTCCCTCCTACCCTACATTTAGCCCCTGAAGACATTAATGTATTTTTGGAAACTGGTGCAGAAACTGAAGTATGAAATTTCCTTTTTCATTTCTAATTTATCTCCAATACAGAGGTCAACATTTTTAACTTTCTTCATGAGAAATAAGTATCTTCAAATGTCTGAGGCTACTTTGGATGTCTGTGTTTTGTCAAACCTGCATTTCTACCATTTTCCCGTACCTCATCACTGTCGTTGTTAGTTACTGTTGAGTCAATTCCGACTCATGGTGACCCCACATGTGCAGAGTAGAACTGTGGTCTGTAGGGTTTTAATGGCTGTGATCTGCCAGAAGCAGATAGCCAGGTCTGTCTTCTGAGGTAGCTCTGGGTAGGTTTGAACTTTCAATGTTTCCATTAACGGTTGTCATGGATTGAATTGTGTCCCCCAAAAATATGTGCCAACTTGATTGGGCCATGATTCCCAGTATTGTGTGGTTTTCCTCCATTTTGTGACTGATATAATTTTCTTATATATTGTAAATCCTAATCTCTGCTGGTGGTTAATGAGGCAAGATTAGGTTACGTTAAAGAGGATTAGGGTGGGATATAACACCCTTACTCAGGTCATATCCCTGATCCAATGTAAAGGGAGTTTCCCTGGGGCGTGGCCTGCATCACCTTTTATCTTACAAGAGATAAGAGGAAACGGAAGCAGCAGAGAGTAGCAGATCTCGTATTACCAAGAAAGCAGCGTCAGGAGTGGAGTGCATCCTTTGGACCCGAAGTTCCTGTGCAGAGAAGCCCCTAGACCAGGGGAAGACTGATGACAAGGACCTTCCTCGAAAGCCGACAGAGAGAGAAAGGCTTCCCCTGGAGCTGATGCCTTGAGTTCCCACTTCTAGCCTCCTAGACTGTGAGAGAATAAACTTCTGTTTGTTGAAGCCATCCACTTGTGGTATTTCTGTTATAGCAGCACTAGCTAACTAAGTGCAGCACTTAAACGTCTGCACCACCCAGAAACTCACTACCTCATCACTAAAGGGTATGAATAGAGGAAGAGGGAGGAGGAGGAGGATGAGAAACAGGAAGAAGAGGAGCATAAAAGAGGACAGAAAACTTTTTATCGTGTGTTCTGTTCTTGGTGCTTGACGTACATTATCGCTGTAACCCTCTCAGCAGCCTCATGAGGTAGGTACTAAACACCAGAGGGACTATTGTAGAGTGGACAAGCACAGGCTTTGGAACCAGATGGCACAGATTTGAGTCTGAGCTCTGCCATTTAACCACTTCTGCCTGTGTTTCCTTATCCATAAAACAGGGATGATAGTAGGTGAGGCTTAAATGAGTTAATACATGTAACACTCTTAGAACAGCGCCCTGTCTAGAGTACCTTGGCTAGCACTAAAGGTTTTCGATTCGGACTGCAAATATTTGAATACCAACTGTGCCATTTACAATCTCTGTGAGTTTAAGTAGTTCATCTAACCTCTCTGAGCCTCAGTTTCATCAGTCAAAAGATCAGGACACCTGGCAGGGCTGCTGTTCGGACTGGAGATAATGAATGTAAAGTATCTAGCACAACGCCTGAGAAGTAACGCCTGGTCAGTAACTGATGGCTGCTTGGGTATCACCATTATCCCCAAAGCCTGCCGTGGGAGCTCACCTACTAAATGGAAGAAATGAATCTCATTTCCTCTTGGATCATAACACCACCAATTGGGCATCAGAGAAAGACATGAGGTAATGGCATGGCAAGTCTGCTCTGCTCTTCATGGTTTAGTCCACAGCTCAGACAATGTGTTCTAGTAATGGAGACTTCACACACACACGCACACACACACGCACGCACGCACACACACACACACACACACACACACAACTTCCCCAGACACTTGGTCCAGATCACTGGGACCTTTACTCACCCAATGTATGTAGCCAGAGGCTTTCATGGACTACATGAATTCATCTTTACAGGGACACAAAACGCAGGTGGCCCTCTCTTGAAAAGGTCTTATCATTAAATCATCCCCCCTCTGTCTAGTCTGCCTTTTGTCAGTCCACCTCCACCAGGTGTCATTATCTCCATCTGCCCATGAAAACTTTCATTTCAAGACATTTCTCTGATGTCTAGTCATGCAGCTTGGACGACAGTCTTGCAAATAAACATAAGCAGAAAACTTCACCCAACAAAGCAGAGGTTATTCAAATGCGTTCTAGCTGAGAAAGTCAATTACCTTTTATGAACTGCAGTTTCTTGGTCTGTTTGCAAATGAATAAATATATGGATGAATAATGACATTGTATTTGGGGCATGGATAATAAGAATAACTAGCATTTATTGATTGCTTGCCATTAAGTTAGGTGCTTCATGTAATTTATTCCAGTGCCTCCTCCCAACAGTCCTATAGGGTATAAGGGATCTCATCCCAGTAAGTACAGATGGGGAAATGGGGAAACTGAGGCTCACAGAGGTTAAGTAGTGTGCCCAAGTAACCTGCAGGCAGTGGGTGGCAAAGCATTCATTCTATTGCTCACTGAACCCAATCCCTCTACGTATTCCACAGTGCAAACACAGTGGGATGAGCTCTTTCCCTATCCCCCAAACCAAGGCTCAGATGTCCACGTAAGAATCTGTCTAGATTCTCAGCAATTCCAGGAGTCAAGTGTACAAACTATGTCCCTGGTCATAGGCAAGGCCTCAAACAGTTTGTGAAAAAACTCTAGGACTTTGGTGGGTATGCTCCTTCTAACTCAGGAGGGTTCCAAAATAGAGGAAGTGCAAACAAGGCAATCCCCAAGAAAAACAGAGATACATGCAAAATGCTGGAGAACTAAAACAAAGGTCACCATGATTCACATGCTCCCAACTCCCCTCCTCAAAGGCAATTCTCTTGGCATCTCCACTCAGAAGAAGTTGCACTTCCACATGTAGATTTTTTGGATTCTCATTTCTACCACCACTATCTTTTCTTTTTAAAAACGCTTTTAAGTGAGTCTTTTGCTAACATCCGTATTCTTACTTTCAGTTCAATGTAGCTATGTAAGGAAGCTTAAAGCTTGACTCCCACCCGTGTTCAAAACTTGGGAGGGAGGCAGGCAGCCTGCTGGCACAGCATCTGCTACATCTGGTGCCTCTGAATTCTGATCTGGCCTGGCAGCTGCGGCCTTGGCTCGGCTTAGCCGGGACAGCTCCCTCTGACCCTCGGGTCCGCAGAGCAAGCTGTCTTCCTGCTACAACAGGCTATGCTAAAGTCTCTTTTCAAAAGCCAAGGTTGTACAACTGTGTTGAGTTTTCCCTTTCCCTCTCCATGGGACTCTCTCGGGATTTCCTCGTGTGAAGTGCGGTTCTGAGGGCTGCCCACTCTCTCAAGTCTTCACTGCGTCCAGGGCTGCAGGTCAGGGCACCCTGCCAGCCTGTGGTCTCAGGCTCTTAGTTCTCCTTCTGAAGGGGAGGGTTCCTCTGTGGCCATGCCAGTTTACGGTTTCCTGGCTTTCTGGAATATCAGGAGAGCTTTCTATCACAGCTTCCATCATGTGCACCCCACTGAATAGCCCCACTTGACTTATGAGACTTAGATCTAAAATATCAGTTCTTTTGGTCACATTTCTCTAATTTTCATGTGATAATAAGAATGAGGGCCGACATTCATTGCCAGTTGCTGTCAAGTAGATCCCAACCCATGGCGACCCCATGTGTTTCAGACTATAACTGGGCTTCACACAGTTTTCAAGGCTGTGGCCTTTCAGAAGGAGATCACCAGACCTTTCTTCCAAGGTGCCTCTGGGTGGGTTCAAACTGCCAACCCTTCTTTAGTAGCCCAGTGCTTAACCATCTGCACCAGCAAAGGACTCATTTATTAAGTGCCAGTCAAACAGCTAAGAACATTATGCATGTTACCTGACTGAATCTTTGCAGAGAAATGAGATTCAGAGAGATTAATAAACTCTTCCAATACCACAAACCTAGTAAACGAGGGAGCTGGAATCCTAAACCATGTCTGTGTAATTCCTCATTTTTGAGTACAAATGATCTAGCTACGCTACGTAAGAAATCTTTTGTTCCTGCCCGCCACCCTGTCCCTCAAAAGAGAACACCATACAAGAGGCTTTGTTTTTCTAAACCTACAGGGTTCTCTTCATCAGTAGGCTAACTGGCCTTACAGAATTTAATTTCTCAACCCAGCAAGTCAACAGGAAGACACGTGCCCTACCAGCATCATTTGTCACACCATACTGAAATTAACTGTTAACATCTGCAGAAGGTCTACCCAATACTAGGTGCTTTGCTAGCCCTCCATGTGGCTGTATGCAAGGAACAGTGAGGCTAAGTAGAAGACGGTCCCCAAGTGGAAGTACCATGAGAAGCACTGTGATCTGTCAAGTTGGGCTGAGGTCACTGCTATTCCAAACCATCCTCTGGATCCCACTGACTGCTTCTTGCTAGTCAGACACCAGAGCCCCTCATCAGCAGGGGAGGTCAACGGTAGTTGGCAAAAAGACAATATCAAGACATGTCAATGCACAAGGAGCCTGGTGGCACAGTGGTTAAACGTTTGGCTGCTAACCAAAAGGTCAGCAGTTCAAATCCACGAGCTGCTCTGTGGAAACCCTATGGGGCAGTTCTACTCTGTGCTGTAGGGTCACTATGAGTTGGAATCAATTTGACGGTAATGGGTTTTTTGGTTTTGGTCAATGCAAAAACAGGGTGGGAGTGGAGAATTTCAACAAACTCTGTAAGGAAGCATTACCTTGGCAAGCCAAATCCATCCGGACTTTCTTTGGGTCCTAAAGACAGGCCTGTACAGTTTCTCCTCTTTGCCTATACAGCAAAGGTCTCCCGTGGAAGGTCCAGCATGAGGAGTCTGACGTGTTTTTAATTCTATATGCCTACCATTCAGAAGATACACTAATCCCACCATCACTACTTAAAGCAGGAACTTCTAGGACTTCTCAAGGACTCATAGGCTGAAGATGAGAATTAGTTCAGAGGGTCAGAGAAATGTCCAGGGTAAAAAGGTCATTAAAAAGGCTTCTGCTTCTTGATCTTTACCCCAGAATCACTGTAAAGCGTGAGGGAGAGTGGAGACTGAAAGGATTGGTGCCTTGTTCCTTCTTCAAATGGATCGTCCTGTTTTGAAATCTCTATCAGCCACAGACCGACAGATCTTGTCCAACCCCCTATTACAAATAAGAGGACCAGCCAAATCAAGTTCTCAGGTGAGGCTGGAACCAGGGCTCAATTCCCAACCAGGAGCTCCTTTCTCTGCGTCATGAGCTGACTTTCAACACGAATACCAAACCGTCAGAAGGAAGTGCACCTCAAAGGGCAACCTGCTGGAGTAGAAACCAATCAATCATTTGGAGGGAGGAGCTGTAAAGCGTCCCTAAGCAAAGCTTTGCCTCTCAACCCCAGGCCCATATGCCACTTTCCTTTGCCAGGGCAGCTCCTGAACTGCTGGGTGTCCTTCTGCTTGGGACATTGAGCAAACTAGGTCAAACGTACTATACTGAGCGACCTTCTTAAGCTTTTGAAGGTCACCTCAGTCCTCAGCATTTTTGCATCTTTTCAAACAAATAAGGAAAATGGATTTTTCTCAATATGGCATAGTTGGTCTGATTCCCTCAGAGCTGCAGTCACATCGAGCCCATATTGCCAGCATATGTTTCTCCTTGTAGAGGAGATGCCAAATTGAGATTATATTAGGGAATAACTTTTCTTGAAGAATTAAGGACAACAAGCTATAACTCGTTAGAAAAATGGGAAGTATGGGCAAAGAGAAGTCCTGTTCACAAAAGCAACACACAATGTACAAGTTTAAGGAGTGCAATTAATGAGATCCGAACCAAACCCATTGCCGTCCAGTCGATTCTGACTCAGAGTGACCCTACGCGACCCTATAGGACAGAGTAGAATGGCCCCATAGGGTTTCAAAGGCTATAATCTTTATATGGAAGCAGACTGCCACATCTTTCTCCCACGGAGTGACTGGTGGGTTCGAACTGCAGACCTTTCAGTTAGCAGCCAAGTTCTTAACCACTATGCCACCAGGGCTCCAATTAATGAGATAGGGTCCGTAAAACTACTAAAGAAAATCTCAAAATGTCACTAGATGATCACCATGAAAGCTGAACTACAGCTTACTGATGGATGGGAAAGTGAAAAATTGCACAAATGCTAACTCTGTCAAGATCATTTAACATATATTTAACAGAATCCCCCCCCCCCCCGCAAAATTCTGATGCTATTTGTGGTAGGCAAAATAACGTCCTCCCCTCTAAAGGTGTCCACTTCCTAATCCCTAGAACCTAAGAACATGTTACCTTACATGGAAAAGGGATTTTTTTTTTCCTGGAATGTTATTTTTATTGATTTTGGTTCATTAATTCCTCACTCATATAAAGAATTACCAAAACATTCATGCATTTTCATATGTATTATATCTTATAAATCTAAATCCATGCATTTTTAAGTTAACAAGTATGATAAAATAGATTGATTTTTCAATTAACCAGTATCTTATGTGAGGAAATGTTTGAATAGTGCCACATTTATAGGCTGCAATAGACAACATGCAGTTAAGTAACTTAATGGAAACTGTACTGGATTTTATCAGTAGAATTATTATTTGGTTCTAGATCCACAGAAAGTTTGTTTTTTTTTTTTTAATTTTTTTTTTTTTTACTGTACTTTACGAGAAGGTTTACAGAACAAATAGTTTCTCATTAAACAGTCAGTACACATATTGTTTTATGACATTGGTTGACAACCCCACGACATGTCACCACTTTCCCTTCTAGACCTTGGAGGACCTTTTTTTTTTTTTTGTGGTGAAAATATACATAGCCAAAGATATACCATTTCAAAAATTTCTACATGTACAATTCGGTGACATTGATAACGTTCTTCCAGTTGTGCTGCTATTCTCACTATCCTGGAAAAGGGATTTTGCAGATGAAGTTAAGGGCACAGACCCTGAAATGGGAAGGTGGGGGATTATCCTGCATTATCCAGATGGGCCTATGTAATCTAATCACATGGGTCCTTATAATCAGAGAATCTTTCCTGGCTGTGCTCAGACCTCCGGAGGTAACTACGGAAGAACGTCTGAGAGAGGCAACATTGCTGACTTTGAAGACGAAAGGGGCCCGTGAGTCAAGGAACGCAATGGCCTGGAGAAACTGGAAAAGGCAAGGGAACAGGGTCCCCAAGAGCCTGCAGGAAGGAATGCAGTCCTGCTGACACCTTGATTGTACCCCGAGACCCAGGTTGGATTTCTAGCCTACAGAACTGTAAGATAAATTCACGTGGTTTGAAGCCACTAGGTTTGTGGTAATTTTTTACACAGCAGAAGGAAATTAATATATCATGTTTGCTGCTTTTAATTTCCATCGAGTCAGCTTCGATTCATGGCAACCCCAGGTACAACAGAACACAGCACTGCTCAGTCCTGTGTCATCTTCACAGTCGTTGCTAGGCTGAAGTCCACTGTTGGGGCCACTGTGTATTTCAAGTGTCTCCCAACCTAAGGGGCTTATCTTCCAGTACTGTTGTTGCATTGTTAGGTGCTGTCGAGTCAGTTCCGACTCATAGCGACCCTGTGTACAACAGAACAAAACACTGCCCAGTCCTGTGCCATCCTCACAATCATTGTTAAGCTTGAGCCCATTGTTGCAGCCCCGGTGTCAATACATCTCATGAGGGTCTTCCTCTTTTTTGCTAACCTTCTACTTTACCAAGCATGATATCCAGGGACTGGTCCCTCCTGATAACATGTCCAAAGTAGGTGAGACCAAGTCTCACCATCCTCACTTCTAAGGAGCATTCTGGCTGTACTTCTTCCAAGACAGATTTGTTTGTTCTGCTGACAGTCCATGGTATAATTCAATATTCTTCAGCAGCACCACACTTCAAAGGCATCAATGCTTCCGCGATCTTCCTTACTCACTGTCCAGCTTTCTCATGTCCATGAGACAACCGAAAACACCATGACTGGAGTCAAGCGCACCTTAGTCCTTAAAGTGACATCTTTGCTTTTCACACACTTTTGAGAGGTCTTTTGAGGCAGATTTACCCAATGCAATGTGTGGTTTAATTTCTTGACTGCTACTTCCATAGGCATTGACTGTGGATCCAAGAAAAATGAAATTCTTGACAACTTCAATATTTTCTCCATTTATCATGATGTTGCTTATTGGTCCAGTTGTGAGGATTTTTGTTTTATGTTGAGGTGTAATTTATAATGAAGGCTGTAGTCTTTGATCTTCATCAGTAAGTGCTTCAAGGTTGTGTTAGCTGCATATCGCAGGTTGTTAATGAGTCTTCCTCCAATCCTGATGCCCTGTCCTTCTTCATATAGTCCAGCTTCTTGGGTTATTTGCTCAGCATACAGACTAAATAAGTATGGTGAAAGGATACAACGCTGACACACACCTTTCCTTACTTTAAACCACACAGTATCCTCTTGTTCTGTTCGAACAACTGCCTCTTGGTCTATGTCCAGCACTATATTGGACAATATTCTGTTGTTATTCATAAGGTTTCCATTGGCTAATTGTTGGAAGTAGATCACCAGGCCTTTCTTCCTAGTCTGCCTTAGTCTGAAAGCTCCTCTGAAACCTGTCCACCTTGGGTGACCCTTCTGATATTTGAAATACCAGTGGCATAACTTCTTCAATCACAGAAAAATACAAACACCACTGGACGAAAAACTGACAAATGGGTGGTGGACTCTATGCTTAAATTTGACCAAATTATGAAACTGTAAAATATTATGAAATTAGCCCAAAAGGAAAAAAATAGGAGCAAATATCTTTCAATATTCTGAATTTGAAAAGCATTAGAGGAGACATCCCTGTTAGGTATTAAAATGTAACATCTGGCACCAAAATAAAAATGTGGAACCGAAATAAACGCTGCAGAAGTAGATTATTACATTAAACATTTTAACCCCCTTAAAGGAAACATCGCTAAACAGCAAAGAAAATAGGAAAGAAAAATTTATTTAAGCAATAGTTTTGGGATATCTAGTTAGCAAACTGAAAGCAAAATTAGTTTATATCCTCAGTTTGTACCATTAATCAAAAATAAATTTCAGATGACTGAAAAAGTAAATATTTTAAAATCTTTAAAAATGTGGCAAAGAATAAATTTTAATAAGTTTAAAATATGTGCAGGAACTAAAATTATTTAAGCTTTAACTGATGGTGGAAAATCTCCTATTTAATGCTCTTAAAGATTTATTTTATAACTTTAAAGTAATATAATTAAGAAGAAAAACAAGGTTTAAACGCCTTTAAACAATAAAGATTATGTTATCTAAAATGCACATATCATTAGATAAAAATAAGATGCCCAATAGATGAATAAACCAAGAATATAATCTGATCATCTACACAGGAGGAATTTAAATTACTAAACAAATATATGCAAAAATGTTCTACCTTACTGTGATCAAATAAAAACAAGTTAAATATTCATTAAGTACCATTTTACACCTATTATATTAGCAAAAATAATGATAATACTCAAGGATAACCAGGTTCTGATGAAGTTAGTACCTTTATATATTGCTGACTGCATTTTAAATAGATTGGAAAGTAATTTAACTATACATATCCAATGCCATAAAAATATTAATATTCTTGGACCCACTAACTGCATTACCGGGAATTCACCCTAAGGAAATAACCCAAAAGAGAAAGGAAAATGCTACATATGAAGATACTTCTTAGAATATGGTGAAACTGAGGATGGCTTTCAACAGCCAACAAACGACGGTTAAGCGAACTTTGACTTGCTGGAACATCCGACATTCACTGAAGTGACAAGTGTGAAGGCTACATACCAACATGGAAAGTGGTTATACAAAATGTTTAATTAAAGCTGAAATATAGTAGGTTGAACTATATTAAACTTCCCTTTTTGTAGAGAAAAAAAATGGTCAAGTACTGAAAATTTCATTTGGTTCAACCTAATAGCTTTATTACGGCTATCGGTAGGTGGTACAAATGGTTAATGCACTCGGCTGCTAACCAAAAGGTTGGAGGTTTGAGTCTACCCAGAGGTTCCTTGGAATAAAGGTCTAGTGATCTACTTTCAAAAATATCAGCCACTGAAAACTCTATGTAACACAGTGCTACTCTGACATACATGGGGTTACCATGAGGCAGAATTGACTTGACAGCAACTGGTTTGGTACCAAAAACAAAACAAACCCATTGCCATCGAGTCAATTCCGACTCATAGCAACCCTACAGGACAGAGTAGAACTTCCCCACAGGGTTTCCAAGGAGCATCTGGTGGATTTGAACTGCCGACCTTTTGGTTAGCAGCCAAGCTGTTAACTACTGGGCTACCAGAGCTTCTGGCTTGGTACAGGTGGGTAAAAATAAAAGTCTGGTTCCTGTGGACCAGACTTATAAAGAAACACAAAGATAAAAGTAGTTGATGGGATGGTAGTATCAAGGATTAATTTTTAACCTCCATTATTTTTCACGCTGATAATATTATTTGTAAAATAAATTTTAATGTTAAACATTAAAGACATAGTTGCTATATAGAAAAAGGTATTTCATGAAATAAGCTGAAAGATACAATTTCATTATGTCTTCATCCCATTTAAAATTCTGCCTAAAATTCTTTAATTCACAATACAAGATTCAAAGAATTGAGTTTCCAAGTGGAGACTGTTTAGAAAATACCTAATCAAAAAGTGCTAACTACTTGGTAATAAGGCAACAGAACCTATCGCTGTTGAGTCAATTCCAACTCATAGTGACTCTGTGAGACAGAGTTGCCCCATAGGGTTTCCAAGGAGCAGCTGGTAGATTTAAACTGCCGACATTTTGGTTAGCAGCCTGCACTCTTAACCACTCTGCCACCAGGACTCCAAGGCAACACAGCAGAGTACAAAAACACCAAGTTCTGAAGCCAAATTCCATGAATTACTTGAGAGACACTGGGAAAATTACCTCGTTTAACCTCAGTTCTCTTACCTATAAAATGTAGACATTAATGGTACTTATGAAAGGGTTGTCGCAAACACTGCTTGAATAATGACTATCAACTGCTTAACAGAGTGCCTGGCGGAATAATAAGTGTTCAATAAATATGTGCAAGTAGGTATATCATTATTCTTAATGATATAGCATTGTATCATCAAGTATGTCAGTTTGTTGAACTGTGGTGCCTTGTGTGTTGCTGTGATGCTGGAAGCTACGCCACTGGTGTTTCAAATACCAGCAGGGTCACCCAGAGTGGACACCTCTCAGCAGAGCTTCCAGACTAAGACAGACTAGAAGGAAAGGCCTGGAAATCTACTTCAAAAAATTAGCCAATGAAAACCCCATGGATCACAACAGAATACTGTTTGATATAGTTCTCGAAGATGAGCCACCTAGGTTGGAAGGCACTCAAAATACACCATGGCCGCAACAACTAGAGCATACCAACAGTCACAAAAATGGCACAGGACCAAGGAATGTTTCACTCTGTTGTACATGGGGCCGCCATAAGTCAGGGCCAACTCTACAGCAGGGAACGACAACATCATTAGTGAAGGCACACGCAGTTTAAATCTTTAAATGAACAACCAGCATGTCTCCTGACTGTATCCTAGTTCTCTGTTCTCCCACCTTGGAATGAAGGGTCTCACTCTCCCACTCCTGCCCATCCTTCAAGGCCCACCTCTTTCACACATATTTCTCAGGAATCCCCCAACTAAATGCTTCACCTCTGTCCTTTAAACTGGTTTTTAATCCAGACCTTTTTAAAAATACTTGTTATAAACTCTTGTACTACTACTCCTCATTTGTGGATGTGCTGTATCATTCTCTGTGCAAAAGATGTCGAAGGCTGCCATTGACCCTTTTTGTCTGGGTAGCATGTGTTCCTTCTGGGGACTGCCCTCTTACATACGATAGAGCTGTCCACCTCAGGACACCACCTCCTCTGATCACAGGGGCATGTATGGACCCTGGCCAGATAGTGAAAGTCCCTTTTCACAAATGTCACCCAAAATGAATCTCTCTCTCCTACAATAGTGAGTAAAAGGACTCAGGTTTGAGCTGGCAGTTGGGTGACTGTAGTAGAAGCTGTGGTGCTCTGTCCAGCTCCCCTATTTAGGGCCAACACAATTCCCCAACTGCCAGAAGTGCTGTGTTTCAGAGCACTCAGCTGTGTCTCTCACCAGGAATTGCTCTCTGTCACAAGGAACCACCTCATCAAAGTTATGAGCCACCCAGGGAGTGACTCATGACCTATGACTCCCTGGTAGAGGGATACAAAGTCCTTGCCTCGACTTAGGGACAACTTTCGAGAGTTCCACAGCTCTCCGTAGGATCCTCTGAGGCCTCAATTACAATCTCATCATGAGTCACCTTCTCTCTCTACCCAATCATGTCTTTCCTGCTTCCTCACAGATCTAATTCCCAAGACCTCTCCCCAGTAAATCTTCTGCATGCAGAGTCTACTTCCTGGGAACCCAGACTAAAACAGGACATGGATAGAGCCTGTCTCATAATGAAACCAAGGAGAGATAAGAAATGGCGACACCCAATAATGTCATCTGAACACCTTGATCCTGCTATGCCTAAAGGAAGCCAATCCACTCCTTGACCTTCCAAGTTACATGAGTCAATAGATTCCATTTTTTAACTTAAACCATCTTAAGTTGAGTCTCTCTCTGTTTTTTGTTAGGTGCCATTGAATTGGTTCTGCATAGAATGGCAGCTTTTTAAGATATTCTACTGAAAAGAAACTGGGACAAGGAGTTTGTTCTATCATATACACTTGGGAAAAGCTACAGCTTTTATGGCCCTAAAGATTTAGTGTACATTAGTGCATTTAAAACTCTCTGAAATCTTGTAATTTAAAAAAGAATAATTAAATCTGTATAACTTTATTTTATGCAGAGTTTATTCTACTTGACCCTAGAACATTGTGGGTACTGGTGTGGTTATGTAGCACCCCAATAGCCTTGGTTTGGCTTACACTTTGGAGATCACCAAATTATAAGCTTCTCATTCAGTTTGTTCACTGGCCCTCTAGTGTCCTGTGAGAACTGGCACAGATTGCACAAGACACTGTATTTATTACTAGAGATTAGCTCTGGGACAAGGAAGCTGTAAGACACTGTACTGAAAACAAGTCTTTGAGAAAGGTCAGTCCATTTCTTCATCAATCCCTGCAGGCCTCCTGTCTCCTACAGGGAAACAGATGGTGGAGAAGGAAGACAGGGTCTCAATATGCCTACAATCTCAAAACTTTCTAGAGGAGACATTCATTTGAATGAGGTTCTAATCCCATGTGGCATCTTTGAGGGTCTTTGCCACTAAGAAGGGATAGTTAAGCTCTTATAGGAGAAACATGTCTGGTTAGTCTAGTCAAATACAAAGCAAAGATGCATCCCATGTGTGTCTCCGGGGGTAGCAACTCCGAGGTTTGTAAGAAGCAAAAGATGCAGGATTAGAGGGAAATAAAATAAACCAAAGGGAAGAATGGAAGAGACAAATAGAAAACAAAGGAAAATGCACATTTCTCAAAGGCTGAGCAGAATGTAAGATACTTTGAGTGAAAGCTCAAGACAGAAAGCAAGTGGGCTGTCTTAACTCAAGAGCTGCTCCACTGAAGCAGAGCCTGAGGCAGGGATTCACGTTCATATAATTTACTAAGAAGTGCTCTCAGAAGAAAGGGAATGAAGGAAGCAGTATGCGGCAGGGGAAAGAGCTAAGCAAGGATGTGTGCTCAGCTGCACTGAGCGTGAGCCTGATCCCAAAGGGAGCTCTGGAGCATAAATGGCACCACACAATTGCCCGACCTTGAGGGGCCTTTTGTGCCCCCATGTCAGTCAGCCACTGGCTGTGCACTATCTCAGATGGGAGAGCTACCCTTTGGGCCAGGTCAACTCTATGAAAGCTGTGAGCCATTAGCAGCCAACATTCACAGCAACTGGGTACTAGATCTAAACAAGGAACCACAGCATCCACCAAACAGGCTAAGGATGAAGTTAAAGGAGAAGGAATGAAGGTAACAAAGAGGCTAGTGTCTAAAAACAAATAGATACAAAATATTGAGGTAAAATGCAAGAAACATGAGGAAAAAAACATGAAATTTTTTTTTTTTAATTTCCAAGGGATAACAAAAAACATTCTTGAAGACAAAATGCAAAAGCAAATTCAGACATGAAAGAAAAATGGTCTAAAAGGGAAACACTGATGCTAGAGGAACTGCTAGGACGAGGCTGTGGGAGAAAGAGATGGTTTAGTCACTATCTCATATAGAGCAACCCCGCTGGGAACTGCTCTCTGGCAAAATCAGGTACATCCAGGGTAACAAGGATGGTCTTCCTCCACAACAACAGCTGCTCTCCTCAGAAGGGGCCGGTAAGGGGCAGAGGAATAGTCCTGATCGGGCCATTATGCCATCTCTCCTAAAGGCCCTGGTTAGGAGAACTAGAAGGATGAGATGAAGAGACCCCAGAATAAATGCGATCAGAAACAACACTGAAAAGACTCTGAGACCTCCTCTCATTAACCAAGAAGAACGCCTTCTGGAAATTAGAAACACCCTCGCTGGGGAAGCCACTGCTGACCTGGCCAAGTCTGGGTTTTGTTTCTTTCTCTCCTTCCTCCGTCCCTTCCTTCCTTCCTTCCTTCCTTCCCTCCCTCCCTCCTTCCCTCTTTCTTCCAATGATTTGGCAATCATTGCCTAAACCCATTATTTCATTAGGGCAATATTTTAATTCTATCATTCAATATTTTGTATTTCTTTTATTATAGGAAATGACAAACATATACAGAAGTAGAAAGAAAAACACACCTACTCACTTATCGACTATCTCTTCCGATATTTTCGATTTATGACAATAGTAAAAAATCTACTATCCTGTGCATTATTTGCACATTAATGATGTACATCTGGCAGTAACAAATGCCAAAGTGCGAGGTGAGAGTAACGCTGGCTATGATGGTTAAGGTTATGTGTCAACTTGGCTGGGCCATGATTCTCATTGATTTGGCAGTTATGTAATGATTTAATTTGGCAGTTACATAATGATGTAATTCGGCAGTAATATAATGATGTAGTCATCCTCCATTTCGTGATCTGATGTGGTCATCCTCCGTTTTCACATGATGCTGATTTTTGCATAATGACCTGGTCTTTGGAACCTAACCTTGTCAATAAGTGAGGAGTAAGTGTATAACGAACCTCATGTACCCACCACTCACCTTCAATAATTATCAACGCATGACCTGTTTTGTTTCATATAAACCTTCTCCCACTTTCTCTTCCCAAATTAATTTGAAGAAAATCCCAGATAGTATAGCTAGGGATTTTTTTTAAATTCATACTCACTATACCATTATCACACCTAAACAAAATTAATAATAATTCCTTATTATCACCAAATGTCTAGTTTGTGTTCACATTTCCCCAACTGTCTTATTATATTAGGTGATTTGGTGTTGGCTGGTTGGTGTTGGCTGGTGTTCTTGTTTTTTGTTTTACAATTTGTTTGCTTGAATCAGGATCCAAATAAAGTCAATACATTTTAATTGTTGATGTTTCTTAAGACTCTTTTAATCTATAGATTCCTTCTCTGTCTCCTTTTTGTTGTTTTGTTGTTGAAGAAATTAGGCCATTTATTCTACAGTTTCCTACAGTCTGAATTTTGCTAATCACATCTCTGTGGTATTAGTTAACATGCTCTTCTGTCCCCTGTATTTCCTGAGTTTTAGTTAAATCTAGAGGCTTAATTTGATTCAGATTTGATATTTTTGGCAAGGATAATTCACAGATAAGACACATAATGTCTGGTGTCTCTCTTTTTGACAATCATTGCCTAGATCCATTATTTCATTAGGGCAATATTTTAATTCTATCATTCCTTGTTCATTTATTATTTGCAATATTTATATAAACGGAAACTTCCCCTCACCAAAGGGAATCTTCCCCAAATCAACTATTTTATTATTCTTAATTATAGTTGTATAGGAAAGAAAGAATAAATGCTTTACTCTTCCTTTTACTTCCCAGTTTTTACAATAATAAGTTGGTTCCTTAGCACCCTCCAAAGCTGACCAATGAGTGTACCTTTTTGTTATTTTTTTTTTTTTGTATCATTATTAACTTGTGGATATAAATATATTTGATGTACTTGAATCTGTTGCAGGCATTATTCTTTTTAATGCTGAAATTGTCCCCACTTTGGTCCCTGGAAGCCTCTTCAAACTGACTTTAGAGACTTTCATTATCACCCTAGTGATCTTTGATAGCTTCTCTGATTTCTGATCCAAGATGTCTTAGGCTGCCCGCCCCAGACCTGAAATCAGGACTCTGGTTCCTTTTAGTGGGAAGTGGCATTTACAAGAAGGGGGCTGGTTACTGATTTCCTGACCGTTTCTTTGAGCCTCCCTTGGGCAGCCCAGGGGGATTGGGAGAATAGCAGCTGCCTTCACCTTCTTCAGTTGATTACTTATTGCACTACCAGGTCCCAAGCTCAGACAAACTCCCTCACTTCCTATTGTTGTCAGGTGCCATGGAGTTGATTCTGACTCATAGCAACCCAGTGTGACAGAGTAGAACTTTCCCATGAGTTTCCTAGGCTGTACTCTTTACAGAAGCAGATTATCAGGTCTTTATTCCCCCAGAGCCATGGTAGGTTCAAACTGCTGACCTTTCAGTTAGCAGCTAAGCACTCAACCACTGAACCACCAGGGCTTCTTCCTCACCTTCTAGCCCCCACATATCTCCTTTATGGCCCACAGTTCATAAAGAAAGAAATTAGAACCTGAGAGGTATAATACTTTTCCCTAAAAAAAAATCTTTTGAATCTTATTCTCCTGTCCCTAGATGCCCAAATAATACCAAAAATGCCATTCCCTGAACCTGACTTTAAGCGTAGATCCAGTTGTCCAGATATGGCTGAGCAACATCAAGCTCACCATATCTGGACCTCTAACAAAAAATCATTTTTTCCTTATCCGATGGCCCAGAGATTCTAGATGCCCTGACTGGGAAGACACACTAGTTTACTGGTTGGAGAAAACAAACTAGGTATCCCAAGAGTTGCTTGCATCATAAGTTCAAACTGGACCTAGGAAACTCAAGTTCTATAAACATGTTCCCTGGAAATTACATGGCATAATCAGAGAAGAGAAAAGAAAAGGGTGTCAGGACTGTAGACAGAAATGAACAGAAGCGAATCTGATTCCACACTTGTGTTCCTTCCACTCCACTACACAACTTCAGGCTTTCAAATCTATGAAAGTAATTACCTGGGGAAATCTTTATAGAAATGTCTTGACAAAGAGTTGGAGAATGGAAGGCACAAAGTCTGAAGCCCAATCTCTTGTACCCGTAGTTAGCGGCACTCTCTCCAGAAAGGTCAGGTTCAGGATAAAGCACTCTGTTGGCCCAGAATTACTTTTGTGCAAGTGAACCTGGCTCAAATAAACACCTGAAAGCTGAGCCACATCTTTGCTGAGTAACCAGTAGGGTTTTTTTTTTGATGTCTTGTGGGTGAAGCTGTTTTTCTGGATTTGCAAGACACTGGTGGCGCAGTGGTTTAGAGCTTGGCTGCTAACCAAAAGGCTGGCAGATGGAATCTACCAGCCGCTCCTTAGAAATCCAATAGGGCAGTTCTACTCTGTCCTACAAAGTCACTATGAGTTGGAATCGAGTCGACGACACTGGGTTTGTTTTTGTTTTTTTTGTTTTTAAGGCTGGACACGTAATGAAAAACTGGAGTTGCTATGAGGCCAAGGTGGACATAAGACTCTCTGGGTCACTGAAACCTTACAGAACTGACTGTCCAGGTCTTCAGTTATTCACATCACCCCCAGCTGCAGTGGTCCTGATAAGTAAATTGCCAAACTATGATTTTTTTCCCTTCTGTATTAGTCAATCAATTTACCTGCCCTTCCCATTTCCCTTTTCATACATTCCATTCCAACCAAAAGCTTCAAGCCATGTGACTTCTCATCCCAGCTATAGAGGATACAACCAATTCAAAGCTATCTACCTCCTTGGCTGGCCAGAAACCAATAGATTTTCTAGATCATTTGAGCCAAGACATAATGGACTACTGAAAGTAGATAATGTTGGGCACTGCAGCTATCAGGACAGACACGTGACCCAAAGCTGTGTACAAGCCAAAATGGTGGAGCTTCAGAGACTATAAGCCTTGCAAATAGCCTTGTATGTAAAGGAGACTGGAGCAGATGTGCAGAAGAGAAGCACACAGGAAATAAGCAGCTCCAGAGAAAGAGAAATAGAGAGAGCAGCTGCCTGACAACTTTTAAAAACCTTGTAAAGCCCAGCTGTACTGCCTACAATTGGGTTTCATAGGATTTCCCAGGAGCTTTACTATAAATTCTGTTTACATAAATTAGCCTAAGTGGGTAGGTTCCCATGCCTGACAACCAATTACCTCATTTGATGAAAACATATCCATATATTTAAAAATTACTTATTGAGTGCAGGCCAGGCCTGACTGTGCTGAGCACTGCAGATATCCAGATGAAGTAGTGATCTCCTTCTACTGGAAACCCCAACTCAGAAATAGGTACTTACTTTACAGCAGGTATATGAAAAGTGCTTTGGAGTCTAAAAGAAGCAGAGTGTAATCTCTCTAAAAGAGGTGAAAAAAGGCTTCCCAAAACAATGGGGCAGCATGGGGAAGAAGCAGCAGCTGAGCTAGGCATCAGGGAAAGTAACATTTGCTAGGTGGGCAAGGCAGGCATCCTGGGAAGAGAGGAGAACATGTGCAAAACCATGCTGGCACTGCCAATGAGGACTATATGACTACACTCCCATTTGAGGACTACAGGAATGGCAGTCAGTGTGTTAAGAACAAAGAGAGGGAGAGGAGGAAGAGGGGAGAAGCGGACATGCTAAAGAGTTAAGATTTTATATTTCGCCCAATAGGAAGCCATTGAAGAATTTTGAGAAGGAAATAACAAACACATTAGTATCTTAAAAAAAGATGACTCCAACAGTAGAAGGGAAAGGGGGGAATTGGAAGGAGATAAGAATAAGTTCAGGAACACAAATTAGAGGCTGTTGCAATATTTCAAGCTAAAGTATCTCTTGACTAAGGCAGGCAAGGTGGGGTTCAGGAGAAGGGTACACATACAGGAGGAGTATTAAGAATGTAGAAAATATAGAACCCACCAAGCAAAACTGCAGGAGAAAGACCCGGAAATCTGCTTCTGTAAAGATTACAATCATGAAAACCCTATGGGGCAATTCTACTCTGTTACATGGCGTTGACTTGAAATTGACTCAATGGCACCTAATAATAACAATAACGGGTTAAACAGGAGTCCCTGGGTGGCACAAATAATTAAGTGCTAAACTACCAACCAAAAGGTTGGCAGTTCAAATTCACCCAGAGGCTCCTCACAAGATAGGCCCGGCAATCTGCTTCTGAAAGGCCACAGCCTTGAAAACCCTATGGAGCAGTTCTCCTCTGCACACATGGGGTCACCATGAGTCAGAATCAACTCGACGGCAATTAACAACAACAACAGTGACTAAACGTGGTGGGAAATGGAATAACCAAGGATAATACACAGATTTCTACTGGGGTGACTGAGCGGATGGCTGGGCCATTTACTTAAATGAGAAACTCCAGGGTCGAGAGAGGAAGGACACAGGTCAAGGATGAAAAGACGAGCTCAGTTTGAGGCATGCCTTCAAGATACACATATGAATATGACTAATATCCTTCTGTATATATTTAGTGCTTAACAAATATTTGCTGAATGCCTGTTATGTATCAGAAACTCTGCTAGGTCCTGGGATGCAATGTAAGTAAAAACAGTCACCAGAACACCCTCATGGAGCATGCATTCAAATGGGGAGGAAGTCAGTCACATCCACAGAGAATCACCAACTGCAACAATGGCTTCAAAGGGAAAGAGGTAAGAACTATGGAGGCATATGAATGGGGACCACATATGGTAGGTCAGGGGAGCTTCTCTGCAAAAACAACATCTGAGCTGCATGTGAACGATGAGGACGAGTTAGATTAAGTAAGAGGTGAGAGGAATATTCTCTGCAAAGGGGGAAAACATGCAGAAGCCTTGAGGTCTGAAGGAGTTACAGTAGAAAGAATCAGAAAAACAGAACAAGACAAGGCTGTAGAGGGAGTCAAGAGATGAATGTTGGTGTAGGGGCGAGTGTTCTTGGTAGGCCATGGAAAGAACTTTGACTTAGTCAAAGACTAATAAGAGATACTGAAGGGTGTTACGCGCAGAATGATATGATAATAGGCCACCTGGATCTACTGTAAAAATGAATTGATGGGGTACAAAAGTGAACCAGAAGAAAGGAATTAAGGGCCTTTTGCCATAGTATGGCAAGAGACAAATATGACGTGGCAATTGCAATTGTTGTTGTCAGGTGCTGTCGAGTCACTTCTGACTCATAGCAACCCCAGGTACAACAGAACGAAACACTGCCCAGTCCTGCGCCATTCTCCCAGTCGTTGTTATGCTTGAGCTCATTGTTGTAGCCATTGTGTCAATCCATCTCATTGAGGGTTTTCCTTTTTCGCTGACCCTCTACTTTACCTCTACTTTACCAAGTATGATGTCCTTCTCCAGGGACTGGTCCCTCCTGATATGTCCAAAGTATGTGAGATAAAGTCTGCCCATCCTTGTTTCTAAAGAGCATTCTGGCAATGCTTCTTTCAAGACAAATTCGTTCTTTGTTTTGGCAGCCCATGGTAAATTTGCTAGTCTTTGCTAACACCAAAATTCAAAGGTGTCAATTCAAAGCCACAATTCAAAGGTGTCAGTGGATACAGGGCAAAGTGGACAGATTCAAGAGTTACTTGGAAGTTAATGGTGATGGCAGGGATGAGATATGGTATACAAGACAGAGTTGTCAGGGAAGACAGGTAGAAGTTCTAACTTGAATTTATTGAGAGGCCATTCACTGGGATAAGGAATATTAGAGGAGTACCACGTCTGAAATGAAAAACTATGAGTTAAGTTTTGGACATGTTATGCTTGAGTATCCTTGGAATGATCAAGTGAAAAGTTACTAAAAAGGTAGACTATGTGGTTCTGGGGATCAGAAGACACATCTAGGCTGGATTTGTAAATGTGAGAGTTGCCTTCATAGACGGTCACTGAAGTCTCAGCTGTAGGTGAAATCAATTGGTGATCATGTATAGAGTGAGGAGAGGTCATGGAATGGAACCAGTTAATCATTTGCTATTGGAGGATGAGCATACAAAGAAGACAGAGAAGGATCCTGTGGAAAGGTGGAAGGAAAAGTAGGGGAGTGTTGTCACGAAAACCAAGACAAGACTGTTCCAAGAATTATGGCTCACCATGTTGATATCTGCTGAGAAGTCACATAAAGTGAGGACAGGAAATGTCACTGGATTTAGTGACATGGAGGTTACTGGTGATCTCAGAAAGAGATATTATGGTGGGGGTGATGCCAGCAGAGGCCAGACTGGAGTGGGTTGAGGAAGTATGGGTGAGAGTGAAAAAATGGTGAGAACGAGTATAGAAAACATTATCGAAAAGTTTGTATGTGAAGGAGAGAGGAGAAATAGAGCTATAGATGCAGAAAGAAGTAGGTACAAAGAAGACTTGGGGAAAGGGTTTTTTGTTTTAATTTTTTAACGGGAGAAATTGGAGCATGTTTAAATATTAATGAAAAGGATCCACTGGGAAGGGAGAATAGTTAGGATACAAGAAAGGGAAGGAATAAAGGATAGCACGTGATTCTGAGTCAAAGGGAGGGGTTGGAGTCCAGCGAATCAAGAGATTGTCCTTAAACAGATCTTCATCTTGGGAGATCGACTGGGGCTAGAATTTAGATTTGGTGATAAAAGCCACAGTGGAGAATGGTATCACCCATGTAAGCATCGGGAATGAGAAGAGAAGAGGGCCAAGGGCCGAGTACTAGGACACGCCAACACTTAACGGTTAGACAAAAGAAAGGGAGCCGCATCGGAGACTGAGAACAATACCCAGAGGGGTCATAAAAGAGGGCGAAGGTCTGGAATCATGCAGTCTCTCCTCATTTCACATCTAGTTCCCAAAGTAGCCTCCTAACCCATGTCCCACCAACTTGATCCCTAATCAGTGTCTTCCAACCCCCACAAGGACAGTGCTGTGGAGAAGAGGGGTGTCAGAAGCAATAGCACAGGAGAGACGTTTGATGGATGAAAATAACCAACAACGTGGGTCCATTTAACCCCACCATTTACTTTGCTGTGGAACTTTGGGAAAGCCTTCTTTTTCTTTCAATTTCAGCTCTCTCATCTGTAAAATAAAGATGACATTTTCTTTAACAACCTCATAAGGCTGTCCTAAGAATTCCATGAGTTATTGGCTATTAGAGTGTTCTGAACACTTGTCAATCACATCACAAGCATGAGGAATTATTATTAATCTCGAACTACTGTTTGCTTCATGGTTCATCCTTTCTCAAATAGCTCCACTGGCTCCCTTTCTTGGCTCCCAGGAAGGTAATGGATGGTGCTGTCACCACCCAAACACCATTACCCTTTCTTTTTCAAGTCATTCCAAATTTGAGTCAGAATTAAGCAAATGTAATGCATTTTTCAGGTAAAGTTGGCAAGATGTGCTCCATTTGCTTTTTGGCCCAGTCCTTTCATTGCACTTGGAAGTAAACAGCACCCTATAGGGTGAAGATGACAGTGCGATTTGGAAAAAGAGAGAGAAAAGGAAACTGAAACTTAAAATAATTGAGAATATATGCAGATTTCCTAAGGGCATTCGGAACTTAAGCCTACTTGCATTCCTGTTCCTGGATTTAACGGCCTTCCACGATGTGACCCTAACACTTGTCCCCACTTCCTTCATGTGAATCATTGAATTCTCCCCATTGCCCACCAACGTGTGCATTTCTGCCTCCACACCTTCCCCACATGGTGCCTTCCAAAAGCACTGTCTACGTGCCTTCTGCCTGCCCCACTACTAAGCTCAGCTCAAAAAACCAGTTGCCGTCAAGTCATCTCCAACCCATGGCAACCCCAGGTACGTCAAAGTAGAGTAGTCCATGAGTTATCGGCTGCTAGAGTGTTCTGAACACTTGTAAATCACAACACAAGCATGAGGAATTATTATTAATCTTGAACCACTGTTTGCTTCATGGTTCATCCTTTCTCAAATAGCTCCACTGGCTCCCTTTCTTGGCTCCCAGGAAGGTAATGGATGGTGCTGTCACCACCTAAACACCAAGTGCTCCATAGGGCTTTCAGTGGCTGACCTTTTTGGAAGTAGATCACTAGGCCTTTTTTCTAAGGTACCTCTGGGTAGATTCAAACTTCCAACCTTTTGGTTAGCAGCCGAGCACGTTAACTATTTCCACCACCCAAGGATTCCATGCCCAGCTTAAATTAAAAAAAAAAAAAAAAAAACACCCACATCTGTTGCCATTCCAACTCATAGCATCCCTATAGGACAGAGTAGAACCACCCCCACAGAGTTTCCAAGGAGTGCCTGGTGGATTCGAACTGTTGACCTTTTTGGTTAGCAGACATCACTCTTAACCACTACACCACCAGGGTTTCCTATGCCCAGCTTAAGCCTCCCCTTATTCAGGAAGCCTGCCTCAACTACTCTGGTTCTCAATGACTTCCTTCTACTCAGAACTTCTCAAGAACTTAGAATCCCAACCACAGTTTTTCACATCACTGAAGTGTCCCTGACTCTACCATTATTTCATGTGCTTTGGCCTTTCCTCCCCAACTAATATTGAAAGGAGCCTGGGGTGCGTAAGCAGTTTATGATTGGCTTTTAACCTAAAAAGGCTGGTGGTTCAAACCCACCCAGAGACACTTCAGAAGAAAGGCCTGGTGAATTGCTTCCATAAAGATTACAATCAAGAAAACCCCATGGAGCACAGTTCTATTCTGTAACACATATGGGACCACCATGAGTCAAAATCAACTCGATGGCAATGGGTTAATATCACTGACAATTGATAGTATCAGTTAACAATTGTTATGTTCCAGATGCTTTACACCCATTATCTTATTCAAGGTGCATATCCCTTTACATATGAGGAAATTAAGTTTCACAGAAGTAAATTGTTCGCCCAACGTTTGCAGGAGTTGAGACTACAATGTACGACTCAAAAATCCAGCTTTACATTTCTCCTTAAGGGCAGCGTCTGTCTTTGTCTTGCCTGGCATTCCTGCCACAGGGCCAGTTACAGAGGAGGTGTCTGGGTATCTGGGAAAGATGGCTTGGGCAAGCAGGTAAGAGGAAGACAAGAAAACTCCAAAGACTGATACTCTATTTCAAAATTCTTTCAAGTACAAAGCATACCGATGATATTCCAGCCCCTAGCACCATTAATACTAAGCCAGATTCTCGAATAGAGAATTTTTTCCCTATTCACCATTAAACAATATTTAATTTGCTAATATTCCTAATGTTATTTTAATCAGGGCAGACTATGATTTTCACAACATTTTAAACAGAATACTACTTTCTGTATTTTAGCACCTTTGTCTACTGGAGTGTTATTTGTGTTACTGTCAACTAATATATGCAGATTCACCACAATTAGCCACCACCATGGTAATTCATATTTTCAGCTTTTGTCACATATGCTCATCAAAGAGATTGAAGCTTTACTGATGAGGCAAAATTCATCACCTGCCTTTGGATTTAAGCGCAGCAAATTCAAAGAAACGTTTTCAAATCCTGATGGCATTCCCTTCCATCTTACTTCTCAGGGATAAATAAAATGTGTTATCTAGTTGCCTGGCAAGCAGCTCTCACTTCCTCTTCTTTGAGCTGGGATTGGCAGATTCTCTGGCAAAAACGTCATGGTTTTTAGTAAAACTGTAGGACCCTAAGAGCTGACAGAGCCTACAAGCCCGCCGGGGGACCCCTTCCATTTGCCTGAATGACCTCCGCTGCTGCGTGGCTAAACCAAGTCCTGGTTTCTCCAGCAAGCAGGAGACTACAGTACAGCTGCGGCCGACTGCGTGCAAAGATGGCCACAGCAACCAGCCCGTGTCAGAGCAGGCGCACCGCTCCTCACGTCGAGAGGAGGCGTCTATCTCCTCTCCCCTGGAATCTGGGCTGGCCCTGTGACTTGTTCTGACCAGCAGAATATAGCAAAAATGATTTGTACAAATTTTGGAGTTTAGACTTGAAGATGCCTAACAGTTTCCGTTTCTACTCTTTTCACATCCAGCTGTCATGTAAAAACAGAACGAGGGACCATGTGGAGACAGAGGAGGTCTAGCCAGCTGCCCACCATTCTAGCCACCAGAGCCGAAGTGCCAGACCGTGAGTGGAGGCAGCTTGGATATTTTAGCCCCTGCCACATTCCCAGCTGAAGGAAGATGCATGGGCAGCCCCAGACAATACCATGTACAGCAAAAGAATCTCCCAGATGAGTTAAACCCACCGACAAACTCATGAGAAAATAAATGGTTGCTGTTTCAAGCTCTAAATTTTGGGGCGATCTGTTACACAGCAATAGCTACATGATGCGGCAGTTAAGGGAAAGAAAGATGCAATAAGATCCTTGATCATTGCCATTAATTTGGAAGAACAAGTACAGTCCCTGCTTCTTCCTTGTACAAATCTCTCCCCTCCAACCAGACCTCACTCACAGCCTCCAAAGTCTGTTTTGTCCGACCTTCAAGACATCTTGAACCCCACCTATGTGCTTTTTCTGTGTGGTGGTTTTACTCCTTCCCCTCCTCTCCCTGGGGAAATTAACCTCTCCACTCCTCTAAGCTACCTCTGAACTCTGCACCTACCTTAAGTATTTCTCTGGTCCTTGTGTAGTTAAGCTACTTGTTCACGCGTCTGTCTCCTCCACTTGCCCACACTCTCAGTTTCAGTTCCACGTCTTCAGCATAAAGTTAGCTCTCAATTCATGTTTGTTGAATGAATTAAAAAAAAAATACTTTCCATCTCTGCACCTTTTCCCTCACATGAACTCCCTCTGCTTATCAGTACCTTATATCTAATTTTCTCTAGCAGGTCTTTACTGATCTCCTTGACCACAGTAACCTCTTATCCTATAGCTCATTTTATATGTAAAATTCACTTAAAAGCTGAACATTAAAGTGATGTTTAATATACCTGGTCTTGGCATATACACTCTGACATTTAACACTCACAGTCAGCATGCAGCAGGGCTCAGCTCCTCTCCCTATGCTGTGACCTCTGTTCACCTCATTGCTGACAACCATGCATGGTGGGGAAGCTGCTAATCTAACTGGTCAGCTCCCATGGCATCTGTCTGGCTCATTACTGTGCCACAGAAGTGGGGTCCCAGGCTTCACCCTTTTCCTCCTCCCTCCTGCCTTAGGCCTGGCTCCCCAACATCTTCTCCTTCTTTTCCATTACATGTGCCTGAAATGGATAACTGTACCACTTGGAGGCTTGTACTTCCCCTACAGGTACTTCTTAGCAAATGGGTCTCAAGATTTAGCCTGTTAGGGTACAACAGGGGAAGAATAAGTGAAGTCCCCATTACAGAGTCAAGACCCAGCCACATGCTCTACCCAGCTTCTATCAGAGAGTCCTATTGCGGCAGAGAGCTTCTAAGATGGCACCAATGATCCCCACCTCCTGGTATTCACACCTGTGCGCAATGCCTTCCCTCCACCGGAAGGTGGACTGCCCTAATAACTTGCTTCTAATCAATAAACTACTGCAAAGGATATTACTTCTGTGATTACGCTACACAAGACTGTGGCTTCCATCTTGCTAACAGATTACTGCCTTGCTGACGTTGATGAATCAAACTGACACTAAATTAGAGAACCCACATAACTATGGACTGAGGGCAGCCTCTGGATATCAGCCAACAAACAGATGAGGCCCTAAGTCCAACAACCTGAAAGGAACCAAATCCTACCAACAAGTACATAAGTGAACTTGGAAGCAGACCCTTCCTCAGTTGAGCCTTCAGATGAAACCCAGCCCTGGACAACCTTTTGACTGCAGCCTCGTGAGGGACCATGAAACAGAACCCAGATAAGCCATGCCTGAATTCCTGACCCACAGAAACTGGGAGATCATAAACATGTGTTGTTTTAAGCCATTAGGTTTTTTACGCAGCAACAGATAAGTAATACAACTATATTAAATGCTTGGGACACTTGCTCAGTTATCAGTAAAGTATTACTTTGAAACCTACACCATTATTGTGGATATAACTTCCTTGAGAACCCTTGGGAGATGAAAGGTCATGGGAAAGTTAAGATTTGGTCATCTGTGGATCTTAATACTTTTAAAATCTCACCCTAATAACCTGTGAGTATTATTATTCCCATTTTAGAGTTGAGAAAATGAAGGATCAGATAGGTTGTTGTTTGTCCAAGTTTCATACATCGATCAGTCTTTTAACTCCTAATACAGTGCTCCATCCACTCCAATACAGTCACCAGTAGCATACTGATGGCTCAGAATCTTTATGCAAAGCCCCCTGGCTTTCATTCATGACACTGTAAGCAGTCTGAGAGCAGGGACTGCGTTGGACGTGCTTCTGTTCCCTGTGACCCCAGAGAGGTAGTACTACACGGTGCCAAGGCAAATGCCTGCCCTTGCCCTCCTACTACCCACATAATCTTCCAGGCAAACCTCTCCAATGCCACCTATCAACATCGTTTACAAGAATACCTCTGTCACCATCCAAATAAAGCAGTTCAGATTGGGGATGTTTTCTGAATATGAAATGATTTTGCAATTTAACATAAATTGTTTCATGGTATTAATAAAATTGAGTGTTCTGGGAAATGCCTTTTAAGTGAACTGGGTCTAAGTCCAAGGTTCTAGAAAGCTTTTAGCTTAAATGCAAACCCACTGGAAACATGAGGCAGGCCAGCATTAAGAGGATGCCCAGTAGAACGTATAGGCTCTAGCAAGCCTGGTTCCTGTAGGCTGTGCACCCTCTGTGGCCCATTTTATCCAGCAGAGTTAGATAAAGTTCAAAGGCTTGGGGCTACAGGGTTGGTAAGCAAGGTGGGAAGTGCCAAGGAAAATAAGAACTAACTCCTGCTGGCCTGCAATTAAATTCAACTCAAGAAAGGCTGCAAGGTAAAAAGAGGTAGAACTGAAGGCCAAAAAAATTAGTTTGATCTGTGACTAGCTATGTGACTTTGTACAAGTCACTCTCTCTTTCTCTCTCTCTGAACTCAGCTAAAGTGTTGATAATAGTACTTACCTCACAGAGCTATTGTGAAAACAAGTGAGAAAAGGCGCCTGGCCCGTGTTGTGTAAACCGTGAGATGTTATACCTACGTGAGAGATTGTTAACATCCAGAGCAGCAGCTGCTGCCATCGCAGTAGAGACTGAAATAGCATCAATAAAACAAGGTGATACCCCTTAGCAGAACACTTTGGATTTTGTCCCCACGTAATGGACACTCTCTGATTTGAGTTAACATCACTACCTAAGCATCGGACATGAAGGTGCAGCCACGTCTAGTCAGGAGTCAGCGACCACACCAGTTAGTTTCAGAGAGAGAATGTATTATGAAAATTGTTATCCTGGTATAAAACTGTTAACTAGGTTACTGGGGTACTCCCAAAGGTAGTAACTGCAGGAAGCAGCTGCCGCTCTAGGATAACTGACCTTTCTGACTTTCCTGGGACTGAAGGAGCTGCTGGGAAGTGGAACTTCCAGCACTCTAAAAGCTGGCAAGTCCCCAGAAAGCTTACTCCAGCCCTAGGGCTGGAGAAGGAGCCCTGGTGGTACAGTGGTTCAAGCGCTCAGCTGCTAACTGAAAGGTCGGTAGTTCGAACCCAGCAGCTACTCCACAGGAAGAAGATACGGCAGTCTGCTTCCGTAAAGATCACAGCCTTGGGAATCCTATGGGGCAGTTCTGCTCTGTCCTATTGGGTCGCTATGAGTCGGAGAACACAGGGAAGATACTGGAATTGTTACAACTTAGAAGTCTGGAGGAGGAACCCTGCAGTGATTGGACCCAGACCTCTGAGAAGGGGAAGCCAGCTGGCTGGCTTGGAAAGTGATAGAAAAGCGAGAGACTGGATTCAGCAGCCGCCACAGGAATAAACTCCCACTACTGAGGTGAAGAAGCATTGCTGGGTGCCACTCACAAGAACAGCAAGGAAACCAAAACCAAAAACACCAAACCCACTGCTGTAGGTCGACTCCAAAACAGGAAGGAGTAACTCCCTTCTCCCTCTCGCGCCCCCTACTGGTAAAGCTTAACAGAAAGCCAGCTGACAAAGCACACATGTGGTCGGTAGAGTGCCAGCCCCATCAGCATAGAGCAGAAAGCAGAACAATGGGTTTGGAGCTGACAGACAACAGTACAGATAATATCAAACCTAAGTAGGGAAGAAAATATATTTGGTAAGGAATTTAACCAAAAAGCTTGCCTTTCTCAAATTATTTCCAAGCTTCTGAATCCAGTCTACCTAGGAATTCAGGAAGAAGGTAACTGCTGCAAAGTGCTGTTTTTCAGCTGCAGCCCTGTGACCCAAATGGTCTAACCATCCCTTCCCCTCCCTGGCACTGAGGCGCCTACCAAGGAACAGTCTAGGGCCCTGGTAGTCACAGCAGCAGGCCTGACATCCGGTGAGACGCTCTCACCGTCCTGCAGCTTTCTCCTGGGAAGTCATGCTTCCTGCTTTGCATATTTTCAAACAAACAGCTGGGCTGAGAGGAGCATTAGGCAGCTTTAAAAATGGATGTGGGTCATTATTCTTTCATGAGCCTCTGCAAATCCGTCAGCAGAAGGCCAACGGCACGCGCATGGGAGCCACCGCATTGCTCTGCTCTCCTCCTGGCGGGTCTGAACCTCAGAGGGCTGAGAAGGGCCCAGCAGATACCACACAGCACTCACCGCCAACAGAGGCCACCCTGAACAATGGCAGCAAATGTATGTCCTGTTCACATGGCTCAGGACAGCCAGCAGCAGCCCCCTCACCCTCCTCACCCGACAACACTCCCACACACACTCTGCCTTTGGGCCAGCGATGGGGGAGAAGATGAAAGCTCGCAGCTGCAGCTCCGATCTCCAGCTCTGCTGCCCTGAGAGATGGAAAACCTTTTTCCAGAGGTTTCTTTTCACCGCTTTCCCAATTAGTACATTATTTGGCCTTATTTCCTCCTTTCCCTTCTCCCTCCGTCTATCCTCTTTTTCCATATCTTCTTTTTCCTTCCCCTGCATTCACTTCTCTGTCAGTCCATCTTTCCCTTTTCCTCCGGGTCTGGTCCCTCTTGCTCTGTCTGTTCAGCCCTCTTTCCCTTTTTCCTCTCCATTTGCGGATCTATCTGTGCACATCTTTCTCTCTCTCCCTTTCTGTGTGTGTGTGTGTGTGTGTGTGTGTGTATATCTTCCTCTCTGTCTCCTATGGCTTCTACACCTCCCCTTGGCCACCAATTCCAGCTCTAATCTCTCTGCGTAGAGTAAGAGTAATAGACCTCTGTCCTCTGGGGAAGAAGACTCAGTTTCATTCTCTTGCTGCCTTTGCTAGTGAAAAGAGGGAGCTGGGGAAAAGATTAGCTCAGTGCAGGGCACAAATAAAGAGTCCAAAACATGTACTAAACAATGACCCACAGATGCACAGTTCAGTCCAACACATGTCTATTGTGCCTATTATATGCCAGGCCACATGCTCATCACTAGGGAATCAAAGAGGACTCGGAAGGGGTCTCTGTGCCTCAGATCCATGGTCTGGTGAAGGAGACAGACCTGTGAAAAATCTCCATGAAGGACAACTACATCAGAATGAAGAAGGGGTCAGTCAAGGGAGGTTTCCTGGAGGAGGTAACGTTGGATCTTGAAGAATGTGTAAGTTCAAACCAGGCAAAAAAGGGAGGGGAGGGCATCCAATCCTGAAGGCACATCATGAGCAACAGTATGGAGGCAAAAACTGGCTTTGGGTATGCAGGCACCCCCCCTCCCCCACCGCCCAGCAGTGCAGGGATACTATAGCACAAGGAGTGACACAGGAAGTGAGGACAGAGGGGACTGGGGAATTGAGAAAGGGTTGGGTCATATAGGCCTTAGGAGACAGACCGTAGCAGATACTGTCAGTGCCATTTTCTCTCAGCACCCACTGTTCCAGCAGCAGCTTCTTCCTGTGTGATCCTTCCACTCACTGCCTGAGTGTCCTCCAGCCACCAAACCTTGCTCAGCCCCTATGCAGGGCAGCCCAGAAGTGCCCTGTGGGAAAGATGCCTGGGATACTGTCAGACAATGACCAACGGGAGTTTGGGGGGAAATCTAAGTTTATAGTCCCTTGGGTGACACCTCTGGGGCAGGTTCTACAGGGTCTCCCAGAGGCATCCTGTGGGAGTGAGCTCTGACTGCCCACAGTGGTAATCTGCCCACTAGCATGCCCATATCAGTGCCTCCCCTTCATCTCCCAAATGAACCATTTGCACTCGATTATTTGTCTTGGGTCTGCTTGTGGGCAGCCCAACATGAGACTCAGGCTATGGCAGCCTCCTGTAGGCATGAGTGAGCCTGTGAAGGCCTTCCAAGTAGAGGAGCGGCACAGTTGGATTTATATTTTAAGACACTCTGGTGACTGGTTTGCAGAGTAGATCTGAGGAGCAAGACAGAACCATTTAAGAGGTTACTGCAACAGACTAGGCTAGAGATGAGGAGGGTCTCTGGTCAAAAGGAGGCTCAGGTTTAGAAACACAGAGAAGGGGAGGGGTTTAGGACTGACAAGTTGCCATCCCTTCCCTTAAGGAGTCAACAGACTCTCATGATGCAAAAAACCCCTTGCTGTCAAGTTGATTCCAACTCATAGTGTGATGAAAAACAGGAAAGAGGTGAGGTCTGGCAGCACTAGGACACAGAGCAAGTCACCGAGCCTAGACGGGGTCAGGGAAGAGAGTAGGAAAGGCATCCCCGGTTTGTAGGGACACAGGTGTTAGCAGGTGTCTAGGAAGTTCAGTCCCCTCTTCATGAAGGTGAGGAAGAGAGGCCAAAAGGGAAACCCACACAGTCCAAAACATTCAGGCCAGCCCGCCGAACCTTTCCTCGGGATGGCTAAAATACAGCAACATTGATATACTGGTTTTGTCTCCCAGAATTTCCTGCTCAGCTTCTGTGGAGGCAGTAGCAAACCAAAAAGATTACCAGAAAAAGGGAAAGCAAGGAGAGAGTATGAGTCAGACGAATCAAGAGTGGAGAAGTCATTGCCTATGGAAGCTTCTTGCGGGGTAGAGCTGGTTCATTTCCACCCTCCATCAGCATCCTACCAGATAGTGCTTCACACTTTCACCAGCATTAGAAGACTCACTTCCCAGGAAAAAAGGAGCTAGCATTTCTTGATAACTTTCTCTAAACCAGGCACTGCACCAAACACTTGCCAACTCTGCAAAGTGGGTGTTATTATTCCTGTCTTAAAGGAAACGGAGCCTCAGAAATATTCAGGAACTTGTCTGAAGCCACTCAACTTGAAAGTAGCGGTCCAACTCAAACTCGGATCCGGCTAATTCAGTTATTCTACGTTGTTTTCTACCTATAAGATGAATTTGGTTTGACTTGGAATTTTTTTTCACTATCTTTCCCACCCTCTGTTCAGAACTGAGTGGGTAGACCTGCTCATTGTTTGGTGGATGTTTACAAATTTTTAAAAAGTCTTTTGTTTTTCAAAATAAATTTTAAGCAGTACTTTTAGGAGCATTCCCCACTTTAGATATAGAAAAATCATAGAGATATATTTAGACATATAATCGTATCTGCTAATGTCCTTGTGATTGTTAAGGTTGTGTATCAACTTGGCTGGGCCATGATTCTCAGTGGTTTGGCAGTTATGATGTAGTTTGGCAGTCATATAATGATGTAATCACTTCCATGATGAGATCTGATACAATGTGATCACCTCCATGATGGGATCTGCTCTGAGTAGCCAATCAGTTGAAAGGGAGTTTCCTTGGGGTGTGGCCTGCATCCAATATAGGTAGACTTTCTGGCAAGGTTCACAGGCTTTTGCTCACTCTGGATTCTGCAGCTGGCTTCCGTTCATCTGACCTATGGTTCTTGGGACCTGAGCTAGCAGCTTGCCTGCTGATACTGGGATTCAACAGCCTCCATGGTCTGGATCGTGGGTTCACCAGCCCATGCAGCTACATGAGTCAGGAGAAGTCTTCAGCCTGACCCACAGACTTGAGACTTTCCAGCCTCTACAACCACATGAATCATTGCCTTGATATAAATCTCTCTCTATATATATATAATCCAGAGAGAGAGAGATAGATACACATATATAGATATAGATATACCCACACACATACACACATATATATAGAAAGAGAGAGAGAGAGAGATGCTTCATTGGTTTTGCTTCTTCAGAGAACCTGGCCTAAGACAGTCCTCCTCTAGGATTTGTTCTAAATACCTCATTCTCTTCATTGTAGTATTTAGAAAGAGAGTGAGCTTTGGAGTCGGACTGGTTGATATTGGCTCTGCCATTTAATACCTACATGTGACATTGGACAAAGTCACTAACCTACTTTGATTCTCAACATTCTCATGTGTAAATCTAGTACCTCATAAGGGTTGTTAGGAGGATTAAATAAAATGACCTAAGTATGGTGCCTGCACATGGAAGACAATTATTCATCCCTTCCCATCCTTCCCCTTCTTCTCATGCAATTTCACCCTCCCTGGACAATGTCACCCTCCCATGAGCCAACAACCTTATAACAAAGATGGTGTACATCTTGATTCGCTTATACATGAATTTAAGCTCTTGGCACAATCACATGTTGCCTTCTGTGCCTACATATGTTTAAAGAGGGTTCCCTAAAGTTCTGCTTAAATTATCTAACCTTAGTTGTGGGGAGAAAAAGAAAAACAGATATCAGCCTGTGTATGGGGATTCCCGTCTGCAGAAAATTGTGGCGCATTCCCAGGGGCCACGTTAAAGTTCAAGGTTGGGTAATACACATGCTTTGGCTTAAAATATAAAATGAATCACTTAATTTTGCACCAAACTGTAGAATCTAATGGAGAAATGTTTTAATTAAGGTAATTGGCCAAATCCTGCTTGACTAAGCAACATAAAGAAACTGGGTCAAAGAAAAGAAAGTTCTCAGTAGTGGTGCATTAGCGTTGAGGAGAGAGGTTATAGGGATGCTGGTCTCGCTCTGGTGAACCAGAGGGTTTGGGGGTGCACTCTAAGAGGGCTGACTACCTGCCAAGGGGTGGGGTTGCTGCCAAGTACACCAAACTTGTGCCAAAAAAAAAGACTTTGAGACCCAAACTGAACCCAGAAAGCTTTCCCCCAAAACTGGCAAAAAAAATTAGAAATCTAGCAGCTGAGAGCCATAATCCAAAAAGGGTCATTACCTCACATCTAATGCTAGCCATGCCACGTTTCCAAACCTTGGGAACTCCTACCAAGAGTCAAGATCGGGAGATTAGGATGAGCAGTGGGTGGAATTAGCTCTAGTCGCCCTTCCCACCAGCAGCACCGAAACAAATGGTTTTTTTTTTGTTTGTTTGTTTGTTTGTTTGGTTTGGTTTGGTTTTCCCCTCTTCTCAGCCTAAATCACCTGGAGCAAGCAGGCTGAGCTGGGCATATCTGAGTCTGTCTGTAAATGAAGCTAACCTTGAGGCCATTCCTGAGCACCTCCTGCATGAGCTAAACCCCTTTTGGGTGGCAGCTTTCCATGAATGACATAGGCAGCTAAGCCCTACACCTCAAAGCACCATCCACATCACTTCAAACCAATACCTAGGAAAAGTCACTACTAGAGGGCCAGAGCCTGCAACCTTAGGCAAGTCACTTAACCTTAGGGTAACCAACCATCCCTGTTTGCCCAGGACTGAGGGGGTTCCTAGGATGCAAGACTTTCAGTGCTAAAACTGGAAAGGTCCTGTGCAAACCAGGACAAGCTAGTCACCCTGCTTAATCTCTCTGAGCTTCCATTTCCTCATCTGTAAATGTGAAAAAAAAAAGAAGTCACTTTGATGACTAAGGTGCACCTGACCCAAGCCATGGTCTTTTCAATCGCCTCAGGCATGTGAAAGCTGGACAATAAAAAAGGAAAACGAAAGAGGAATTAATGCCTTTGAAGTGTGGTGCTGGTGAAGAATATTGAATATACCATGGACTAACAGAAGAACAAATGAATCTGCCTTGGAAGAAGTACAGTCAGAATGCTCCTTAGAAGCGAGGATAGTGAGACTTCGTCTCATGTACTTTAAACATATTATCAGGAGGGACCAGTCCCTGGAGAAGGACATCATGCTTGGTAAAGCAGAGGGTCAGCGAAAAACAGGAAGACCCTCAATGAGATGGATTGACACAGTGGCTGCAACAAAGGGCTCAAGCAAAACAACCACTGTGAGGATGGCGCAGGACCGGGCAGCGTTCTGTTCTCTTGTACACGGGGTCACCATGGATTGGAGCCGACTCAACAGCAACATGCAACAACAAAGGTGTCATGAGAAGACCCAACATGCACAGTGGCTGTGAAGACTAGAGGTTGTATTTATACCAGAAAGACTCTGTAAATCCTTCCTGCTATTCCATCCTAAGAACTCCTCCTTGCTTTAAAAAGTATCAATAATAATGAGAAAAATGAAAAACAAGCAGGAAAGGGGGAAGGGTAGGGAAAAGGGAATGAGCAGAGAAGCCAAACACAGCCAGCACAGCCCATGACCGTCAGCCTCATTTGAATCCTGCAGGAGTCTGGCATGGGCATTACAATGATTTGTGAGGACATGGCAGAGGGGCAGAATGGAAAACAGCTCCTCCTCTGGGCACTCAGCTCAGAAATCACCAGAAGCAATGCTCAGAGCACTGACTCTTCTGTGGGCTTCTTTTTATCCTTTTTCCCTGAGTACTGACATGCCTTCCTCTCCCCTCCCCACCGCCTGCTCCCGAGAGCCAGCAGGATGGGGCGTGGGGGCTGCACCCTGTCAATTTTACCAACCCTTCTGGTGTGGGGACCACTGCAATGACAACATCTAAGTCCAGGTGTCCTTGCAGGTGACAGCCACATTGCAAATGCTGCTCTGTGCCCTTTCCTGACAGGCACGAGCCTTTGATATAAATACTCAGTTGCCAGGCACCGTGGAGTGGAGTTTCAGCGGCTGCCTTCTGAAGGAGACGTAATTGTCATTGCCACCCGAGTGTCATGTTCATCCCTCTGTGCTCAAGGGCCACTGGGAAACCGCACTTGTTCAAACATGAGGCAGATCCCAGCCAGATGACGTATATCTCAGCAGGGCCTCAGCAGTCAGGGAGGCAGTTTTTATATTCACCCCAAGGGCGTGGAGAGGTCCCCCAACTGGGGCACTGGATGCCAAGAATTTCAGGGGTGATGCTCACAGGGGCCTGAGAAAGATCACTGGGCCAAGAGTTAGGAGGGCTGGGTTCCAGTCCTCGCTCTGCTCCTCTGTGGCTGTGTGACCTTGGGGGAGTAACCGAAATCCTCTATGAAGGTTCCTCATCTATAAAATGAAGACTAGGGTACAAACCCCCATCCTGGCTATTAGGCAGGCTTAAAATGGGGGTACTAAATCCGCTCACAGACACTAGTGTAGTTTCAAAAGTATTAAGATAGTCAAAACCTGGAAGCAATCCAACAATAGAATAATTGACAAATCAATGGTGGTATACTCATTGAATGGAATACTATCCAGAAATTTAAACAGAATAGACTTCAGCGACACACAACTTACAGACATAATCAAAGAAGCCAAACACAAAAGGCTACATATTACCTGATCCCACTTATATAAAGTTCAAGAACAGACAAGCTAATCCATGGTGATGGAAGTCAGAATAGGAGTCACCTCGAGTAGGGGCAAAGAATGACCACAAAGGGGCACAAAAGAACCTTGTGGAGTGCTGGAAATGTTCGGTATCTTGATCTAGGTGGTGGTTACGTGGGCATACACATATGTAAAAACATAAAGCTGCATACTTCGTATCTGAGCACTTTATCGTACGTGTGTAATACCACAATTTACAAGAAAAGTATAAGGGACTAGACAGATAGCCAGCTCACTGTGTTGGACAGAATTCACAGCGAGGAACTTTGGTCTGTGCTAATCCATTCTTCTCCACGACCTCTACAGTCCTTGAAAGCTAAAGTACAAAATACACATCGTTTGAAAATGGGTGGCAGTGCCCACGTTTGTTCACACACAAACACAGAAGATCCCACAAGCCGTTGGCTACCAGCAGAGACAAAAATCTCTAAATGGTCTACTGCCAGGCTTGATCACGCTGGTTTGTTTCCGATCCTCGAGGAAGGAAAGCCGAGACTCTGCAGTAAGACTGAAAGGACTGCTCGGTTTGACAGAGGGAAACACGATCTGAATGCACCAAGGCAGAAATAGTGACTCGCCTCCCCCCAGGACCAGCCCGCCCTCCCGCCTGTACCCACGACAAACCTTGCATTGCTAATGATGGGTGTTGGGCAGCCAGTGGCATCTCAGATCCATCCTGACTCATCACGCCATCAGATAATATATAGCCTGAAAAGCCCAACCGCTTCCAGAACAATGGCTCATGCAGGCATGAGACATAAACATTCTACCCCTCCAGTAACTAGAGAGAATTCTCTCTTTAGGCCAGTGTCCCTAGAGAGATTCAAGTGTGTGTAGTTTATTATGGGGTACTCTTGGAAAAAACCTGTAAGAGAGTGGGGGGAACAGGAGAGGCCAGGTGACAGAAGAAAGTGTGTGTATGTGTATGTGTGCACACACGCACGTGTGTGTGGTCTCAGCTTGAGGCAAGCTCCAGCCTGATCCCACAGAAGGCTCTGAAGCATGAACTGCACCACAGTTACTCAATGGTGCAAGAAGTTTGCAGTCAGCTGCTAACCTAAAGGTTGATGGTTCAAACTCACCCAGTGATGCCATAGAAGAAAGGCCTGGAGATTGCCTCTGTAAAGATTACAGCCAAGAAAACTCTATAGAGCAGTTCTACTCTGTAACACATGGGGTCACTATGAGTCGGAATGGATTCGGTTTTGGGTTTTATTCCCCTGTGGGGAGGGGGTGGGTGGGTCATTTTACCTACCAGCAAGGTAGCTGCCATTTGGCTGAGGGCAGTTCTCTGTTAGCAGCCAAACACTCGCAGTGGCCAAGGGAGGGTGAACCTGTCCAGTAAAGGGGATCTGAACTGGGCACCAACAGACCCTAACCACCACCTGTATGCACACAACCCAAAGTTCATTTCTCTAGCAGAAACTCTTCCCTGAACTCCAGACTCATATATCCAACTGCCTGCCCCCCATCTCCAGGTAGCGTCTAACAGGCTTCTCAAACTGAATTTGTCCCAAATGGAGCCCCTGGTATTGCTGACACTCCCTCTGCAGTCTTCCGCCTGTCTGTAAATGGTTACTTCCAGTCCTGCAGCTGCTCCACCTGACTTCTCTCTTTTGCTCACTCTGGCCATTCCGTAAAGCCTGTTGGCTCTATATTCAAAACACAATCCAGAACTGGACCACGTCTCACCATTCCGACACCACCATCATGGTCTGAGCCACCATCACATCTTGCCTGGAATATCATAGTAGCCTCCTAAGTTACCCATTGCTATGGAGTCAACTCCAACTCATAGCGACCCTATAGGACAGGGGAGAACTGCCCCACAGGGAATCAGTGGCTGGTGGATTCCAACTGCTGACCTTTTGGTTAGCAGCTAAGCTTTTAACCACTGCGCCACCAGGGCGCCAGCCTCCTAACTGGTCTCCCTGATTTACCCTTTCTCCCCATGAGGTCCATTCTCCACATGGCTGACAGAGCAATCCTGAGAAGGAAACTGAACTCTATCCTTCCTCTGCTCAAACCCTCCAACGACTCCATCTCACGCAGAGGAAAGCGAAAGCCCTCACTGTGGCCCACAAGGCTCAGCCTCCCCGCTTACTGCTCTCCACAGCGTTCACCCAAGCTGCTGCCTGCCCTCCTCGTTGTTCTTCAAACTCTCCAGCCCCACCTCAAGGCCTTTGCACTTGCTGCTTCCCCACCTGGAATGCTTCCTCCAGACAGGCTTGTGACTACGCCTTCACTTCCTTCAGGTCTTGGCTTAAAAATCACTTCCTCAGTGGCGATTTCCCTCAATGCCCCAAGCCCCATCCCCAATCATTTAATACTCTGTCCCTGATTTGGAGCCCTGGTGATGCAGTGGTTAAGAGCTCAGCTGTTAACCAAAAGATCAACAGTTCAAATCCACCAGCCACTCCTTGGAAACCCTACGGGGCAGTTCTACTCTGTCCTGTAGGGTCGTTATGAGTCAGAATCGACTCAACGGCAAGGAGTATGGTTGGTGCAGAGGGAATAGTTCCTCTCGAAGGTGCCTTGCAGGAATCACATCATCTAATCACATCGTCCTCACCATTGGCCTCACCTGGGAACATGTTAGAAAAGCAAATCCTTAACCCCACCCTAGACCTACTGAATCGAACTCTAGAGGAAGTACCCAGAAACCATGGTTTAACAAACCCTCCAGGTAATTCTGATACACACTACCTCTTTTAAGGCAAACAACGCATGCCTTCTACGTTTGTTTACCAAATGCGTTCTCTCCATCTCCCCAGCTATTTTCATAAGCACCACTATGCCAATTTTTTTACATGCTGCTGTTAAAAAAAAAAAATAGCATAAAGTGCTTATGAAAATACCTTGCAGGGGGAGAGCGCACTTGGCAAACAAACGTAGCTGATGCGTGTTTTTACATAAACTACGGTAAGCTTTGAGCTCTACAGAGCCAAGCCATTCAAAACAAGATTGCAGGCAGGAACAGGGCAGTGAGAAACAATTTGGGATCAAAATGGGTGGGGGAGATGAGGAGAGAGGAAGCAAGTGCCTTCTTGGTTCAGGCAGGGAAAATATGGCAACTGCTGGAAGTGTGACAGATTTGTCAAAAGTTTGTGAAAACACCTCAAGAAGAGGACCCATGTTTGCTCACACTACGTACCCTGTGCCTAGAACAGAGCCTAACCTGCTGCCGTCGATTCTGACTCATAGCAACCCTACAGGACAGAGCAGAACTGCCCCCAAAGAGTTTGCAAGGAGTGGCTGGTGGATTCGAACTGCTGACCTTTTGGTTAGCAGCTGAGCTCTTGACCACTGTGTCACCAGGGCTCCAGAAAAGAGCCTGGAATGATCAGATATGTTGACTGAATTACAAGTGAACGCACGAGTGAATTAGCCTAATAAATTATGTAATGTGTCATGGTTCCATCTGTCTGCAGTGGTAAAAACTGCAAAATTCTCCTCCAGACAAGAAATAAGAACCCAGAAACCTTCTGAGTGCCATCTTGCCAAGAGGCCCATCATGATGTCTAAATCCTCTCTGCTCCCTCAGCCTCACTAGTCCTGAGATGCCTGTAGACCAGGACGCCAGAACACACAGTACACCCAGTTAAATGTGAATTTCAGATAAACGATGAATAATTACTAGTGTGTTTATTGTACAGGATATACTAAAAAATCATTCATTGTTTATCTGAAATTCACATTTAACTGGGTATCCTGTATTTTTATTTGCTAAATCTGGCAACTCTATTTTGGACTGAACCCTGTCCTTGCAGCAGGCCTGGAAAAGCCTCTCCACACCTCATTCCTTGAGAGAAGAGTGAGAGGTTACGGGCTCCCGCTGCCCCTCCTCCACCCCAAAATGCACATGGGGTGGCAGAAGGCTCCAGGCTTTGCTCACGTGGAGAATGTGCTCATGGCCTCCAATGCCTAGAAGCTTCGTTCCCTTTGCTTAGACTCCTCTTCCCACCTCTACCTGGAGCCTTCCCACCTGCCTTTTAACTCCGACTTGCTCTTCAAGGGAGCCCTGGTGGCGCAGTGGTTAAGAGGTTGGCTGCTAACCAAAAAGTCAGCAGTTCCAGCTGCTCCTTGGAAACCCTAGGGGCAGTTCTACTCTGTCCTATAGGGTTGGTATAAGTCGGAATCGACTTGACGGCAACAGGTTTGGTTACCCTTCAAGACTCACTGCCTCTCCCTAGAAAACTTCCCTGGGAAAGACACACAGGCACAGAGTGTGAGTTAAATTCTTCCCTGTACATATGCAAACACCCATCCTAGAAATCACTACACTCAGATGTAACTGTCTCCTGTAGATGTAACGTCGCTCCCACGGGCACCAAGTCCTTGGGGCAGGATGCTGTTTGCTCTTCACTCTATTCCCAGCACTCTACCTAGTACCCGGCTTTCAGAAAGTGTCTGATGAATAAATAAGTGAATGAATGAACGCACAGTAACTTCTCAGGATAAAAGGGCCCAGTTTCTCAGGGAGCAATCAAGAGTAGATTTGAACTCGTGGAGAAGGGAAGAAATTTTCCCCCTCGGGACAACTCATTGCCTCTCAGCAGAAAGAACAAGACTTGCAAGGAGTGTACACCCATCTCCGTACTGTGATCCAGGGTCTAGCAAAGCCACCTGGCAGACAGCCTATGACTTAGATTAATTTCACAGTCAGTCAGACTGTGGACCTAAGACCCGAGACCCAGTAAGCAACTCATTTGCCAGCAGCTTGGCTAGGGCCCTCTTGAAACTGGTCTTGAACTACATGTGGTTTTTCTTCCCCCACTTCACAGGCCCCACAGTTCACCCTACCAAATATGGTCTAACTTAGGAGCTATTAAACTAGGCGGCAAGTTCTGCTTTTCAATCAGCTGCCTCTCAACTCCCAGCCCTGGAGGACGTCTCTTTGTTGGATGGTAACCTGGATTTCCCTCCTCAATGCCGCATGGGTCCTGAACACCTGTTCTTTATGCCAGTCCATGAAACACCCCCCAATTAAAGTCTAGGAGAACAACGAAAAGCAAAGCCTATCTGCAAACAGAGAATTACACATCCAAAAGCAGCACTAGGTCAGATGATGGGTCATTAAATCCCTGAATATCCCCATCCAGCGCAGGACAAAAGCACTTCTGGAAATGTTTACCGCGGAGATTTGAAACCACTGGAGTTGAGACATTCCGAGGTAAGCGTCCCAGGACAGCTTTCACCCTGGCTGTGGGTCTCAGCTCAGAGCCAGGGGAGGTAGCCTTCACCACTCTCCAGATAACGCCCAGGAAAGAAATTTGTCTTGAGAGATGGTACGGCAATTTGTGTGGCTTCCAGATGAGGCGAGAGAATGCAGAAAAAATTTCAATGAATTTATTTGCTTTCTCTTCTAAACTTTGAATATTAATTCTAGTCTCTCAGAAAAGGAAGCGCATAGCTTCAAAACCTGGGCTTACCTTCTTTTGTGCCCGCAGTGTGACTGGAATGTGGTGTTAGTAAGATGACCTTGATGCTGAGGGTGGCTTCCCTGGGAACTGAGGGTGCTATTCTGCACCTTCCTTAGGTTGAAAAAAAAATGGCCCCGATATTAAGCAACATTGATGCCTCTGAATTACGGTGTTGACAAAGAATAGTGAATATACCATGGACTGCCAGAAGAACGAACAAATCTGTCTTGGAAGAAGTACAAACAGAATGCTCCTTAGAAGTGAGGATGGTGAGACTTCGTCTCACATACTTTGGATGTGTTATCAGGAGGGACCAGTCCCTGGAGAAGGACATCATGCTTGGTAAAGTAGAGGGTCAGTGAAAAAGAGGAAGACCTTCAACAAGATGGACTGACACCGTGGCTGCAACAATGGGCTCAAGCATAGCAACGATCGTGAGGATGGCGCAGGACCAGACAGTGTTTCGTTCTGTTGTATGTAGGGTAGCTATGAGCCGGAACCAAGTCAACTGCACCTAACAACAACAACACAGTGTCTTTAGCACCTGGACCATCTGGTGATGCTCTACCATCTCTTTTGCCTTGAAATCGTCTGTCTGTATCTTTTTACTGACTGCTATATGTAAAATGTAAGTCCAAAATTCACCTGCTCTAAGATGCAGGACAAGAGGAGGTACATCCGAGTAATACCACTGATGACAAGATTCTGGCAAAGTCCTTTAGGGATAGAATGTTCCACAGACTGATGAGCCCAGATCGGAGGGAAGGGTGCAGGGGACTAAAAGAGACCTCAGATTTCTGACTGCAGGTCGAAAGCTTCTATCCTCCTGTGGTTCCCCCGCCCCCCTGGTTTCCATGGATGGATGGGGGCTAAAATTGGTAGGGAACTGACAGCAGAACCAAGGACAGAAAAGCCCTTCTCTTTCTTACCCAAGTCGGATTCAGAGTGTGCAATGGGGAGCCTGGGGGGGAGCAGCCCGTGCCCTGGCTCCCCAACTTATGAGGTCATCAGGGAAGCTCCTATAGATCTTCTGGTTGTATGATTCCTTCCTTTTCTATTCTCCATGTGACTTTATGACTTGAAAACCCATAGGTGCTAAACAGGGCTGCTGACACCATTCATGTATTGGTGGGACTTGGGAGAAAGTCCGTCAAGCCATGCCCTGGCTTTATCTATGGAGCACTCCTACCATTCTGGAGTGCTCCCAGGGATGGATTACCCAATAAGCAAGGTACACACGGGCTTACTTGTGCCTACTTACTAATCTGTAGTGCAAAATTTTACCCATTCAAAGATGTGGGGGAACCCATGTGAAATTGTACACTACAGATTAGTAAATAAACACAATTAAACCCATGTATACCTTGCTTACTGTAAGCCCGAGCATACCTTGCTTACTGGTTAATCCTCCCCTGTGTGCTCCAAACCAGACACAGGCCAAGTGCCTTCCAGGCCAAGAGGCTTCCTCTTCCAGCGAGAGCAAAATGGAAGATGGGTGTAACTAGCTGAGAAATGTAAACCTTCACGAACGACTCAGCCCTGAAAAGCCAAAGACTACTCAGGCACTTTTTTCACTTCCAGTTAACCATACAATTGCTCCACATCTCCATACCACCTTCCACTCAGGGATATGTGTCTGTTCTGCTCGAGCTTTTGGGGAGGGAGATTCAGTCTTCTCACAAAACGAGGCCATAACCTTTGGATGTCAGTGTTTCCAGACAGGAGACAGGACTGCTCTTCTTTCATCCCCAAACCATGCCCTACATCACTACTGCTCTTCCTCATACTCAGCAGGGTACGAGACATGCAGTTCATAACTCCAGCCAGTAGGAAACTATTCTGCAGCTCCCTGGAGAAGGTGAAAGGGGGAGAAAATATTCACCGAGCACCAGCGATGTGCCAAGAACTCTGCTGGTACCTTTCCTCCATTAACTCGTTAAATTCACAACAACCCCAAGAAGTAAAACATACTGTCCCTGTCCCATTTTATAGATGAGGAAACTAAGCCAGTGGTCCAGGTCTCATGAGTGGTAGAGTCAGATGGTGGTCTGAGGCTGCCATTGCTGGGGCATGAAGACACCTCTTTCTGGATGGCTCACAGCTTGTTCTGAGATTTTCTAAAACTCGCTTAAACTCCTGGTGGAGCTATTAATATTATCACTTCTCCTAAATTGGAATGGTCTTGTCTGTTCATCTTCTCCCTCTTTCCTGTTTCCTTGTCCTGTGGTACTGCTGAATTAAGTAACGTCTACAAAGATCTCTGAGTTCCTTGAAGGGAAGTTTCGAATAAACACAAGTTATTAACCTTCAAAGCACCCAGAGTTTTGAATGAAGAAGTTATAAAAATTATCACAAAGTCCTGCTGGGGTTTGATAATGAACAGAAGCTTTACTGAATCTTCAAACACTTCCGTTTCTTCTTGAGAGCAAAGGTGAGTCCCTCCAGCCAGAATGGGTGCTAATTCTAATGCCAATCCCTAGCTCTTCTCTCTTCTGATGTAGGGAAGGTCAAGTGCCCCTTTCCAGAGCCTTCTGCAGTGACTTCATGGAGATTCTGAGCAGTGGGTGCCTGAGGCTTCTCAACAATACAGCTCCATCATTCTCTGGCTCTGCAGCCAAAACAACATGAGGATATGACAGTACCTCATAGGAGAGAAGATGCCACCACTGGGAAGTCAAGACCCACAAATTCAGTGTTCAAAAGGGGTCTCATTCCTAGCACCTGTGGCTCTCCACACACGGTCAGGGTGATTATCAGGGGTCAGAGAAGGACCTAACTTTGTCCACCCAAGCCAACTGTTCACAGACTCAAGCAGGACTAAAGCTGGGCCTCTCCTCCTGAGACTTTGCTGTGAGTGGGAGAAAGGGAGGGGGAGGACAAGGGGAGAGGCTAACAGAGACACCCCATGCCCTCTGCTGGGTCTAGAAGAGACAGCACGACCATTCCGGATTGTTCAAATGCTCATCCAGGACAGGGAATGGAGGAAAGGGCATGACAACTCAGTGGCAAATTCATCACCTCACTATCAATGGCCTCTGTTATGGATGGAACTCTGTTCTCCAGAAATGTGCGTCAACATGGCTAGGCCATGATTCCCAGTATTGTGAGATTGTCCACCATTCTGTCATCTGATGTGATTTCCTATGTGCTGTAAATCTCACCTCTCTGATGTTAATGAGGCAGGATCAGAGGCAGTCAAGCAGTTATGTTAATGAGGCAGGACTCAATCTACAAGATTAGGTTGTATCTTAAATCAATCTCTTTTGAGATATAAAAGAGAGAAGCAAGCAGAAAGACAGGGGGACCTCATACCACCAAGAAAGAAGCAGTGGGAGCACAGCACAACCTCTAGTAGAGCAGTGGTTTACATAAGAATCACCTCAGCTCTTGTTAAAATGTAGATTCTGATTCAGTATATCAGGGGTGGGAATGCAAATTCTCAGCAAAGGGTTCAAACCTGGATGAACTGGTTCAAAGCCATGATTCCAACTCATGGCAACCGTATGTATGCAGAGTAAAATGGCTATATATGGTTTTCAAGGCTGTGACTTTTCAGAAGCAGAACACCAGGTCTTTTTTCTGAGATGCCTCTGTATGGATTCAAAATACCAACCTTTCAGTTAGTAGCCAAGCACCACCCAGGCAGTCAGACCTTCTTTGGTCCCCACCATTCAGAGTCCCCAAAATCCTATCACAGAGATCTGCAACTACAGTAGCTATAGGAAAGCTTTACGGGTCTTCAGTAAAACTGCAGGAGCTTTAGAGACAGAAGGGATTAAGGGCCCCAGTCATTCTACCTGGGAAGGCCTCAGAGTCAAAAGAACATTATTGCTAAATCTTACCTTTTGCTGACATGGATTGTGCCACATGTCTTCCAAAGCAGACAACTCTAAATGGGCCCACCAGCCAAGGGGCAAGGACAAGAAGGCAGGAGGAGACAGGAAATCCGGATGAATGGAAATGGGGGACCCAAGGTCGAAAAGGGGAGAGTGTTGATACGTCACAGGTTTGGCAACCAATGGCACAAAACAATGTCTGTTAATGGTTTCATGAGAAAATTATTTGCTCTGTAAACCTTCATCCGAAGCACAAGAAACAAAAAAGATATATCAGCAAATACTAGTTACCAAAAAAAGAAAACTATAAAACGACGTACTTGAACTCTGACTGGACATCAGGTAGTATCAAGTAGTCACTGTTAAATGTTTTTAGGTACAAGGGCATTTTGGTTACATTTAAAATAAAATAATCTTTTAAAAAAAGCAGACAGACAACTTATTTTCACTACCGTTAAGATTATTATTGTGCATTTTAAAACACAGGAATTTTGGAATCACACAGATGTGGATTTAAATGCTTATCTGACCTTAGGCCAGGTGTGTGACTTCCCTCGGCCTCAGTTTCCTCATTTGTAAAGTGACAGTAGTAACAGCACCCACCTTATAGTGACACTGGGAGGTCTGCCTTTGCTAACTGCGTATAAACCACCTAGGACCGTGTCAGCACAAGGTGAGCACTCAGTAAAGCATCATGGGTCTAATTAGTGACTGAGCCGTAAGCAAGACAGTACTAAGAGTAGGTCAGGAACACGGAGAAGGGAGAGATATGGTAGCTGAGAAACGCTTCTGTCTTAGTCATCTAGTGCTGCTCTAACAGAAATACCACAAGTGGGTGGCTTTAACAAACAGAAATTTATTCTCTCACAGTCTAGTAGGCTAGAAATCCGAATTCAGGGTGTCAGCTCCAGGGGTAGGCTCTCTCTCTCTGTTGGCTCTCGGGAAAGGTCCTTGTCATCAATCTTCCCATGGTCTAGGAGCTTCTCAGCACAGGTACCCTACCCTGGGTCCAAAGGATGTGCTCTGCTCCCAGTGCTGCTTTCTTGGTGGTATGAGGTCCCCATGTCTCTCTGCTTGCTTCTCTCTTCTGTATCTCAAAAGAGATTGATTTAAGATACAACCTAATCTTGTAGACTAAGTCCTGCCTCATTAACATAAGTGGAATCCCACCTCATGAACATCATAGAGACAGGATTTACAACACGTAGGAAAATCATATCAGATGACAAAATGGTAGACAGTCACACAATACTGGGCATCATGGCCTAGCCAAGTTGACGTATTATTTTGGGGGGACACAGTTCAATCCGTGGCAGCTTCCCTTTCTCAGGTGAGGAGGGCAGCCCCCTAAGGAAGAAGAAAAGCATGACAAAAAGTCAGAGGACGTGGCAGCCTGGCTGTGGAAGATGAGCCAGGCCAGAACAGACAGTGAAGAATCAGGGGAAATAAGGCTGCCTTGCCAAAAAGGACCTTGAGCTTCAGGCAGAAAGATTGGCCACGCTGCAGTGGGCTGTGGGACACCCCTGCTGGTACTCAGGCTTTGGGCTATCTACACTCACCAATGGGCAATGGCGCATATCCTGGGATGGAACTGCTCACCCTTGTGGCACCACCCTTCTTCCTCTCTTTGACCTTCCAGTCAGGAACCCATGGAACACTGTTACCCAAGCTTTGGCTCACCCATGGGCAGTAGGTGGCTACCATCAGCCCTTTCACCAGCAGGCTGTGAGGGCCCCTAGTAGGAGTCTTGGGGATCTGAAAACCCTCAAGTCGTTGCTTGGCCCGAAAATGCTTGCCAAGCTCCTTTTCTAAAACACCAGCCCAGAGAGTGGGCCAGTGTGTCTTCTCCATCAACCACACAGCTCCCCTCGACACCCCCGCTCCTGGAGGAACAGTCCATTTTTCTCCAGCGCCAATAAAGCCAGCCCGCGGATATCAAGAGAAACGTCCTGCAGATGAGGGTGCTCCGGAGGGGGTGGCCTTGATGAAAGCGGGTTGTTCTGCCAAGAAGTCTTGAATATGCGGTCTTGGTTTGAGGCTGGAGCGCAGAGTGGAGGCAGCAGGCAACATGAATTGCCTTTTATCTAATTGGAAAACTCCCACCGAGTTTTGAAGTGCTTGTTTAGACAGGCAGATCAATAAAAGAAATGGGGAGCAGACGGCTGTGGAGATGTTATGGAGACGAGCGGGGCCTCCAAACGTCTGCTTAATAAAGATTAACTCATCCCAGTTGTAGTGGAAACCAGAAGACCCTCCTGGCTCCGGGCTGCAGGGAGCTCCATTTGTCTTCGGAGTGCAGACAATTCTCAGGATGGGTGAGAGAGATCCCCTCCTCCTGTCTTCTCTTTATCTGGGTTCGAATGTCCTGGAGGAAGGGAGGTGTCATGGATTGACTTGTGTCCCCTAAAAATATGTCAACTTGGTTAAGCCATGATTCCCAATATTGTGTGGCTGTCTTCCATTTCGTGATTGTAATTTTATGTTAAAGAGGATTAGGGTGGGATTGTAACACCACCCTTAAGAAGATCACATCCCTGATTCAATGTAAAGGAAGTTTCCCTGGGGTGTGGTCTGCACCACCTTTTATTTTACAAGAGATAAAAGGAAAGGGAAGCAGAGAGACTGGGGGACCTATACCACCAAGAAAGCAGTGTTGGGAGCAGAGCACATCCTTTGGACCCGGGGTCCCTGCGCGGAGAAGCTCCTAGCCCAGGGGAAGATTGATGAGAAGGACTTTCCTCCAGAGCCGACAGAGAGAGAAAGCCTTCCCCGGAGCTGATGCCCTGCATTTGGACTTCTAGCCTACTAGGCTATGAGAGAATAAATTTCTTTGTTAAAGCCACCCACTTGTGGTATTTCTGTTACAGCAGCCCTAGATAACCAAGACAGGAGGAGAGAGGCAGAAGAGGGACCTTGGGAATTTGACTAGGATTTTCCTAGCATCTTCCTAAAATGGTTTTCCCTTGACCCAAACGAAAGCAGAAGGGAACAAAAAAGTAGAGACCTACAAGAAAAAGGGGGAGAGAATAAGAGAGGAGAGACAACCAGGGAGAGCTGCCTGCTCCCTGGCCACTTCACGTCGCTTTATTGTGTACCAGTCATGACACACAATGATGAACACGTCATGAGCTTCTGTTTTAAGAACCCCCCAGCTGAAACTCCCCTTCATTGCCCTCTCTCTTACTCATCATTGACTTAGGGGCTCTCAGATTCTTCCTTATTCCCATATCACCACCCTCATAAGCCTTCGTCCAGCCCAGTCCTTGCTGCTATCCCTGCTCTGCCCCCTGCACACCCCCCAACATACACAGGAGCCTTACACTGTGGAGCCCACCTCTCATTTCAAACACACAGCATCGAAGCTCGTTCCCTTCTAAGGGGAAAAAAAAACACCCTGTGGCTGAGGGTCCAGAAATAGAAAAAGCAGGTGTGTGTGTGTGTGGGTGTGTGGGTGTGTGAGTGTGTGTGTGTGTGTGTGTGTGCCCATGTGTGGTGTGTGTGCGCGTGCGTGCGTGTGTCTGCCTGTGTGCATACACGCACTGGGCTGGGGTATTTCTTTTATACTAGGACATTTCTGAAGAAGCTGGGAACCCTGCTTTGCCTTCCGCAAAATTTCCTCTCTGGGCAGGAGCTGCAGGCAGGAACCTGCTGACGCTCAGCTTTCATAAAGTCCTTTTCTCTGGCCCAGTCCTACGGGGGCTCATACCTGAGCCCTGGGCTGGTTGCCATGGAGATGACTGCAGAGTCACCGATAGGGCGGTATTCTGTTCTCTCAGCAGGACCAGACCTGAGCTAGAAGCGGAGAGTGACACGGGAAGCGGAGAGTGGGAGACAGAGCCAGAGAGAGAGACAACAGACACAGCAGAGAGGAAATACAAACAAAGACGGGGCGCTGCTTGCACGAAAGCAGATTTCACACGGGGTGAGACAAAGACGGGAAAAGGGCGTTGTTTTCTTCGCCAGAGGGCTTGCATGTTCAAAGAGAGAGGGAGGAAAACCCATTACAAAGGGGCTCCCATGCACCTTCATCCCTTCTCTCTCTCTCTCTTTCTGCAATGGTGCAGAAAGCCTGCAAGGAAGAGCTAATGGAAACAGAATGGGGCAGGAGGCAAGAGGGGCAGGGGGCAGGCCAGGCCATCTCTCCTTTCCTCTCGGCCCCCAGATGCAAGAGGCCCTGCTCTGATTCCCAGCGGCAAAGCTGTAGTCTGTTGGTCCCTGGCTCTCTAACAAGCTCCATCCATGCCAAGCTTTCACCTCTCTAAAAAGCCATAACCCGTCCAGGATCGCTGGAGCTGCTCTCTCTCGGCACCTTACTAAGATTTCTCTCCCAAGTCCGGTGCCCTGGAGGGGAGAGCAGACACACTGTCTTCGTAAGGTCACTTTTTCATTCAAAGCTTCACTGGTTTCCTCACTGTGGAAAAAAGTCAGCATCAAGACTCAGATTCAGACTTTACAAGCAAATAAAAAGCACCAAGCTTATTTCAGCTAAGCCATGAGCCTTCATTTAGGGCAAGGAACCCTGAAGTTCTGCTCTTATCTTAACCTTCCTTTGAGAGGTTTTGTTTGTTTGTTGTTATGGATGTGTACGTATAGATTTCAATGCACGCAATGCTTTTGAACAACACACACAGTTTCTTGGGAATTTCCCAGTCCATTATCAAGATAGCCAAATTTTCCAAATGATTATAATTTCCCGTGCTTTCTCTGCCTTAGTCTTAGACAAACTGAGGTACTTCCTCCATAATATGGTTTAAGCATAATAATAGTCTTGCCAACTGAAATTGTTTTCCCCCATCAACTAACCTTAGTGCCTAAAACCCCACCATTCACGTTACCCCTTTCTGCCTTCAGAAGTCCTTGATTCAAAAACAAAGATGTTAGGGAGAGCTCTCTCAGGTTTTCAATACGAATGTGTTTTCAGATTAGCTGAGAAAGTGGGAGTTGGGACGAAGGATGCATACAGTGGGAAGCAAGGTATTCACATCTGTCTCCTTGATGATGAGAAATATTTGATAGGGATCCAAATACTTGATTCACTGGCCAGACTGAGTGAAAAAAGAAAAAAAAAAAACCACTCCAGGTGAATGTACACCATCATTGCCACAGATTCTCTGCCGTGAAGCTTTGTCTGAAGACACTGCCTTGGTGAGCTGGGCTAGACCACATGTCCACATGCCACTCCAGGGGCTCCCTCATTGTCCTGGAGGCAGGCCTTTGGTTGGTCTGCCTCTTAATCTTCAACCACTAACTACTCTTGACTCTGGAAGGCAAAGTCAAGGTAATACTACCATTTCTCCCTAAGGTATAAAGCTGCCTGTTTCTGGGCCTACCCGGGTATTCCCCAACCAGAAGCAGCCTCAGACTCCCCTCACAGCTCCATCAACGTGGAAGCACCAAGAGTTCCCTACCAGGTGGAGCTTGGAGCTCTTTGCTCATCTCTCTGAAGGTTCTCTTGTGTGGCACAATGGCTCCAGGTTGCTCAAAGCCTGACCCCAATCGGTACGTCTTCTATACTACAAAGCAGGAGACCAAGGAGGGAGCCAGGAGCTAACTCTAGAAGCCAAGTGCAGATTCTATGAGAGCATCCCAGGCAGTGAGCCAGCAGCCACCCTAATATCCTCCAGGTTTGGAAAACAATGGGAGACTAGGAGAAGTCACTTTTCTGATTGGGACTGGTAGTAAACTGGTTAATCAAAAAGTTGGCTAAATCAAGGAATCATAAACAGTAAAAGTAATGTATAAGACCCTCAATAGTTTATTGTAACTTTAAAAAAAAAATGTACTTTTTTCTGCAAACTTTTTATGAAGGGCCGAACTGTTTTCTTTGAATACGAGAACCCTGATAAAAATTCTCCAACATCTTTCTTCAAAAGCCACATCCATAATGTATCATCTACAATTTTCAGATTCTGTTTCTTTAAAGCCAAGTGGAAATTTAAGGACACTTACGAAGTAATCTGAGTGCAAAATCCTTCCATATTTTTCTATTTTCCTGCAGTCGTTTATAGTTCTTTCACCCACGCCTAATTCAACAGCAAGTTTTCAGCAGCTCACATTATTGAATCTTTCCAAAGCATGCAATTTTCTTTTCACAGAAACCTCTCTCTTTTCATACTTAGTGTTCATTGGTTTAAATAATGTTTAATTAAATTATAAAATTACATCAGTTAATCTAGTCAACTGGGTTAGTAGAGGTTTGATAAGAGAGGTTCAACTGACGTTTGGTTTTGTTTTGTTTTGTTTTTCTCTGCAGGCAAACCCTCAACCTAAGAAGTTTGTCTGGAACTGACCTTTATGGAAAATCACATTTTAAATATCAGAGTCAATTATCATACACTGAAAATTGTCTGTGCAACAAATAAGAGACTAGTTCCTAGAGACAGAAAAGCAAATGAGGGAGGGCAGGACTTCTGGCATGATGGAATGAGGAGGTTGACAATCTTCTCCCTAAAAGCAACTATTAAAACTGGGCAATATTATGACAACAGCCATTTCCTGGAAATCAACCAAAGACTTACAGCAAACTGAGAGGCATTTATCCATGAGCAACTACTGAGTATGGAAAAGAACAGTGGGAATCTGTAGGACACCTTCCTGGGACTGACCCCGCAGCCCCCCACACCCCATCCCCGACCAGTTAGCACAGTAGTTCTAATGGGTGGGGCAGGCAGGGAACAACCAACAGCCTCATTGCCAGAAAGGGCTGGCTTGATTTGGAGCTAACGATGAACAATCTACACCCACTGTCGGTGATAAATAGTGATCTCAGTGACCAGAAAACAGGGAAGAGCAGCAGTCACAATGGTCTGCACTTGCAGTCCTATCTGGGACAGGCAATGGGCCAGAGGACTAGCCAGAAATTTAAAGGGAACGGCAAGAAATGAGACACTCATACAAGCTGTCGATAGTCTTTTCACATTTCTAGCTAACATGGAGTTGGTATGCACGTGCAAGGGAGTCCAAAGGAGGCCTTACGAAAAGTAAAAGCTGGGGCAGACTTTACAGCTGCCTAAACTTTGAATGTGCTTTTGAACCAACACACAGGTTCATCAGTATTGGGTGGAGGCCTGACTGGCTAAAGCTGAACATTTGCAACCTCTGAAGAACCAGTGGTTGGCCACCTAACTATTCAGACATAAGGACAAACGCTAGGAAGCCAGGCTTAAAAATAAAAGCAAGAATATACTTATATTTGTAAAAATCTTGAGCAAAAGCATCAGCAGCTACTCACCACAAGGGAGACAGATTTCATAGGAGAGTTACTAAACAAACATTCTCAGGAAGAAAAATTAGAATCCAGAGCTACTACAATACACTATCTAAAATTTCCAGTTTTCAACAAACAATAATGAGACATAAAAAGAAAGAGCGTGTAAAAACGATGTAGGGGCGGTGTCTGACCTCCTCTAACTTCACAAGAGGGGAGGAAAATTAAGATCAACAACTCAAGGCTGACTCTCATGAGGCAGAGGTCAGACAAGGCTCCTCTCTCTGCCGTTTTTACCAATTCCGACACCAACCATCCCTCCCACGGCACTCTCTACTTTCTTTCTAGTTTGTCTTAGTCTGGAAGCTCTGCTGAAATCTGTTCAGCATCTAGCAACACGAAAACCTCTACTAAAAGAGGGGCAGGGCTGCATATGAGGTACATTGGCTGGAAATCAAACCAGGTTCTCCCACATGGTAGGCAAGAAGTCTACCACTGAACCACGACTGCCCCTATAAACTTAAACTAAAAGTACATAAAACAAAAGGATATACTGTGACATCTTAAAATGTTTTCTCATGGCAGGTGGGAATGGAAGTAGAAAACTGGGATAAAAAACCAAAAACCAGACCCACTGCCACTGAGTCGATTCTGACTCACAGCGACCCTATAGGACACAATAGAACTGCCCCACAGGGTTTCCAAGGCTGTAATTTTTATGGAAGCAGACTACCACATCTTTCTCCCATGGAGAGTCTGGTGGGTTTGAGCCACCAACCCTTCGGTTAGCAGCCAAGCATTTTAACTACTGTGCCACTGAAGGGAATAAATCAATAAAATAAATGAAAGAATGAATGAGAGAGAGGGTGTCTTCAAAGAATTTGGTGATTTCCTACTTTCTCTTCCCATAAGTGACACCAAGGTCTGTTAATGGTTTCCAAGGAAATTTTTAAATCTTTATTTCAATGTAATAAACCATGGATGATGTGCCTGTGATGTGCTAGGTGTCACCAAAATAACGAAACATAGACCTTTACTTGAAATTTGCTGTTCAGCTTTGTGTGAAATAGAATGACTTGGGTCCCGACAGTCTTCAACGTACCACGGAAGAACTCTTTGAGCTAGCTCACATCAACGCCACTAACTTTGCAAGAATTTTAAAATGAAACCAACACTTTCTTTCTCGTCAATTTGTTATCCTGTTTTTCTGACTATTTTTATTCCTATCCTTTCAAACACTAGACCTAGATTTTTTTTAAGAATTTGACTGCAAGTTAGAGATGCACACATACTCCTCCAGTAAGCCTCCCGTGGAATATGCAAGAAGATTAAACAGATTGTGAAATCAAAGCCCCATGTGTGCCAAACACGTGGGTATATTCACTTCTTAATTCTGCTTAACCAACATGACTCTGCCTAAGACACAATTTCCATGTGGGAAAAATGCAAATGAGAACTTCAAAGATACTCAGTCAATTCTCACCAATTTACTAATAGTATTTCTTATGCTTTGTGTTACCTAGAATAAAAAGGTTTCGACTTTCTTTCTAGCGTGTGTTGGCAAAGAAGACAATATATTCTAACCGTATGTGTTAGGGGCTTAAAGACCAGAAGCGGAAATCCAGACGTCGCCGTGAGGTCCAAGGCAAAGGTCTGGCCAGCCCACCCTCAGAGCCCACCACGAACCACAGTGACAGCCCCGCAGCTTCAGATCAGCTTCTTCTCACTGGCATTCTCTGCAATGAGCATCTACTCCGTCCACTTCCGCGGGCACCCTTGCAGAGAAGTAGTCCCACCTGGGATTTGCCCATCCACACGAGTCCCCATGCCACGAAATGTTGTCTCCTGATTTCCTTGTAACCCTGCCAGCCTCGTAGAATTTATCTGAAACTGCTGATTTGTTCAATTTGAGTAGAGAAAGTTTACTCTTCTGTGATTCTTGATAATTTATTAAGAGTTTTCTAAACCATGAAACTGCCAGGCAAATGTTTAAGAAACATACTCATTGGTAAGCAGCTGAAGAACATCCACTGGAATTCAAAAAGTGAATGCACTCATGTCAAATGAGTCCCAGGTAATCATTCAAGGAAGTCTGGCCGCTCTTTATCAGCTATTGGACATGCTGCAAGTGAGAAAGTTCAACCTTTTTTTCAGTCTCATGGTTGGGTATTGACCAAAGTGAGCCCTTCCCACAGCCATCTGACCTGGTTACTCCTTCCACTTCAAGGCCAACGAAGATGGGTGGATTAACCAGCCCTACAGGTAGACAGGAGCCCCGACGGTGCAGTGGTTAAGAGCTCAGCTGCTAACCAAAAGGTTGGTGGTATGAACCCACCAGCTGCTCCACAGGGGAAAAGACCTGGCGATCAGCTTTTGTAAAGATTACAGCCTAGGAAGCCCTATGGGGCAGTTCTACTCAGTCCTATAGGGTTGCTATGAGTTGGAATCAACTCCTCAGCACACAATACGTACAACAACATGGATAGAGAAGGAACTCCGGTGTGAAGCCAACAGTTAAGCGACTGGCTACTAACTGAAAGGTTGGCAGTTCAAACCCACCCAGAGGCACCTCAGAAGACAGGCCTGGCGATCTGTTTCCAAAAGGTTATAGTCTTGAAAACCCTATGGAACAGTTCTACTCTGCACACATGGGGTCACCAGGAGTCAGAATCGACTTGACAGCAACTAACAACAACATGGGTCGAGAGCCATGAGAGTTAGTGCATCAACCAGATGAGCAGGTAGAGACCGTTCTCCTGTCTCCCCAGTTAACGCTTTGTCCAGCCTTCCATTTGCCAGCTTTCTGGAGTACTCTTATGTCAGCTCAAGGTCTCAGGGGTCTCCCCAGATCTCAGGAAAGCAGCCAGCTTAAAAAGAATAAAGGTTGAATATGCAGTCTAAAAATGTAGGTTTTATTTAAATCCCACCATTCTGCTCAGATGCCTCACAGTTCCCCTGGGCCCACCAGGGCAAATCTAAACAAACCACAGGGCAGGAATGCCCCAGGGCATTTTCATCCAAGTTTCTACCTCCTTCTCAGCTTCCACAAAACTTTGGGGCAAGATGAATTTACATGGATATTAAAAACACAAACTTTTTACACTTTTCAGATGCTACTGCAACTGTTGGAAACCCTGGTGGCGTAGTGGTTAAGAGATGGCTGCTAAAGTTCGAATCCAAGGCACTCCCTAGAAACCCTGTGGGGTAGCTCTACCCTGTCCTATAGAGTCACTACAGGGTTGCTATGAGTTGGAACTGACTTGAAGACAACGGGTTTGGTTTTTGGTTTACTGAAACTCTCATTTCAAATAATCCCTAGGAACACTATTCATTCGAAAATGGCAAATGTAAAAAGCTTGAAGCCTTTAAGTTTACAGAAAGACCAGGAAGGAAGAGACAGGCCCAGCAGTCAAACCAGGCAGGCTCTGTCTGCCCCTCCCTCCCTTGACCAAATCCACCACCATCCCACAGGCTTCTCCACACAGGCCCCTGTCTTCCCCACAGGGCTCTCTCCGGCCCCTCTCAAAATACAACTGTACTTGTTTTCTGATTTTTAAAGGCATGCGTGGATATTGTTCAAAACTGAAGAAAGAAAAGTGGAATGTAAAGCCACCAAATATGCCCACCACCTAGCAATGACTATAATTGATAATAATGTTGTTCTTGTTAGCTGCTGTTTAGTCGTTCCCATACACAAGGGAACGAAATGTTGCCCGGTCTGTGCCATCTCCATTATCGCTTGTGGAATGGACCATTGTGATCCATAGGGTTTTCATCGGTTGATTTTTGGAAGTAGATCACCAGGCCTTTCTTCCTATCCAACTTAGTCTGGAAGCTCCACTGAAACTTGTTCAGCATCATAGCAACAAGCAAGCCTCCACTGACAGATGGGTGGTGGCTGTGCATGAGGTGAACTGGTGGGGAATTGAACCTGGGTCTCCCACATGGAAGGCAAGAACTCTACCACTAAACCACACTGCCCTCTGATATTAATGTTCAATCCATCCATTGCCGTTGAGTCGATCCTGACTCATAGCGACCCAACAGGACAGAGCAGAACTGCCCCATAGGGTTTCCAAGGAGCAGCTAGTGGATTTGAACTGCTAGCCTTCTGGTTAGCAGCCTGAGCTCTTAACCGCTACACCACCAGGGCTCCTGATATTAGTGTTAGTAGTGTTTAATTAAACAAATAGTATTAATAAATTTAATATTTTCCTCCATCTATATTTATTTATTTATGCATATATTCATTTTTGTATACCCCATAAAACAGAAAATGTACTGTTTTGTATCTACTTTGTGTCCTGTCAATATTATTTTCTAAGCATCACTTATATTATTAAATATTCTTCAGTATCAAAGATTTTAATAGCTGCAAAAAAATCATTGTAAGGATATATTATAATATCCAACTTCCTTTAATTACATAAATAATGCATGAGGTACAGATTTAAAAATGAAAATAAATAAACAGGAATCACCCACACTGCCAATACCACATCAACATATTGATGTTCGCCCCTCTAGATTTTATTTCAGAGCATACAAATACATACATAAAGATGAATGTAGATTCTATTATATCTCCTATTTTTCATCTGATTTTTAATTAATAATATATGCTAAACATCTTTCAATTCTAGTAAATATTTTTCTGTTACTATTTTATTATTATATTTGTACAGATGTACTATGGTTTCCTTATTTAGATATTTAAGTTGTTTTAATTATTAACCATCACTGACAGTGTTTCATCTTTATATATAAATCTTTATATATTTGCCCAATTAATCCATTAGTAAAAATTCCTAAAAGTTTGATTGTCAAAGAATATTGAGGCTTCTGATTCACAGTGGCATATTATCCTTCCAAAAATTACTCTACTGTATGACTACACAGTGTATAACTGTGCTCATCTCTCCAGACTTTAAATATTCCTGGACATTTTCATTGTTTTTAATTTTTCTGACCTGATAGCCAAAATAAGGTATTTCATTATTTTAATTTTCATTTATATGATTACTATAAAAATTGAGTTTTTTCATACCTTTCTTCTTATTAAAATTGTTCAATTTGTTATTAGGTTGTTTATCTTTTCCTCTTGACTTAAAACATGTCTTTATTCATTAAAGATACTAAAATTCTGTATCACATATGGAGCCCTGGTGGCACAGCAGCTAAGCACTCAGCTGCTAACTGAAAAGCTGGTAGTCTGAACCTACCAGTTGCTCCATGGGAGAAAGATGTGGCAGTTTGCTTCTGTAAAGATTTCAGCCTCGGAAACCCTATAGGGGCAGGATTCTACTCTTTCCTACAGAGTCACTAGGAGGTGGAATTAACTCATCGGCAATAGGTTTGGTTTAGTTTGGTGTCATATATATTGTAAATATTTTCTCCAATTTATCATTTGTTCTTCATTTTTTTGTGGTGTATTTTTGCTTGTTTATTTCTATAATAAAAAATAAATACAAGGAAACTGAACAAATACAGACCCTTGGCAAACCGAACAAACACAGATCCTTCCTCCACCCCCAATCAATACAACCAAATAGAAATTTTAGATCAAACAGAACTATATATATATATATAGATATATATCTATATATCTATATATATATATGTATAAACACACGTATATATAAATATACACACACATATGCATATATATAGCTTAAATTAAGAGAAAGAAAGGGAATTTCTTAGTGCCAAAAACAGTAGAGCAGGTTAAAGCCATGTGCCGATGCCATGACACTCCAGGGCATGTCAGACTGAATATGGAGCCAAAGGACCAAGATCCTGTGTTTTAATAGCTCCACGGGGGGGAGAAAAAAAAACAGAGATATAGCTTTGAAACCACAGAAGTTAGGGAGCAAAAACGGAAATCACTGACTAAATCCAGACCATGGAAAAATCATTATCTTAGTGAAAAAGAGACTAAAAAAAAATTCCATCCACTGAATCAGGAGAACAACAAAAAGCTTGTCACTACCTGGGACTCAGGTGGGATGAAAAAGGGCAATTAGGCAACATCAGTATCCCCTAGCCATCTGTCTCATGTAAGGGAAGGGAGAAAAAAAGACTAAGAAACAATGCTCAGCGTCTTAGGTCCATTTTTTAAAAAACTGAGATTTAATCATAAGATTATAGAATGTTTTCTCTCCCCAACACCTTGCCACCAAGTCAAAAGGATTTCTGCATAATAATAGTTGTAACTGAGAGAGCTGCAAGACACAGACTCTATTTAAGAAAGATTTCTCAAGGAAACTTAAAGCAAGAAGAAGAAGGAAAAAAAAGGAAACTGAAGCCTCTGGCACCCACAACTACAGCGAACATTAAACATGATCTATCTCCTAGCCATATCAACATAAAACCTCACACTTGGAAACACTGGTGGTGTAGTGGTTAAGAGCTACGGCTGCTAACCAAAAGGCTGGCAGTTTGAATCCACCAGGTGCTCCCTGGAAATCATATGGCTCAGTTCTACTCTGTCCTATAGGGTCGCTAAGAGTCAGAATAATCAACAACAACAGGTTTGGGTTTTTTTGGGTTTAAAAGCCTGTTTACCTCAGCACCTATTACCAAACATCATGTCTGGGTCTCAACAAAAAATTACAAGGCATGCTACAAGGCAGGAAAAATAAACACTGAAGAGACAAAGAAAGCATCACAACCAGACTCAGATATGACACAGATTTTGGAATTATCAGATAAGGAATTTTTAAAAATAACTGTGATTAATATTGTAAGAGCGCTAATGGAAAAAGTAAACAACATGTAAGGATATTTGCATAATGTAAGCATGGATGGAAACTCTAAGAAAGAATCAAAAGGAAATGCTAGAAATCAAAAATACTGTCACTGAAATGAAGAATGCCTTTGATGGGCTCATCAGTAGATCACATGCAGCCAAGGAAAGGACTGATGAGCCTCAACACATGTCAACAGATACTCCCCACACTAAAATATAACGAGGAAAAAACATTTAAGAAATGGAAAAGAATGTCCAATAACTGTACGACAATTACAAAAGGCATAACATATGCATAATGGGAATAACCAGAAGGGCAAGAAAGATAAATGGAATTGAAGAAATATTTGAAGTAACAGTGGCTGAGAATTTTCCAGAATTGGTAACAGACACCAAGTGACAGATACAGGAAGCTCAGAGAATACCAATCAAGATAAATACCAAAAAACTACACCTAGGTATATCATATTCAAATTTAAGAAAACTTGAAAACAAAAATAAAATCTTGAAAGAAGCCAGAGGTGGGAAGGGGAATCCTACCTATAGAGGAACAAATATAAAACTTACATTGAACTTCTCGTCAGAAACCATGAAAGCAAGAAGAGAGTGGAGTGAAATACTTAAAATATTGGAAGAAAAAAACCACCAACCCAGAATTCTAGGATTCTGTATGCAGAAAATTATCTCTCAAAAGTGAAGGAGAAATAAAGAATTTATCAGACAACAAAAACTAAGGGCATTTTTCACCAGCAGAACCAGTAGATTTGTCTTGAAAGAAACAAAAGAAGTTCTTCAGAGAAAACGACAACAATGTAAGTCAAAACTCGGATCTACATAAAGAAAGGAAGCATGTCAGAAAAGGAATAAATGAAGGTAAAATAAAATCATTTATTTTTCTTATTATTAATTGATATAATAACTGTTCAAAGTGATAACAGCAATGATGTGTTAGATGATTATAGCATATGGATAATTGAGATGAATGACAGCAATGTTATAAGAAATGAGAGGGATTGGGAATACTTTGTTATAAGGCACCTACACTATCTGTGAAATAGTATAATCTTATTTGAAGGTTGACTTAGGTTAGTTGTAATTGTATATTGGCAATTACTAATTTAAAAAAAAAAGTACAACTGATTTGCTAAGAGAGGAGAGAAAACTGAATCATATAAAATGTTGGTCAAAAGCATAGAAGGCAGAAAAAGAGGGGAAGATAAAAAAGAAACAAAGAACAAATACAATGAATAGAAAACAGCTACAACCATGGTATATATTAATTCAACTAGATTAATAATCACTTTAAATGTGAATGGTCTAAATACACCAATTAAAAGTCACAGACTGTCAGAGTGGTCAAAAAAAAAAAGACCCAACTATATGTTGTCTATAAGAAAGTCACTATAAATATAAAGACACAAATAGATTAAAAGTAAAAGAATAGAGAAAGATATACCATGCTAACATTGATCACAAGAAATTTGCTCAATAACAAAAATAAATTATTAAAAAAAAAGAAAGCTTGAGTAGCTATATTATTTTCAGTCAGGGCAGACTTTAGAAAGAAAACTATCATGGATTAAGAGGAGCATTACATAACGATAAAAGGGACGATTCTCCAAGAAGACATAACAATCCTTAACGTGCATGCATCTTATAACCGAACATCGAAACACGTGACGCAAAAACTGATAAAACCGCAAGAAGAAATAGACAAATCCACTACTGTAGTTGGAGACTTCAACACCCCTATCAGTAACTGCCAGACTCAGCAGGCAGAAAATCAGTAAGGATAGAGGTGAACTGAACAGCATCATCAATCAACTGGATCTAACTGACACTTATAGAATACATTATCCAGCAACAGAATACACATTCCTCTCAAGCTCATAAGGAACATTCACGAAGATAGACCACATTCTGCATCATAAAACATAGCTCAACAAATTTAAAAGAACAGAAATCATACAAAGTATTTTTTCAGACCACAGTGCAATTAAACTAGAAATTATTAACAGAATGATAGCTAGAAAATGCCCAAATATTTGGACACACTTCTAAATAATACATGAGTCAAAGAAGAATTTATGAAAAGAAGTTTTAAAATATTTGAACTAAATAAAAATGAAAATACAATTTGTGGGATGTCACAGAAGTAGTTATTAGAGGAAAATTGGAGCACTGAGTACATAGATTAGAAAAGAAAAAAGATCTTAAATCAGTAATTTAAGTTTCCACATTAGGAAACTGAAGAAAAAAGAACAATATAAACCTGAAGCAAGCAGGAGAAATAATAAAAATTAGAGCAGAAATCAATGAAACTGAAAAGAGAAAATCAGTAGGAAAAAAATCAACAAAACCAAAAAATAATTCATTGAAAACAACAATAAAATTGATAAACTTCTGGCCAAGCTGACCAAGAAAAAAAGAGAGAAGACACATATTACTAATATCAGAAATGAAAGAAGCATGATCACTACTGAGCCCACAGACATTAAAAGAGTAATAAAGGAATATTATGAACAATTCTATGTCCACGAAATTTACAATTTAGATGAAATGGGTCAATTACCTTAATAACACAAACTATCAAAACTCACATAGGAGAACTAGATCATCCTCATGGACCTGTATCTATTAAAGAAATTGAATCAATAATAAATAACCCTCCAAAAAAAAATAAGATGGTTTCAGGCTCAGATGGTATCTTAGTCATCTAGTGCTGCTATAACAGAAATACCACAAGTGGGTGTTTTAACAAACAGAAGTTTATTCTCTCACAGTCCAGTAGGCTACAAGTCCAAATTCAAGGCAGCAGCTCCAGGAGAAGGCTTTCTCTCTCTGTCGGCTCTGGAGAAAGGTCCTTGTGATGCATCAGTCTTCCCTTGGTCTGGGAGCATCTCAGCGCAGGAACCTCACGTCCAAAGGATGTGCTCTGCTTCCACCACTTTTTTCTTGGTGGTGTGAGGTTCCCATGTGTCTCTGTTTGCTTCTGTCTTTTATATCTCAGAAGAGATTGGATTAAGACACTATCCAATCTTGTAAACCTCATCAGTGTAACTGCCACTAATCCATCTTATTAGATCATAGTGATTGAGTTTACAACACATAAAGAAATCACATCAGATTACAGAATGGTACACAGTCATACAACACTGGGAATCATGACCCAGTCGAATTGACAGATATTTTTTGGGGACACAATTCAATCCATGACAGATGGTTTCACTGGTGAATTCCACCAAACATTTAAGGAAGAAATGATAACAATTCTCTACAGTCTTTTAAAAAAAAAGAAGAAGAAGCAAATGTAACACTTCCAAACTCATTCTACGAGGTCAGAATTACCCTTCTAACAAAAACACACAAGACATTCCAAGAAAGAAAACTATAGTCCAACCTCTCTCATGAACATAAATGCAAAAATTCTCAAAATATCAGATTGCATACACTGATGAATAAAAAGAATTATACAGTATGACCAAGTGGGATCTAAGCAAGTATGCAAGGCTGGGTCAACAACAGCAAATCTATTATTGTAATCCATCACACTAACAGGCTAAAGAAGAAAAATCATATGAGCATATCAGTAGTTGCAGAAGAAACATCTGACAAAATCCAATACCTATACATGATAAAAACTCTCAGAAAACTAGGATTAGAGAGGAAGTTCCTCAGTTTAATAAAGAACATCTACAAAAAGCCTACAGCTAACATCATATTTAATATTTGGAAACTAGATGCTTTTCCCCTGAAGATCATGAATAAGGTAAGGATGTCCCCTCTCACCACTCCTATTCAGCATCATACTGGAAATCCTAGCTAATGCAATAAGACAAGAAAAGAAAAAAAAAAGTATATAGATTGAGAAAGAAGAAATAAAACTGTCTTTGTTCATAGATGAGATGATTGTCTATACAGAAAATTCTAAAGCTTACCCCCCCAAAAAAAGAAAACCTCCTGAAACTGATAAGCAATTACAGCAAGGTTGAAGGATAAAAGGCTAATACGCGAAAATCTATTGCTTCCCTACATATCAACAAAACCTGTACCCACTGCTGTCGAGTTGATTCTGACTCATAGTGACCCTACAGGACAGAGTAGAACTGCCCCATAGGGTTTCCAAGGATCAGCTGGGGATTTGAACTGCTGACCCTTTTGGTTATAAGCAGAGCTCTTAACCACTGCACCACCAGGGCTCCATATACCAACAAAGACAAGTAGAATTTAAGATTAAAAGTACAATAACAATTACATTAGCACCAAAAAAAATACTTAGGTATAAATCAAATAAAATATACACAAGATCTGTATGAGGAAAACTATAAGACTTTTATGAAAGAAATCAAAGAAGATCTAAATAAATGGGCAGATATTCCATGTTCATGGATAGGAAGGCTCAATACTGTTAAGAAACCAATTCTTCCCAACTTGATCTATAGATGTAATTCAATCCAATAAAAATTCCAGTAAGTTATCTTTTAGCTTTAGACAAACCAATTCTAAAATTTATATGGAAAGGAAAGACTCAGAATTAACCAAAACAATACTGAGGAACAAACTCAGAGGACTAACAATAGTCCAGACTTCAAGAGTTATTACAAAGGTACAGTAATCAAGACAGAGTGGTTTTGGTGAACGAATAGAAAAATAGACCAAGAAAACAGAATAGAAAGCCCATAAATAGAATCACACAAATATGCTGTATTTTCATGCAAATAATGCACACCTTCTATGTTTGTTTGCCAACCGCTCCCTCCCTTGGTGACGCACTTACTAAGCACTCTATGCCAATTTTTCTTACACCAACATGTAAAAAAACTGACATAGTGACACTTACGAAAATACCCTGCAGGAGGAAAGAGCAGTTGGCAAACAAACTTAGAAGGTGCACATTATTTGTGTAAAAATATGGTACTCAATTAATCTTTGACAAAGGAGCAAAACCCATTTAATGTAGAAAGTAGAGTCTTTTCCACAAGTGCTACTGGAAAAATTAGACATTCATATGCCCCTCCCAAAAAAAGAATATAGACATAGACTTTACACATTTCACAAAAATTAACTCAAAATGAATCATAGGGTAGTTCCGGCAAAATGGCGCTCTAGGCAGAAGCACCGCGTCATCCCTCCACAGCGAAGATCAGAAAAACTAAGCCGAACAGAGAATACAACAATCCTGAAACCCTAAAACATCAAATGAAGAGATAAGGAACTCAGCCAAGCACCAAACGGAGTGAGAAAACTGACAGAGAACGGACAGCGAGGAGAGATTCATGCAGAGGTCTCCTACCAGCTAACGCAGCGCGGATCTGCCATCTTGGACTCCTATCGGAGACCAGCAAACAGGCGGTATGAGAAAGCAGCCTCATGGAGTGTCCAGCAGGAGAAAAAACAACCGGTAATTGGTGATATACGCTTTCCCACCCCACATCCTTCTTCACCCTGACTCGGCCTCCTCTGCTTCCCGCAGCCACAATCTCTTGACCGGGAAACACCGGCTGCTTGGATTCCACATACCCAAACGGGCAGCTCTCTAAGTGCCATTGGTTGGCTACTGGTGTTGCTTTTTTCCGCTTCTTTTGATTTTGTCCTTGCCTCTCGCCACCTCCCCCTCCTTTCACTCGAGTACCTCGCCCCGTGCGCCATCTTTACTTCCTCATGAGGGGCTGCAGAGCTCCGGTAATTTGTGATATACGCTTTCCAACTCTCTACCCTTCTTCACCCACACTCAGCCCCCTCTGCTTCCCACAGACACAGTCTCTTGTCCAGAAACACCAGTCCGCACTAGCTGGCTCTCTGAGTGCCATTTGTTGGCTGCTAGTGTTGCTGTTTTTTCCTGCTCCTTTTGATTTCTTCCTTGCCTCTCGCCACCTCCCCCTCCTTTCGCTCAAGTACCTGGCTCCGTGCGCCATCTTTGCTTCTTCCTGAGGGGCTGCGGAGCTCCGTTCGAGTGTGGAGCTGCTTCCCCATCTGGGCTGCCACGTTGGTGGGATCCTGGGTCTTTTGTTCGTTTGTTTGTTTTGAACTGTTTGTTTGTTTTCTTTCCCTTTTCTAGAGTTGGGAGCCCTTTCTGGCCAGGTGGAGCTGCGTGGCAAGGAGACTCCCCCTCAGTTTCAACAGACGTGCAGAGGGATCCCTGAGGACATTTCTTTTTTTAGTTGGGTTTTTTTTTTTTTCTGTTTTTTTCGAGGCCTTTCTTCTGCTTTGTTTTTTTTTTTTAATTTGTTTTGTTTTCTTTTCCCTCTTTTTCCCTTTTTGTATTTCTTCATTGCTCAGTTTCTCATCTCTCTGTATCTTCCTTCTCCTTCTGTTCCCTGAATACCTGGCATTGTACACCTCTACGCCTTCTAGCCAGGCTGTACAGCAACACCTGAGAGCGACTTCCCCAGACCTCATAGCTGCACCGGTGGGATCCCTGGAAACTTTGTGGTTCTTTAATCTTTCTGATTTTTATTTATTCATTCTTTTCTTTTCTTCTTCTTTCCCTTTCTGTTTTTCTCCATTTCATAGTCTCTCATCTCTCCACTCCAACGGCAAGCTCCTCTAGCATTCTTTTTTGTTTGTTTGTATGTTTTTGGCTCCTGTTCCTCTCTCCATATCCATCTTAGCTCCACGCATAACAATCTCGCAGCTGCATCCTGCCTACCTGCACTGTACGCTTGACATCACACCACCAAGCAGCACAGACACGGCCTACTGGAACCTACCCTGCACTGATTACCGACCTGCTCTGGTGGCTGTAGTTAGTGCCACAAACAACCCATCCCAGTAACTCCTCTTCAGCTAGACCTGCCCTGCCGTAACATATCTGAGTGACTCACCCTGCCAGGTGGAGAAGGAGGCGAAAAGTATTGTGCCCATGGACGAGCAAACAACAAAGAACACACAGTCCGCCTGCTCAGACATAGTCAAATTTTTTTTAAAAAAAGGGATGAAACAAATCTACAATCAATAAACAAGAAAAATAACTACTGAATGCCCCGAAGACAGCAGACAATATCAAAACATTTACAAAAACAGAACATGATGGTTCCAGTAGGTGTCCAAAATAAAACACCAGATGACTCTCCTCTGGAAGAAAATGCACTAGAACTACCTGATAGGGAGTTCAAATCTCTAATACTCATAATTCTCCAAGAACTGAGGCAAAAAGCTGACAAACATGAGGAAAAAATAGATAAATCCATGAAAAATACAGACAAAAAATTGGAAGAATTCAGGAAAATAATGCAGGAACAAAATGCCAAAATAAATTCACAACTAGAAATTATACAAAGACAACAATTAGAAATCCAAAAGATAAACAACAAGATTTCAGAAATGGACGGTGTCATAGAAGGGCTGAGAAGCAGATTTGAAACCATGGAAGACAGGATAAGTGGAAGTGAAGACAAACACTTGGATACAACTCTGAGGAAAACTCAGAAAAAAGAACAAAGGAAAATGAAGAGACCCTGAGAGTTATGTGGGATACAATCAAAAGCAAAACTTTTCGAGCAATTGGAATTCCAGAACAGGGGGAGAAAACAGAAAACACAGAGAGGATCATTGAGGAACTGCTGACAGAAAACTTCCCCAGTATCATGAAAGATGAAAAGCTGGCCATCCAAGAAGCTCAACGAACCCCATATAGAAGAGACCCCAAAAGAAAATCACCAAGGCATATCACATTCACACTCGCCAAAACCAAAGACAAACAAAGAATCCTGAGAGCAGCGCGTGAAAAACAAGAAGTCACATACAGAGGAGAAACAATAAGACTAAGCACGGATTATTCGGCAGAAACCATGCAGGCAAGAAGGCAGTGGGATGACATATATAAAATCTTGAAAGAAAAAAATTGCCACCCAAGAATAATATATCCTGCAAAACTCTTGTTCAGATTTGATGGTGAAATTAGGTCATTTCCAGAAAAACAGAAATTAAGGGAATATGTAAAAGTCAAACCGAACTTACAAGAATTATTAAAGGGAGTTCTTCAATCTGAGGACAAACAGCTTCAGCTCACAGGCAGAACCTAGGATACAGGATTGTACCAGCCAGATACCAATCTAGGAAATGAACTCTCAAGGGCTATCCAAAACGAAAAGAAATACAACAGGGAATCAGAGCAGTTAATCAGTAAATGACAACAACAGCAAAACAATAACAGAGGGAATAAATGGCATAGGTATACAACCTTCTAATGGAGAGGAAGGCAAGGCGATACCAAGTAATGGTAGACTGCTTCAAAGTTAGAAAGATAAGGGTAAAAGTCATGGTAACCACAAAGAAAGTTAACAAACATACTCATAAAAAAAAAGAGGAAAAACAGAGTCTCAGCAAAAACAAAAGAAATGAAAAAAAAAATCCACAAGCAAAAGTAACACCGCACAAGAGAGTAAGAAGAACAAAGAAAACTTCAGCACCACAAAAAAAAAAGCACTACAAAATGACAGCAACAAACTCACATCTATCAATAATTACACTGAATGTAAATGGACTCAATGCACCCATAAAGAGACGGACAGTCACAGAATGGCTAAGAAAACAGGATCCATCAATATGCTGTCTACAGGAGACATACCTTAGAAACAAAGATGTGAATTTATTAAAAGTCAAAAGTTGGAAAAAAAATATATCAAGCTAACAACTACCAGAAAAGAGCAGGAGTGGCAATTCTAATCTCAGATAAAATAGACTTTAAAACAAAATCTACCATAAAAGACAAAGAAGGACACTATATAATGATTAAGGGGATGATCCATCACGAAGACATAACCATAAAAAACATCTACGCACCCAATGACAGGGATCCAAAATACATAAAACAAACTCTAACAACACTGAAAAGAGAAATTGACAGTTCCACAATAATAGTAGGAGACTTCAACACACCACTCTCAGTAAAGGACAGAACAACTAAGAAGAAACTCAGCAAAGATACAGAAGACCTAAAGGCCACAATCAGCCAACTTGACCTCATAGACATATATAGAACACTCCATCCAACCGCTGCAAAGTACACATTCTTTTCCAATGCACATGGAACGTTCTCCAGAATAGACCACATCTTAGGCCACAGAGCAATCCTCAACAAGATCCAAAACGTTGAGATAATTCAAAGTATCTTCTCTGACCGCAATGCCATCAAGGTAGAAATTAACAATAGAAAGAGCAAGGAAAAAAATCAACTACATGGAAACTGAATAATACCCTGCTGACACATCACTGGGTAATAGAAGAAATCAGAGATGGAATCAAAAAATTCCTAGAATCAAATAAGAATGAAAACACATCATACCAAAACCTTTGGGACACAGCAAAGGCAGTCCTCAGAGGACAATTTATAGCAATAGATGCACATATCAAAAAAGAAGAAAGGGACAAAATAAAAACATAACTACAGAACTCAAACAAATGGAAAGAGAACAGCAAAAAAAGCCCACAACCACCGGAAGAAAGGAAACAGTAAAGATCAGAGCAGAAATAAATGAAATAGAGAACAGAAAAACAGTAGAAAAAATCAACAACACCAACAGTTGGTTCTTTGAAAGAATCAACAAAATCGACAAACCACTGGCCAGACTGACAAAAGAAAAACAGGACAGGACACAAATAACCCAAATAAGAAATGAAATGGGGGACATTACAACAGACCCAACTGAAATAAAAAGGATTATAACAGAATATTATGAAAAACTATACTCCAACAAATTTGAAAATCTAGAGGAAATGGATAAATTTCTAGAAACACACAGCCTACCCAAACTACAACAAAGTGATGTTGAAAATCTGAACAGACCCATAACAAGAGAAGAGATTGAAAAGGTAATTTAAAAAACTCCCAACCAAAAAAAGCCCTGGCCCAGATGGCTTCACTGGAGAATTCTACAAAACATTTACAGAAGAGCTTGTACCAGTACTACTCAAGCTATTTCAGAGCACAGAAGAGGAAGCAACACTTCCAAATTCATTCTATGAAGCCAGCATAACGCTGATACCAAAACCAGGCAAAGACGTCACAAAAAAAGAAAATTACAGACCAGTATCTCCCATGAATATAGATGGAAAAATTCTGAACAAAATTCTAGGCAATAGAATTCAGCAGCATATCAAAAAAATAATACACCACGACCAAGTAGGATTCACCCCAGGTATGCAACGATGGTTCAACATTAGAAAATCAATCAACGTAATCCACCACATAAATAAAAGGAAAGAAAAGAATCACATGATCATCTCAATTGACGCAGAAAAGGCATTTGACAAAGTCCAACACCCATTCCTGATAAAAACTCGCAATCAAATAGGTATAGAAGGGAAATTTCTCAATATAATAAAGGGCATCTGTGCAAAACCAACAGCCAACATCATTCTTAATGGAGAGAGGCTGAAAACATTCCCCTTGAAAACAGGAACAAGACAAGGATGCCCTTTATCACCACTCCTATTTAACATTGTGCTGGAAGTTCTAGCTAGAGCAATAAGGCAAGAGAAAGAAATAAAGGGCATCCAAATTGGTAATGAAGAAGTTAAACTCTCCCTGTTTGCAGATGATATGATACTGTACATAGAAAACCCTAAAGACTCCACGAGAAATCTACTGGAACTAATAGAAAGATTCAGCAGAGTAGCAGGATACAAGATAAACATTCAAAAATCAGTTGGATTCCTATACACCAGTAAAGAGAACGATGAAAAGGAGATCAGGAAATCAATACCATTTTCAATAGCCCCTAAAAAGATAAAATACTTAGGAATAAATCTAACCAGGGATGTAAAAGACCTATACAAAGAAAACTACAAAACACTACTGCATGAAATCCAAAGGGATCTATATAAATGGAAAAACATACCATGCTTATGGATAGGCAGACTCAACATCATGAAAATGACAATTCTACCCAAAGCAATTTACAAATACAACACAATCCCGATCCAAATACCAACAACATTCTTCAAAGAGATGGAAAAACTAATCATTAGCTTCATATGGAAAGGGAAGAAGCCCCGAATAAGTAAAGCACTACTGAAGAAGAAGAATAAAGTTGGAGGACTCACACTACCTGACTTCAAAACCTACTATACAGCTACAGTAGTCAAAACAGCCTGGTACTGGGACAACGACAGATACATTGACCAATGGAACAGAATTGAGAACCCAGATATAAATCCATCCACCTACGGTCACCTGATCTTCGACAAGGGCCCAAAGTCCATCAAATGGGGAAAAGACAGTCTGTTTAACAAATGGTGCTGGCAAAACCGGACATCCATCTGCAAAAAAATGAAACAGGACCCATACCTCACACCGTATACAAAAACTACTTCAAAATGGATCAAAGACCTGAATATAAAACCTTAAACTATAAAGTTCATAGAAGAAAAAATAGGACCAACACTTCAGGCCTTAATACATGGCATTAACAGGATACAAACCATAGCCATCAATGCACAAACCCCAAAACATAAGCTAGATAAGTGGGATCTTCTAAAAATCAAACACCTATGCTCTTCAAAAGACTTCACCAAAAGGGTAAAAAGAGAACCTACAAACTGGGGAAAAATTTTTGGATGGTACAAGTCAGACAAAGGTCTAATCTCCATAATCTACAAGAAAATCCAACACCTCTGCAACAAAAAGACAAATAATCTTATTAAAAAATGGGCAAAGGAAATGAACAGACACTTCACCAAAGAAGACATTCAAATGGCCAACAGACACATGAGGAAATGCTCGCGATCACTAGCCATTAGAGAAATGCCAATTAAAACCACAATCAGATACCATCTCACCCCGGCGTTACTGGCACGAATAAAAAACACTGGAAATAACAAATGTTGGAGGGGCTGCGGGGAGATCGGAACTCTTATGCACTGCTGGTGGGAATGCAAAATGATACAACCATTCTGGAAAATGATATGGCACTTCCTCAGAAAGCTAGATATAGACATACCATTCGATCCAGCAATCCCACTCGTAGGAATATATCCTAGAGAAATAAGTCTTCACTCGAATAGACATATGCACACCTATGTTCATGGCAGCATTGTTCACAATAGGAAAACAATGGAAACAACCTAGATGCCCATCAATAGATGAATGGATAAACAAACTATGGTACATACATACAATGGAGTACTATGCAACAAGAAAGAACAACAATGAATCTGTAAACCATCTCATAACATGGATGAAACTGGAGGACATTTTGCTGAGTGAAATAAGTCAATCACAAAAGGACAAATATTGTATGAGACCTCTACTGTAAAAACCCATGAAAAAGTTCACACACAAAATGTAACAATCTTTGTTGGTTACCAGGGATGGGAGGGGTGGGGGGTGGGGGAATACTAAATAGTCAATAGATAAGTGGTATCTTGGGTGAAGGGTGAGACAGTTCACAATACAGGGGGAACTAGCACAACTTGTACAAGAAAAGGTCATGGAAGCCCCATAGACACATCCAAACTCCGTGAGGGACTGAACGGCTGGGCGGAGGGCTCTAGGGACCATGGTCTCGGGGAATATCTAGCTCAATTGGCATGACACAGCTTATAAAAACAATGCTCTACAGTCTACCTTGGTGAGTAGTGTCTGGGGTCTGAAAAGCGTGTGAGCGGCCATCTAAGATACTCCACTGGTCTCATCCCTTCAGGAGCAAGGGAGAATGAAGAGAATAGGATACAAGGAAAAGATTAGTCCAAAGGATTAATTGTCCACAGCTACCAAGGCCTCCACCAGACTGAGTCCAGTACAGCTAGATGGTGCCCGGCTACCACCACTGACTGCTCTGACCAGGATCACAACAGAGGGTTCTGGACAGAGCTGGAGAAGGATGTAGAGCAAAATTCTAACTCACAAAAAAAAGACCAGATTTACTGGCCTAAAGGAGACTGGAGAAACCAGTATGGCCCCCAGACACCCTTTTAGCTCAGTGGTGAAGTTACCTCCGAGGCTCACTGTTCAGCCTGGGAGTGGACAGCCCCGTAAAACCAAATGAGACTAACGAGGTACAGGAGTCCAGTGACAAGGGCCAGAAGGCAGAAGGGGACAAGGAAGCTGGTGATAGGGAACCCAAGCTTGAGTAAGGATATTGCTCATGTGTTGTGAGATTGTTAACCATTGTCATAGGGCAACATTTGTAGTAACTGTTAAATGAGAAACTATTTTGTTCTGTAAGCCTTCATCTTAAGTGAGAATAATAACAGCACAATTGGAAGAGCGTAGTCAATGTCACTGAACTGTGCATGTAGAAATTTTTGAAATGGTGTATCTTTGGTTATGTGTATTTTCACCAAAAAAAAAGGTTGAGAAGTTAAAGGGTTGATATGTTGTGGGGTTGTTAACCAATGTCATAAAACAACATGTTTACTACTGTTTCATGAGAAACTATTTGTTGTGTAAGCCTTCACCTGAAGTACAATAAAAAAATATATATATATGTATATATAAAAAGAATCATAGACCTAAGTGTAAAACACAAAATTATAAAACCTTGATAATATAGGAGATAATTTACATGATCTTAAATTTGACAGTGAGTTTTTAGATACAACACAAAAAGCATGATCCATGAAAGAAAAAATGACAAGTTTTTTAAATTAAAAACATTTGTTCTGTGAAAGAAACTGTTAAGAGAATGAAGAGAAAAACCATGAAGTGGGAGAAGATACTTTCAAGTCACATATCTAATAAAGGGCTTGTATAGAAAATATGCAATGAATACTTATTTAAAACTCAACAATGAGAAAACAGACAAGCCAATTATAAAATGGTGGAAGATATGAAGAAACAACTCACCAAACGAGACATAGAGATAGCGAATAAGCATATGAAAAGATGTTCAACATCATATGTCAATAGGGAATTGCAAATTAAATAACAATGAGATACCACTACACACCTGTTTAAAAAATAAACCATTGCCAGTCCAGTCAATTCCAACTCATGGTGACCCCATGTGTTACAGAGTAGAACTGCTCCATAGGGTTTTCTTGGCTGTAATCTTAATGGAAGCAGATCATCAGCCCTTTAGAGTTAAAATGGCTAAAGTCCAGAACACTGATAACACCAAATGCTGACAAGGATGTGGAGCAACAGGAACTTTCATTCACTGCTGGAGGGAATGCAAAATGGTACAGCCACTTTTGAAGACAGCCTGGCAGTTTCTTACAAAGTTTTTAACATACAATCCACCAACTGTGCTCCTAGGTGTTTACTCAACTGAGCTGAAAACTTGTATCTACACAAAAACCTGCACACAAATGTTTATAGCAGTTTTATTCATCATCACCAAATATCAGAAGCAACTAAGATGTCCTCCAATAAGTGAATGGATAAACAAATTGTGGTACATCCACACAATGGAATATTACTCAGCAATAAAAAGAAATGAGCTATCAAACCATGAAAAGACATAAAAAAAAATCCCGATGCTGTTGTCGATTCTGACTCATAGCAACCCTATAGGACAGAGTAGAACTGACCCAGTTTCCAAGGAGCGCCTGGTAGATTTGAACTGCTGACCTTTTGGTTTGCAGCCGTAGTTCTTAACCATGACGCCACCAGAGTTTCCTGAAAAAGCATGAGGGGATCTTAAATCCATTCCGGGGGACTTTAGTTAATAATAATGTATCAGTAATGTTTCAGTAATTGTAACAAATGCACCACACTAATGCCTGATGTGACCAGCCCTGGTACAGCAACAGTTAAGCATTTGGCTGCTAACCAAGAGGTTGGAGATTCAAACTCACCCAGTGACTCTGTGAGAGGAAGACTTGGCAATATGCTCCCGTTAAGATTACAGCCTAGAAGACCCTATGGGGCAGTTCTGCTCTGTCACGTGGGGTCTCTAGGAGTCAAAATCGACTGGATGGCACCTAAAATCAACAACAGCAATACATGACTAGGAGCCCCTAGGCGGCACAGAGGGTTAAGCACTCGACTACTATCAGAAAGGTGGGTTGTTCGAACCCACCCACACGGCACCTCGGAAGACAGGCCCCGCCATCTGCTTCCAAAAGGTCACAGCCTTGAAATCCCTATGGAGCAATTCTACTCAGAAGACATGAAGTCGCCATGAGTTAGAATTGATGCCATGGCAATTGATAACAACAATGCAAGGTGTTAATAATAGGGGAAACATGAGGGGTAGGTATATATGGGAACCCTCTGTATTATCTGCTCAGTTTCTCTGTAAATCTAAAACTGTTCTAAAAAAATTAAGCCTATTAATTTTTTCAAAAAAAGAAGAAACTGAACCCTAAAGGCAGGAAGAAGTAGAGGATAACAAGGAAACTGGCAAATAGGTGGGTGACGCTTGCAAGCAATGAATGGAAAAAACAAAATTAATAACAAAAATAACGATTTATTTGGAGGACTTAAAACAGGCAGAACTGAAATACTACAGAAAAGAGACATGAATATGGGAAAAGGAATGATGTAAAGCTCTTGAATCGTTCAGGAGAAGGTTACCGCTACTGTTGTTGTGCTGTTGTTGTTTTAATCAACTACACATGTTAAAAATTAAAATGTAACCAATAAAAGAATAGGAATAGAATCAAGAAATTTCACAGACAGTTGAAGCTAAAAAAGGGCAATAAAGATTTGATCTGAGAGAAAGGAGGAAAGAAAAGGCAGAGAAAAAAACATGGTAAACAGACAACATAAAATAAGATGGTAGACATAAATTCAAACATATTCATAACCTTAAAATTAATTGAATTTAATATATTAGTTTTTAAAAAAACAACAGAAATTCTCACATTAGATTTTTATAAACCTAGTTACATGCTAGAAAAAAAGCTCTGTTAGCGCAATGCTTAAGTGCTAGGCTGCTAACCGAAAGATTGGCGGTTTAAACCCACCCAGCAGATCCAAGGGAGAAAGACATGGTGATCTGCTTCTGTAAGGATTACAGCCCAGCAAACCCTGTGGGCAGTTCTACTCCGTCACATGTGGTCACTCTGAGTCAAAAGTTGACTCGACAGCACCCAACAACTGCTACATGCTATTTAATGGCGATTCACCTAAAACACAATGACACAGAAATGCTAAAAGTACATGGATGGAAAAAGATACGCTAGACATATCCAACTGAGGGGGGAAAGGCTGGTATAGCAACATTTACATCAGAAAAGGAAGACTTTAAACGAAAATTACAGACAGACACATAGATATACAGATTGATTGATTGATAGACTCATAGACAGACAGATACAGTGATGATTATATAGGGATAAAAAGGGCACTTCACCAATAATAATAAAGGTAATTTACACTTACGGAGCACTTACAATGCGTCAGACACTATTCGAAGTGCTTTTTATATTCATTAACTTATTTAATCCTCACGATGATCCCAGGGCATAGCCATTTTACAGATGACAAAACTGAATCACAGAAAGGAAGAGACTTTCCCAAGCTCCAGAGCTAGTAAATGACAGAGCTATGATTCAAACCCAGGCAGTCTGGCTCTGGCATCTAAATCCTGAATTTTTGTCTTACAGCATAGCTTCAAAATATATGAAGCACACATTTATAGAACTGCAAAGAAAAACTGGCTAATCATAATGGGAATTTAATACACATGTCTCAGTATCTAATTAAGCAAATAAAAAATTAGTGAAGATATAGAACACAATTAAAATACTTGGTCTAATGGCTCTACATAAAACTCCATTCCTAACATCTAGAGACTCTACGCTTTTTCAAGCAGCATGAAACATTTATGAAAATAGATCACTGAAAAGGTTGCCAAGCAATTCTCTACAAATGCTAGAGAATGAAAAGCACAGAGGTCATGACCTCTGACTACAATGTGATTAAATTAGAAATCAAGAACAAAACCCAAAACCCTTTGCCATTGAGTCAATTTCAACTCATAGAGACCCTATAGGACAGAGTAGAAGTGCCCCATATGGTTTCCAAGGAGTGGCTGGTGGATTCAAACTGTCGATCTTTTGTTTAGCAGCCGAGCTCTTAACCACAGAGCCACCAGGGCTCCATCAATAACAAAAAGATAACCCCAAATAACTCATACATTTTGGAATTTTAAAACACAATTTTAAGTAAATTATGAGTAGGGTCAAAGAACAAATCATAATTGATATAATAAAATGTTTAGAACTAAATGACAATAAAAGTACTACACACCAAAAGTTACAGAAGGTCGTTAAAGCAGTATGTACAGGGAATTTCATATTCTTAATTAGAAAAGAAAGGAGAAGAAACATTAATGAGCTTCTTTGTACAACTCAAGATAGAAAAAGAGCAACTCAAGAAGGCAGAAAGAAGGAGGAAAATGATAAAGAGCAACTGATTAAGTAGAAAAACCTCTGGTAAGTTGTTTCTACAGGGGATAAAAGCTTCCATAAAATTAGTCATGAGAAAGAGGCGTGCAAACTGCATAGGACACAGCCAGGAGATCAGGGGTCTCCATCCACCGCTGTGTGATCTCCAGCAGGTTCTTAAACACACTGAGCAGCAGCTGGCTCATCTATAAAATTAGTCAGATCAACTTTTAGAAACACTGCAGTTCAGGACTCCATGTCTCCCATTTCAGACAATTTACTAAGAATACATATGGAAGTATAAAGGAAATGGCAGCTACAGCATTGTTTGATAGGAGAAATGTCGTTTGCTCTTTATGCAAAAACTTTCAATATGACCAGGAAGTAAGGAGACGCATCCAAAGGGCAGGTCTTCCCTTGTACCAGCTGATATTGAGCTAAGAAAGTGCTAAAAAATTCCCAACTGAGCAAGGAAACCATCTTCATTCAAAAGCCTCTCCCTGGGGAATTCATAAGTAGCACCTGGAGAGTTTCTAAGATTATTGAATGCCATGTGAGTCTGAAGTTCCAAATGGATGGTAAGTTCAGCATATACACAGCTCCCAGCAAAGAGGAGACACTCAAAAATATCTGAATAAGTGAACTAAGATGAAAATGCAGAATGATATATAAAAGGAAGTGCTAATCCAGGTTTTAGAATAAAACCAGTGTAGATTGATCATTCAGTTCATGAAAAAAAGAAAGGTTGGACTATACACCTAAAAGCCTAAGTCTTTAAATTAGATTACACTGTGATTAACAGTGATGGATATTCTGACTAACTAGAATTAAAGACTTCAGCCTTTCACATGTGCCTATGGGTCTTCAGCAGGAAAGGACCATAAAAATCACAAGATGTGCAAATGCCGCCAGTGGTGCAATGGGTCGCTTTTATATGGCCTTTCTTACCACGGTCTTATAACACTCACAAAATGACTGGGTGGGACTATGCAAATAAGGTGCTTGTGACCCACCAAGGGGACTGGACAGCTTGCTAATAATACAAATAAGGTGTACTGCACCCTTGTGGGGGTGGGACCATGCAAATAAGGTGTATGAAACCCTAACTAGGGGATTGGTCAATTTTGCCATCCCATTAGGCTTAAAATGAGCCATCACAGAGGCAGAAAGTCGGGGAGACAACACTACCACCAAGAAAGAAGAGCTAGGAGTGCAGCTTGTCCTTTGGACCCAGGATCTCTGTGCTAAGAACCTCCTAGACCCAAGAGACAGAGAGCTAGAGAGTGCTGTAACATCAGAGATGGGAAGAAGCAGCGGCAGAGAAATGGTGGCAGCTGAGGGAGCAGAACCAAGAGATCAGCAGGAGATGATGCAGTGGGGCCTCCCGGCCCATGAAGTGAGCAAGTTGAGCACCTCCGGACAGGCCTGCTGGCAGAGTAGGGTGCCTTTGGGCACTTGGTGGAGCTAGGCTCACTGACCCACAGAGCTAGAGAGCTGAGCGCCTTCAGGCCAGGGCTTGCTGGCGGAGTGGGGTGCCTCCAAGCTAAACAGCTTTGTAAGTAATACTTGCTTGAGCAGGGCAGGGGCCGAGAGGGCGAGGGCCAGAGAGAGGCCTGCCTGTGGGCATGAGTGAGAAGCTGTCCTGATTGCAGAACTATATCCTGAGCATCCCTGATCCTGAATTGTAACCTGTTACTTCCTTAATAAATCCCAGAATCACTGAGTACGGTCTATGAGTTCTGTGTGGTCATTGCAATGAATTACTGAACCCATCAGAGAGGTAGAGAGTGCCATGGGAGGCAGGGCTGGTGTCAGAATTGGTGAAAAAAAAAAAAAAAGGGTTCAAGGGTAGAGGTATGTCTGACCTCCACTCACATGAATCAGCCTTGGGCTGTTGATGCTGATAATGACTCTCCCCCCTTGTGAAGTTAGAGGAGGTCAGACACCCCCATCACGCCATTTTCACACAGCCCAAAGGTATCTCATGGCCTCTCCACCCAGAAAATGAGAGACTGAACACAGTCAAGGATTTGAGAAAAAGTCATATTGTATGTAGACTCGTTCCTTGAGAAGTATGTCTCTTGAAAACTAGTTCACCATGGCATGTAATTTGATCTGTTTTATTCGGGTTTATGATAGATCCTCTTTTTAAAGGGATGAGGGGATAAGAGTAATGAGACTGTATAACCAAGGTACCCAGTACCACTGGCTACCTAGATGGATATTGCCAAAATAACCAAACCTTTGGCTGTCCAATCAATTCTGACTCACAGTGACCCTATAAGACAGAGTAGAACTGCCCCATAGGGTTTCTAAGGCTGCAGTCTTCATGGAAGCAGACTGCTACATCTTTCTCCCATGGAGCCACTGGTAGGTTCAAACTACTGGCTTTTCATTTAACAGCGCCTGGTGGGTTCCAACTACCTATCTCTTAATTAGCAGCCGAGCGCTTAACCACTGGACACCAAGGCTCCTTTTCAGAGCAGACCACTCTCCAGCAGTAAATATGATCCATGGAGGGTCAGAGAAATGTTCCCTTGTCTGTTCTTCCTTTATCATGGGTAAACTAATACAGAATGGAATATTTGGGGTAGATCCAGAAGAATAAATCTGACAGTTTTTCGTTTCCTGTCTCAGACAAGAACTGGAGAGTCAGGAAAATTCTCCCAGGAGAAGAAGGTTGTATAATTGTCTTTGAAATAGTGTAGCAGCCTCTCCAAGACTTAACTGTTTAAAAGAACATCTCCAAAAGGCCTTGGCTGTACTGAGCTTCCCTGAGCATTCAATCTACAGCTCATCTGGAATATTACCCAGGGACCAGCGCCTTCAGCATGCCAACCACACCACACTGCCCTTTCCAGGAACTGGAGGACTAGCTTCTTATTGGTGACATGAGTCTTGGCTGAGGAATGAGAGAAAGTCTCTTTTCCCTACTCCCTTTCCCTCTCTGAGCATGTCTCTCTCCTGATGCCTGCAAGCTTTGCCAGCTTACCGTGAAAAACCAAAAACCCACTCCCACTGAGTCGTAGTTGGCCCTACAGGACAGAGTAGAACTGCCCCATAGGGTTTCCAAGGAGCAGCTGGTGGATTTGAACTGCCGACCTCCTGGTTAGCAGCCAAGCTCTTAAATCACTGCGCTGCCAGGGCTCACCATGAGAAGGACTTCATATATCCCATGTTAAAGAGGACAGGGAGAACCCCTACATTTTCTTCTCCAGTGAAAGCCCACAAGTCCTCATTTGCCTTCAATTCAATGACTACCCTCTTCAAAATGCATAGACACTAACTTAAAATCATATTTACAAGGATCATGTTCTCATTCCAAAAAAAATAAAGTAAGTGTGAAAATACAGAAGAAGAATGCTTCTTTGTGTCTCTGCTACCTAGCTTTCTCTCCACCCCTTTTATTTCCAGACATATACTGGGAAGCCACAGAAGCTTCCAATTCCACAAAGTCATGTATTTTTTAAATGTCGGTCTTGAAAGGGCACCACTACCAATGGTTCAGTCGCGTTGCAGGGATTTAATTATCTAAACGAAGTACACTCGAAGAAATGCGTGTTGGGCTTTTTTCCTTTCCACAACTCCACTTCAATTTGTATTTTTCCCTTCTAATTGAAATTAATTACCCTTGCCATTTTGTGTTACAAAACACCTGGATGGGGTGATTATTCTGGAAAGGTAATTATAAAATTAGAAGGCTAAACCACGATGCGGATTTCCTAAATCGCAGGTGGCGATGGTGCCAAATGCTGACAAAAAAGAATGTTCACAAACGCAGTCTAAATTCTCTCACAAAAAAAAGCATCCACAGGCCTAGCAGTGCCCCATATCTGGGGGTTCCTGAAGTTTCCATTGTCAAAGACGGTTGGTGGATGCTGTGATGCACTGTCCAGATTCCCTGTTAGGACTGAAAAGTTTTTCCTCCAGCTGCTGGCAGTGCTCCACGGGGATTGCCTGGCTGAGGAGACCTGCCTTGCCCAAAGTCTCACCTGCTTCTCGGAGCAGCCTGCTCCATTGACTGGTCCACTTGGGGCCTTCTCGCTCCAATTTGGAACAAAAAGGGCCATCCCAGCTTCAGGGTTCCTTTGGGGTCATCCTGAGGACTTTGTTGAAACTGCATCACAGCCCAACACTCCATTGCCCAATCCTGCCTCCTCCCCTTCCCTCTCACAGGTCTGGATCCCAAGAGCACTTCCTAATAGACTTCCTGCATGCTATCTGCAACTCACAGTCAACTTCCCAGGGAACCCAACCAACAACAGAGGGGAGATGGAGTTGAGTTAAAGACTGATCTTGCATTCACTGAGTCTTAGACCTTTTGTCTCATGGTAAGAGTTTTTTTTAGACCCATTAGAACTAGCCCTGTGGCCTAAAGCCCAAGAAAAACCAGATGGCATCTCTGAGAGGTAGTTAGAAAAAGGGAAGGTAATTGGCAACATGTATCAACAGCCTCAAAAATGTTCATATTCTTTGACCCAATAAATTACATTTTATTTGTTAATATCCCTTTTCAGTCTCACAATTATTGGAGGTGGCTTTAAAAAGTGCTTATGATTCAACAAATCAGACTACATAAATAAGTCATGTGTGGTAAAATAAACCCAAAGTAAGAGCTAAGGTGAGTCCAAAAAAGTGGCCATATGGTCAGGACAGATTAAGGCCTTTAGAAGCCCCCATCCCCATGTAGGAAATTAATAAAAGAAAAAACAATACTAAATCAAACACAAAACACACATCTGCACCAAAATTAATATAGCTTTTTTTCCCAGATTTCCTGGTAGTAAAATTCTCCATGGGTGTATTTATAAGCAATAAATGACTTTGGCACTACTGTTGGGTAATCCAGCCTGCTGAGGCTTTACACCATTACCAAGGATGGGTTGACAATCTGGCCTTAGGAAAAAGCTATGGTTATAACTATATGTATAACCCATAAAAACAAGATGGTGGCTCAGAAGAAATGAAGCTGCTCCTGGGACAGTGGCCTGAGAAGAGGCTCATAAAGGCACCATATGAGGTGCAGTAGGAGAGCTACAGAGGGCCTGGAAACACATCTGTTCTACCCATTCCTGCAGCATCCCCACTCTCACCCCCTGGAGACTGAGAGCAACATTCCATCACACAATTCAGAAAAAGTCATTTGGCAAGGGCCCAGATCAAGTTAGCCAAAGTTCTGGTGGTCCAGCTAGACCCATGGATAAAATGGAGACACCCTAAAGGAATGGAAAGCCTTCGTATTCTTCAAGCAATCCTCTGTCAAGGTTATCTTCCATACCAGATCTTTGACAAGAGTTAAGCAGCAGAATTCCCAGTAACATTCTCTGCCACATAGTTGGAGGCAGCTCCGTTTAGGCAGAGCTGTGTAAACTGACAATCAGTTGACACCCAAAAGGGCTGGAGATTCCAAGGAGTGGAGCTGTGCAGAAGCAGCCCCAGTGGCCAATGATTAAAGCACTCGGCTGTTAACTGAAAGGCCGGTGGTTCAAACCCACCAGCCCCTCCGTGGGAGAAGGATGAAGCAGTCTGCCTCTGTAAAGATTACGGCCTTGGAAATCCTATGGGGCAGTTCTACTGTCCTATAGGGTGGCTATGGGTCAGAATTGACTTGAGGGCAAAGGGTTTTGGAGCAGTACAGCAAAGGCAGGATCCCCTCTGCTTTGCCCTGGTGAAGCAAGCATCTGCAAGCAGGCTCAAGTTTCTCCTTGGAAGGAATTTGTCCAGCACAAGGATAAATGGGTAACATATGCCACATGGATTTTTAACCTAAAAAATTTTTTTGCTGAAAGCAGCCATTACAAACTGTTAACTACAGACTTTTTTTTTTTTTTAATTTAACCCTCAGTAAAGCACCCATGACTCCGTAGGAAAAAGATCTGGCGATCTGCTTCCGTAAAGATTATAGCCAAGAAAACCCTATAGGGCAGTTCTACAGTGTCGCATGCGGTCACTATGAGTCAGAATTGACTCGTTTGGTACCTAACAACAACAAAGCACCCATGGCCCATAGAATATCTAATTTTTACCTCTAGGAATACAGCCTTTAAAAAATCATCCCAAATGTCAGAAAATGATGGGCAAAAGGATGTTCACTATAAAACCCAAACCTGTTGCTGTTGAGTTGATTCTGACTCATAATTACCCTACAGGGTTTCCTAGGCTGTAATCTTTACAGAAGCAGACTGCCACATCTTTCTCCTGTGGAGTGGCTGGTGAGTTCGAACCACTGACCTTTGGGTTAGCAGCCGAGTGCTTTAACACTGTGCCACCAGGGCTCCAGTCATCAAGAATAGTCAATAACAAATATTAATGACTAATTACATTATAGTGTTTCATAAAAAGGTAAGATAAAAGTTGTATTTACTACAGGGTTATAACTGTAGTTTAAAAACTACTAAAAACTCATGTACAGAAAGATAATTGGAAGGATATATATATAAATGATAACAATGTCTAGTAATATTGTGGTATTACTGTATTGTAATTGTATTACTGATGTTTTTACACCTTTTCTCTATTTTTAAAAATGTTTTATATTGTCTATCTTTAATTTTTATTATAAAACTATTTACATAATAAATTTGAAAAGAAAACTAGATGTGGAGAATATTGAAGGGGCCTGACAGATTCACCGAATTTCCAAAATGGCAACCAACTGAAGCACAGAAGAGAGTACACGAGTAGGATCTGCTGGTTTTAAAGGCTAGCCCTGACCTGACCCACAGACAACCACTACAATGAATGAACCCACGCACAAGTGTGATCTGACATACTGACCAAGTAAAGAAACCCTCCTTTTCAACGAGACTAGCTCAGGGTTTCACTGAAGATCAGCCAACACCTGAGTCTCATTTCATTTCCTACCTCAATCTCTGAATTCAACCCCCTGCTAACTTTCAGTCTCACCAGAGCCACGGTCTTCAGAATAAAAAAAAAAATGCGGGAACTGTAGAAGAAAAAGAATAATAAATGAAAAGGGCAAGTCTCACCTTCCCTGTGTGAAATCTCATGGCAATTTCTGGAATGGAAATGGTAATGCCTTCTCATTTCCCCCTGGAGAGCCTGAAACAGGGAAAGAGTCCTTGTCCCTACAAAAAAGTAACTGCCTCCTGGCTATGGAGATATATTTGATGCCTTTGAGTTATGGTATTGGAGAAGAATATTGAATATACCACCGACTGCCAGAAGAACAAACAAATCTGTCTTGGAAGAAGTACAATTTAGAAGCAAAGGTGGCAAGATTACGTCTCACATACTTTGGACATGTTATCAGGAGGGACCAGTCCCTGGAGAAGGACATCATGCTTGGTAAGTAGAGGGTCAGCAAAGAAGAGGAAGACCCTCAACGAGACAGACTGACGCAGTGGCTGCAACAATGGGCTCAAGCATAACAACAATTGTGAGGATGGTGCGGGACAGGGCAGTGTTTCATTCTGTTGTGCACAGGGTTGCTAGGAGTTGGAACCAACTTGGCGGCACCTAATAACAACAACAACATGGGTCTGATTGTTGTGAAATTGAAGCTGTTCTGAACAATCAGGACTTCTGATTGTCAGGAAAAGACCTTCCTTGTGGTCAGGATGCTTCCACCCAACAAGTACAGTGGCTGCATTTTTCAAAACTCTCTAGACCATAAACGGACAAAATGTTTTCTTAAATTACTTCTAGGTGTGAGACAATGAGTAAAGTCTAGATATCAAAATGATAAAACTTCTAAAATACCTTATTGGTTTGGGTGGATGATGAAACAGAGTATTTGTAACTAGAGCTGTTTAAGGAAACCCGAGCTAAGCAGCTGTCACAGTTGCAGTTCTAGTTCCAGTGCTGTGTGCTGTGAAGGGAGTAAGGGATTCAGAAGACTCTGGAGACTGCTCTCTAGGGCTGAGGTCTCTGAGGCAATACGTAGGTTATGAACAGTTTTTGTCCCACAGGGCCCCATCCAGTCTCCTACGAATGTGCCATCTCAAAATATCCTCTTCTAACCACTGTCTAGGGAGCCCTGGTGGTGCAGGTTAAAGCACTCAGCTGCTAACAGAAAGGTTGGCAGTCCGAACCCATCAGCCACTCTGCGGGAGGAAGATGTGACAGTCTACTTCTGTAACAGCCTTGGAAACCCTATGGGGCAGTTCTATTGTGTCCTACAGGGCTGCTATGAGTCGCAATCGACTCAGTGGCAGTGGGTTTGGTTTGCTTTTGGAAGTATTGCCGGAGAAGCCAGCACTGGCATTTATTCCTTTGGTTGAAGAGCTGGATCTTTATCGTGATGTAAATCGCATGGATGCTGTCATCATGTCATCGGGTCAACTCCAACTCATAGTGACCCCATGTGACAGAGCAAAACTGCCCCATAGGGTTTCCTGGGTTTTAATGTTTCTGGGAGAAGATCCACAGGTCTTTCTCCCATGGAGTCCCTGGGTGGATTTGAACTGCCGACTTTTCAGACAGCAGCCCAGCGCTGTACATTTCAGAAGTTTCCTGATTCAAGCTCTGTGAGAGGAAAAGAGGAGATGGACGAGGACGCTGATTGCTGAGAGGGTTGTGGAGAGAGACTCATCAAGGAGACCCAAAGGGTCCCATGGTAGGAAGGCCCCAGCACTGGGCTGAACCTCACCCACCGTGCTGCCAGGGTGCAGCTCTCTCCACCTCCCCACTGCTAGCAAGGAAAGGATTTCCAGGCCTGCACCCGTCTCCTGGAAGACTCCATGCTGCCTCTTTCAACCTGAAGAATATCTACCTCTGAGGAAAAGTAAAAAGAGGGTAACCAGGAAAATCTCAAGACACTGATTCTGGATGGGGTCAGAAAAGGTGATGAGACAGGTCCTTAGGATAGGCCTGGGTATCACTCGTGGTGGAGCAATAGTCTCTCCTGAGTCCCATGATCCCAGGCCTGCATTTCCTCAGTCAAGTCTCGGGACACTTATAAACTAAGCCGTGAGCTCTGTGAAAGGAGGCACCATGCCTATATACTCACTGCTGTATCATCAGCACAGCGCTCAGTATCTAAATAAAAAACCCATTACTGTTGAGTTGATTCCAACCCATAGTGACCCTATAGGGCAGAGTAGAACTGCTCCATAGGGTTTCCAAGGAGCAGCTGGTGGATTCGAACTGCTGACCTTCTGGTTAGCAGTTGAGCTCTTAACTACCGTGCCACCAGGGCTCCAACAGCTTGCTGGATGAAAAACTAAATGCTCTTGGTCTTCGGGGTTGATTATGGCTTCCCTGCGGCTACCTGCACATCCTCCGGAAGCTTTTTGTTGTTGTCAGGTGCCATGGAGTCAATTTCGAGGCTCATAGCAACCCCATGTGATGGAGTAGACCTGTTCCGTAGGATTTTCTTGCCTGTAATCTTTACAGGAGGCAGATCATCAGGTCTTTTCTCCTGGGGAGACACTGGGTGGGTTTGAAGAGCTGAGCACTTGACCGCTGTGCCACAAAGGCTTCCTCAGAAGCTGCTAGTGCTGGAGAAAATAGATGGTCTTTGTAGAACACCAATCCACTGTTTTCCCCCGAGGAGAAACCAAGTCTTCGTATCTTGATCACAGAAACTCAGCCACTGTGATGGGGAGTGACAGCACAGACCGTGTCCCTAGCCTTGGCTACAGAACACAGCTCTTTCACTCCATACCACTATGCCACAGACTTGCAGAGGACAGAAGGCGGGTAGGGGGTGGAGGGTGACCTCAGCAATGCCCCCAGGGTCCCAGTCTCCTCCTCTCTAAGCATCATCTCTGCAGCCATCAGTCAACACCGTTCCTATGCTCAGAAAAGTTTACTTGACAAAACTGTGACTTATTTCCTCTGTTCTCCCCATTTTCTATAATAAGCTTGTACTGGTTTTATAATGGGAAAAGCCCACTGTTTAAAATAAATTAAAGTTTTCTAAGGTGAAAGAAAAACTCTGCTCACTGCTCATGGCTGTGAATCCAAGGAGTTTATTTTGGCATCGTTAACACCTACTTCCAAGTTCCAGATGGCCGTGTATAAGTAGCTGCATTCTACTTCTTTAAAGGAGCATACGCAGTTTCACTCTGCTCTTCAAATAGGAATATAAACTAGTCAGTTTTAGGAAAAGAAAAAAATAATAAAGGAACCTGCTCAGGATCCATGGAACTAACCCTGTTTTTCCCCCATGTTTCAACCCTGGGACATGAAAATCATCTTTTTAAGAATTGGCCACTGACTGAGACCAGAAGAACTAGATGGTGCCCGGCTACCACCAATGACCGCCCTGACAGGGAACACAACAGAGAGACCCTGATGGGGCAGGAGAAGTGGGGTACAAAACTCAATTTCTAGTAAAAAGACCAGACTTAATGGTTTGATTGAGACTGGAGGGACCCCAGAAGACATGGCCCCTGGACTCTCTGTTAGCCCAAAACTAAAACCATTCCCAAGGCCAACTCTTCAGACAATGATTAGACTGGACTATGGGACATTAAGTGATACTCGTGAGGAGTGTGCTTCTTAGCTTAAGTAGATACATGAGACTAAATGTGCAGCTGTTGTCCGGAGGTGAGATGAGAAGACAGAGAGGGTCAGGAGCTGGTTGAATGGACATGGGAAATCAGGAGTAGAAGGAGGAGTGTGCTGTCACAATACAGACAGAGCAATTAGGGTCATGTAACAATGTATGTATAAATTTTTGTATGAGAGACTAACTTGAATTGTAAACTTTCACTTAGAGCACAATAAAAAAATTCAAAATAAAAAACCCAAAATTGGCCATTGATTCTTTAATCTCCCTCAGACGTCCCCTCAGAGCCGCCCTGGTCAATCTGTGCGATGTGCAGCGTTTGCTCTCACTGCTTTCTTTCTGTACTTATCTGCCTCTTACGGGGCCCCTGGCACTTTTACATCTGCTCAGGGCCTCCAAAACTCTTAATGTGGCCTTGCCTTCGTATCACCCTTGTTGGGTGTCACCCACTGCTCTTAAATGTACAGTTGATGCTGATGTCCCCAACCACCGACACCAAAACCTTAAAAACTTCCCTCTCTCCCCGTAAAACCAAATAAGACTAAGTACAGGAGTCCAGTGACAAGGGCCAGAAAGCAGAAGGAGACAAGGAAGCTGGTGATAGGGAACCCTAGGTTGAGTAAGGCTATTGTTGATGAGTTGTGAGATTGTTAACCATTGTCATAGGGCAACATTTGTAGTAACTGTTAAATGTCAAACTATTTTGTTCTGTAAGCCTTCATCTTAAGTGAGAATAACAGCACAGTTGGAAGAGCGTAGTCAATGTCACTGAACTGTGCATGTACAAATTTTTGAAATGGTGTATCTTTGGCTATGTGTATTTTCAACAACAACAAAAAAAAAGAGGTTGAGAAGTTAGAGGGTTGATATGTTGTGGGGTTGTTAACCAATGTCATAAAACAACATGTGTACTTCTGTTTCATGAGAAACTATTTGTTCTGTAAGCCTTCACCTGAAGTACAATAAAAATAAAATAAAATAAAATAAAAAATAAAAAACTTCCCTCTCCAGCCCTCCAGTCCCCTCCCAGCTTAAGCTCTGTCCTTAGCCTAGCTTTGGAGGCTGTGTTTATTCACCTGAAATCAGATGTGAACCATTCTTTCTCCCTCTCAACGTTCCTCCACCATGCCTTCTCCCTCTCAACGTCCCTCCTCTTACACTCTGGTTGTTTTCCTTTGCATGTAAATCTTCAATAAATAGCTCGCCTAGAATAAATTTGGCCTTTAAAATACACACATCCCCCCTCACCAACTCTTTCTCTCTGTCTCGACCTCACCCGCTCTTCCTCCTCCAAACACCTTTCTCTCCTTCTTGGCCTTCAAACATCCATGCCACCCCCACATCTGAGCCTTCCCATTGGGAAAATAATCTTCTCAATGACCCTGCTCCCCATCCCACCCAAGCCCTGCCCACCTACAGCTACTCTCCAATTTCTTTCCTTTGTTTCTACTTTTGAACTCCTCAAGCCTGGGGAAGCGTTTCTGGAGTCACCAGCCACTCGCGCTCCACCATCACCATGACAACAAGGCTCCCACCTCATTAAGATCACCAACGGCCTCTTGGCCATTGAATCCCAGTACATTTACTCAGTGTCTAATCTCTCTCTCTGATAATTCTGATATTTTCTGTAATCATGACAACCAAAAAAAAACCCCAAACTAGTTGCTGTCAAGTCAATTCTAACTCATGGCAACTCCATGTGTATCAGAGTAGAACTGCTCCATAGGGTTTTCAATGGCTATGATATTTCCGGAGGCTGGGTTGCGTAGTGGTTAAGAACTTGGCTGCTAACCAAAAGGCTGACAGTTTGAATCCACCAGCTGCTCCTTGGAAACTCTATGGGGTAGTTCTGCTCTGTCCTATATAGGGTTGCTATGAGTCAGAGTCAACTCGATGGCAACAGGCTTTGGTTTTTGGTGATCTTTCTAAAGTAGATCATCAGACCTTTCTTCTGAGTCACGTCTGGGTGGATTCAAACCACCAACTATTCAGTTAGCAGCTGAGCGCTTAGCCATTTGTGCCACCCAGGGACTCATAATGACAACAGCTACCACTTACTGACCTTTTACAATGTCCCAAGCACTATGCTAAGCCCTTCATGTTCACTACCTCATTTAATCTTCAAAAACCCAATGAAATAGCAGTTAGAGGACCACAATTTCTTAGCCACTCCACTGAGAAGTGGGGTCTGTCTCTTCCCCTTGAATCTGGGTTGGAATAGGAGTCTGGATAACCGCTCTGACCAACAGAGTATAGAAAAAGTGCAGCCACATCAGCTTCCAAGCCTTGACCTGAGATGACAGGCAGCCTCCACTTTCTGTCCCCTGCAACACAGAGCTGTTGTGATAGAGAGAACATGTGGAGAGACCACACAGAGGGGCCCTGAGACTTCATGCAGTCTCCAGTCTCCAGCCCTTCAACTCAGTCCAGGTGAGGTCCCAGCCTCGCAGAGCAGCAACAAGCTGTCTTCACTGGGCCCTGCACCAATTGCAGATCCTAGGAGGCTAGAAGTCTGAATTCAGGGCACTGGCTTTAGGGGAAGGCTTCCTCTCTCTTTTGGCTCTGGGGGAAGGTCCTTGTCTCTTTTCAGCTTGTTTCTTGGTTCCTTGGACAGCTCACATGGTGTGGCATCTATCTTCCTCCATCTGGGCTTGTCTGCTTGGTTGCCTACTCAGTCTGCTCTTTCATATCTCAAAAGAGGTTGACTTATATTAATACTGCCTCATTAACATAACAGAGAAAACCCATTCCCAAATGGGATTAAAACCACAGGTATAAACTCAAACCCATTGCCATCAAGTCAATTCCAACTCATAGCAACCCTACAGGACAGAATAGAACTGCCCCCATAGGGTTTCCAAGGAGTGGCCAGTGGATTTGAAGTGCCAACCCTTTGGTTAGCAGCCATGCTCTTAACCTCTGCATCACCAGAGGTCCAATCACAGGTATAGGGATTAGGATTTATAACACATATTTTTGGGGGACACAATTAATTCATAACCCTGGGAATGCTTAGTGTCTAAAATTACTCATTTTGCCATTTGGTTATACACTGCCTTGCGTTGTTAATTACCTGAGCCACATGTACTTGTCTTATCTCTCCAGACAGACTGGAGAACAAGGTCTGAAATTTACTGCTTTCTTAATATACTACCATCATCTTGGACAAAAGAACTATGGCCAAGGGACACTACACTTTCTGGAGCCATGGAGGGTGGATGAACCCCTGAAACTACTGCCGAGATGATCTTTAAACCTTAAACCAAAAATATCCCCTGACATCATCTTAAAACCAAACAATAGGAAGGCGGGGCCAAGATGGAGAAGTAGTCAGACGCTTCTGGTGGACCTTCTTAGAACAAAGACCCAAAAAAACAAGTGAATTATTATATATGGCAATCTGGGAGCACTGAACATCAAAGGCAGAGTTGAGGAACTGGACTGAGTGGCAGGGGGAGGAACAGACGGTTTGGAAGCAGCAAGGAGTTGCCAGACCTGACCCAGCGAGAGCCTGAGCTCTTCAGGCCTGATCAGCTCAGGGGTGAGTGGTGAGGCAGGCAAGCGGTGGTGCTCAGGAGGTGCATTTACCGCACCAGGAGAGATCCAGCACCAGAGTCTTCACGGCCACCCAGAACCAGTGAGAAGCAGCCCTGGAATGGCGAAAGATAAGTAATTGCGTACGGCCTACCACACAGATCAAAACCACCCCCCTGTAGGGAAAAACCTCCCTCCCATTTACCTCCCCGCTCCCTGCTCTGCACTGGGTCCTGGACCAGCTTTGGCAATTGCCGAGTCCCCCGGGCCGGAAGTAGGATCTGTCACATGCCTGCAGCCATTCTCCCTGCCTTGGAGAGTGAACAAACAAACAAACAGAGGGAAAAAATAAACTGATGGCTCCCCTAAGTCAGGAACCCAGGGTAGGCACAGCTCCTTTGCCTAGGCACAGGCATAAGGGATCCACAGACTTTGATCATCTCTATGGTAAGATTTGATATAATGTGATCACCTCCATGATGGGATGTGCCATGAGTAGCCAATCAGTTGAAAGGGAGTTTCCTTGTGGGTGTGGCCTGCATTCAATATAAGTGGACTTTCTGGCAAGGCTTGTGGACTTTTGCTCGCTCTGGATCCTGCAGCTGGCTCCTATTCATCAGACCTCTAGTTCTTGGGACTTGAGCTAGCAGCTTACCTGCCATCTTGCCTGCCGATCTTGGGATCCATTGGTCTTCACAGCCTGTGAGCCAGAGCCCTACTTTTTGATCTGCCAATCTTGAGTTCGCCAGCCCCTGCAGCTACACATATCAGGATAAGCCTCTAGCCTGACCCAAGACTTGGGATGTTCCAGCCTCTACAACCACCTGAACCATTTCCTTGAAATAAATCTCCCTCTCTATATATATTTATTTATTTATATGCTTTACTGGTTTTGCTTCTCTAGAGAACCCAGCCTAAGACAGATGGTAAAGACGAGAGTGGTGAAAGGCAGTTGAATTCAGGATAACAAATCACTGAAGGCAGCTGACAGAAGTGGTGGTTTGAAGAGACAGATCTAAAGCAAGGTCATCAAACTTTTCTATAAAGAGCTAGATAGCAAATATTTTAGGCTTTGTGGGTCACATAAAGTTTCTGTTGTACAGTTGTCTTAGCCCATAGGCCATACAAAACTCAAGTAAAAACCAGTCTTAGCCCATAGGCCATACAAAACAGTCCACAGGCTGAATCTGATCTGCAGACCGTAGTTTGCTAATCCCTGATCTAGAGTAATAACACTGGCTCCAGATTAAAAAAAAAAAGATGGTGGAGAAGTAGACCTAGAAAATGAAAAGAAGGACAATACTCCCAGATCACTCCCATGGGGAGAAGTCAAAGGATGAAACGCCTGTAATCAAGGGCAGCTGACAGCGTGGAGTCCTCCAACGAGACAAGTGAGATTTCGGCTAAGACGAGGAAGTCAGAGGAAGTGGAACGTCAATGTACGTTAAAGAGAAGGTTGCCAAAATCACAGCACACCACAGGTGTTCAATAAGTGACAAACGACTGACTGACTGACTGATTTCCCCACTAAATGGTTAAGGACAGAATTTATAAGTAGGAAGTAAGAGGTTCCCAAACGATGAATCCTTTAATGGAAAAATAAGGGTGACAATTACATGCCAGATGCTACTGCAGGACCATTCCGTTCTTGGCATTTAAACTCTTAGGTGTCCGTGTGAACCCTACTCACTCAAACGATTCCCTGGCAAAGATAAAACATAATGATGAATCTGCAAAACATCTCACAACATGGATGAATTTGGAGGATATCATGCTGAATGAAGTCAGTCAGTCACAAAAGGACAAATATTGCATGAGACCACTATTATAAAGAAACAAGAAAAGGTTTACATACAGAAAAAAAATCTTTGATGGTTACCAGGGATGGAAGGGGGAGAGACAGAAAATTACCAAATAGATAGAAGACACATGTTAACATCAGTGAAGAGAAAGGTAATGCACAATATGGGAGTAGTCAGCACAACATGACCAAAGCAAGAGTGAACACTCAGAGGAACGCAAGAACAAAGGGCAACAGTAAATACCATGGCATGGACAATCCTGCAACAATAGCATTAACAAACACTAGTTTACAAGTGGATACTTAGGTAGATAGATATGACAAGAGGTGTGGGAGTGTGTAAGGGAACACACCCACCTGAAGATATAGGTTTGATGGTGGAGATTTCTACATACATAACTGTATGTGCTGCTTATATGTTAATACAGACAATAGAGCACACAAAGGCCACAGTCAGGACAACTTTTTAGACATAACCAAACACCTCGCAGGACGAGGCTCCTAAGCTCAAAGGTGAAGGATCGTAGATTTGAGGGTCATCTATGTCAACTGGCACAACACAGTTCATAAAGACAAAGTTCTGCATCCTACTTTGGTGAGTAGCATCTGGGGTCTTAAAAGCTTGCAAGCGGCCGTCTAAGATACAACTATTGCTCTTATCATACAGAGCAAAGGAGAGTAAAAAAAAAACAAAGACTCAAGGGAGCAATTAGTTCAGAGGACTAATGGACCACATGAACCACAGCCTACACGACCCCAAGACCAGAAGAACTAGATGGTGCCTGGCTACCACTACCAATCACTCCGAGTGGGATTACAATAGAGGGTTCTGGACAGAGAGGGAGAAAAATTACAGAACAAAAGATCAAATTCACAAAAAGACTGGACTTACTGGTCTGACAGCCTGGAGGAGCCCCCAAGACTACAGCCCTAAGACACCCTTCTGAACTAGAACTGAAGCCATTCCTAGAGTCCACCTTTCAGCCAAACAATGGACAGGCCCATAAAATAAACAGTAACATCCAAGAGGAACATGCTCCTTAGAACAATCAATTGTAAGGGTAACATTTTCCCAAAAGCAGGAAATCAGGACAAAAGGAAACAAGAAACCTAGGACAGAAATGGGGAGAGTGCTGACACATTGTGGGGAATGAAACCAATGTTACAGAACACTTCATGTACAAACTATCAAATGAGAAACTAATTTCATCTGTAAACTTTCACCTAATGCAAAATAAAAAAAAAAAAAAATAGTCCCTGGGTGGTACAAACAGTTAATGTGTTTGGCTGCTAACCAGAAAGTTGGCAGTTTGAGTCCATCCAGAGGCACATCAAAATAAAGTCCTGGTGATCTACTTCCCCAAAAAACAGCCATTGGAAACGAAACGAAGCAAAGTTCTACTCTGACACACATGGGGTCACCATGAGTTGGGATCAACGTGACAGCAACTGGTTTATTCACTCAAAAAGGAATGGGGTTGCATTTCAAAGTATAGCCACCTTGGCCTGCCAGGAAGACTTTATTTTTCAAGCCATGACTCTAAAATTTGACATGTTGATATCTGCTTTGCAGTTAGTTGATATTTCTAAAATACTGTCTCACAGGACACAGAATATGGAACAAAGGATTTGCTTCACACCAGCAGACATAGTCCCTTTAAGCAAAGAGATACTGAAAAACAAGAGTTAACAATAGCATGGTCTCTGGGGCCAATAAATCCAAGCTTTGATCGTCCCAAATGGGCTACTCCAGTGGTTCTCAAATCGTGGTCCCCAGAGCAGCGGCAGCATGACCTCGCTGTACCCCAGACCTACTGAGTGGGTCCCAGCAATCTGTGTTTTAACATCACTCCAGGCGATTGTGATGTGCTCTAAAGTTTGAGAACCTCTGGAAAAGCTAAGTCATATCAAACAACAACAAAATCCATTGTCATCGAGTCGATTCTGACTCACAGAGACCCTACAGGACAGAGTAGAAATGCCCTCACATGGTTTCCAAGGAGGTGCTGTAGATTTGAACTGTCCACCTTTTGGTTAGCTGCCAAAGCTCTTAACTACTGTGCCACTGAGTCATAACAAGGAAACTTAAAACCTGCCTGTCATGGATTGAACTGTGTCCTCCCAAAATATATGTCAACTTGGCTAGGCCATGATTCCCAGTATTGTGTGGTTGTCCACTATTTTGTCATCTGATGTGATTTTCCCAGGATGTAAATGAGGTGGGATTAGCAGCAGTTATGCTAATGAGGCAGGACTCAATCTACAAGATTATGTTGTGTCTTAATCTCTTTTGAGATATAAAAGAGAGAAGCAAGCAGAGAGACAGTGACCTCATACCATCAAGAAAGCATGCCAGGAGCAAAGTGTGTCACTTGGACCCGGGATCCTTGCACTGAGAAGCTCCTAGACCAGGGGAAGATTGATGACAAGGACCTTCCCCCAGAGCAAAAACAGAGAGAAAGCCTTCCCCTGGAGTTGGCGCCCTGAATTTGGACTTCTAGCCTCCTAGACTGTGAGAAAATAAATTTCTGTTTGTTAAAGGCATCCAAATGAGGTACTGCTGTTAAAGCAGCACGACATAACTAGGACAGATGCCAGGACACATGGAGATCTTCAAGGAACAAGTAAGAAGCAACTGAAGAGACAAAAAACTTCCTCCAGAGCCAACAGAGAGAGAAAGCCTTCCCCTAAAGCCGGCACCCCGACTTCAGATTAGATAACCAAGACATTGCTTGTTCCTTCTGGTTATAAATGGTGCACAGCAGGCAACCCTTCCCAGACTTTCAGAGCCCCATGAAGAAAAATGCCACTTAACCTTCTTATAGGGTGACATCTTTCCTTGTTGCCTATGTTCCAGCCACAGGGCCTTTACACAAGTGCACTTCTGCCAGAAATTCCTACACCCTATTTTTTCCTAGCTAACTCATACTCGAACATTACATCTTGCCTCAGACTTTATGTCTTGGTTGTTATTTATCTACAGTGCCTGGCATACTGAGGTGTGCTGGAGATGTCTTACACCAGCTCACGCAAGCTGATTGCTAGCATGTCTCCTCAACTCCAAGTTTGGTGTCACAACGTTGATAGCTTGAAATTGGCCAAGGTGGGAATATTTACACCACAGAATTGGCAAATGCTCCAAATCAGGACAATTTTACTTGGAAAGTGGTTGTTAAACTATAACCAACACAACACTGCCAGCCCTGTACCTGACATGCTAATGACTGGATGAATGACTGGAAAATGGAGTAAATACATAAATGATGAATGAAGAATACCCTCCCAAGGCAAAGGCAGCACCTCTATCTAAGTAACCTTATTCCCACTGGTGTTCAGTGCACTTGTCCCTTTTAAGGGCAAACATTTTCATAAAAAGATCAAACTGCCAGAAATCCATGTTCCCAATTTCATAACCAGTACAAGTTGTTGTCAACTTGATTCTGATGCATAGTGACCCATGTGTGTCAGAGCAGAACTGTGCTCCATAGAGTTTTCAGTGGCTGATTTTTCAGAAGTAGATTACCAGGCTTTTTTTCCAAGGCACCTCTGGGTGGACTTGAACCTCCAACATTTTGGTTAGCAGCCAACTGGGCTAACCATTTATACCACCCAGAAACTCAATTCCATACACAGATATAAGTTAAATCACCTTCAGGACATGGTTTCTACCCCATTGTCCAAGGTGGGTGCTCTAGCCCCAGCCAACACATCTGCATTCCAGCCATCAGTGAGGAGGGGAGGGGAAAAGAGTGTGCCCTTCCCTTCCACTTACATATCATTACTAGAACTTAGTCATATAGCTATACCTAGTCGTGAAAGAGGCCAGAAAATATGGCCTTTATTGCAGGAAGCCATATTTCCAGCCAAAAACTAGGATTCTAGAACTAAATAAGAAAGACGGGAAGAACAGATATTGTGGGACAATTTGCATCTCTGCTACAAAAGCCATTTCTCTCCCAGAAAAACCCCATGGTTTGTGAGGGAAAGGGCCATCATTCTAGCAGTGCCAACAAAAAGGCCCCCACCCCAGGAAACTAAAAAAATTACATCATATACATAAATTTAATAACCATGTAATAATAAACCCCTATTGTGTGCTAGAAACTGGTAATAACAAGAAGAATCAGACATGAACCCTTCCCTCAAGGAGCTCACTTTGTGATCCCATCTGTATCACCTATCATTGCTGCGTAACAAACCACTCCAAGCCTTTGTTATATAAAACTACAACTATTTCTTATTGTTCATGAAGGCAGAGGTTAGCTGGTGGTTCTGCAGGTCTGTGCCAGGACTGGCTGATTTCGGCTGGGGTCACTCATGCTTTGTTGATCTTTGGTGGCCTTGTCTGAGACATTGAGGCTGCTTTGGTTCTGGTCCACGTTATCTCTCATCCTCTAGCAAGCCTCCCCTGGGGTTGATCACAGGAGAAGAGGATGGAGTCCTGAGAGAGAGGTGAGTCCACAAGACCTCACGAGGCTTCAGTTTAGAACTGGCAACCATCATGTTGGCCAAATTCTGCTCATCAAAGGAAGTCAAGAGGCCAGCCCAGATTCAGACACGGGGAAATGGACTATGCTTCATGAGAGGAGTTTCAAAGTCACTTTGCAAAGGGCGAATACACAGAGAGGGCTGGATAATAGGGAATGTGTTTGCAACCCACCAAATTTCTTCATTTTAAAGGTCCTCCACCACAATCATATAATAGAATCAAAAGGCTCATCTGCCCCTCTAGGAACCAGCCCAACAGTTGTTTTTGGTTGTTTTGTTCTGGTTTGGTTTTGGTTTTTTAACTATGTTCTGTCTTGCACATAGGGGTTGCTGAAATTCTCAGGGGGTGCTTATAGAACAACTGCAACAAATGGGAATCATTATTGTGTGTAGTGTGACCGGATATGCAGGAACAAAATACATTGGAGTGGAACTAATGATTTCTTTTGGAAGTCACTTAGATATTTCAGCCTAGACTATAATGTTCCACCAGGGAACAGTTTTCAAGTTCATATATTTTATGCATGTTTATTAAACATATTTTATTCATGTACATATATATAAGTAACCATATGTGGTACAACAGTACAAATATACAATCAATATAAAAGCCTAAGGAATAAACAGAAAATCAATCTTTTGTGTTCCATCTTGGCCAAAATAACCATTGATTAGATTGTGGAATAAACAGCAATGCTTGGGTTCGGGATATGCCTTGCGGCTATAAAAATACCATTGAAGTTGGTGTCCATAGGAACATATCCATTCCAATTTCAAGGCTGGAATAATCAATTTTTCCAAAGAAATTCTGCCTAAACAATAAGATTAGCAGGTCCAGCACACTCTGCTTCATTATCATCTTTGATAAATGTTCTATTGACTAGAAAATAAAAAAGACAATGTATATTAAATTTTAAATTTGGAGGGAATGAGGTGTACTTAGGGAAGTTATTGGCTTGAACACAAACAGTATTAGGAGAGTGCATTCTAGAAGGAAGAAACTGATACAGAGGAAATAGAGAGGTAGTATTTGCAGACTGACTTCCAATACAATCCCCAAAATGCCCAAAATCTATGGTCAGTTAAAAGATAGAGAAATACAAGCTTTGGAAAAGACTTTCAAGTCACCTACACCAGCCAGAACTGAGTACTTGCTTGAATTCCTTCTACTAGACTTCCTGACCCCGGGTGAAGTATTCACTGCCTACGGGGCCAATCCTTCTTTGCAACCATGACTTGAAATGATAGTGTGGTGGATTGATTGCAATAATGGCCCAGTTCGTTCACGTATGTCTTTGGTACTACCCTCCCACACTGATTCTGGGCTTAGTTATGCGATTTGCTTCAGAAAATGAGACAGAAGCAAGTATGACATGAGCAGAGATTTGAAAAGCACTTGCACATCAGAGATTGTTCTCTTGCTGCTCTTGGATTCCTGTACCATGTGAACAAGCACAGGCTAGCCTACTAGAGGATGAAAGGCACACAACCCAGTCACCTCCATTCCCCAGCCAACAGCCAGCCATTGCTTCAGCCAACAGCCAGCCAATGGTCAGATATGTGAATGAGACCCTACAGAACCATCCAGTCCTCAGAAGATGCATCAAGGGACCATAGACATATGACCAAGCCCAGCCAAGCCCAGTCTAGGTCAGAAGATCCTCTCCTACAAAACTGTGAGATAAATAAATGGTTGTGGCTAAGTTCTGGAATGGTTTCTTATGCAACAAAGGCCAGCTGATACAGAGGGTTCACTCGGGTCATAGTCCATCCATGAGGGGGTATCCACAATGCCATTGCCCATGTACCTAAACAGAGCTAGGATAGAGACCTGCTCAGGCATGTGTTACAAGTGAAGATGGCTGGGGCAGTTTCTCCATAAGCCCAGTTATGATAGGGCTCACTGCTCACAGTAGCTGCTCACCTGTGCTCCCTGGAGGTGGAGCTGCACCAAGGGGCTGTTTTTCCCTTTTCAGCCACACCAGGGATCTCCAGGATGCATCTTTACCCTTTCCACACCGACTGGGGCTAAAAGGGGTCTTCTCTCATTGCCTGGAGAACTTCATCTTCCAATCATCCCTAGATTGCAAGGCCCAGAGATAAGGACCAACTCTGTCTTATTAACCAGGTACACAGCAGGAGCTTCCTCCTCTTCATGGTATCCGAGAAGCCCTGACTCAGATCGCTTATCTGCAGGCTGTATTGGTCCTTGCTGGTCTACCACAATTGTGTTCATCTTCTCAAGTTACTGCCTCAATTTAGCACTCTCAATAGTGGTGGGTCTCCTGGGCATTCTCCTGCCACCTATCTGGCCACTCCCTTATCTCTCCAAAGTTCTGTCTCTGCCAAGTGCACCAGCTGTTAGAATGGCATCCTCCAAAATATGAAGTATAAAGATACTAAATATGAATGTATATAAAACTTCCAAATAAAATCTCTTTTAAAATTTTTAACAAGAAACTTGAGGTTGTTTCCATAAACAAAACTTCTTATCCTTGGAATAGTTATACTCAATCCTTGATCAAGACAATAACATTCACTTCAAATCCTTGATGGTCAACAATGATCAGAATCTTTGTTCATACATGGAGGTGATAAAAAAAAAAAAGGAAAACCATCACTTAAAACTATCTGAAAAATGAAAACAGTTGAAATATTTCAGGAATATGAAATCTTCTCCTCTTCCTTCACTGGCAAATGTGATGTTAAAATTTCTTGTGACAATGTGAATAGATTTCAGAATCAGCTGAGTATTTTCAAAGTAAAAGCTAAATTTGTACCATGCACTGTTGGAAGAGCTACCCAGCAGCATGGCCTCTACAAGAAGAACATATCTGCTACAAATGGACAGAAGTGGGTGATACCTGTGGCAGCAGAGATGCAGGGCCTCACCTGTATCTACACCCACCAGGAGACCTTACTTAGCCTCCCTGACCCCATTCCTGACAGGCCATATGTGGGCTATGCACCGTTGCTCCTTGGGTACCCAGATCACAGACTCTTCAGCAGCTCCCTGGGCCCTTTGTTCACCATGGGCAGGGGAACCCTCAGCACCTGGCTGCCGAGGTCCTTGTAGCCACATTCAGCTTGATCAATGAGCTTCTGCCAGGGCTTCTGACCAGTTTGTTGCAGTATGAAACCCTGCTAAGAATTTGCATTTCTAACAAGTTCCCAGAAAGTTATACATAAGAATCGCCTGAACATCATGTTAAACCGTAGATTCTGATTCAGTATATCTGGGATGGAAATGTAAATTCTCAGCAGGGAACTGATTAGAAATGAAAATTCTCAGCAGGGGTTCCAACAGGAATGAACCAGTTAGAAGCCCTGGCTTCTGCAGGGATTGGGATGTGTCAGCAGATCCCACTATGCTCTGATCCCCATGTGTCCTCAAGACCCTCAGATGAGCCTACTCATGGCAAAAGCAACCCACCCAGGGGATGCATTCACTCCAGGCCCACTGCCTGGCTGCCTAACAGCATCCAGGACACCTATTAAGGGTCAACCAAATTCCCAGGCAGGTCAGCCCTAAACCTCTGTTGTGACGACCCAGGAGGATCACAGGCCAAGGGTCATCCCAGCAGTACCCGATCAAGTTATTTAACATCTCTGAGCCTCCATTTCTTCATCCTGAAAATGGGGTAGAAGATCCTTATCTTGCAGCAGTGTGGCAAGGATTATTTATTCATGTATATGTGACCTAATTCCAGAAAGGATTTGAGGTGGCAGGTGTGAGGATTAAAGATTATTGAGTCTAGCATAGTTCTCTGCACATAGTAGATGCTAAGTGTTTACACTTTCCTACTTGCCACTTGCACTAATATGGGAGCTGTAGGATTTAAACCTCCCAATTAATACACTGACACTCGTGGGGTTTTCATATTAACACAGAAGTTAACAACATAGAATATGAAGACAAATAGGTTTTGGTTTCAAATCCGAGCACCACCATTAAATTAGGTATTTGACTTCAGTAAAAATGACTTAATCTCTAGCCTTAGTTTTCGCCTCTGTACAATCAAGTTAATGACAGCTTCCACATTCTGAAGATTTAATGCGTTGAACACCACCCAGCAATTTGTACACCAGGCATATGTTAAGAATTCATTTATGAAAGTTTGCTGTATGGTTTCTTCATTGCTGTTGGTATTCTTGTTGTTATTATTTTAATTACTAGTAGGACCACCAAGAGATACAGCCCAGAATAAACAAGTAAGAAAAGGTGAAATGAAAAAGGGAGCTACATACTCAAGATATGCTCCTTCACTGCCATCTCCAAGGCCAGTTCTGAGGACAACAGAAGCTTCTGCGCACCTACCCATGGATCCCTGCTGAGTAATGGGCAGCCCAGAATCCCCCAGAGCAATGACCTCAAATCCTTCTTTGGAGCACAGGGAACAGTTCCGACTATTCCGATTGCTTCACTCCCCTGCTTAAAACCCTCCAATGTCTGCTCATTGCAACTAGGATAAAACCCAAACTCCCAACCCTCGTCCATTATTCTGTTTTATTTTCTTCACTTACTTTATGGTCATCTAAAATTACCTTGTTTATTTGTTTCTCCCCACCAGAGTGCAACCGATATCTGTGTGCCTTGCCAGCACGTAGGATAGAGCTGGCACATAGTAGGTTCTCCATACATGCATTTTGAACAAATGAATGAATAAATTACATCGCTATATATTTAATTTTATTAATATATTAATGAATTGGAAGCCTGGTGGCACAGTGGTTAAGAGCTCGGCTGCTAATCAAAAGGTTGACAGTTCAAATCCACCAGCCACTCCTTGGAAACCCTATGGGGCAGTTCTACTCTGTCCTATAGGGTCGCTGTGAGTCGGAATCAACTCTACGGCAACAGGTTTGTTTATTAATATATTATATTCATTAATGTAAACAGTGATCCAGTAAGAGCTCTGGAAATTTGGAATTCATAGGCAGTTTCATATGTGTTACCTCAAAATAACTCAACATTGCCCCATTTTACTTAACAAATGCTTGCTGAATGAATTTGCATGTCTACACATGAAGGGAGATTGTCAAAGACTGAGAAAGACCAAGTCTGAACAACTTCTGTGCCAGGTGCCAGTTTCACCCCAATATAATAAAAATAACATTTGCCACGGAGTCAATTCCAACTCATGGCAACCCCAGGAATGTAATTAAGGACCTCAGGAATTCTGACCAGGATGTCCAACCCAGTGGGGTCCAGATGGGTGGGCTGTGCAAACAGTACTAACTGGAGGATCAGAGGGTGGAGCATTGCTTCAAGCTGGGCCACCAGCTGGCTATGAAACCTGGAGCAAGCTGCATCTCTGTGAGCGCCATTCCTCTCTGAAATCTCAGGCATTTGAACGAGATTATTTCTAAAGTCCCTTTCACCATGAGAAAGAAATGAGGTGATTGAAACCACTCAGCAAATCCCATGCCTTGACTGAAAGCTGCTCACCGTGCGCCTGAAGGTACCCCACACTCAGCGACATGCCCCTCTGCCAGCTGAAGGCTTGGGGCCCCGGTCTCACTGCCTAACAATGCAGCAGGCGCTCCCCAGATCTGCAGAGCCCTCTGCTCGGAAAAGCAGACCTGTCATCTAGCCCGTCGCCTTGAAACACATTTATGTCTTTGTTTGGCTTCATGTTTCCTTTGCATGGCTCTAAATAGCACTTAAAAGAAAAAAAATGAAATTCAGCGACAAAGTTTTCTCTCTCTCGTGGAGGAAGGCTGTCTCCCTGTTTTTTGGCTGACCCAGAATTGCTAATTTTGCTGATTTCCTACTGTAACTGCCTCCTCATTTACCACACAGTGGAGGTCTGATTCCTTCCCACTGAGTCGGGTAGTTCTGCCTGCTCCTTTGGGCTTTTAGAATTCTTCCAGATTATTCTGATTGATATAGACCTCCATCCATGCTAATTATGCATAGCTTCGCTTATAGAGTGTGGTTTCCATAGCAACAGCAAAGGGAGAACAGGTGTACGGAAAGCTGTGATATATTAAATGACAGTTACCCTCTGCCTTTCCTATGCAGATCGCTTTTCTCTACGTTTATTTATAGCAGGCAGTAATTAATCTGTGTGAGTCTCATCGCTGGGGGTGGGGGCGGGGGGTGGAGGAGAGGGAGGCAGCATGATCAACAAGAGCCCTAATTATCCTCATACCTTTGAATCTGAGAATTTCATCACCATTGGATAATTTCAAACTAGAATTGTTGAACTTTCACTTGTACAGAGATGCCATTGCAAAAAACTCAAGACTAGCATCTGTTAAGAGGGAGCATGCTTCCAACTGCTATTGTGCTGATGCAGGCACCTGTGTCGTGCAATTTGCAGAGGGCACCAGGAGTGGGCCCTCAGGCACTCTCAAACGACCTGTCAAGGTATAAAATTAGAGCAGGCCAGTGACCAAAGCTTCAGGGACAGCCAAGCCCCACGCACTCCACAGCAGAAACACTCCACAAAGCAGAGAGGAAAATCAGCAGTGTCAGGCATCGCTGGCCTCACGCAGGGCCCAGAATGCTGCTGACCAGGGAAAAGTGGTCAAGCAGGCAGCAGACCTGGGCTCCATGCAGGGCCTATGCTGAGTCTCTGTATGACCTCGAGGCCTATGCTGAGTCCCTCTGTACGACCTCGGGGCCTATGCTGAGTCTCTGTACAACCTTGGTGCCTATGCTGACCCTCCGTATGACCTCGGGGCCTATGCTGACTCTCTCTGTACGACCTTGGTGCCTATGCTGACCCTCTGTATGACCTCAGGGCCTATGCTGACTCTCTCTGTATGACTTTGGGGCCTATGCTGAGTCTCTCTCTATGACCTCAGGGCCAATGCTGAGTCTCTGTATGAGCCGGGCAGGACATTTCCCCTCTCTGAGCTTCAGTTTCTCTATCTGTAAAGTGATGGTGTTAAACCAGATAATCTCTGGGGTTTTATCTAGCTCCCAGAAGTTGCAGCCTATATAAGTCAGGTTGTGCTAAGTTTTGCTGCAGTAACAGACAAAGCCAAAATTTTTAACGGCTTAAACTAACAAAAGGTGTATTTCTTTCTCCTACTTCATGTACATCATGGGTCAGTGGGGGGCTCCTCTGTGTCATTATCTCACTCCAGGACCCAGGTTGATGGAACAGCTACTACCTGAAAGATTTCTCTGGGTGTGAGGTGGAGGGGGAAGGGGCAGCTAATACCAGCAATTAATGGGTCACTGGCCAGAACCGGTCACGCATCCTCACTTACCCACCCAAAAACCCAAATCCATTGCCGTTGAGTCAATTTTGACTCATAACGATGCTACAGGACAGAGTAGAACTACCCCACAGTGTTTCCAAGGCTATAATCTTTATGGAAGCAGACTGCCATATCTTTCTCCTGTGGAATGTTTGGTGGGCTCAAACCACCGAACTTTTGGTTAGCACCAGGGCTCCTTCACTTAACCACAAAGGGACAAAAGGCACAATCCTGCAGTATGCCCAGAAGACTACCAGCTGCCATGGAGTCAATTACAACTCATAGTGACCTCATGTGTGCAGAGTGGAACTGCCCTCCATAGGGTTTTCAATGGCTATGGCATTTTGGAAACAGACTGCCAGGTCTTTCTTCTGAGGTGCCTCTGGGTGGGATGGAACCACTAACCGTTTGGTTAGTAGTGGAGTGTTTAGCTGTATGCACCACCCAGGGACTCCGCCCAGAAGACAGACAGCTGGCCATATCTGGTGAGCAACATCAATGGCTCCGAGGTAGCCCTCTACATCAGTGCTAGGCAAGCCGCTGTGCTCTGGGCGGACTACTGGAGCCCCAATGACAACCATGTAAACCACACCAAAAAATGTGCATGGAGACTAAGGAGACAACATACAAAAGTGATTGAACAGTGTGCGGGGGTAGCAGGTTTGTGAGTGATTTTTTTCTTTCCTTTTTCCTATTTTCTAAACATTTAACAATACTGTCATATTGAGCCTGTAATTTAGACGATTCATTTCTTTTAAATCAGTATGTATGTATGAAAGGCTTATTATGATGTTTGCACTGTGTTAGTCACTGTTAGAAATACAAAAATGATTAAGTCAGGTTCACCAATGACAATTTTCAATGACACGCGAGTGCGTGTGGTGGTGGAGGGGTGGAGAAAAGTTAGAAGGCTGCAAGAAACAGTCAACGGTGAGGTCTGAGACAGCAGGAACAGAATGGTGGAAATGCTACAGAGGTGGGCCAAGAGACAAAGACATCCAAGATGACCATTTGAGGGCCAAATAACAAAAACGAGGACACTGAGGAGGAGAAAGTGAATGACAACTGAGCACTCTGTTGACATTCTTCTAGGTTCTTCCTGGTTCAGGAGACAAATATGACAATTTTGGTTTGGGTTCAACTGATGCAGAAAGGCCAGAGGAAAAATCCGGGCCTGGGGCACATGTTAGAGTTGGATACGTAGATGGGTGGATCGCCTATTTATGAATGATAGAGGAATCCACAGAAGTGTATGAGGTTTCCAAGGGAGAGGAGAAGAGAGAAGAACAGCCGGGACAGAACTTGGAGGAGCAGGGATGGGGAGAAGAGCCAACTATGAGGCCAGGAGAGAAGGAGCCAGGAGAGACTTCTGTCATGGAAGTCAAGGAAGGCAAGGTTTCACAAAGGGGTCACCACAGTGCTTTCCTGCTACAGAGAGGTCAACAAGGATGAAGAACAGAAACAGCCTTTCAGGTTCAGGGGAGTAAAGAAAGGGATGGTCAGATGTCAACGGATTGAAGTGTGAGTGGGTAAGGACTTCTGGGGAACTAGGAAGAACCTAGAAGAATGTCCAGAGAGTGCCCAGGAAGGACACTTGGTTCAGCCTAGAAGGACAGACAGCATCACCATGTGCAAGATGGTGAAAGAAGCAGGCATCCCGGACAACAGGAGAATATAGTGTATTCAGGGAAATATAAGTTTTCTGACATTGCTGAGACAAAGTGCAAGGGAAGATTGTTAGGAAATTCAGCTGGAGATCAAGCAGGGGCAAAACATGAAATCCTGTGAGTAATTCTAAGGATATGCTGCAATATGCACGCTCCATTACAGTCCTCTCTGTGGGACCTCCAAAACTTCTACTGTCAAATCTTCCATGGCATTCATAACCCATAGTGACCCACCGCAGCTGCACCTCTGACCAAAGACACCCAAAAGGGGCTCAGACTCATGGCAGGAATATGAGCTAGCTGGAAAATTTACTGTACCTGTGATCTTGGAGGTCAGACACAGGTGGCCATCCATCTTTGGGAAGTCAGCACAACACAGAGGATCTAGATAATAGGTGTCTCACTTCAGATCACATTTCTACCACTTACCAGGTGAGTAAGAAGACAAAACAAGCATATTGCCTCAATTTCCGCATTGGCAAAGTGAGGAAAATATACTACCTACCACAAAGGGGTGTTTTCAACATTAAATTAGATGACAAATACAAATGCACACTGCCTGGCACCTGTTGTTAGATTACTAGGTGCCACTGTGCTGGTTCTGACTCACAGTGACAACAGAATGAAACACTGCCCAGTCCTGTGCCATCCTCACAATCATTGCTGTGTTTGAGGCCACTGTTGCAGCCACTGTGCCAATCTATCTCATTGAGGGTCTTCCTCTTTTTCGCTGACCCTCTACTTTACCAAGTATAATGTCTTTCTCCAGGAACGAGTCCCTCCTGATAATATGTCCAAAGTACATTACATAAAGTCTTGCCATTCTTGCTTCTAAGCAGCATTCTGGCTGTACTTCTTCCAAGACAGATTTGTTCAATCTTCTAGTAGTCCATGGTATATTCGATTCTTCTTCAACACCATAATTCAAAGGCATCAATTTCTCATCGGTCTTCCTTATTTACTGTCTAGCTTTTGCATAAGTATGAGGCGTTTAAAAATACCATGGCTTGGGTCAGGCACACCTTAGTTCTCACTGTGATATCTTTGCTTTTCAACACTTTAAAGAGGTCTTTTGCAGCAGATTTGCCCAATGCAATGCATCATTTGATTTCTTAACTGCTGTTTCTGTGGGTGTTGACTGTGGATTCACGTAAAATGAAATCCTTGAAACTTCAGTCTTTTTTCTTTGTTTATCATGATGTTGCTTATTGGTCCAGTCGTGAGGATTTTTGTTTTCTTTAAGTTGAGGTGTAGTCCATACTGAGGGCTGTAGTCTTTGATCTTCATGAGTAAGTGCTTCAAGTCCCCTCGCTTTCAACAAGCAAGGTTGTGTCATCTGCACATTGCAGGTTATTAATGAGTCTTCCTCCAATCTTGATGCCTGCATTCTTCTTCATATAGTCGGGCTTCTCAGATTATTTGCTCAGCATAAAGATTGAATAAACATGGTAAGAGGACACAGTCCTAACACACATCTTTACCTGATTTTAAACCACACAGTATCCCCTTGTTCTGTTGGAACAACTGCCTCTTGGTCTATGTATAAGTTCCACATGACCACAATTAAGTGTTCTGGAATTCCCATTCTTCGAAGTATTATCCATAATTTGTCATGACCCACATTGTCGAATGTCTTTGCATAATCAATAAAACACAGGTAAACATCTTTCCGGTATTCTCTGCTTTTAGCCAAGATCCATTTCACATCAGCAATGATACCCCTCATTCCACATCCTCTTCTGAATCCGGCTTGAATTTCTGGCAGTTCATTGTCAATGTACTGCTGCAACTGCTTTTGAATGATCTTCAGCAAAATTTTACTTGCACGTGATATTAATGATACTGTTTAATAACTTGTGCATTCTGTTGGATCAATTTCTTTGGAATGGGCACAAATATGGATCTTTTCAAGTCAACTGGCCAGGTAGCTGTCTTCCAAATTTCTTGGCACAGATGAGTGAGCACTTCCAGCACTGCATCCATTTGTTGAAACATCTCAAGTGATATTCTGTCAATTCCTGGAGGCTTGTTTTTCACCAATGTCTTCACTGCAGCTTGGACTTCATCCTTCAGTACCACTGGTTCCTGATCATATGTTACCTCTTGAAATGGCTGAACATCAACCAATTCTTTTTGGTACAGTGACTCTGTGTATTCCTTCCATCTTCTTTTGACAATTCCTATATCATACAATATTTTGCCCACAGAATCCTTCAGAATTGCAACTCTAGGCTTGAATGTTTTCTTCAGTTCTTTCAGCTTGAGAAATGTCAAACATATTCTTCTCTTTTGGTTTTCTAACTCCAGATCTTTGCACATGTCATTATAATACTTTCCTTTGTCTTCTCAAGCCATCCTTTGAAATCCTCTGTTCAGCTATTTTACTTCATCATTTCTTCCTTTTGCTTAAGCTACTCTACATTCAAGAGCAAGCTTCAGAGTCTGTTCTGACATCCATTTTGGTCTTTTCTTTCTTTCCTGTCTTTTTAATGACATTTTGCTTTCTTCATGCATAATGTCCTTGATGTCATCCCAAAACTTGTCTGGTCTTCAGTCATTAGCATTCAATGTGTCAAATCTATTCCTGAGGTAGTCTCTATACTCAATGTGGGATATACTTAAGGTCGTACTTTGGCTATCGTGGACTTGTTTTAATTTTCTTCAGCTTCAACTCGAACTTGCATATGAGTAATCAATGGTCTGATCTGCAGTCAGCCCCTGGCCTTGGCCTGGCACCTAGCAAGCACTTAATAAATGTTGATTAACAGTAACACACACATGGTTATTGTAGTAGCAGTAGTAAGGGCAAGAACATGTTGCATTATGCCTCCTGCACTTTTTTTTTTAAGCACAAGTGCTGACCTCCCTCCAGACTAGTAACTCATGAATGAGCCAAGCCATCCCAAGCATCAATGTTGTGAGGATGGTACGAGGTTCAATCACAGAGAGTAATGAAACAGCATGTCCTGCCCATATTCACCTTTTGGAGTTCTCCCAGGAAGTGTGCTAATGGTGTTCCACCTCCCCAAATGACCAATAGAAATTATAATTGACTGATATCCCCATTCCATGCCTCTTTATTTCCATTTGCCACTCATATTTTGAACTGGGATAACAAAATGGATTGAGGAGTGGAGATGAGCTGTTCCACTCCAAGACTCATATAGAGCATCCCTTAATGGGAGTAATGTCACTTGTGTCTCCAATATACAAGTCATAAAATTTAGACCAGAAGATCAACTAATTTACAACCACATCGGACAAACACATTCAAACCCACATACAGAGTAACGACTGGAGTTTAAAGGCTCCCACGGTTAACAGCCAACCTTGATCTCTGCTCTTTGATGTCTCTGCTTCCTGGATCTCTTTCTGGTTCCTAAGGCCAGATTCTAGCAATCATCAGAGTCATGCTTTGTATCTAAAAATCATAACATGTGAGAGCCAGACAAGATGTCAGCTGTTCCCAACTTGGGATCCCAATACCTAGATGTTCACCAAAGAAGAATTGGGGTTAGGGGAACAGGCCATGGATTATTTTCAATTTTTCCAAAGGCCTCATAAAAATAGCATACTTACTTATTATAAGTACCCCATGGAGCACTTAACCTAAGGTTAAGTGGGTCTTAACCTAAGGTCCATGCAGCAAATAAAGAGAGATTTCCTCTTAGGACTTAAAATGAAAACATCTTTTGGTAACTAAGAAGCCTCATTTTAAGGTGAAGAAAGTAAGGTCTAGAAAAGGTCCCTAGGTGGCGCAAATGGTTTGTGCTTTACTACTAACTAACCTAAAGGTTAGAACCCATGCAGTGATGCCATGGAAGAAAGGCCTGGCAATCTGCTTCCATAAAGATTACAGCTAAGAAAACCCTGTGGAGCAGTTCTACTCTGCAGATGACTTTTCGTTTATCCCTAGTCGCTCTTAAAATTCTCTCTTTATATTTGGTTTTGGCAAGTTTGATTACAATACATCTATACATCTTGGTGACCTTCTTTTGGGATCTATCTTATGTGGGGTTCGATGAGCATCTTGGATAGATATCTTCTCATCTTTCATGATATCAGGGAAGTTTTCTGCCAACAAATCTTCAACAATTCTCTCTGTATTTTCTGCTGTCCCCTCCTGTTCTGGTACTCCAGTCACTCATAGGTTATTCCTCTTGATAGAGTCCCACATAATTCTTAGGGTTTCTTAATTTTTTTAAATCCTTTTATCTGATTTTCCTCAAATAAGTTGGCGTCAAGTGCTTTATCTTCAGTCTCACTAATTCTGATTTCCATTGCCTCAATTCTGCTCCTATGACTTTCTACTGAGTTGTCTAATTCTGAAATTTTATTGTTAATCTTCTGGATTTCTGATTGCTTTCTATGAATTCTTGTAGCCTGTTAAATGTGTCATTATGCTCTTCTCTAATCTTCTTAAATTCCTCTATTGCTAGGTCTGCATTTTGCCTGATCTCCTTCCTGATATCTTACAGAATTTTGTATATTAATCTTTTGTATTCTGCCTCCGGTAATTCCAAGAAATTCTCTTCCTCCGGAAAATTTCTTGATTCTTTATTTTGGGAGCTTGCTGAAGCCATCATGGTCTGCCTCTTTATGGGATTTGATATTGACTGTTGTCTCCAAGCCATCAATAAGTTATTATATTTATTTATTTTATATTTGCTTACTGTGTCCTAGCTTCTTCTTTTGTTTTGTTTTGATATGCCCAAATAGGCTGCTCGTGTGAGCTAGCCCGATCACCAGCACCCCTGAAGCTCCAATGTGTGGTGCCCCCAGGTGGCCAGACCTGCCACTAAGTATGTGAGCCCAGGAGTCCACCCACTCCTCCTGTGTGGATTCAGTTCAGGTGTCAAGGTAGCTGGCCACTAAGTGCAGGGTGCAAGCTCTCACCTACAGTCCTAGACAGGCATGGGTGATTGGTGTAGGCACAGGCAACCAGCTGCAGCAGGGGGTCACATGCTGAGCAAGGCAGGGGACTGATGGCTTCCCCCGAGTGTCTGGGAGGAGAGTGTGTCCCTGTTCCCTACAGTGTGTAGGTGGGTGGGGTTTGCAGCAGGACTATAAGTACCCAATGCTGTTGGCTGTAAGGATTGGGGAGCACCACTTATTCTTGGATCCCTGTCGCAGGTGGCTAGGTGGCATGGGTGGAGCCTCCAGTCCTCAGACTCCTGATGTGGGTAGGTGAAGACCCTGCTTAATGGGTAGAGCAGTGTCAAATGTCAAGAACCTACCACTTCACAGCTGAAACAGCTGAAGTTAGACTTCAGGTATATACCCTGCTGTACTATAGTAATGAGGGCCTACACTGTTGAAAGGCACCCACACAAGTCTCTGTAGGAGGAAAGGCACTCAAAGTCCATGGACCCCTTATGCCTCTGCCTAGGCAAAGGAGCTGTGCCTACTCTGAATTCCCAGCTTAGAGGAGCTGGTAGATTATTTTTTCCCATTTATTAATTTGTTCCCTCTCCAAGGCCAGGAGAATGGCTCAGGGCACACGACAGGTCCTACTTCTGGCCCAGGGGACTCAGCAATCGCTGAAGCTGTCCTAGTCCCAGTGCAGAGCAGGGAGCGGGGAGGTAAATGGGAGAGAGGTTTTTCCCAAAGGGGGGTGTTTTTGATCTGCACAGTAGGCCAGACACAAGTAATTATCTTTCCCTGATTGAGGGCTGCTTCTTACTGGTTCTGGATGCCTGAGTAGACTCTCTGCCACTGGGTCTCTCCCAATGTGGAAAACGCCTCCTGAGCGCTGCTGCTTGCCTCACCACGCACCAGGAGCTGATCCGGCCTGAAGCGATCTGGCTCCTGCCAGGTCAGTTCTGGCAACTCCCCACTGCTTCTGAACCATCTCTCCCTCCCCTGCCACTCAGTCCGATTCCTCAACTTTGCCTTTGATGTTCAGGGCTCCTAGATTGTCATACATAATCAATTCACTTGTTTTTTCGGGTCTTTGTTGTAAGAGGGACCACTAGAAGTGTCTGACTACTCTGCCATCTTGGCCCCACCTCTCAGCAGTTCTACTCTGAAGCAGGTTTTCCAAGGCCACTCAGTTCCACAGTTGTGGAACTGGGCCTACTATCCAGATGTCTTTACTCTTGTTCCAAAAACTCTCCACTGTACCACTCTGATTCCCTCAAGGTGAAATTGGTACTCATGTGATATGATAACAGTGCTACCTGCAATTCCCCCAGTTACTCTCAAGCTTTTGGGAATCAATGCAATAGAGCTGACAAAGTTGTGATGACCCAGGAATCAAATCACGTCATTGGCATCATGCTACGGCCACAAGAGCAGCTCTCCTGGGGAGACAACACTTGGATTATCTGAATCTCTGACTCTTATGGCTTCTCTTACATCTTTTCTATTTTTAAAATGACTTTAAAGAAATAAATAACTCTATAACAATAAAAACAAAAGGAAAAAAATCAAGAACCGATAACACACACCCTCCAAAAAATGAAACTTGACTTCAAAGTCAGCCTGCCTTGTGCTTAAAAAAAAAAAGGAGAAAATAAAACCCATGCAACCCATTGTTAAGAGTTTTAGCACAGAATGGGGAAAACACTGAAAAAAAAATATCATTCTCAGTGGATTTCCCAAGCACCACAAGAAACATCAAAAAATTATTAAATTCCCAATTATTGCCGTCCGTACATATGTTTTTCACAGCTGGAAAACAAAGCTGAAAATCAACCAGGACAAGTGAGCAGAATACAGATGCACGTGAAGCCTTTACCAATCTATGTCCCCCAAGAGGGTCGAGCAATTCAAAAGTTGAGCTAACGAGAGAAGATTTCCCATGGGGAAATACCTGCCTTGGAGTACGAGAAGCACTGTGAGTCTGCTGTTAACTCAGAGTGTCCTCAATGAAACAACAGTCCAGGGATCCAGGGTCAAGGCTGACCTGAACAGCAAGCAAGGGCTCAGTGCAGTTTAAACAAGATGATCCTTTATTGCCAAAAGTGGCTGTATTAAAATCTCTCACTGTCCAAAAACATGCAACCACAGAAACTCAGAAAGATCACTTCTTTTTTTGTATCTGTGGCTCTAGTGTCTCACGTTGTTGTTAGGTAGCGTCAAATAGATTCCGACTCATAGCAACCCTATGTACAACAGAACAAAACACTGCCCAGTCCTGTGCCATCCTCCTGATCATTGTTATACTCGAGCCCATTGTTGCAGCCACTGCGTCAATCCATCTCACTGAGGGTCTTCCTCTTTTTGTTGACCCTCTACTTTACCAAGCATAATGTCCTTCTCCAGGGACTGGTCCCTCCTGATAACATGTCCAAAGTACGTGAGACAAAGTCTCACCATCCTCACTTCTGAGGAGCATTCAGGTTTGGGAACCTCAGGATACAAAGCCGAGGTTCCGACAAGTTAAGTGTCTTGTCCAAGGCCACACAGCTAGTAAGTTTTGATCTTTGCCAGAGCTCTCTCTACTGCTGCATCCTGCCTCTCCTCCTGGCTAACAGCACACACGAGCAGAGCACATGTCCAACTTACTCTATTATACTCATCACTTATTTCTTTTGATTATTCCAGAATGAAAGCCAGCCCAGTGTACACTGTCTACAATCATCCTTCTCTCTTTACCCTTATCTTGGGGCAGTTATTCTGCAGCTCCTCCCATTAGGCTGGCCTTGTGACTTGCTTTGGCCAATAAAATGTGATAGAAGAGGCATTGAGATGGGGCCTCAAGAGACCTGGGCTGTTTCCACTTGCTCTCTTGGAACCCTATGCCAGTCATGTACAAACCCAGGTCAGCTTCAACACCTTCCACTACCACTAACTTCATTGTTTTTCCCTGCTTGGAGAGGTTAAGTGACTTGCCCAAAGGCACACAAGAACCCAGTAAAGAAGTGCTGTCTTAACTCCACTTTTGTGCTTTTTCTACCACCATTCATAAAAGATGCGCTTTAATGAGGTTAAACAAAAGGTATCAGACAAATCTATGAAGCCACAGTAAAGCCAAACAAAAGACTCTTACAATTAAATCTCTACTCTGGACTTGTCACCCAAGTTCCAGGCCCATACTTCCAATAGCTTCCTGAATATCGTCACTGTAATGACCTCCACTCGTCAAAGCCAAGTCAAATCTTATGTGTAGAAACAAAAACCAGACTACTTGGTTTATTTTGCTGTTACTGTTGTTGTTTGTTTTCCATTTATTTCCTGCAATGTACGATGACAGAGAGACCCCAGTTCAACTCCCACTTTAGCCACTCAAAGGGCTCTCATAACATTCCTAAGCCAAGGGCAGAGTTTACTGCAAAGAAATGCAAATCTCTCTGACCTGAACCTCCTATAATTAATTTCCAGCCTAAAAATAGTTTCCTACTAAGATTTTAAAAAAGGAGGGGAAGTGTTAGCCTAACCAGCATCTCTGGAGAAACAGCCAGTGCAACTTCATGGAGACAGCTCCTAAAAATGTATCAGCAAATTGCTGGATGTGGCTTTTTCAGTTGTGACATGTCACAGGAAAAGCAACAAGTGTCATTGTGTTTCTGCAACTTATTATGCCGTTTAATTAGAATTTGTCTGTCAAAGAAGCAGCTTAAGCAGCAGTTACCAAAAGGGCATAAATATCTCGGTATCAACCCTTCTGCCCCAGAATTTAACTAGAACAAAGGAAGGCCCAGAAAAACGCCAGGCTGCCGTTACTACCTTGTCATATGAGCAGGTGGGGTGGGCTCACAGCCACCAGGCTCACAGACCATCCCCGAATCAAGGCATGTTGGCAGTCTGTCTGTCTGTCTCAGGGAGCTTCACCCTTCTCCACTTGGTGATGAGTGTAATGTTTCACTCTACCAGCCCCAACTTCTCCTTAAAATTCACTCTCTGGTATATTTAAATATGCTGTATCTTCTCTGATCAAGAAAATTCACAGATGAAATAGCAGATGATCCTTTGGCTATACTGACAACTTTTCACCTTTAGTAACTATAAAACCAAAACCAAACACACTGCCATCGAGTCGGGTCTGACCCTGTAGGACAGAGTACAACTGTCCCATAGGGTTTCCAAGAAGCAGCTGGTGGATTCAAACTGCCGATCTTTTGGGTAGAAGTCAAGCTCTTAACCACTGTGCCACCAGGGAACCTTGGTAACTATAGCAACAATAAAACAATATAGCCAGGTATGGTCTGTTCTTGCTATTGCTGTTGACCAGGAAAGTGGATCTTCCCTGTCCAACAGCTCATCATTTGGGCTGTCTAAGTCACATAACATCTTGTTTTTCGAGTAACTTGGCAAAAGCTGCCACTTAACTGGGTTTGCAGAGCTGCCCCTGATGGCCAAGTTTAGATAAGAAGCCTGAGACACTCTAGGGAGGAAGCAACCAAGACCACAACCGCTGAGCATGTAGATTCAAAGACAGGACAATTGGTCAGGATTTTCTTCAGGGGCCCCAACCAGGGAAATCACATCAGATGACAAAAGGTAGACAATCACACAATACTGGGAATCATGACCTAGCCAAGCTGACAGATATTTTGGGGGGACACAGTTCAATCCATGACACACTACAAAGGCAGAGTTGGATAGTCACAACAGAGACTATTTGGCCCACAACATCTAAAGTGTTTACTATCTTGCCCTTTCTAGACAAAGTTTGCTGACCTTTGCTTTAGAGAATGGTGGTTGAGCTGATGATATGATTGGAGAGCTGTGACTTTGGAGGCCCAGCCAGGAGCACCATTAGCCATACTGTTGACCAAATTATCAAGGACATCACTGGAGAGAGGACAAAAGGCCATGCAGTGGGCAGGGGCACTCTTCAACAGAATTATCATGCTGTAGCAAAAGACTCCAGGCCCCTCAGCTTAGTGTTTGGAGGTAGAAAGGTCCTCTTTGGACTGAGCCCCAGAGTCCTTCGAAATTCAAGTAAGAAGGAAGTTTCAAAAGGGACTTCATGTTGATGGAACAAATGGCATTAAACTGATCAAAATCATAAGAGTGATATAACCATATTTTTTTACCCCATTTGTGAAGAACATTATAGCGGGTTCGACTGAGGAAGCCCTGATGGTGCAGTTAAGAGTTCAGCTGCTAACTGAAAGGTTAGTGATTTGAACCTACCCAGGGGATCCATGGGAGAAAAACCTGGCAACCTGCTCCCATAAAGATTACAGCCTAGGAAGCCCTATGAGGCAGTTCTACTCTGTCACAGGGGGTCACTATGAGTCAGAATCAACTCGATAGCACCCAACAATAACCACCATTTGTTGACCACCATGTAGTGCATACTGTGCTAAAGACATTAGATATATTGTCTTAATCTCACCGCTGAGGAAAGTGAGGCTCAGAAAGGTTAAACAGTCTGTGCGAAGTCATGCGACTGTGAGTGGCAGAGCTGGGACTCAAACCCATGTCCTTGTGATTCCAAGTCTGTAAACAAATGGATATAAACTCCTTTCCCCAAGGGAAGGACTGAGTCCAAATGACTGCTCTCAACCTAGGCTATAACCCTTCCTCCTGGGAGCGCAACAAGGGAGTCATCCTTGCCAAAGGATTTGCACTCTGGAATCCTTTGAACAACTTCCCAGCTTCACAGCCAATGAATCCTCTTTGGGGATGAGACTGGAAGTCAAATATTTTATTGATTTTGCCAGACAAACCACAACCAAGAGGGTACGCCAGTTACTGATTTATTGCCTCTCTGCTCTGAATTCACCCTTCAATACCTGCTGTGTGATAACAGGCTGGATTATAATCTAATCATTTATCCTTCACAGTGAGCACAGTGTTAAGCTTGTCAGTAGAGGGTGCTGGATGGGCACTGCAGGAGGAAGAGGCTTTTCTCCCTGGTTCTGGTTGTTGTGTTCTGCTTTTGCTAGCTCCAGGTGCACAGTCTGTGACTGGTGCATACAGATGGGGACACTCAGTGATGCTCTACATCAGCTGCATGCCCAGAGCAGGTAGTTCCCCAGCCACCTCATAGCTTAAGCCCAGGCCAAGTGACCACCTTCAGCCGTCTTCCTGCCACAGACACTACACGCTCTAGGTCTTGTGCCCACAATGACATTCCAACTCTCTCTGCCTGCCTAACTTCCAACCTGAGCTCACCTAGCCCCATAGGGTTGTCCCTGCTTGCCCAGTGACTGTGGACTAGCTCCGGCCCCTGTAACCCAGTGAACTTCTCCATCATCTAGGATGCTGCAACCAGACCTTCTTCAATGAGATCTGAACGCTCCCTTCCACGTTTGTCCTTCCCTGGGTACCTTTTAGACTTCTCTGTCCATCTTCACTCTTACTATCCTATCATGGAGCCCTGGAAGCAAAGAGATTAAGAGCTCAGGCTGCTAACCAAAAGGTCGGCAGTTTGAATCCACCAGCCGCTCCTTGGAAATCCTATGGGTCAGTTCTACTCTGTCCTATAGGGTTGCTATGAGTTGGAATTGACTTGACGGCACACAACAACAACAACATCCTATCACAGCTTAATAATTCTTAATATTAAACTCTCCCAGTGTTGAAATGACCAAATAGTGATTTGAATGCAGACTAACTCCAAGGGGAAAGGCAGCCAAGCCCCCTGCTGAGGGACTACCTACATCTAGACATTGACAGGACTGTGCTGCTGATTCCATGCAATCATCCTGAAAGGCCAGGTTTTACTTCTTTGAATATCCCTCAGACTATGGAGATCTGGAGCCTTGCTGGTTCAGTGGTTAAGCATTTGGCTGCTAACCAAAAGGTCAGCAGTTCAAATCCATGAGCTGCTCCTTGGAAACTTTAGGGGGCAGTTCTATTCTGTCTTATAGGGTCGATATGAATCAGAATCGACTCAATGGCAATGGGTTTGGTTTTGGAGTTATGGAGATCTGTGCTATCAAAAGTTGTTTTTTGATAAATGAATGAATGAATGCACAAATAAACAAACTCAACTAGGATTGAGAAATACAATGCAGTGAGGGATTAAATGGTTTACTATACCAGGACGATTATCTGACACCACCTCACTCCCTATGTGACCTAGAAAACAGAGACCAGTGTGACACAGCACCTCAGGAAAGTTTACTGACACCAGAAAACACTCGACACAACATCTCAAGCCTGTTTCCAAAAAACAGAGTTTTTTTTCTAAGTGTATACAAGCTATGCCTGTCCGTATTAGAATATCTACTTCAGTTCTCTTCAAATTCAGCTCCTTGATGTCATCATAACAGCCCACATCTCATAATAAAATATCAGAGCTTTTATCAGGAGAAATTTTTTGATGTTTTTCTTCAATACTCTTATTTTTCCAAGACAAAAATCTTTTATTTCATAATGTACACCCCTGGGAATTAGGCCACATGAGTTCTAGAGACGTCCAAGAGTCCAATATTTTGGTGTTGGAATATACAACCTCAATCCAATTGCATCCAGGAAATGTACGTCAAAAGCCTGGATCACATGAATGTTGCACAGCAAATAAGGGGAAATGAGAAATGCACCCTGCCCTTGCCATGTGCTAATTACAACCCCGAGAGGCCATTATTTATAAGAAGTTCCTTGTACCCCAATTTGGAGCCCTGGTGCCACAGTGGTTAAGAGCTACAGCAGGTAACCAAAAGGTCAACAGTCTGAACCCACCAGTCACTCCTCGGGAACTCTACAGGGTAGTTCTACTCTGTCCTATAGGGTCGCTATGAGTCAGAATTGACTCAACGGCAGTGGGTTTGGTTTGTTTTACCAGACTTTCGATAAGGAAGCGTGATGACAGGGGAAAGCAATGGCCTCTGCCAGGCACAGAGCTGTCACTAGTTAACCATCCAAGTTTACCATATGCATTCAGACTCCACGTTGGTAACAACCGTTTTAAATTTCTCCCCTTGAAATGAATAAAACTGATATTTGTTTAGCTTTTACTAGATCCTAGACACGTGTGTGGTGTTTTATATGATTACTTCTAATCTTCACAATTGTTCTTCAAAATAGGTATATTATCCTCATCTTACAGATGGGAAGCGAGACTCAAAGAGATTAAGTAATTCTCTTGATGAGAGGCAAGTATGGACAGCCTGAGGTCTCATTTTCTCCCCTATTTTCGATAGCTTAGCAGAAAGCAAGGTCAGCAGTTCTGAGTTATCTCAACAGAAGAATGGGGTCTTCACCGACATCTCCTTCCTAATAAGACCAAGGAGCTCCCACTGTCACGTAGATGCATAGACATTCTTTCTTCCCCAACTGATGTGTAGAGCCCCTCTCTTCTGGAACTTGGGCCATGATGCTGCAAGCCTCTAGACCTGGCCTAAGCTGCAGGAATATGAGAGGACTGTTGGATTCTACTACTTCTCTGATTGTAAATTTTCCCCAAAGACATCCTATTTTATATCTGCATCTTGTGGTGCTAGTGGTGGACGGCTGTGATCTTTTTACAAGACACTTCTCAAGGTCTGAGAATTTGAACCCAGATTTTTCTGACCTTTGAGCTTGCTTCTTTCCACAGTGCTGCCTCCGTGTGTGTGTGTGTGTGTGTGTGTGTGTGTGTGTGTGTGTGTGTGTCTGTGTGTGTCTTAGGCTGGGTTCTCTAGAGAAGCAAAACCATTAAAGCATATAGAGAGATTTATATTAAGGAAATGGCTCACGCAGTTGTAGAGGATGGAACGCAGATCAGGCTACAGGCTTCTCCTGATTCATGTAGCAGCAGGGGCTGGCGAACTCAAGACTGGCAGATCAAAAAGTAGGGCTCTGGCTCACAGGCTGTGAAGACCGACGGATCCCAAGATCGGCAGGCAAGACGGCAGGTATGCTGCTAGCTCAAGTCCCAAGAACCAGAGGTCAGATGAACAGGAGGCAGCTGCAGGATCCAGTGTGAGCAAAAGCCCACGAGCCTTGCCAGAATGCAGGCCCCATCCCCAAGGAAACTCCCTTTCAACTGACTGACTACTCACAGCAGATTCCATCATAGAGGTGATCACATTATATCATATCTCATCATGGAGGTCATCACATCATTACACAACTGCCAAACTACATCATAACTGCCAAACCACTGAGAATCATGGCCCAAGCAAGTTGACATACAACCTTAATGATCACAGTGTGCGTATAAGAGACAGTCTCAAAGGTGATTATCAAGGTGACTTCCTACCACTCATATCTCTTTGTTCTAATAAGACTAGTAATGACATCCTTAAAAGTTTCTGCCTAGTCATGGGTTGGCAACACAGAGAAGGTGACAACCACATCCACTGTTTTCTCTCCTGCCCTTGACGACTGTTACTCAGCACTTTTTCTATCTGAATTCTGCAATCCATTCCCAGCTAATAATTTTATTAATTTGTTCTACTGATAAAGGGTAGTTCTATCTAGTCATCCGTCCATCCATTTACTCACTTACTCAACAAACATTTATTGAGTATCTATTATGTGTCAGGCGCTGAAGACAAAATAATACCTACAACCCTTGAAGATTCCTGGACTGGAAGAATAAGGAATTTTCTGAACATACCCTGAGACAAATGAAAATGCTCGTAAGGAAAATTTGACTCAAAGCAACATGAAACATGGTGTTAATAAGAAAGAATTTTAGAACTGGAAAATATAATCAAGATCAATTTGTCCATGCTCCTATTTTACAGATTTATTCATTCATTGTAAGCATGCTTAGAGCACTAGGCAGATAGTAAACGATCACAAACTAAACTCATAGAATCCCTGCCCTCATGGAGCTTACACTGCAGTGGGGGAAACAAATATTAAATTGGTAAGCTCAAAAATAAATGTATATCAGGATAGGCAAAATTTTCTTAAATAGGACACATAAGGCACTAATCGTAAAAAATTGACAAACGGGACTTCATCAAATTAAAAACTTCTGGTTACCAAAATACATCGTTAAGAAAGTGGAAAGACAAGCCACAGACTGGAAGAAAATTTATATATATGTATATGTATACACATGTATACGTATATTTATATATATGTATACGTATACACATGTATACGTATACATATGTATGTGTGTGTATACATATATGTTATTGTTGTTGTTAGGTGCCACTGAGTTGGTTCTGACTCATAGCGACTCTATGCACAACAGAGAGAACCCCGCCCAGTCCCGCACCATCCTCACAATTGTTGCTATGTTTGAGCCCACTGTTTTGTAGCCATTGCATCAATCCATCTCATTGAGGGTTGTCTTCTTTTTTGCTGAGCCCCTACTTTACAAAGCATGATATTCATGTTCAAAGTACATTACCAACCAAGGACTTTTATCTAGAATATGTAAAGAACTCCTAAAAATCAGTAATAAACAAATAAAAGATATATGAATGGTCAATAAGCACACAAAAAGGTGCTCAACATTATTATTCATCAGGGAAATGCAAATTAAAACCAAAATGAGACACCAGTAGACACCCTCCAAAAGAGGGTGTCTGAAACTATTAAGTGTAGTAACTGGCAATTTACAACAAAGTTGAACATAAGCCTATCCTATGACTCAATATTCCCATCCCTAGGTATATACTCAAGAGAAGTAAAAATTCAAATCTACAAAAAGATGTGTATGAGAATGATCACAGTAGCTATATTCTTAATAGCCAAAACTTGGAAACAGTCTAGGTATCCATCAACAGGAGAAAGGATAAACAAATTGTGGTATAGTCATACAATGGAACACTACTGAGCAATAAATGGAACAAATTACTGATACACACAACAGCATGGATAAATCTCACAGGCATTTTGCTGAGAAAAAGAGCCAGAGAGAAAAGAACATGTAAAAACAGCATGGGGGCAGCGTCTGACCTCCTCTAACTTCACAAGGGGAAAGGAGAATCAACACTAACAGCCCAAGGCTGGTTCCCATGAGACAGAGGTCAGGCATACCTCCTCTCTCCGCCATCTTTACCAACCCTGATAACAACCGTCCCTCCCACAGCACTCTCTACTGGGTTCGATAACTTATTGCAATGGTCACACAGAACTCACAGACCATACTCACAATTATGGGATTTATTAGGGAAGTAACAGGTTACAATTCAGGCTCAGGAACACTCAAGGATATAGTTCTTCCATCAGGACAGCCTCTTCCCAGCCATGCTCGCAGGCATGCTTCTCCCTAGCCCTCAGTCTCTGCCCAAAGGCACTCAGCTTTCTCACTCTGTGGACCAGGAAGCCCCCGGCAGCATCTCCTGAGGGTCTCTCCAGCAGGTCTCTCTCCTATTGGTCTCTCTTCCTTGGTAGTGGAGGGCTCTTCTCCTTTCCTGCCTCTGGGGTGGCTTATTTCAAGCCCAACAAGATGGCAAAGCTGAGCAATCCCCTTGGTGGGCCACAACGACTCTCACAGTTCCACCCAATCACCTAGGTGGGAGTTGTAAGACCACAGCTTGAAAGGCCACACAAAAGTAATCAATTACACCACAGAGCACATACCATTTGATGCTGTTTATATGAAATTCCTGAAAAGACAAAACTAATGCATGTTGTAGAAGTCAGAATGGGTCCCTGTGTGGCACAAATGGCTTGCGCTCCACTACTAATCTAAACGTTGATGGTTCGAACCCACCCCGCGGTGTCATGGAAGAAAGGCCTGGTGATCTGCTTCCATAAAGATTACAGGCAAGAAAACCCTATGGAGCAGTTCTACTCTGTAACACATGGGATTGCCATGAGTAGGAGTTGACGGGATGGCAGTGGATAAATAAGTCAGAATAGTGGTTAATTTGGGGGGTTACTGGTTGGTGAAAATGTCCCATATCTTGATCTGGATGGTGGTGGTCACTTGGGGTATATGTTTGTAAAATTTCATCAAGCTGAACACAATAATGTAAATGATTATACATTTTACTGTACATAAATTATGCCTCAATAAAAACAAAAAAGTATAAATATAAAAATAAGCAAATAAATGTGTAAGAACAAATTATGGGATGTGCTATGACGAACTGGTGAAAAGATGAGCAACCAAAAAAATCCATTGCTATCAAGTCGATTCTGACTCAGTGACCCTATAGGACAGAGTAGAAATGCCCCATAAGGCTCCCAAGGAGCAGCTAGTGGATTCGAACTGCCCACCTTTTGGTTAGGAGCTGTAGCTCTTAACCACTATGCCACCAGGCCTTGAAGATGAGCAAACAGACCTCATTAAATCCCACAGTGGTGGTGGAGATGAGACAGGAACCCAGGTCTTCTGGAACATACACCATGCCTCTTCTGCAACAAAAAGTAGGATTTTCTCACCACACAGAGCAAGGCAAGTGGCAAGGCAAGCTTTTTCCCTAATGGAGTCTAGAATTCCTGCTCAGCAAGCTGTGTGGAATTTGGGGTGTTCATTTGGACAGTGAATCATAGCCCATGGGAATGAGAGTCCTTCACCAGCTCAGGATTTAAATAATGATGTGTCAACATCTGCCTCCAATGACTCAGATTTAATCTTAACAGTGACCTTGTACGACTGCAGGATTATTAGAGGCAGCCACACAGACACAAAGAATATTAAAGTTGTTTGTCAAAAACCTCTCTGCTTCTGTCAAGAAAAGCTTTCAGAACCGAGGAATACACACGCTTCAAATAGAAAAACCTTCCATTGGAAATGGAATGAAGAAGGTGCCATTTAAGCCTATTTTGCCAAGAACAATCAGCTGCAGGGAATAAACTTCTGATGTTTGCAGCATTAAAAGAACTTTTCTATTTTTCACGTTGTTCAAGGAGTTGCAATGTTGCAATGCTTTAAAATTAAAATTATATGCCTCTTGAATATTCTCTTATCTTCTCCACCTTGTGTTGAAGTCCAAGTCCTGAGAAGTTGCCTCAAATCTTATTGGACTTGTTTTCTAGGAACCTGATTTCTTATCCTAGCTCCATCCTTGCTAGCTTAGGTCTTGAGGCAAGCCACATCCACTTCTCTGAGCCTCAGTTTGCTCATCTGTAAAACTGAGATCAGTATAAAGGGAGTAATATTAAAAGGTAGCATAGAGGTTACAGAGAGGCCAAGCACATGTTGTACGTACTCAATAGTCATGAGTTGAATCAGAAGCCTCAATGCTCTGCTGTCCCACTCAGGCCTCTCACCTCCCCATTCTGAAAGCAGGCCCCAGAATACATCGACCTCAAATGCTGCTGGGAACAAGCCTCACCTGGGCTGTGGGGTTGACCAGCAGGCCTCACACAGAGCCTCAGTTCAATATTCCTAACGTATGCCTGATAGTGGACTAAGACCCAGACAGGCTGCAAGACACTTTCGATTAGATTGGCTTTTGTGGCAGCCTCATCACAAGCCTACAAGGCCTGATAATGCTCTAGAATAGATAAGAAAGCTGAAGTTCAGTGCTAAGTGAACACACAGCTAACAGGTGGCTGAGCCAAGATTTGAATGCCAGACTGTCTGGGCTAAATCTATAGTTTTCTCAACTCAACACAATTTTCAAGGCCTTGAGACAAAGACATACAAACTTGGAGGGGGGGGGGGGGGGAACAACTAGTGTTTTAATTGCTGGGTAACTAGCTACCCCCAAAACCTAGTGTCTTAAAACAACTACTTTTTTTTTTTTTTTTTTTTTTTTACAATTCAGTGGATCAAGAATTCTAGAATTCAGTTTGAATTTGGGAAGCTGGGTCTGGAGGATCCACTTCCAAGATGGCCTCTTCACTCACATGTCTGGTACTCATCAGGGCTGCTTGGTCGCTCTCTCCAGGTGACATGTCATCTGCCAGGGCCCTCCAACTTGATAGTCTCAGGACACACACCTGGCAGCTGGCTTCCAACAGGTAGGAAGCAGAACTGTCAGGCTGGCTAAGGGCTACACCCCAGAACTGGCACAGTGTCACTTCGCAATATTCCATTGGTCAAAACAGTCATGGGGTCCATCCAGAGTCAAGAGGATGAAGACATAGGCTCTATCTCTTGAGGGGGAGTGGCAGGGTCTCAGTGAGGAGAAGCATGTGAGATGGGAGAGGTTGTTGTGGTCATCTTTGGAAGATATGAACTGCCACAACCCCTGAGGGTTCTGTATTTGCAGAAGCGAGAACTTACGTCATGGATTGAACTGTGTCCTCCAAAAACGTGTGTCGACTTGGCTAGGCCACGATGCCCAGTACTGTGTGGTTGTCCTCCACTTTGTGATATGATGTATTTATGCTATGTGATGTTAATGAGGCAGGATTACAGGCAGTTATGTTACTGAGGCAGGACACAATCTACAGGATTAGATTGTATCTTGAGTTAATCTCTTTCGAGATATAGGAGAGAGAAGCCAGGAGGGATGAGAGGGAACTCCTACACCAAAGAGAAGCACCGGGAGCAGAGTGCATTCTTTGAACCCAGGGTTCCTGTGCTGAGAAGCTCCTAGACCAGAGGAAGATTGATGACAAGGACCTTCCCCCAGAGCTGACAGAGACAGAGAGCCTTCCCCTGGAGCTGGCACCCTGATTTCGGACTTCTAGCCTCCGAGACTGTGAGAGAATAACTTTCTGTTTGTTAAAGCCATGCACTAGTGGTAACTCTGTTAAAGCAGCACTAGATAACTAAGACAACCTAAGACCACGTTACTACTATTATCAGTAACTAATAAAATCAGCTGCTTACTGATTATAAAATGCTTTTTATGAGGTATGTATCATTAAATGCCCACAAAACCCTGTGTGATCAGCACTTATCTACCAAGGAAGACAATGAAGTTCAGAGAGAAGGGACTTGTCTAAAGACCTACAGCCAGAAACTGGCCAAGACCTTTGATGTACCCAAACTCAATTTTTATGGGATTGTGGGGGGTAGGCATGAGAATGGGGTCTTAGAGGCCTTCCATCTGTTACTACAGGATGTCCAAGAAGAGCTGTGGGTACCAGCCTCCTGCACGTACAGGTTCAATCCCTGTGCCACAGACATTGAAGAATAAATAATGCCTGTGGCTTTCCCTGCCTTACTTCTCACATTAAGTGTCAGTACCCTGCCCCAGCAGGTATAGGGCTCTGGTTTCTAGGTGAGGACTGGAGCCACAGGAAGTAGAACAAAGTCACTGAAATCAGTGAGAAAAAGAGTCCCAACTGTGACTGCAATTCACTCCCCACCCCCACCCCAGCTGGCCTTTGGTTTTCCAATAACACAGTCTTGAAGAGCCCAACTTAAACAGCAAATTCATTCTCTTTCCCACACCCACCATCGACCCCCTGGGTTTTCTTGGTGATAAGGAAGAGTGGCCAGTAGGGAACAACACATTATTAGCTTGAGATCTTGTGTTTCCCACAGGAAGAGTGAATGGGGAAGGAAATACATACTCCCCTTGTGACACACACACATCCATTGCTATTCTTAAACATAAATGTGCATTTCCATAGTTCAAGGCTGAACATCTTCATGAAACTTGAGCCAATGGGGAAAGACACCCACTGGACTGGACCACTAAGCATACCTCAAAATATGGCTTCATGTATTTGTTTTATGAACTTCTTTGTTTAATGTCTCTCCCCACTCAGACTATTAGCTGCACAAAGGCAAAGATGGCATCTTTCTTGTTCATCCCGATATCCTCAATGCCTAGCACCAAAAAAAAAAAAACCAGTTGCTGTTGAGTCAGCTCTGACTCATGGTGACCTCATGTGTTGCAAAGTAGAACTGTGCTCCATAGGGTTTTCATGGCTGTGAACTTTTGAAGCAGATTGTCAGGCTTTTCTTTCAAGGCACCGCTGGGTGGGTTTGAACCACCAACCTTTCAGTTAGGAGTCCCGCACTTAACTGTATCACCCAGGGACTAGCACCAAAACCAAAAACCAAAGCCACTGCCGTCGAGTCAATTCCGACTCCTAGCTAAACCTTATAGGACAGAGTAGAACTGCCCCATAGGGTTTCCAAGGAGCAGTTGGTGGACTGGAACTGCAGACCTTTTGCTTAGCAATTGAACACTTGACCAGTGCGCCACCAGGGTTTCTGAGGGATTAGCACAGGGACTGTCAAATATGAGGCACTCTGTGAATGTCTGTTGAATAAATAAATGCAATTTCTCAGCTCCTGCCATATCTATAGTGCATACATATGGGCTGGATCTGTCTTCTTTATCTTTGTATCCCACTGGCACATAGTAGGTGCCCAAGAACGTTTGATGACTGAATGAGGAAGATGACGGAAGGAGGGAGAGGTGGAAGGAGGGAGGAACGGAGGAAGGAACTTGGACTAAGAACAAGCATGACCCTCGTCCATGCAGCAATAACACTTTGCTGAAGTCCTTTACTCCCAGCTCTTGAATTCCCCAGGTTTTGAGAAGCCCAACAGCCACCAGCACTCTGAGCAAGCTGCCTGTTATCCTGAGTGAAAACATGATCACAGCAAGCAAGAAATACCATTACTGGAGCATTTAGTCTCATTGGCAGAATTCTGCAGCAAGGACAAACAAAACCAATGGAACAATTAGAACCAGAAGTTTGTGCATTTCAAATAAAATGTGGTTTTAAGAAAAAGCCACAAACGAAGCTACTTGCATGTTATTTCTATTTTAATAACTACATCTCTGCTTACCAGGCCCTTCCCTGGGTTTCGTCTTACTCCTCTCTCTCCTGCTCTCCTCCACCTCCACCCCAACAAGTCTGGTGAGATCTGTTCTTTCCTCCATCATTTATCTTGGTGCTGTCTCTCCTGGCCATTTCTGCAGGATCACTGCACCTCATCTGTGTCACTCACCTCCCACCTTTGCCAGCTGCCTCCTGGGGGAAGATGCAATGACCTAGCTAAAACGTTTTGCTCTGTTAGCAAAGGGAAAGGACATTTGAGCAATGGAGACTGTTCTCAGTGAATCACGTTCCCGAGACCCGCCACCATGCTCAAGCAAGCTGGTGCTGCCAGCTCTAAGCAGCTAGCTCACCTCCCTCCCCACACAGAGACATAGCTACAGGGCCAGCACGCAGTGGGCATTCACAGCTGTATGCTGAGTAGGGATCCGGGTGGACAGGCCTGAGTGAGGCGGGGCAATCGGGGATACCACCCAGAACGAGGAGGGTTTTAGGCAGGCTTTTAATTCTAGATTCAAAACTATCTTGGTGAGTACATTTTACATCTACTCAGATCATTCTTCAGGTTTCAAAGACAACAAGAGGACCAGATCAGAGATGTATGAGGCTGCATCCTGGCCGTGGAGAAGCGGAGAAGAATCAAGAGCTGCTGCCAAAAGTCACCAGGGTTCCTGTCACCACTGCCCAGACCAGTACCTCCCTGGGAGGCTAGGAAGTACCCCACATACTCACGCTCACCTGGGGTCCCAAATGCCAGGTGGTGGGGAGCAGAATGAATGGAACTTGAGCCGATGAACCCAGCTGGCCTAGTCATTCACCCACAGCAGTAATCAGGGTCTGTTAAATGCCAGGGCATACATGAGGTCCTAGACATACCACAAGGAAGAAGAAGGTCCAGGCCACGCTTTCACAGTCCAAGAAGCATGCTGAGCTACCTGGTTTGGATATGGATCTCTGTCCCCCGTGTAGCAGAAGACTTTACAAGGTCAAGCGTGGAGATCTAAACTCTGCACCCTGGAGCCATGACTTACTTCACAAATATGCTCTGCCCTCCTCACAGGTGGCAGCTGGGCCACTGCAGAAACACAGGATGGGGGTCAACTCCCAGCTCTGCCACCTGCCAACTGTGTGGTCCTGGGACTCCTTCTCCCCATCTGTTCAACACAGGCACTCCACAGCACGAGCCAGGTAATTCCTCCCTGCCCACCAAATTCTAGAATTTAGGACCACTGCAAACAGCCCAAACGAGGCTGCCTTTCCCACAGTTGAGTCTCCCCAGCCCCAGATCATAGACAATTGCTGGGTCCTTCTCACCTCTCCTTTCAAACCCCACAGTATTCCACCAACAAGGCAAGGAAAGAAATGGACACTTATTGAGCATCTCCCATGTTCCAGGGGCTTTACCCACGTGACATTTCATTTAATCTCTACCCCAACACTGGAGGGAAAGTATGGCTGCCCCCCCATTCCCACTTTACAGACAAGGAAACTGCGGCTCAGAGAGGATAAATGACATGTCCAGAAATACAGAGCTTGGAAGCGGCAGAATCTGAATCAAACCCAGCACTTTCAGACCCCAAAGAATTCTACACCACCCACTCTCTGCAATGATGAGGCATAGCACAAAGCCCTCAGCAAGTGTCATGAACCCTAAAACAGGGGCTCTGCAACAATGCCAGAAAGGAACAGACCACCGGTGGCCACCTGGTGGTGACTAAGAGCTACAGTTCACCCTGTGGCAGGGAGTGCAAGCCCTCAGGCTCCCTTGGGCAAGTGGATTGGTGTCCCTGTCAAAGCCCCTGCAAACCTCCTTCCTATCCCACTTTTAAACTCCAGTGCGAGCAGAGAAGACTTGCTCCCTCTCAGGATTACTTTGGGATCCTCCTTCCTCAATCCTTAGCTTGGAGGAGGCTGGCGGGGGCAGGGGTTGGGCCCCAATTCCAATTCCTTTAGGTGGAAACCCCAGGTTCTGCTCAGTGTGACTTGTATCAGCCAATAAATGAGAGACCAAGGTGGGAGAGTAGAAAGGCGTCTTTATTTTGTCCTGCAAGGAAAGGAAACAGTCGGTGCTGCCGCCGCCAAGACTGCTCAGCGAGGGCAAGGGGACAGGTTACTTTTAAGGGCTTTACAAGTAGGAAGTTCATACAAGTTACATCAGCAACAGTCTTAATCGTACTACGCAGGCACAATGGGGTTTACATATATCTTCATGTATCGCCAGGATTTTAATGTAAAGTTACGGGGCATGCCCAGCAAAGGAACCAGGATTCTAACGCAAAGCCATGGGGAAAGCCAAGCAAGCTGCTTAAGGCAGTGGAATTTTCCACAGCCTGGGAACCTCTATCTTACTCAGACACTATAAATCCACCAGAAACAAGAGATGAAAAAGCATATCTGGGGCTCTCCTGTGATTGCTCTGTAAGGAACTGGGACCTTCTTCTCTTAATATCCTGACCTCAAGGAATGAAAAACAATACTCATTTCAAAACCAGAAGACCAACTTTTTTTATTCACTCATTCAGAAGATTTTTGTGGTGTGTCCACTCCCCCTCCTTCAAACAAAGAGTGTTTGCCATGAGAGTTTCTTGCCAGATTGGCTTGTCAGAACTGGCCAGCTGAAAGGAGGGCAATGTTTCCAGTACCTCCTCCTCCCACAGGATCAGGAGCCCCTGGGGACAGCAGGCACCAACTCTGATTCTTCCCAGCTTTCCCACAGCCAGCACACAGCCAGGACTCAATGAACATTTGTGGACTAAACCACCTCTCCTTCCTACAGAAGGGCACATGAAATAAGTGTAATAGGATGTAAGAAGTGAAAGTTTATCCCGAGGCACATTCCAAAGGAGGTGGTAGAACATCTGCAGAATTTATAACAGAGGTGGCCAAACAAAATGTTACAAGATTCTCAAGCTAATATGAAAGGGCTGGGAGTTAACAACTGGAATAATTTTGAGGATTCCTTTAGAGAGTGCTAAAAGCTATGACTCATTGAAGTGTACCCTCTACAATCTGAGGCCACAATGGACAAGTGTCTGACTCCTCCTTGAACAACCCCAAGACCAATAAAAAGGGATGGCCAGTAGTGGACAGACTAGCGAAAGGAGAGGGGTCTGGGGAGGGTGGCCTGTATTGTCAGAGATACCATAACAAAAAGACATAAGTGTTCCCTAGGGTCCAGTGCAAACCCTGCAAGCAAGAAAGAGCAGGCATGGGGTCATCTGATCTCATCCAAGAGAGATACCTGAAGACAGTAAACAAACCTCAGTAGAGAGAAGTTGGAAGTTTTATCATACGTCTGGGGGCTGAGGAAGGAGACTCTAAGAACTGGATGAGTGTCTATCACCTGAGTCAAAGGAATTGCAAGTGAGAGGTCCTTTGGCAGGGGGAGGTGTCAGTACATGACCATATTCCTTGGACCCCTTTTACCAGTTCTAACCACCCCTTCCCAGCTTCTTGTGTTTTTTTGCTCTTCAGCTGCCAGAAGAACGAACAAATCTGTCTTTGAAGAAGTACAGCCAGAATGCTTCTTAGAAGCGAGGATAGTGAGGTCTCACATACTCTGGACATGTTATCAGGAGGCACTAGTCCTTGGAGAAGGACAACATGCTTGGTAAGGTAGAGGGTCAACGAAAAAGAGGAAGACCCTCAACGAGATGGACTGACACAGTGGGCTCAAGCATAGCAAAGATTGTGAGGATGGCGCAGGAGCAAACTGCTGCAAGTGACTGGGAGTTTATGTCCCCTGCATGATGGCTCCTAGCCAATGTCTCCCAGACGAGGGGAAAATGGAAGCCCCATTCCCTCACCCGAAATCAGGACAAACTCTGAGGTGTAACACTACAGAGTTCCCCTGAGGGATCAACTTAAAGCCAGTCTCCATGGAACTCTGCCTGAAATCACACCCTTGCTTGGCTTCCTCTCTTTCCCTGTCCAGCTTCTCCCACAACCTTACCATTATCCTTTGGGAGCATGGCCTCAATAAATCACTTAAACTCAACCTAAGATAGAATGTCTCTGCAGAACCCCAAAAGAAAGAACCAGAATGAACACCAGCCAGCCAGTCTACACCAGTACCAGTCAAGTAAAAAAGTTCCTATGCCTCTTACCTCTTCTCCCTCCTCTAAACCTTAAAAGCAAAAAACAAAAAACCATGGCCATCAAGTCCATTCCGACTCATAGCAACCAATCCTATAGGACAGAGTAGAACTGCCCCTATTGAGTTTCCAAGGTTGTAATCTTTACAGAAGCAGACTGCCACATCTTTTTCCAGCAGAACCAACGACGTTTCAGTTAGCAGCCAAGCACTTAATCACCATAGCACCAGGGCTCCTTCTCTAAACCCTAGATCTACAGAAACTGTGATTAATAAGTTGGGGGTAGAAAGAGTAGACACTGAAGTCACAGGAAGTGAGAAGAGTCAATTCACATCCCCTTTCCTGACTACAAGCTTTCTTATCCTCAGCAGCCCTTAGCTGACAGAATAGCAAAAACATCACATTGAGCCAAGTTCGAAGTTTTGACTCCTAATAGGAAATGGACATTGAATTACTAACCAAAGGACCTTGTATTAACCAAGAGTGACCAGAGTCATGGGGCCCACCTCAATTGTTTACCAAGGTGGAGGAAGGACTAGTCCCACAAATTATATTTAACAATACAGTGAGAGACAAAAAAAAGATTTTACAAAAAAAAAGAAAAAAGCATTATCTATGTGAGATCAAATTGACAACAGCCACTCCAAAGGTTTGATGGGAAGCCTAGGGGGCAGTGAGTTGAAGATAATGGTGATGGAATAATTTGGAAAAGGACAGTGAGAATAGCAGCACAACTGGAAGAATGTAATTGATGTCACCAAATTGTACATGTAGAAACTTTTGAAATGCTGTAACTTTGGCTATGTATATTTTCGCCTAATAAAAGGGTCCTCCGAGGTCGAGAAGGGAGAGTATTGACATGTCGTGGGGTTGTTAACCAATGTCATAAAACAATGTGTGTACTGGCTGTTTAATGAGAAACTATTTGTTCTGTAAACCTTCATCTAAAGTACAATAAAAATATATACATAAAAAAAGATATTGATTTTTTTATTATTACACCCCACAAGGCATGCTAATTCAATACAGCAGTTTTATAAGATACATTTTTATGGACAGGATGCCCAACTTTAGAAGTGGAAGGCCTACTTTAGTGCATGGTACTTTTGTTTCCATCATTCTACACTAATTCCATTATCAGACTTCTCCAACAGAGGACGAGAGAAGAAGACCCATATCCCAACCACTAAAGGCACACCATGGTCTGAGTTCAGTCTACCTTTCCAGACTTCTCTCTCGCACATCCTCCTCCAGCCATACCACACTAGACTCCAATACCCACTTTAGCTCCCCCGCCGTCAAGTTTTTCTCTTGCCATTTCTGTGGCTGAATTGCTGTTTTCCCCATCTCCTTCTTCTGAAGCCCTGTCCAGTCTACCACGACTCCTAATCAAGTCTCCTTGGTGGCCCCAATGAGTATTACTCCTTTCTTCCTGTGATAATTAATTTTATGTGTCCACTTGGGTAGGCTAGGGTTCCCAGTGGTTTGTCCAAACACGAATCTAGTTGCTGTTCCATAATGAAATCTAATGTAACATAATCAATCAGGTGAAAAGAAAGTTTCCTTAGGGTGTGTTCTGCCTCCAGACTATAAATAGATATTTTGGCAGAGCTTACTCTCTCTCTTCACTGTGCACTCTCCATTGCCTGACCTAAGGATCTTGAATTTTTCTCAGCCCCCACAATTGCATGAGCCAACTCCTTAAAGCAGATCTCGAGATAGAGATAATCTCACTGGTTCTATTTCTCCAGAGAGCCCTGACTAAGAAACCTACCTAGGATTCGCAGTACAGATGGCTTTGTGGACAGTTGAAGAGGTTCAACTTGGTCCTTCTTGAGGTAAGGAAATGGAAAGCTGACAGGACGAGAAGCATTTGAGGCAAAGCCAGCACAGTCATCTACTGATCTCATGACATCTCCAAGCTCTGTTCTGCGGCTCTTTGCTTATGTCCAGGTATTTTCAGCCTTCAATGAGCATCACAAAGGTCTGTGGAACTAGTTAAAAATGCAAATGTCCTACGTCTCAGAGATTTGAAAGTCTAGGACTGAGATGGAGCCCTCGTGGCGCAGTGGTTAAGAGCTCGGCTGCTAACCAAAAGGTCAGCAGTTCAAATCTAACAGCCACTCTTTGGAAACCCTACAGGGCAGTTCTACTCTATCCTATAGGGTTGCTACGAGTCAGAATCGACTCGACAGCAATGGATTTGGTTTGTTATTTTTTTAGGGCTGAGACACATTGTGGTAAATTGACTGCATTAATAGCCCCAATTCCTCGCCCCTTCCTGTAGCCTGCCATTTGCCATGTGATTTTGCAATAACACCCACGAAAGAAGCAGAGTCTATGTCCCCACACATCAAATGTAGGCTCAGCTCAGCCATGTGATTTGCTTGGCCAACAGAATTAGACAGAAGTGAGAGTGTGGAACTTCTGAGCCCAGGCCTCAAGAGGTCTTGGGAATTTCTGCACTCATTCTTGTGCTTTGGCAATGTCATAAGGTTGACACCCAGGCTAGCCAACTGGAAAATGAGAGACAGTGAGGCAGAGCTGAGTCCCTCCAGTCATCTCAGCCAAGGACAGCCTAGATCAGCCAATAACCAGCTGACCCCCAGGTACAAGAACACACCCAGGTGAAACCCCAGAAACCACCCAGCTAAGCCTAGTCAGAATCATCAACCTGTAGCCTCTTGAACCAAATAAAAGTGTATTGTTTTAAGCCACTGAGTTTTAGGTGGCTTGTGATATGGCGGAGCCCTGGTGATGCAGTGGTTAAGAGCTCGGCTGCTAACCAAAAGGTCAGCAGTTCGAATCCACCAAGCCGCTCCTTGGAAACCCTATGGGGCAGTTCCACTCTGTCCTATAGGGTCACTATGAGTCAGGATCGACTCAACAGCAAAGGGTTTGATTTGGTATTTTTGGTATTATATGGCATCACTGTGGCAACAGATAACTGATACACAAAGGAATCTGCATTTGTATCAATCACCCTACAATTTACTATGTGGCTCTTTAAAGACATCACATCTCTGCCCTCACCAAGCTTGTCACACTCTGCCTTGAACAGTGGTTACCTGCGGAGGGACAGAGGGCTGGTTTCTACCCTTCCTCCACACACAGGAGCCACTGGAGAGTAAAGATCCACGTGGGGTATTTATTTGTGTGTATCCTCCAAAGCCTTTGCCAGTAAACACTGAAGCACCATTTGCTCATCTGTGGAGAAAGCATAAGTGTCTCACAGGCTGCCATGGGTAGGAAGAGAAAACAGAAGGTGCTTACTTCTACTGACCCCTGAGTAGTTAGCAACTTGAACAAGGCACTGGAGAAAAGGGAGGAGGGGGTTATAGACAAAAGAAATTAAAATGGAAATTTAAAAGGGAATTTTTTCCCCCTTTCATTGGCAGCATAATTAGCTAGAGGAGCCCCAACTGATGCTGTTATGACTACTCTGACATGAAACTGAGACCGAACGGGGGAGAATCAGATGGAAAACAATCACACTTAGCATTTGTATAGCTTTTTACATGCAGCACTTTTTGTTCCTTTTGTACCTCACCAACATTAATTAATTGCCATGGCCCCCCAGAGTAGATAGTAGATTTTCCATTTATATTTTACAAGAGATGTAAATAAAGCCTCAAGTTATTGGACACACTTTTGAAACAAACTGGAAATAGATTCTAAGTTCCAAGTACTCTTTTGTGTTTTTTTTTTGCATCGTACCACAACCCTCAGGCTGATGTGTTTTTACATCTTGAATGCAGAGGTCTAGAGAGAGATTCCTATTAATAGACTTAAAACATTAGTATATTTGAGCTGGAAAGGACATTAGGGAAGCTGTCATCCAAATCTCTCATTTTATAGATAATGCAAAGAGACCTATTTCAGGCAAGGACTATCTAAAGTCACAAGTTCAGGACGTGTCTTAGTCTGGGTTCTCTAGAGAAGCAGAGCCAGTGAAGCATATATACATACACATATATAGAGATGAGCCCTGGTGCGCAGTGGTTAAGAGCTTAGCTGCTAACCAAAAGGTTGGCATCCACCAGCGGCTCCTTGGAAACACTATGGGGCAGTTCTACTCTGTCCCATAGTGTCACTACGAGTCAGAACTAACTCAATGGCACATAACAACAACAACAGACAGAGAGAGATTTATCTCAAGGAATTGGCTCATGTGGTTTCAGAGGCTGGCAAGTCCCAAGTTCATGGGTCAGGCATCAGGCTGGAGGGTTCTCCTTATTCATGTAGCTGCAGGGGCTGACAAACCCAAGATCGGCAGGTCAGAAGGCAGGTTCCTGGCTCACAGGCTGTGAAGGCCGATGAATCCCAAGATCAGCAGATAAGACAGCAAGTCTCTGGTTCACAGGCTGTGGAGGCTGACGAATGCCAAGATCAGCAGGCAATACGGCAGGCTGCTGGCTCAAGTCCCAAGAACCGGAGTTCAGATGATGACGAGCCAGATGCAGGATTCAGAGCAAACAAGCGAGCTTTGCCAGAACTCCCGTATGTATACTGGATGTAGGACACACCCCCAAGGAAACTCCCCTTACAACTGACTGGCTGAGCACAACAGATCACATCATAGAGGATGACTACATCATTACATAACTGCCAAATTACATCATTATATAACTGCCAAACTACATCATTACATAACTGCCAAACTACATCATTACATAACTGCTAAACCACTTAGAATCATGGTCCAGCCAAGTTGACACATAACCTCAACCATCACAGGCCAGAAGCAAAATCATATTTATTTTGCCGAGCCTAGATCAACCTTCAAAAAACCAAAAACCAAGTCGAGACAATTCCAACTTATAGTGACCCTATAGCACAGTGTAGAACTGCCTCATAGGGTTTCCAAGGAGCAGCTAGTGGATTCAAACTGCTGACCTTTTGGTTAGAAGCTGAGCTCTTAACCACTGCGCCACTAGGGCTCCAGGTCAACCTTTACATCTCCAAATTCCAGAAGATACAGATATTAATGTAAATCCCACAAATGACTTGCCCCCAATCTGTGTTCACTGATGATTTTGTGTTTACTAGTCATTCACTCATCAAACCTTTACTGAGCATATTCTATTGTAATCCTGGGGCACTAGGGATTTAGGGATGTATAAAGCTTGGGAAAACCGGATAATGCAAAATGCATGCAAAAGCTGAACAATGAATAAGGAAGACTGAAGAAAAATTGATGCCTCTCAATTATGCTGGTGAAGAATACTGAATATACCATACACTGCCAGAAGAATGAACAAATCTGTCTTGGAAGAAGTACAGCCAGAATGCTCCTTAGAAGCAAGGATGGTGAGACTTCATTTCACATACTTTGGACAGGTTATCAGGAGGAACAAGTCCCTGGAGAAGGACATCATGCTTGGTAAAGTAGAGGGTCAGCAAAAAAGAGGAAGAGCCTCAGTGAGATAGACTGACACACTGGCTGCAACAATGGACTCAAACATAATGACAATTGTGAGGATGGCACAGGACCGGGCAGTGTTTCATTCTGCTGTACATTGGGTCGCCTATGAGTCACAACCAACTCACTGGCACCTAACAACAACAAGGCCTAGGCCTAGCCATGTATGGTGGGGAGTTAGTCCTGTCATTGAGCAGACCACAGAGTAGCTCTGTCCCAGTGGAACCACAGAAGTCCATGGCCTGGGATACTTCAGTATTTCTCAGCCCCACATAGGAGGTACTCAGTAAATATACAGTTACTAGTCAAAGTTGGTACATTCCAGAGCTAGTTTAGAAGCATCCTAAAGTAATTCAGAATATAGCAAGGTCCCAAGTACTAGAATCTAAACCCATGGGAAACTCAAAGAATCCACCTTTTGGTTCATTCTACCTTTCTTCCATTTATTAAACTAATATATGTTGGGTATTAACTATGATTCAGAGACTGTACTAGGTACAGAGATTATGAAGCCATTATTCATCTACATTTTATCCACTGAAAGCAAACAGAGCATCAGAGGTTTATCCAGAAAAGAAATTTCCAAGATGTGCAATGGGATTGATGGAGATTTGGTCCAGCTCCTACATGCCCACCATGTTATTTACTAATAGCTGTGAATAGAGAGTCAGACTGGAGCCAAGGGACCAGGTTCCCATCCTGACTGTTATAATCTACTTATCCCATAACTGACTTTGCCCAGGATTTATCATTTCTTCATCAGCTGTATCATCATCAACTACTACCACCACCACAAAAACCCCAACCAAAGAGATGTTATAAAATCACCTTTCCTAATTCTTGGTAATGGGATAGAAACTTGAGAGAGAAAAGTAAAGACTGCTGAGAATGGATCAGAATAAGAGCAGAAAGAAAGAAAAAGGAAGAGAGGGTTCCCAGTGACAGAGGAAGCATATACTTGCAGGATCCAGCATACAGAAGGCACTCAGTGCATGATTTTCCTCAAACTGATGACCCATTTTGCAAACCTGATAACATTTCTTCAACTCCTGGCATGTATTACTAGACCAAAAAAAAAAAAATCAGAAAGCCTCACTGATCAGTGTTCTGGGAAAAAAATGGGACACCTTTCCCCTAGTTATCAGCTTTGATCATCCTCCTCTCTGCTTAAGCTCCAGTGTTACCAGCTGCAACAGATAGGAAAAAAAGTTCTGCTAATAGGGAGAATTGCCAGTGTGGGTGACTGTAGAAGAGACAGAGCAAATTTCTTGCCCAAGAAAAAGCTACCCACCAGTACTCTGACTTCTGAAATCCCACCATTTGGGGCTTAAATTCTTTATCATCTCCATTCCTACCAATTACAATTGAGAAATGTCACACTTTAAGTCTCATTAGACCTTTGTCCTTTCACATGGATGATCTTCTCAAGGTTTTTCATGACAGGGACTCTGCCATGCTCTTCAGTTGTATTTCTTATCTCAAGCCAAATCCATATACCCTGACTTCACTCTTCAGCGTATCAACCCATGATGGTGTTTAGACTTCCAGGCCTTCACACAGGCTGTTCCCTCTGCCCAGAAAGCCTTAACCCTACGCATTTGCTTGTCAAACTCACCTGACTCTCCTCACTCTCCCTTCACCCCCAACATAGTAAAGGACAACCTCTCTCATGATATTATGGTGCTACATGCCCACACCTACTATTAACATGTCTGTCTCCCCTGTAAAATTATCATCTCTGAATCTCCAGCAATTAGCCAAGCACCTCACACATAGGGGTGCCTAACACATCTGAATTTCATATTAAAACTGAATTCTATTCTAAAAACAATCTTTAAGATGGAGGGATGGAGTATAGACAGAAGACATCTATGGGCATTGACAAAGGGAGAAAGACAACCCAAAGGAGAGTTTAGAAGCTCCTGGAGGACTCATTTTACCACCTTCTCAACTTACCCTGAAGTGTCAGTTATGTAAGATGAATGACACATGGCCCCTCAGATTCCCCAGAACCTCACTGGCTGCTGGATGCGCGTACTCACCCAATTTCCACCTCACAGCTGCAGAGATCTAAGAAGCAGCCAGGAAAAGTTTATGGAGCCCCCTAAATTACTTTTCTTACAAAGAGAGATGTTCATCTGGAGAGGCTGTAACTCAACCACTCATACCGGGAGTGATCACAGTGTGTCTCACACGTCCTGGGTCTTGCCAGCTTCTCCCCAGCTCAGAGAAGTGGAAAGAGCAGGGAGGTCAGATTGTATGTGTCCCCGGACTCCCAAGAAACTGCCAGTAATCACTGAAATCTCTCTCTTAAATATCACCCATTCACCAGCCTTCTGAGTCTCTGTCACTTCTCTCCTTTCCCTCCACTTCGACTTGTCTTGTGTTCCCTCGCTCCCAAAGTGATCCTCTCAGCACCAAATCCATACAAACAGCATTTAAAGGGAATTAAACAGTCAGGCTCTCCCGCTACCCGTTCAGTTCAGGCACAGAGGGCTGATTTCCTGCTGGTGGCAATAATTACTCGGCTTTAAGATCTTCTCAGTTTGCTCTCTCTCCAAGAAGGGCACAGCAAAATTGTCTTCCACTGTGTCGTTTGGGAAGTAGGGAGAAGAAATTTACCATACAATTTGTTTTAAATAAACTTTTTAAAGGCATTTATAACCAAAAAACAAGGCTGAAGATGCTCGTTTGAGCTGATTGTTGCCCGATTTTCACATGCGGCTCACTGAAGTCTCCCGAGGTTCTGATTTAGTTAAATGAGTCTTTAGGGTAAGCAGAAGGCAGTCAGGGCAGTAGTGAGGCAGGGGGCCCAGGACACCAGGAAATGTTGTCCTTGTCTCCTTTGTGCCAAGGGTGGTGTCAGCATCTGGGCAGAGAAAGGTGTTACGGAAAGGTTCCTGCCCTCAAGGAGCTCTGCTTGGTTGGGGAGACAGGCAGCCATCAATGACAATGAGACGGCCACAGGACTTGGGTGGGGGTAAAGGGTGGGTACGTCCAGCTCAGGGTGGATGGCCCAGAAAGGGAAGGAAAGTTGGAACTGGCCTTGAGGAGCATCCCCTCCAGGGACAGGAGCTCTAGTGGGTGCACTGGTGCCCCACTCAGGCCTTTTTTTCCACGCAGGTGCACCCATCCCCCTGCTGCTGTGAGTATTGGCTGCAAAAGGCTCACAGATGTATCTCCTTCAAAGAATTGCCCTGAGCCAAAAGATCTGCCTTTCCCAGAAGGTTACACTCCTCAGTTCCCCTCTACATACAACCTACAGCCAATAACTAAGTTGACCCCAAACCAAACCCATTGCCATCCAGTCGATTCTGACTCAGTGATCCTACAGGACAGAGTAGAACTGCCCATGGGGTTTCCAAGCAGTGGCTGGTGGATTCAAACTGCCGATCTTTTGGTTAGCAGCTGTAGCTCTTAACCACTGTGCCACCAGGGCTCCAACTAACTGACAGAGGGGTACAAAATGCTGGCCCTATGCCTCAACATGAGATCAACTCTACAGTGCAATTTATGCTCCAGAGCTCCCACGGGATCAGGCTGAAGTGGACTGCAGCTAAGACTATCTTTACTTAGTCCCCTAGTTCCTTCCTCTGATCAATCTTGCTTCCCTCAATCCCTTTCTCCTACAAGGGCACCCCCACAAAAAAAATAAACTAAGTGGACAAGTATCCCTGTCTCTAGAGAATCAGACTTACGACAGAGGCTTACACATGGCCAGCATTCCTGATGCTAACTCTTGCTCCTAAGCTATGACCTATCGGCTGTAGAATAAATAAGCTGAACTTTCCCAGGCAAGGGGTAGGTAAGAGTAGCTTCACAACATATGAGTCCTGTACCCTCACTGCCTTTCCTATCAGCACCGTAGCCTGCTCATGACAACCACCGTGCCTCCTCTGTCCCTTGTCACTCTCTCTGGGACTCAATCAGTCTCTCCTCTTGCAACTTCTGTGCATAACAAACCATGGCACACTCATCCACCAGAGTAATCCCCAAAAGCAAACTCCAGATGTTGTGACTCAATAACTTTCAAAGCTCCCCAGTGCCAATGTAATCACATCCAAACTGCTCATCCTGGCATTCAAATTCTTCCATGACTTGCCTAACCCCCAGGTTTCCAGCCTCCTCTCCTCCCACGTACACTTCTTTGCATACCCTGGTGAAATGGGGTTCTTCAATCTTCCCCAGACGTGGCCTGAGTTCTCTCCACTCATGCCCTGCCCATCTGCCTTATCATCACCTGTCTGGACTGCCCACTTCCTCCACAAGGTCTCCTACTACATAGTAGAAATGAATCTTTCTCCACTTATGTCTACATGGTGTTTGCTTGTTCCCCTGTGAGAGAACTGCACACAATCTGTGTGATAACAAGCTTCTTGCATGAAGCCCTGTCTCCCATCCTGAACTGTGGACTGTCCCCACGTCCCCATCGGTGTAGAATCGTACGTAATATGTGTTTGTGGAAAGAACTCTGTAGTAAGTCACACTTTACATTTTTCCCCAAGAGACAACAAGACAAGGAAAGGTTTTTATGTGTGATTCAGCATTTACTATATACCAGATACATTATCTCTTAACATTTTGTGTATGTGGTATAATTTTCACGGAGTCCCTGGGTGGTGCAAATGGTTAAGCATTCGATAACTTACATACAATAAAAAACAAAAAACCAAACCCATTGCCATCGAGTCGATTCCAACTCATAGTGACCCTACAGGGCAGAGTAGAACTGCTCCATAGGGTTTCCAAGAAGCGGCTGGTGGATTTCAACCGCCAACCTTCTGGTTAGCAGCCAAGCTCTTTAACTACTGAACCACCAGGGCTCCAGTACATACAATAATGTGCACAAATTTTACGTGTGCAGCTCAACAAATTATCACGTATGTCTACACTCATATAGGAGCCCTGTATATAACATTATGCCATAATTCCTTCTTGATACCTCCTCTTGGCTTGGCACCTCCAAGGACATTGTCCTCTTCTTCCCTATCAGGATCATCAAAATTTTGCTACACCACCAGCCTGAGCTCAGAAGAACTGGCTGGTGCTCTGACAGGGATCACAACAGGAGTCCTGGACAGAATGGGAGAAAAATGTAGAACAGAAATCAAATTCACGAAAAAAAGGCCAGACTTACTGACTGAGTCTGACTGAGACTGGAGGGACCCCCGAGACTATGGCCTCTGGACACTCTGCTAACTCAGAACTAAAACCATTCTTGAAGCCAATTTTCAGACAAAGATTAGACAGGACTCTAAAAAAAAAAAAAAAAGAATTTTTTTTTTTTTTTGCTACATAAAGAAAAGAAGACAGTGTAGGAATCTCCTTTCTGCTTGTTTTGGGTTTTTGCTTTTCATGACATCCCAACAAAGAGATGCCCCTTGAAATACTTAGGAATAAATCTAACCAGAGAGATAAAAGATCTTTATAGAGAAAACTACAAGACGCTATTGCAAGAAACTAAAAGAGACCTGCATAAGTGGAAAAATATACCTTGCTCATGGATAGGTTGACTCAACACAGTGAATATGTCAATTCTACCCAAAGCAATCTACAGATGAGCAATCCCGATCCAGATTCCAACAGCTTTTTTTAATGAGATGGAGAAACAAATCACCAACTTCATATGGAAAGGGAAGAGGCCCCAGATAAATAATGCAGTACTCAAGAAGAAGAACAAAGTGGGAGGCCTTACACTACCTGATTTTAGGACCTATTATACTGCCACGGTAGTCAAGACAGCCTGGTACTGGTACAACAACAGATACATAGACCAATGGAACAGAGTTGAGAATCCAGGTATAAGCTCATCCACCTATGAGCAGCTAGTATTTGACAAAGGCCCAAAGTCCATTAATTGGGGAAAAGACAATCTCTTTAACAAATGGTGCTGGCATAATTGGATATCTAAATGCAAAAAACTGAAACAAGACCCATATCTCACACCTAAGACCATATCTCACATCTCAAAAACTAACTCAAAATGGATCAAAGACTTAAATATAAAATCAAAAACGACAAAGATCATGGAAGAAAAAATAGGGACAACGCTAGGAGCCCTAATACATGGCATAAACACAACACAAACCATAAGTAACAATGCACAAGCACCAGAAGAGAGACTAGATAAATGGGGGCTCCTAAAAATCAAACACTTATGCTCATCCAAAGACTTCACCAAAAGAGTGAAAAGACAACCTACAGATTTGGAAAAAATTTTTGGCTACAACAAATCCCATCAGTGTTTAATCTCTAAAATCTACAAGGTACTCCAAAACCTCAACAGCAAAAAGACAAATAACCCAATTAAAAAATGGGCAAAGGATATGAACAGGCACTTCGCCAAAGAAGATATTCAGGCAGCTAACAGATACATGAAGAAATGCGCACGATCGTTAGCCATCAGAGAAACGCAGATCAAAACTACAATGAGATATCATCTCACCCCAACAAGGCTAGCATTAATCCATAAAACACAAGATAACAAATGCTGGAGAGGTTGTGGAGAGACTGGAACACTTATACACTGTTGGTGGGAATGTAAAATGGTACAACCACTTTGGAAATCGATTTGGCGCTTCCTTAAAAAGCTAGAAATAGAAGTACCATACAATCCAGCTATCCCGCTCCTTGGAATATATCCTAGAGAAACAAGAGCTGTCACACGAATAGATATATGCACACCCATGTTCATCGCAGCACTGTTCACAATAGCCAAAGGATGGAAGCAACCTAAGTGCCCATCTAAGGACGAATGGATGAACAAACTATGGTATATCCACACAATGGAATATTATGCAACAATAAAGAACAATGATGAAGCTGTGAAACATCGTATAACTTGGTGGAAGCTAGAACTTCTTATGCTGAGTGAATTTAGTCAGGCACAGAATGACAAATACTGTATAAAACCACTATTATAAGAACTCAAGAAAAGGTTTAAACACAGAAGAAAACATTCTTTGATGGTTATGGGGGTGGGGAGGGAGGGTGAGTGTTATTCACTAACTAGATAGTAAATAAGAATGATCTTAGGTGAAAGGGAAGGACAGCACACACTATAGGGGAAGCCAGCACTAGTGGATTAAACCAAAGCTAAGAAGTTTCCTCAATACAATCAAATACTTTGAGAGACAGAGTAGCAGGGATGCGGGGTCTGAGGACCATGCTTTCAAGGGACATCTATGTCAACTGGCATAACAAACCTTATTAAGAAAATGTTCTGCATCCTACTTTGGTGAATGGCGTCTGGGGTCTTAAAAGCTTGTAAGCAGCCATCTAAGATGCATCAATTGGTCCCAACCACTTGGAGTAAAGGAGAACGAAGAACACCAAAGACACAAGGAAAGTATTGGCCCAAGAGACAGAATGGGCCACATAAACCAGAGACTTCATCAGCCTGAGACCAGAAGAACTAGATGGTGCCCGGCTACCACCAGTGAACGTCCTGACAGGGAACACAACAGAGGGTCCCTGATGGAGCAGTAGAACGATGGGATGCAGAATTCAACTACTAGTAAGAAGACCAGACTTAATGGTCTAAGACTGGAGGCACCCTGGAAAGCATGGCCCCTGGTCTCTCCATCACCCCAGAACTAAAACAATTTCCGAGGCCAACTCTTCAGACAGGGATTGGACTGGACTGTGGGACATAAGTGATACTCGTGAAGAATGTGCCTCTTAGACAAGTAGATAGACCAAAGGGGCAGCTTCTGTCCAGAGGTGAGAGGGGAAGGCAGACAGAGTTAGGAGCTGGATGAATGTTCATGGGGAATCAGGGACGGAGGGGAGGAGTGTGTTGTCACAGAATGGGGTGAACAGTTGGGGTCTCATAACAATGTATGTTTAAAAAAAAAAAAGAGAGAGAGATGCCCCTTGAACTATATCCTCCAAAATCCCATTGGAGAAAACACATACTGTTCCGTTAATGTGCCAGATAAGGAGGCAGGCACTCTGGGACCAAATACAGTCTGAGCCTGTCGTCATGTTACTGTCTAGAGCCACTGACCTTGCTGGTTTCCAGCAAAAACTGCTGCTTGAGACAGAAATCCCAGGATTGGGGTCCTGTTTCTCTCCCCACCCTCTGAGGGCTCTTTCAGACACACTTTAGCTGCAGACTTTAAAGACTTGGAACAAGGTTATCAATTTAATGTTATTAAACATCAGAATGGGGAGTCACAAGACATTTGGTTCACTAGCATGCTCAGTAAATCTGAGACAAAAGACTGACTCTTCAAAGGGATGTAACATTATTAAATAAATCTCTAATGGGTTTAGTTGGAAAAGTTCAAAAATAATTATCCTGGAGTTCCAAGTGTCAGTGTGGTCTCTGGTGTTTTTCCCATTATTTTTCCCCTGGAATTTTAAAAGTTACTAAACTCTTCTAAGAATCCAAACTCTGGCCCATTACAAGGCAGTCAACACCATGATGGGAACCAGTTCATCACTGAGAGCAATTTAAGCCAATGTAAGACCTCTGCCACTGCACAGTCAAACACAGAATATTTAGAAACAGTTTTATATAATAACTCCACATTGTTATCTACACTGTGAAACAAAAACAAAGGGCCGAGTAGGAGAATATCATATGGGAAACCGATTTTAGAAAAAGTGGACAGAAATGCGTCACTGAAAATCTGACCTTTAAACTGAGACTTAAAGGAACAGAAGCAGCTAATGGAGAAGCGAGGGATGTGAAAGAGCATACAGAACAGGGTTAACGGTCTGCTCGAAAACCTTAATACCAGAGTAACTAGAGGGAGACACACAGGGAGGAGAGTCATATACACCAAGGCTGAAGAGCAGAGCAGGGCCAGGCAGCACAGGGCTTTTTAGGTCACAGACAGGAGGCTGTATTTTGTTTTAAAGATAAAAAGCAATTGAAGGGCTTTATGCAAGACAGCAGCATGATCTATGCTGTATTCTGTTTGTTTTTTTGAAGAGCAATCTGACTGCTGGGTGGAGGAGAATGATAATGCAAAGGAGACAAAAATGAAAGCAGAGTCCTTTTTTTTTTTTTTTAAGTTAGTCCAAAGTCAATTTATTTCCTTATGGGAGTAAAGTGTGGCCTCAAGTAAACAGAAGTCAGGGAGATGTGACTCCACCTTGTAAACAGGGCTCCAGTTAACGTCAGGTACCAAACGGTTCAGACTGCTGCCATCAGGAATGGTCTGGTGGGAACAGATTCACGGGATAAAACCAACCTTCGTGTGGTTATTCTAAGGCTGGCAGCTCAGCAAGGGGGTGAATGGTGTGTCTGAGGCAACTGTGCTAATGGTACTGCTGAAAATGGAGATGTTGATGCAGGAGAGATGGGGTGGTGGGGGAGAATAGAGGTCCTCTCTCCTGCCCACTGGCTGGAGGCAGACAATGGAGCTAAGTGACCCTCTACAGCAGGGCTTAACCAACTGAATGCTGTCAGATCTGCAGATGGAGATCTGCAGATGAGAGCTTCTTGAGCTATTTCTCTCAAAGTCATCCAAGGTGAAACCCTCACTATCTCCACATCTCCAAGAGGCCTCCCCCAAAGAAGAGGAGGTTCTGATGCTTTAGAGAGGAAGAGGGCTAATGGTAGCTCCCAAACCGGTTAAAAAAAAAAAAAAAAAAAAAAGGAAAAATGCATGAGATCTTTCCACAGGGTTGCAGCTCAAAGCTCCTCGTAGCATTGATCCTGGAGCCGAACCCCCAAACCAAGTGCTCCATACAGTCATTGAATTTTTTTTTTTTTTTCCTTGAACTTCTTCGAAGTTCAGCTGCCTTCATGGGGAATGTGGATTGGACAAGCAATGATAGTGACTTGAGTCCAGAAGACAGTATTAGACAAGGAGAGAAGAGTAGACGCCAATTATATTTTACATATTGAATCAATAAAACATCCTAACGAGCTAGAAGCAGGGAGTGAGGGAAAGAGGGGAATCAAGGGTGACTCTCGTTTCTGGCTTGAATGGTTGAGTGGACAGCGGTTCTGTGAACTGAGACATATGAGAGAAAGACACAGGGCAAGTGGATGCCAAAATCAAGACATTTGCTCAAGCAGCCCTGGTGGCGCAGTGGTTAAGAGGTTGGCTGCTAATTAAAAGGTAAGCAGTTCAAATCCACCAGCCACTCCTTGGAAACCCTGTGGGGCAGTTCTACCCTGCTCTATACGGTCACTATGAGTCAGAATCAACTGGACAGCAATGAGTTTGGGTTTTGTTTTTTTGTTTTGTTTTGTTTTGTTTTATGATATATTCAGGAGCCCCTGGATGGCACAGACGGTTTAAGTACTCAATTACCACCAAGCAGTTCCAACCCACCCAGAGGCACCTCAAAGGACAGGCTCACAGCCTTGAAAACCCTATGAAGCAGTTCTACTCTGCGTACGTGGGGTCTCCAAAAGATGAAATCAACTTGATGGTAACTAACAACAACAACAATCATATATTCAGCTGGAGTTGGAAGGCAAGCAGTTGGACATGTGGATCTGGAATGCAGAGAGAGGCCTGGGCCAGAAATATAAATGTGAAGAAACATCAGCATAAAAATAACATTTAGACCCACTAGAATGGGAGATGTCAAGGAAAAGAGAACAGACAGAAGAAGAACGCCCAGACTGAACTGTGATAAACCCCAACAGCTTATGGTCTGGTAGGAAGACCAGGAAGATAAATGAGACTAAGATAAAGACAAAGAGGAACAAAACCTCAGAAGAGAGGGGTATGCCAGAAGCCACCCTAACCTGGTTTCCACCACCACCACTCCACTGTAAAAGATCTACCAAGGTGACGTATGTAGCAAAATCCTAGGACAACCTTCAGTCCTCATCATCTACAAAGTCAATGACTCTTGGCCTCTTTTAATGCTCTCCTCTGTAGGCTGCCACCATATTTTCAGCTGCAATTAACAACCACCTCAACCCAAACAAGGAAACTTATCATCTCACATAACAGGAAGCATCTCCAGAGGTAGCTCAGCCTTCGGGGCTGGTTAACTCATCAGCTTAATGTCTTCAGGGACCCAGGCTCTGCCTGTCTCTCAGATTTTCTGTCTATGGTATCAGGAACCTCTGAAAAGGAAATGATAAAAGAGAGCAGAAAAGTAAAATGGCTGTATGTTCAAAAAGAAGTTAAGAGTCCTTGGATACCTTCCCAATTTCATCTGGCCAAGTGACAGTCTATTGTCCACCCTAGTCAAACACTGAAAGATTGTTCTCTAGGGCAGCAGTTCTCAAATTTTTTGGTATCAGGATCACTTTACAATCTCAATATTATTGGAGATCCCAGAGAGTTTTTGTTTATGAGGATTATACATATTGATATTTATCACATTAGAAATTAAAATTGAGTTATTTAAAATTTATCTATTAATTCATTTGTTAAAAAATAGTAATAAAGCCATTACACGTGGACATAAATAACATATTTTCATGAAAAATAACTATATTTTCCAAATTAAAAGTATAAGAAGAAGAGCGGCATTGTTTCACATTTTGCAAACTTCTTTAATATCTGGCTTAACAGAAGCAGCTAGATTCTCATATCTGCTTTTGTATTCAATCTGCTGTGATATCAAATGTCAGGTTCCCATTGCCACTGAGTCGATTCCAACTCATAGTGACCCTGTAGGGCAGAGTAGAAATGTCCCATAGGGTTTCCAAGGAGTGGCTGGTGGATTGGAACCGCCAACCTTTTGGTTAGTAGCCAAATGCTTTACTGCGCCACTAGAAAACTACACTGTACATGCATGGAAGAATGGAAGTGAAAAAAGGCAAACATTCAGTATTATCATGAAAATAGCTTTGACCTTGCTGACCCCTCTAAAAGGATCTCAGGGACCCCTAGCAGTCCACGGGTAGCACTTTGAGAGCCAATGCTCTAAAGAGGGTAAAAGTAGATACCCCCAGCATGGGGCAGATCAGGATAATTGAGTAGCAAATCTGCTGTACCTAAAAGCAAGGGCATTAACTAAAAGTTCCACGCTGGATGTTGAAACACCACCCTCTCCCCAGACTGCTCAACTTGCCTCAGCTTCCAGAACACTGTCAGTTAAGCTAAAACCTCCAACCAGGTGACCAAAAGCACCTTCTCTGAGGAACCTAGCCAGTCTAACAGAACAGACCTAAATATATTGATCTTGGCAGTTCCCCAATGAAATGGTACCGTATCTACCCTATGGTGAAAACCACAAATGGCAACTCGTGTACACAGAGTTTCAAATGAGTGACTTTTTTATGATCCTTGTAATTACCAACAGACAACAGCATACTTGAGGAAAGCCTCTAACATGAATTATAAAAGAGACAACAAACAGAAAAATCAGAGAAAGTAGCGACTATGCAGGAAGACTTAAAAACTATCATTAATATCTTAGAGAAGATATTGTATCTTCCAAAAACAACCCTCAAATTCACCTAAACATAAATATTCAGAGGACATTTAAAAAAAAAAAAAAGAGCTCTTTGGAAATTGAAATGTGACAAGAGAAATGAAAAACCCAATAGAAGTGCTGGCAGATAAAGCTGAGGAAATCTGCCAACAAGTAGAGCAAAAAGACAAAGAGATGGAAAAGATATGAGGTCCAACTCCAAACAACAGACATTTTGAAAGAGAACAGAGAACATAAATGAGAAGAAATTATCAACAAAGTAGCTCAAGAAAATGTCCCAGCACCTAAAGATTTTGAGTTATTGGGCCCAAAATGTCAATCGTGTCAAGGTTGAGAAAGCTTGGAATAGGGGATAAACAGAACCAGAGGGTAAAGTCTGGTTGAGGACAGAATGCCAGGGAGGCTGGGACATTTAGCAGTCACTGAGGCAAACCAGGTTGTGTGGCATTGTGAGATTAGTCCTGGTAGGTTCTGAGATGGGAACGAGAAACCTGTTGCTGAAGTCTAGAGACCACGTATCTGAGGGAATGGCAGCTCCCCAGGAGGCTCCACCTGGAGATTCTGGGCAGCAGCTCCCCAAGGCCAGCCCAGTGCAGTGAAAACATACAGGCAGCATCTCATGGTGTTTAGTTTGGCCAAGTTCCCAGGATCCTCTAGGTCTAACGATGTCTGAGTGTCTTCTTCTGAGGAAGTGAGAAAGCCTCGGAAAACATTAACAGCCAGGATGACCCAGGCCCTTTATTTGCCGTGTTCTTTGCTGTCATTTTCTTCAATTCTCTTAACAAAATGGCAAGATGGGACTCTCAGAGTGAGCTCTGTTTTAAAGTCACTTTTCTTAAAGGTGCATGTCAGTAAACCAAAAAATGGAAATGGAAGAGACAAGTAATATTTATCGAGCCCTGAGGTGCTGTCATTGTTCTAGTTGCTGTCAAGCTGGTTTCGACTCACGGCAACCCTATGTACAACATAATAAAACACTGGCTGGTCCTGCCCACCTTCATGATCCTCGGCACGTGTGAGAGCAGTGCTGTGGCCACTGTGTAGTGCCTTCCAGCCTAAGGGGTTCATCATCCAGCACTATATCAGACAATATTCTGTTGTGATCCAGATGGTTTTCACTGGTTAATTTTTGGAAGCAGATCTACAGGCCTTTCTTTGTACTCTGTCTTAGTCTTCAAGCTCTGCTGAAACCTGTCCATCATGAGTGACCCTGCTGGTCTCTGAGATACCAGTGGCATAGCTTCTAGCACCACAGCAACATGCAAGCCACCACAGTACAGCGAACTGACATATGGGCAGGGGGTACATCCATCCATCCAGTATTGAGTCTATCTGTATATGCCATGCAGGATGCTGAGAGTAGAAAGCCCACAGGCCTTAAAGTCACACTAGCCTGCTTTATACTCCTGGTTATAAATTTATGCTAGTTGTGTGACATATAAAACTCACAACCTCTGCAGCCTCGGTTGCTTATATCTGTAATGGATTTCCAAACCTCTCCCTCATAAGGCTGAACCGGGTACTGTACCTGGATGGATGCTGCATGGATGGATGGATGGATGGATGGATGGATGGATGGATGGATGGATGGACAGATGGACCAATGGTGGACAAAGCACCTATATGCTTCACTCACTTTTTTCCTCCTACCTTGTCCCCTAGTTGATTTTTTATTTACACTGCTTTGTTTTGGTTTAGTTCTTTGAAAAATATGATCAACTTCTAATTACCCATGGTGATGGAAGGGACAGGCAATAGAAACAATTGAAAACAAAAGGCAATCTAGAAATAATTTATATTTAGCTTAGAAATTTCGTTCATGCCTTTTTAAACAGCAGATTTACCAACCTAATTATATTTTACTTTGGCAAATATTAAAATTATTTTTCATTCCCTAAGCACACACCAACTGGTGGCAGGTGAGGTAAAGCTAGACACACGCTGAGTGGCAGGAAAAGGCAGACTGGGACTTAAAGCTTCAGAACAGAGAATGCACAAGCTTTATTACCTTCAAATGAATGATGGAATACTTATTTATAACCCTAAAGAGAGTCCTTTAAATGTAATAAGAAGTAATGTGTCATTTCTCTCTAGATATTTTCTATCATATGATCTATAAAGAGAAATTACCCAGAATCTCTTTGAAAACCAGGGCTCTGGTGGCTTAGTGGTTAAGTACTCAGCTGCTAACCAAAAGGTCAGTGGTTGGAACCCACCAGCCAGTCCATGGGAGAAAGATGTGGCAGTCTGCTCCCATAAAAGATTAGAACCTTGGAAACCCTATGGGGCAGTTCTACTCTGCCCTGTAGTCACTATGAGTTGGAAATGACTCAACAGCAATGGGCTTAGTTTTGATGTTTTTGTGGTTCCTTAACAGGAAGCCCCATCTCAATCTTTGGGTGAGCACATGGGATTAGGAGAGAAGCCAGAATGGCTCAAGCTGTCCCCAAGAGTTCCCTGTGACATCTTCCATTCCCACCCCCATCAAAGTCTAAGTCAGAAGCCTGCCACACTGCCTAATCTATTGGCCAGCAGAGTAGAGAACAATCCTAGGAAGGGTAGAAAGAGTTTCCTGTTTCTGGACAAACTCTCTGGGTGGCTTTGCAAGGGTCCTCGGGGACATTTTAATGATGCTGTAAATAAAGTGCAGTCGTGGTACTGAAGTGCTGGAACACAGACAACTTAACCACCAAGTGTTGAAGAACTGTGGTTCTCTGGGAAAGAGGCAAGGCACGTCTTCTACAGAAAGCCAGAAGAGGACCATGTGGGTTCTGAAGGCTGGTATGGAGCCCAGTGCATAGCCTGGTAATTGCTCTACAGACCACACTGCACCCAGGGAATTTTCACTATTCCTTTTCTAACCCCTCTGCTCAGGACACTGACCGTTTCCACATCACATCACCACCACCAGGGTAGACATCCATGAATTCCTCAGGGTCAGGGAGGGAGGAAAGGAGTTGGCCCTATTTGGAGCCTACTTAGGTCCAGGTGCTGAGGGCTTGGCTTCGAACTTTTATCCCCGCTGGTACCTCCCAGCCCAAGGGCCTGACCATAGAGTAGGCTCAGTGAAGGTTGGACGAATGTCTGTTATAAACATGGGTCTCGATCTGGTGGAGTTAATTTCTCCTTTTGTGGAGTTTGCTTTGAACGAGCTGCACAGCAGGCGTGAGCTGGCCAGACCCAGAGCAAATACAAGCTGATCCTGCCTGTCCCTGTTCCTTGGAGGTGAGAGGCAGCTGAGATTCACTCACTCACTGCTCTCCTGATAATGGGAAAGGAGGAGATATTTCCAGTGCCGAGGCGGACGAAAAGGAATGCTCTAGTAGAACAAGGCTTTGGGGTCTAACAGCAGTTATCTGTAGGGGGTGGGGGACTCCAGAAAGGCCCTGCGGCATGAGCTGAGGCAGAAACAGTGGTAAGTGTGCCAGAGCATTGTATGAATGGGCACACACACCCATTCCTAATTACACTTTTAATCTGTTGATAAAACTTTAATTACTTTCAGATTAAAAATTAATCAGGGTGCACATAACTGTAGGGGCTGCTCCTGCTGTGTTCCAGACCTCCTAAGTGTTCTTGAGGGAAGATCAACAGCTTCTGTCACTCAGCGACACATCCTTCCCCTGGCAGGAGGGATGCTCCAATGTGAGAAAAGATGGTGGACAAAGATGTGGCCAACCCAGACTGGGAAGGAAGCCAGAGGGCGGGGCCTGTGTTTCAAGTCCCCACATCACTAAATCACTCATTTTTTCCTAAGATGAGAAAAAGGACACAACACTTCTGTACATATCCTGCTCCTTCTTTCATTAAGTTTCCCTCTTCTCTGTCCAGACATCTCTCAAGCTTCCCCTCTCCTCATCGCCCAAATTCACCCAACAACAGCACATTCCAGATGTGACTGTATGATAAAAGGGGCAGTACAATGGGGCCTCCACACTGTAACTCTGTAGGGACCAGCATGGGGGCAGGGTAGGAGTGGAAAGAACTCAGAGTTCGGAGTTAGAAAACCTACATTAGAGTTTCCCATTTACTGGCTATACGATCCTAAAGAATCCTCCACACTGACTCCTCTAAGCCTCGTTTCCTTATTTATAAACTGGAGATAACCATGCCCATAAGCAGGTGATGTCCTGCGGGCATCTGAAAGGCTGGGATAAACTATAAAACCGATAAATAATGCATGAGGTCACTTGTATGAATGGACCCTCAGAGACAAATGCTTCTTGTGCCAGCTGCAAAGAGAACAACGACTGGCCTCATCTGTATCCGTGGTACTAATCAGAGCAGCAACAAAAACAGCAATAAAAAAGAAGTGTCCATCAGAAGGGGGGGGAGTGCCACTTAGAACCTAGAAAAGTAAGAGTCACAGAGACAGCTGTTGACAGCACAGATCCCAAGAAGGGGTAACACCGGCCCTAAGGGTCCACCAGCCCAGGCTGCTGCCCAACTATTTGCTTGATGTCATTGAACACAGGAATTATGGTCCATGCTCACCAAGACACCTTATGGTGACTTGATTACTATGTGGTTTCCCCATAGGGAGAGAAAGGGCTGGTCAAGTGAAGAGATGTATCCAGTCTACTTGACAATCTGGCTTCAGAGCATCATTGTAAAGCACAAGTAAACTCCCAGGAGAAGGTGCTTTATAAACCACCTGCTGCTGTGCACTGACACCCTGAAGGGCCACTGCAAGGATAGGTTTACCTATCAACCATGACATTTGGGCCCACGTGACCTGTCCCTACAGTACCCAAGTTTTGTAAATCCTGAAAATGGAAAGGTGCAAATAGGAGTTGCTAAGATCTCCTAGATGCAATATCTTACTGTCCAAGGACTGCCAAAGCAAATATCATAAAGCTGGTGGCTTCAAGGAACAGAAATGTATTGTTTTACAGTTCTGGAGGCTAGAAGTCCAAACCAGGGTCTTGACACAACTGATTCCTCCTGAGGGCTCTGAAAGAGAAGGCTTTCCTAGTTTCTGGTGGTTCCCAGCAATCCTTGGCTTACATCTGCCTCCGTAGTCACATGGCTGTCCTTCTGTCTAACTCTCCCTGTCTGTTCTCCTCTTTTATAAGACAGCACTCAGACAGAATTAGGACCCACACTATGACCTCATGTTAACTTATAGTATCTTAAAAGACCCTATTTCCAAACAAGATCATGTTCACAGGTACTCAGAGCAAGGACTTAACTTTTTTGGAGAACACAATTCAATAATAACATGTAGAAAGAACCATCTCTTTGTCCCCTTGCCCATCCTCCCTTAATCCATTTCTGCTACAGATGCGCCAGTTTATCTGCTACAGTTTATTTCTAGTTTGGCCAGCCATCTGCATAGGCTTAAATGACTTTAATCCCATTCGCCTTTAAGAAAAAGAAGTCTGCTTGAAAACCTTGCCAACAGTTAACTACTAATTCCACCTTCCAAATACCATTCTAATATTCTTCTCAAATTTGTGGCACACTCTCTTACAACCCAATAATCTCTCATCCTAGCATTCTAATTTCTTGGATTTCCTTTTGAAGTTCTCAGGAGTAATGGAGTCTGTATCGCACAGCATGAAAAAAATTTTACAAAACTCTACCTTCTCTCTTGGGTTCTGCACCTGAAATTCAGAGCACTCCTTGCTGACTAAGTATAATTCAGCCTTATTTAAGTGCATGGCGGTTTATTTATTATTTAGAATGGGCCAAGGCCTAGCACCAGAGTTTGGGCAAAAGCAGCTGTAGTATGACCCAGGTCTTCGTTCATTCATTTATTCATTTTGCAGTTACTCAGCAGCTATCAGGCTCCTATATAGCAGAGTTTGTGCTAAACTGTGAGAACAGAGAAATGAAAAGATTGGCCCTGCCCCAAGGCTTTGAAGCCTGAGAATCAGGGATCAAATCCTTTTCCCGTCACTTGATAATTGTTCAACCTTTCTGTGTCTTTGGTTCCTCATCCCTAAAAATAAGACAAAAACATGATTTACTCAAAAGAAATTTTGTGAGGGTTCAATGAGACACTGTATGGAAAAGCCTCGGCAGAGTGCCAGTTATATAATACACACTCAATAAATTCGTTAACCATAAATACTATTTGTCATAGGCAGCTTCTGACATTGCTCCCAACGATCTCCATCTGCTGGTCTTCATGCCCATGTGTAATCCCGTCTCTGAGGTTGTGCTAGTCCCAGTGACTTGCTTGTAATCAACAGAATCTGGTAAAAGAAATGGGGTATCACCTCTGTGATCAGATTACAAAAGACTGTGACGTCCATCTTGCTGGTATTCTTACTCTTGCTCTCTCTCTGGTTCCTACTGCATACTTCCTTTGATGAGAGGGTCACTTGGCAAGGAACTAAGGGTGACATAAGCCAACAGCCCTTGAGGAGCTAAGGCCCTCAGCTTAACAGTCCAAGAGGAACTGGATCCTGCCAACAACCACATGAGTGAGCCTAGAAGCAGATCCTGCTCCAGATGGACCTTCAATTGACTACAGCCTTGTGGCAGGCCTTGAAGCAGAGCACCCAGCTAAGCCATAGCTAGATTTCTGACCCACAGAAACCATGAGATAATACATGTGTGTTGTTTTAAGCCATTAAGTTTGGGAGTAATTTGTTATACCGCAATAGATAACTGATATGCTATTGTTATTGAAGTTTATAGTTATTTAAGGGATAAGGAACAGTGTGTAGCAGAAGTGACAAGAAGGGGTATGGAAAAGGAGATAGGCTGGCAGCCAGATCAAGAGCTGAGAATGTCATGTGCAGTGGATTAATTACTTTTGTGTGTGGCCTTTATAGGCGTGGTCTTCTAACTCTCACCCAGATGATTGGGCAGGACTGTGTGATAAGGTAATTCTGGCCCACCAGCGGGATGGATCAGTTTTGCCTTAAAAGAGAGCCAATTCCACAGCAGAGAGAAAGATCGCACCACTACCAGGGAAGAACAGCCAGGAGCAGAGAGCATGTCCTTTGGACCCGGGATCCCTGTGCTGAGAAGCTCCTGGAAGCAGGAGACAGACAGACAGACGGACAGACAGACAGAGAGAGAAACCCTGAAGACGGAGAGAAGCGGTTGCAGGAAAGACCTGGCAGCAGAGACCCGGAAGCAGGAGACAGCACCGCAGGGTTCCCAGCCCACGGAGAGGGAAAGGTGAGTGCCTTTGGGCAGGGGCCTAGGGCCAGGGAGAGGGGTGGGTACCTGCAAGCAGGGTTAGGGAGCGGCTGTCCTTATGGAAGAACTGTATCCTGAGTGTTCCTGAGCCTGAATTGTAACTGTTACTTCCCTAATGAGCCCCATAATCCTGAGTATGGTCTGTGAGTTCTGTGTGGCCATTGCAACGAATTATCGAACTCAGCAGAGAAGTAAAGAACTCAGCAGAGAAGTAAAGAATGCTATGGGAGGGGTGGCTGGTGTCAGAATTGGTAAAAAAAGTTGAAGAGAGGAGGTATGTCTGACATCTACCTCATAGGAATCAGCCTTGGGCTGTTGACCTTGGTTCTCCTCTCCCCTTGAGAGGCTGGAGGTCAGGCGCTGCCCCCAAGCCGTTTTCACATCATGCTAAATATTTGGGCCTTTTTGTGGGGGCAAGGAGAAGCTATCAAAGGCTATTTAGGCAGAGGAGGGACTCAATTTCTTCATGAATAATAAGGCAAATAACAGAGTCATAAAAAAATGTCAAGAGAAGTAGTCAAAATGACTTCTTGAACCAGTATACCATCCAGGATATAAAACAGGAAAAGTTCCACAGAAATGAGATCTCTTATTTTCAGTCCCTTCAGTTGTTAGGCAAGTGAGTTTGGGATTTATATTACCAGGTTTAATGGTGAAGAAAAGAAACGAAAGTGAAGTTACTGAAATAAACAATTTCATTAAGTTCAAAATCAGTGAGTTCAAAATCAATTAAATTTGTAAGACCCTTATTGAGGACACAAGTATTGAATTAATAACAGTGAAAATGAGCTTTTAGGAACACAAAAGGAGCGACTTTTGTAAACAACTTTTGACACTACCATTTCCTAACTCGATAAAGATATACCACCTTTTATTTGCACACTTCTTTCTAAACCCTGAATCTAGACTTCACATATACCTGCCCTTGGACAGGTCCCATAAATCAGCTGGAAAGTGACCCAGTTTTTGTACATGAGCCTCATTATCTACCTATCTAGGTCTTGTTGCTACAATACAAAGGGCCTGAGATAAGAACCTGGACTATAACATAAATAAAAGGAAGGTATTTCTGAAGTATTTAGAGAGTCATGTTCAAAGAAGAGGGCAGTAGGAAAGGAGGAATTTGGTGTGAAAGAATGGCTGCTAACTTGGATCCATGAGACCAATCCTAGACCTTTCTGTTGGAAGAGACTGTAATAGTTTAGAACTTCATACGTTTGTTTCCTCGGCCAGTATTTACTGAGCACCTACTCCCACGTGACAGGCAACGTGTTAGGCCACAGATAACCTTCTCCCTAGTACCAGCATCATCAATCTACAGAACTTTGCTTTTTTGCCTTGAAAGCAAGAAAAGACTTAACACAAGAGATTATCAATTAGAAGTGACCAGAGTATTAGTTTGAACTTAACCACTAATTTAAGGAGCCCTCCTGGCACAATGGTTAAGTACTTGGCTACTAACTGAAAGGTTGGTGGTTCAAACCCACCAGCCACTCCAGGGGAGAAAGACATGGCAGTCTGCTTTCGTAAAGATTTCAGCCTTGGAAACCCTATGGGGCAGCTCTACTCTGTCCGACAGGGTCACTATCAGTCAGAATCAACTCAACAGCAACAGGTTAACAGGTGGCACAACAGTTAAGCACTTGGCTGCTAACCAAAAGGTCAACAGTTCAAATCCACCAGTGGCTCCCTGGAAACCCTATGGAGCAGTTCTACTGTGTCCTGTATGGTTGCTATGAGTTAGAAACGACTTGACAGCACCCAACAACAACAACAACAGTGCTTTCTGCTCAATTTTTCTGTAACCCTGAAACTGCTCTTAAAAAAAAGTCTATTAATTAAAAAAGAAAAAAGGCTACATCTGTTTCTTTAATACCCTGAGATAACTCCTTCTAAGGGCTGAGGAATCCTTCCTCCAGTTTCACCTTTCTCCTTTCCAGGATTTTTCCCAGAAGCATGTCAAATCTAATCTTGGTGGATTCCTCCAAGGGAAGGCTCTGGGGAGGAAACTGATATTAGCTGATAAGCTGGAATTAGTTAAAATGACTCCTTGGGTGTGTAACGCACTTTACTAAATCACAGATAATGAATTCCATGGAGAACGCATGAGAGGCTGCAAAAAATAAGTACACAGTCTTAAAGGCACTTCATTTCAAGGGAAGCAAACGGACAGTCACAGAGAGTTCACCTCAGAAAGGGCCTGGTTCCCTGGCTAGATGAGGAGACAGACTGACCTTCATGATTTGCTCAAGTGACAGAAGTCTCCCCAACCATCTTCTCCATTCCTATCTACTTGGCTTTTCAAAAGCTTTTCGGCTTTTGAGAGCCATCCTTCTGTCTTGCTAGGGTGGGCACCAGTCGTGGCCTGTGTGGGAGGAGAACTTCCTCACAAAGGGGAACAAGGGCTTGATTACTAAGAACTCATTTGTCCCGCTGCATGCCCTGGCATTCTGTATAACCCATGATGAGGACTGCCCTCGCCTCAGAAATTACTGAAGGGGAGAGAGTGTGATGAGCCACACCAGGAAGAATCCTTTTTGAAATACAGACATTGTAGTTTTAAAATGCATCTGCAAGTTCTTTGACACACCTCCCTTGGAAAGAAGGAGCCTAATTCTCTGCTAAAAGCAGACCATACTTGCTGTTTCACATCTAACAAACAGAATGGGGCAGAAGTGATGCTATATGACTTCCAAGGGAAGATCATAAAAAAGATAGCTCCCACTCAGCTCTTGCTCCCTTGGCTTGCTCTGTTGGAAGCCAGCCACCATATTGTAAGGACATGCAAGCAGCCAGTGGAGAGGCCCACATGGAGAGGAACTTCAGCCTCCCACCAATAGCCAGTCCCAACTCTCCAGCCATGTGAGTGAGCCACCTTGGAAGTGCATCTTTCAGCCTAGTCAAGTCTTTAGGTGACTGCAGCCCCAGCTGACATCTAGACTGTCACCTCATGAGAGACCCCAATCTGAAACCACCCATCTCAGCCACTCCCCTGACCCACAGAAACCATAAAAGATAATAAATATGTATTGTTGTTTTAAGCTACCAAGATTTAGGGTAATTTGTTATGTAGCAATAGACAACTTATACACTATATGAGCCAGATTTACTCACACCTCATTCCTCTTAGGAAGATCCCAAGCCTAAAATGAGGATCAGAAGAGGTTGGGTGTAGGTATGAGAATAAAAGGGAGGAAGGAGAGGGAGAAAGGGAGAGAAGGTAGAAGGAAGGGAAGCAGCCCTCCTCTTCTCCTCTGGCCCTCACTTTTCTCTCCCTTCTCTAAATTTCTGTCCCTTCTTTGCCAACATGCTCTTGCTTGTTCTCATGTATGCTAGCTTTATCTCATCACTTGGACAGTTGGTTCCTTAAGGCAGTGACAGAGCTCATATTCTGGGTTGTCCACAGTGCCTGAGACGGTGTCCTGCACAAAGTGAACCAAAAGCAGTGGGTAAAACTGTCAGGCCAATTATCGCTGAGTATCAGAAGGAACATTCTAACACAGCTTGGCAAGGACCTACTAGCCAACCCAGCAAGGAGCTCGGGTGGCACAGTTGTTAAGTGCTCGACTGCTAACCGAAAGGTCGGTGGTTCAAACCTACCAGCCACTCCACAGAAAAAAGATGTGGTAGTCTGCTTCTGTAAAGACTACAGCCTTTGAAACCTATAAGGGAGTTCTACTCTGTCCTATAGGGTTGCTACGACTCAGAATCAATTCAACAGCAACGGGTTTAGCCTACCCAGCACTCTAGTTGACACCACGTGAAGCAAAATAACTACCTGGTCAGGCCAAATAATCATGAGAGATAATAAATTGTGGTTGTTTTCCGCCACTAAGTTTTGGAGTGGTGTGTACACAGCAAGCAATAACCAAAACAGAAGTCAATCCCAAGTCTGGGGCAGGATCATTTCTCAGGCCACACAACCCATGAAGCTTAGAAATGGGCCTTAAATCAAGATGAGTCTATTTATAAAACATGAGCTCTTTCCACCACTGCCCCCCAAATCATGAGAGTCCATGACTATAAAAGACCTTTGCAAACTCTGAGGTATCATCCTGCAGAGGTTCTCACTGGTACAGGTTGTTATTGTTGTCCTTCTACTTCTGCCTCTAATTATCTATTTATGTCTCAGGGTTTCTTCTGTTTCTCCATATTTCTTGCTAAAATATCTTACCTTCTTAGTGAAGGCAAGATTCAAACATGCCTGAAGGGCTATTTCAGGTACCTAGGGTTGCCACAACAGAAATACCACAAATGGGTGGCTTTAAATAGCATAAATTTATTTTCCCACAGTTCTGGAGGCTAAACATCCAAATCAGGGTCTTGGCCATGTTGATTCCTTCAATGTTTCTGGCAATGCTATCATTTCTTGGCATTCCTTGGTGTTCCCTTGCGTCTGTCTTCGCTCTGTGTGTACCTGTGTCTATTCTGCTCTTTTTGTAACTCAGAAGTGATCAGATTTAGGAATTCACCCTACTCTGGTATGGCCTCCTTAACATAACAAAAGAAAACCCCTACTGTCAAACAGGGTCATATTTACAGATACAAGGGGTTAGGATTCCAACACAATTCAATCCATAACAGGGGCCAAAGGTACTGCTGACCCCTGAGATAGCCAATCTCTCTGCCCAGGCTTGAGTTCTAGACTCAGAGCACAACCATATGGCCTTGGAAAAGTTACTCTCTGAGCCTTGGTTTCTCCATCTGCAGAATCTGGAAGTCACAGCTTGCTATGCAGGGTCCCTGAGAGACCCAATGAGAAAGAGAAAACCATATCTCTACTCAGAACTAAGCTTAGGCTTCTTGGGAAGAAGGTCTCTCCCCTTCTTCCACGTCTTCCCTTTTAGCTGCTTATCTTCAGTACATTTTGTGTGACCTAGTTCCTCTGCCAAGGACAAGACCACAATCAATTCGTCTGCTCCTCACTAGAACTGGGGAACAAGGAAGCTGGAACTCTAACTGAAATGACACTTGAGGTTCTTTTGTGATTTGAGATCATGGGAACCATCCTGGACCCTCTGCCCATTCCTAAAAAAAAATTTATCCATTTTCCATGATCCCAAAATACAAACAAGCAGAACTCTCCTCTCACTCACAAGATAGAAGACATTTTGTGACAAAACAATAATGGGAGAGGAGGAGAAAGAGATGCAATTAGTAAGAAGTATATTCACAACAATCTATATTATGAATACATGTATTTATACCTCAGCAGGCACTGCGAGGTTACAGATGAGCTAATTAAAATGCTTATGCTTTTAGCAACGAGGTTTACTGAAATCATTTCATAATCATCGAAATTGAGGTTTGTTTTCAGCTATAACGCAATGCTACCTGGAATATTGTGACCTAAATTATTTATGTGCCTAAAAATAAATTGCCTTCCCCCATCACTGAGTTTGTGGATATATCTCAGGATGTGGAAATTTCTGGTGAGCTCACGTGGATCCCACAGGCTCTCTCTGCACCCTCTGTGCCTGCTAAGAGGGGTCCGAGCATGCTGGTACAACAGGAGGCCTCTGAGGGCCAAGATGTTGAAATAACTCTCTGGGAAAAGGCTGGTCCTGGTTAGACGCTCCTAAGTACAGAAGGATTCATCGATAACAGATTAGGACCTAGATAGATAATGGCTGTATCTGGGTTCAGGCCCCCACCTCAATTCTTCTGCTAGGGATGGGGAGAGGGCATGACTGTAGAAGAATAGCACTAGGGAGTTTCCTGGGGGGGTGATGAAACTGTTCTGAATTCTGATTGTGGTGGTGGTTATATGACTCCATATGTGTTAGAATTCAGAGAACTGTACACCCTAAAAGTCAATTATAAATTTGAAAATAAAAAAATTTAAAGGGAAAAAATTAACACTTAATAGATTCCGTAAATGATAATTCTACCTCCCAATTTTATCGTGAATCAATCCACTTCCCTCCGTCTCCACTGCAAGCAGCCCCTCTCTCCTGGACTTCTGCAGTAGCCTCCTAAGTGGTATTCCTGCTTCTGTGCTTGTCCCTCTATAATCTATTCTCTATGCTGCAACTAGAGAATTCACATCACTTCCAGGCTGAGAACTTTCAAAGACTTCCCAGTGTGCCTTGGTTGAAACCCAACAGCCTTCCCTGGCCTGCAGGCCCTGGACTACCTGGCCTCTGCATCCCTCTCTCATCTCATCTACCCACAATCCCAATAAGCTTACTACCTGTCTACCCATTGCTATCAAATCAATTCTGACTCACAATGACCCCATAAGATGGGGCAAAACTGCCCCATAGTGTTTCCAAGGAGCAGCTGGTGGATTCAAACTGCCCACCTTTTGGTTAGCAGCCAAATGCCTAACTACTGTGCTACCAGGGCTTCAATAAGCTCACTGCATTCCTTCAAACAGCCAAACTCTTCACGGCCACACGGCCTTCACACACATTGTTTCCTCCACCAGGTGTGCTGTTCCTGCTTCCCCTTCCTTCCCTTTACCAGGCTAACTCCTCTTCACCCTTCAGATCTGGACTTAAACATCACTTCCTCCCTGACCAGTACCACTTTCCCACCATGTCCTGTTCCTTGCCTGACTATGTGTTTGATGGTTTTCTCTGCCCCTCTGGACTGTGATCGTCAAGCCAGGCAAGGCTGTGGCCCAGCGGTGTGCTGGGGCTGGGTCATGAGAGCAATTATACACATCTCTTCCCAACTCCGCATTCTGCGAAGTCACATGGGTAGCCTGAACTCGACCATGGCGGGAGTGTTTACACCATGAAAACTGGCAAATGCTACAAATCACGGCTGTTCTTTTTGGAAAGGTGGTTTACTAGCATATCACTGGTTGTGTCTGTTTGCTTAGTACTACATTCCAGGGAGCCTGGGTGGCATAGTAGTTAAGAGCTCGGCAGTTCAAATCTACCAGCCACTCCTTGGAAACCCTATAGAGCAGTTCTACTCTGTCCTACATAGTCGCTATGAGTCGGAATTGACTCGACCGCAATGGGTTTGTGTTCCCAGTGCTTGGCATAGAGCCCGGACCATGGACGATTCTCAGTATTTGGTATATGAACCATAGTTATTGTCATAGATGTTGGTTTCTTACAAAACCCTTGTGATGGGTCAAGTGGGAAGATTCCAATCCTCATCTTATAGTTGATGAAAACTGAAGTTCCAGGAAGTTGTCCAGCTTGCCCAAGCCCACGCAGCTAATTAGAGAGCTATAATACTATAACTGAGGTTCAGATGCCCAGTCTAGTGCCCTTTGCATTGTGCCGTACCTACACAAACACATGCATATGCGGGGGATGAGTAGCCCAGGGGATTGCTTAAGCAAGTTTGGGGCAGGAAGCAGAATCTTTGAACTCAGCTCACAAAGTGAGAAGTTAATTATTCCAATCCTCCATTCCTCCATAGAAAGTTCTGCCCAAGCCACGCCTAAAAGCTAAAGTACACTATAAGAAACAGAAACCACTGCAGGTATTTCAAACTAAGAGGGATTTAATATATTACATGTTAGGTGGTTAACAACCATTGGGAGGGCTGAAGAAACAGAAGATACAAGCAGAGCCCCAGTGGCGCAGGGCAGTGGCTTAAGAGCTCAGCTGCCAACCAAAAGGTCAGCAGTTCAAATCTACCAGCCCCTCCTTAGAAACCCTATGGGGGCAGCTCTACTGTGTCCTATAGGGTCACTATGAGTCAGAATCAACTCAATGGCAATGGTTTTTTGCGGGGGAGGTACCACAAGACTATTAGGTTCAAGGACACACCACTGAAACGGTAACCCAGAGATCAGGAAGTTGCTGCTGCCCCCACTGCCTCTAGCTACCCCTCCAGCCTAGGTATGTGGATGTGAAGGTAGAGGTTGAGAACACCTGGAAATAAGTCCTCTGCCTCAAATTATCTCCCTTATAACCCTCACAATAGCTGCAATTCCACCATTAGGATACAACTTCTTTTCCAAAGTCTCTCTTTGCTCATAAACTTTCTACACAGAAAACGTTTCTAAACAGGAGCTGTTTTGTTGCCACAGAATTACACCAAGAATTAAAGCTGAAAAATGGGCAGGTCAGAAACTCAGGGATGCTCAACAGAAGAGTCGAGAGGTGCAGGTGTGTGCCCCATGGGGCAGAAGCCAGTGAGTGGAGTAATAGTTGTCAAGAGTGTGTGAGGGCAGAAGAGAAATTCTTCCCTTTATTTCCGTGGAGACAGCAGCTCAGAAGCCTGGAATTAAAGGTGACAAGCCAGGTGTCATATGGCAGATTAGCTCTGTTCGAGGGATGCAGTAGAATTAAGGGATTTACAGAGCAGCAGACTGTGGGCAGCGGTTGGTATCAAAGGCCAGCTAGAGCCCTTGCTATCCCAAAAGCAGGCCCCAGGGAGAAACCTGCAGCTGGAAGCCTGCACAGCAAAATGACCACAATCATAAGTTACAGAGGGTGCTTGGTGAGAACCTTGTTTGGAACGCTTAGCTTCCATCCAACGTTTGATCAGAAACTCCCAATTCCACTGGACTAAGACATCTCTCAAACTAGTCCTGATAACCTGTGAAGGTATTTCCTGATTAAGACTCTGCTTGGCAGGCACGACTCACTGACAACTTGCAGTATGGGAAAGGTGACAGTCTTGGTCAAGTGATCCCTGCATCAGAAACAGGGAACCTGTACCAACAGCCTAAGGCTCTCACTCCGTCCCTTGCCCACCTGGTCCACTGCCAAGGAAACACTTCTGCCTGGAGTGATAAAGGGAACCTCACAGCTCCTAGGAAGCCTTCCCATTTGGTGACCCCAATTGACCCAGGTTTTGCTCAACTCTGCACTAAGTGAACTTGGTGACCCTTGATAAGAGACTTCACCTCCCTGGATTAAAATGTATAAAACGCACAGCAGAGGATACTTGGCTGTCTGCAAGGGCCCAGCCACCGCCCACATTTCCATAATTCTATGCTTTACTGAAGTCTCTCCACTCCCACTCCCTATACCACTCCCCCATAGTATATTCAACTGTGCTCTCTTCTACAAATGCAAATTTCTGATCTTTTACAAAACACAGCATAGGAGGAGACCCATCCCTAGATCTAATTTGATTCTTACCTTTGGCAAAGTCAATACAAGAAACAGTCCATGGCAGCTAATTAGGCCACTACTTAATGGCCTGGAATTCCAATTAAAGGAAGGAGCCATAACAGGCTTTATGAGGCTGCCTGACAGTGGGGAGGAGTGTCTGACCTAATGTTGGATCCCAGAAAGGCCACCTTAAGAGGAAAGGCAATTGCCCAGCAGATTTGCCTTGGATGAAAGAAGACATACACTTCGGGGAGACTGGGCTCGTTAAAATGGTAATGCTCCTGTCTTCACCAGGAAAGCACTCCCTGGACACCTCGGGAAATGAAATTTGGAACAATCAGAGGACCAAGCATTTCCTCCCCTCACCCAGCCCAATTATTGTCATTTTATGTATTGATGCGCAACGCGGCCCATTAAATCCAGGCTCATCACTCCTGAGCGGGCGCCACATATCACAGACACCTGCAGGAAAGCAGAACTAGAATCTCAGTTGTTAGATAGGAATGTCAAGGAGGAGTCAACCAACCTAATGCTTACTGACTCCATCTCATAATTCATCTGAGACACCCTGAAACACTGACACCTCAAGACCACACTGTGTATGTTTGGGGAACATACTGGGAGGGTTAGGGTAGCAGCACGGAATCCAAGAAGCATAGCATCAGGAAATAAAGGTAAGTCAGAGAGCCTGTGACATCTGAATGTATCCTATCCCCTCCCCCACGACTGCATCATCTAATCAATATTCAAAACCACAACTGTGGTAGCCATCCTTCACTTCTTAAAATCCATCATTCATTTATTCACTTGACAAGTATTTATTGATCACCCATTATGTGCCAGGCACTGTGCTGAGCACTGGAGATACAGCAGTGAACACCCTCATCCATTCTGTGCTCAGGTTCCATTGATACCTGTCTTAGATTGGGTTCTCTAGAATCAGATTCAGAGATAAGGAATTGCATGCAGAAGTTTTACCAGGGAGACCTCTCAGGAGATACACCTATAAAGAAATGAGGAGGAAAGAATTGGGCAGGAGAAGCTGCCTCACCATGCAATTGTAACTGAGGCCTCAGCTGATCCTACAAGGAGCTCTCAAACTCAAGAGAGCCCTTCAATGCTGTACCAAGTTGAGACCCTTGTATCTCCATGTTAGCCAGTCACTGGCCATGGGTGGACCCCTAGGAAGGGGCACAGCTTGGGTAAGGCAGTTCCCTGTCTCTGAGGACAATTCCCAGAGAAGGACACAACTGGGAACCATGAATAGCAGATATTTCCAGCAGCTGGAGAATGGGTGCATTGGCTGAAAATGCAAGATACAATGAGCAGATCTGGATGGAGCTTACCATATCCACTGCCACATGTCCCACTCATTCCCTGCCAACCTTAGCACAGCCACTGTTCATCTTTAAGGCCTTGTCCAAGACTCCTCACTCTTCTCTGCCTTCAGACTGGTTCCCTGTCATGATGATCTTCTAGTCTTGTCACCTGAAGTATGCTAAATACCCCTATCACCTTTGGAATAACATTTGAGTTATCCGACTAGAGACTGAGGAGGTCTTCAGACATATTTGTGGAGGACTTCAAAATCTCTATGAGAATATTGTTCCTTTTTTCATTTCAGTGATACTTAAATTTTTAATATAATTATATGCTGGGTCATCTGTATTTCCATTTGCAGTTTATTAACAACTACATGAGCTCTAGGTAGAAATATGTTAATTTCCCCAGGCTAATGAGAGAAAAGTCCAGAGATGAACACTAAATAAATGTCTTGAGCCAAATAAAGGTCGAAGTACTCATGTCTCTGCCCAGATTAAGGTTTCTCAGTGTTATTTAAATACTGAGAAAAATGGTGAAAGAGCTAAGTCATCTCTAACATACAATATAAGCCAAACTCAAAATAATCTACCTGATTGTAGTATCGGTGTCATATTGACAGTAGCGATTTTACTTCCCTCATCAACTTGATCTGACACGTTAACTTCTAGCTGCATTTTCTAAGCTGTATTTTAGTTTTGCAGTTTTATTTGAATACAGTTTGTCAGTTTGCTTTGGTTTCACAGTTGCATAAGAGCTGCAAGTATAAGGGCACGAAACCTAATTTTATATTTGTAGATATTTTTACAAAATTACAATGAAATCATTTAGGTCAACATTGGGAGATTTTAAGAATTTTTTACCAAAAGATACAGTTGGAGGGGGTCATAAATACTTATCTGGGAAACACGGATCTAAACTCCTTTGCATGGCCTATGTGGTCCTCATGGGCTGGTCCCAGCATGCCTGCCGAGCCTCCTCTCCTCCTTTGGAAGACAGACATTTCAAAGCCCTCCTAAGTCTTTTTGGTGCTTCTAAGGGGTGAAACCCAAAGCACACAGCCCATTTGACAGAGCTCAGTAAGGTGGGTTTCTCCAATAGGGCTCTTCTCCAAGGCGGGGGCTGATACACGCAGTCACTCCAGGAATGGACTCAGCAACAATCTAGACGCTAGGTTTTTAAAACTTCCAAGGAGGGACAGCAGACAAGCTGTGCAAAGTGTGAAGAGGGACCCTCTTTAGAGGACAATAAGGTAGCTTGTTTCTGCCCAGACTGGAGTGGAAAAAGTCTCCTATTAGGTTTCAGAGCTACAGAGCTTGTGCTTTGCATGGCCTGAAAAATCAGATTTTCACTGCCCACATTTGTGAGAATCCCCAAATAAGAGAAATTAATGTTTTAAAAAACTGTCCTTAAGCCAGTGGCAAAAGCAAAAACAAAACCAGTCGAGGAGATACTTCCACAAGCCAAACCCCTTGGGATTCTCACAGTAACAACCAGCCCTGATGGAGATATGCTTATAATTAAACAATATAAAACACATGTGAAAAAAGTACACCATAAGCACAAGTCAGAAGACAAACAGACAGCAGGATTAATTAAAAATAAAAAGTGTGTATTGAATGATAAAGGAAATAGAAGTAATAAAAGCTACTGAGGGGGAGCAGATGTTATGTAAAAAATAAAAACCTGTATTTTAAATGAAAATAATTTCTAGAAATAAAAACATGGTCATTAGAGGTAAAAATGACTTTGTTAAAGACTAGATCAGACACAATTAAAGAGAATATGTGACATGGGAGACAGAACTAAGGAAACTACCAAGGAATACAGCAAAGAGAGAGAAAGAGAAGGAAATTATGAGGAGTTAAGAGGTAGGGATGGGGTGGATCCACATTTGGGGGCTTGAAACTGTACATTTTGGGGGATCCTCTTTGCTTAAAGAATATAAAACTAGGAATACAAAATAAGGTATAAAGAGGAATATTTGTTTAGAATGAGAATGAAGGGAGCCCTGTGCAAGGACAATGAATCTTAAACTTCATTGACTTTAGGTAATTTGCCACCAAAAATCAAGGACATAATGAGCAGGTCTTACATACAGATAACATCAGTCCCAAGAGAAGAAAACAGAGAGGATGGAGGAAGGCAATATTTGAAGACATACAGATGAGACTTTTCTAGAATTGATCAAAGGCATGAATCCTCAGATTACAGAAGCACAACAAATCGGGAATAAGATAATAAAAATGCCCACGATGAGTCATACTTAGACAGATTACAGTAAAACCACAGAACATTGTATGTTCTTCCTGAACATGTGGGGAAAAAAACCCAGAGGGAAAAGGTGGATTCCTTATTCCTTCAAAGGAATATGAATTTGACTGACTTCAGAATTTTCATCAACAATACAGGCCTGAAGATAAAAGAATAACATTTTCAGTGTGACGAGGGAAGAATTACTATCAACATGGCCGTTTAAAGCCAGTTAAAAGATTGTTCAGGACTGACAGCAAAATAAACACATTAAAAAAGAAAAATACCAAGCAAATTTGCCACTCACAGAGCCTCAATGAAAGAACTATCAAAGAATATACGTCAGAGAGAAGGAGATTGTATCAGGAGGAAGAATGGCAATGCAAGGAGCAATGGTTAGTGAAGAAACTGGCAGACGTGTGGGAAAACCACTCAAGTCTTAATTACTTATTATTAATTATTTATTATTAAAGCCTTAATTACAATGATAATGACTAATTTGGGTGGGTTGAAATAAGGTGGAAATAAAATATTCAATCATGGATTTGCGAGGTAGGGATGATTAGAATTAAAGTCCTACTGGCATTGGTGAGATCCTCAAATTGTTTGGAAGTGGAAAAGACATATTGCTCACCTTTACAGTTTGTTAGGTAAAGGATGTATGTTAAAATGTTAAGAGTAACTGCTAAAACAACAGAAATAGAGGATGCAAGTTACAAATCAGGAGGGGGACAAAGAAAACAAAGTAATTTCATTAATCTACTATGAGGCAGAAAAGGAGGGAAAAACGTAAAGTTATGGTAAATACCACAAAGAACTGCTACCAGTAATCTCACTATATCTAGAAGGACAAGTTCACCCTCTAAAAGACAAAGATGGTTGAATTAGATTTTTTTAATCTGTCTATAATTTGTTTAAATGAGGCACATCTATAACATAAGAACACAGAAAGACTGAAAGCAAAGGCATGGAAAGAGATATATCCAACATACATTAATTAAAAAAAAAAAAAGTTCATGTAGCTATGTTAACAACAGACAAAACAAAATCCCCGTTTGCCCAGGACAGTCCTGGGTTTATACCTGCTATAAATCAATTAAAACTTATTATTTTTATTGCCCCTTCTAAGCAATAAAAGTGCCCTAGTCTAGATGTTAAATTAAATAATCACCTTAATTATGAGATAAAGATGAATATTATATCATGTTAAAAAAGAACAATTCACTAGAAAGACTTAACAATCCTGGAACAGTATGCACCTAACAACACAGCCTCAAAATATATAAAATAAAAACAATTACAGAGAGTACTGGATGAAACCACAGCTAGACAGAAGACTTTCATATACCTTACTTGGTAATTTACAGATTAAGCAGACAGAAAATTAGTAAAGATGAAGGTTTAAAGAACACAATTGACAACCTTGATCTAATATACATATATAGAACCTTACACTCAATAATTAGATGTCAGACATTCATTTGAAACACATGTGGAACATTCATAAAAATTGGCCACAATGAAGTAATAAAGCAAACCGTAACAAATACCAAAGAAATAACATCTTACAAATGATTTCTGACAACAGTGTTATGAAATTAGAAAGCATAAACCAAAGTAACAGGGAAAAAAAAAAAAAAAAACCTTTTGGAAATTTGAAAATGTACTACTAAATAACACTACTGATAGAAAAATTCCTAATGGATTATAAAATATTTTAAAGTTTAACAATAATGCGAATTTTACATATCCAAATTAATGGCTTGCAACTATAGCAATAAGTAGAGATAAATTTATAGTGGTGAATGCAACTATTAAAAGGCAGGGTAGTTTCACCACTCACATCTGAATTACACATGTATATATAGTTCCATTACACATTGTAGGCTTACACATTACAGTCCAATTTTCAGTCTACCATGTGTCTCTCCCATTAACGTGCAAAGAACTTAAGGTCCGGAACTTGTCTTTTCGTATTTGTTTTCCAAAACACAATACAGTTACTAGCACATAGTTGGCACTCATAAACACCCTAAAAGACAATGAACTCTAGAGTAGGACGCACGATAATGAAATGTATTAAAAATATTCAGGAAAACACTCAGTAGATGTGATACCATTACACTGGTAGAGCCACATTCAGTGCCCAAGTTTCTCTGCAGTAGGGAGGGAAGGATGCCAAGTGGCTGACTGATGTTCAAACACGACTCTCTCTCTTAGGGTGCTTTTATGGGTTTCAAAAAAGTTTCTCCACTAGGACACCTGATCGTATTTCCTTTCATGCAGGCAATGTCTCTTCTCTCCCTAGTTGCTTGTGACTCCTTCCTCAGCCCCCTGGCCTTTGGCAGTCTCTCCAAGACCTACCCATGGTTCCACAGACCATCCAGGCTGCCCTCTTGAGTGTAAACCAAAATGACCACCAGGCCAGCTCTTGAGCCAGGTTCCACAATTAGGCCCCAAGAAGTCATGGACCTTTGATCGCCACTGACACTGGTGGAAGGGTTGCTATTTCCCACCACCACCATCTTTCTTCACTCTGATGCCAAACAGGGTGCTCCACCCACCTCTCTTCTGTCAACTTTTTCAGCTATAACTAAGGCACCAGTCCCCGAGGCCCCTAAACTCCAGGGAATACATATCAAAGCTCCAAATGTTGTTGTTGTTAGGTGCCATCAAGTCGCTTCTGACTCATAGCGACGTTACGTACGACAAAACAAAACACTGCCCGGTCCTGCTCCATCCTCATGATCTTTGTTATGCTTGAGCCCATTGTTGGCAGCCGCTATGTCAATCCATCTCATTGAGGGTCTTCCACTTTTTCGCTGATCCTCTACTTTACCAAGCATGATGTCCTTCTCCAGGGACGGATCCCTCCTGATAACACGTACAAAGTATGTGAGACAAAGTCTTGCCATCCTTGCTTCTAAGGACCATTCTGGCTGTACTTCTTCCAAGACAGATTTGTTCATTCTTCTGGCAGTCCATGGTATGTATATTTACTGTTCTTCACCAACACCACGATTCAAAGGCATCAATTCTTCTTCGGTCTTACCTATTCATTGTCCAGCTTTCACATGCATATGCGGTGACTGAAAACACCATGGCTTGGGTCAGGCACACATTTGTCCTCAAGGTGACATCTTTGCTTTTCAACACTTTATAGAGGTCTTTTGCAGCAGATTTGCCCTATGCAATCTGTCTTTTGATTTCCTGACTGCTGGCTTCCGTGGGTATTGATTATGGATCCAAGTAATATGAAATCCTTGACAACCTTAATCTTTTTTCCTTTTATCATGATGTTGCTTACTGGTCCAGTTGCAAGGATTTTTGTTTTCTTTATGTTGAGGTGTAATCCATACTGAAAGCTGTGGTCTTTGATCTTCATCAGTAAGTGCTTCAAGTCTTCTTCACTTTCAGCAAGCAAGGTTGTGTCATCTGCATAATGTAAATTGTTAATGAGTCTTCCTCCAATCCTGATGTCCCATTCTTCCTCATTTAGTCCAGCTTCTTGGATTATTTGCTCAGCATACAGACTGAATAAGTATGATGAAAGGATACAATTCTGACACACACCTTTCTTGACTTTAAATCATGCAGTATTCCCTTGTGTTTGAATGACTGCTTCTTGATCTATATACAGGTTCCTCATGAACACAATTAAGTGTTCTGGAATTGCCATTCTTCGCAATGTTATCTGTAATTTGTTATGATCCACACAAATGCCTTTGCAGAGTCAGTAAAACACAGGTAAACATCCCCAAAGGGTCTCCTTAAAGCACCCCTCACTAGACTCCATCAGCCTCAGCCAAGAAGAACTGGATGGTACCAGGCTACAGCAATGACCATCCGGAGACAGAACACAATAGATTCCCCGACACAGCAGGAGAAAAGTGGGGTGCAGAACTCAAATTCTAGTAAAAAAACAGACTTAACAGTCTGACTGAGACTGGAGGAACCTCAGAAGCCATGGCCCCTGGACTCTCTGTTAACCCAGAACTAAAACCATTCCTGAAGCCAACTCTTTAGACAAAGAATAGACTGGGCTATAAGACATAAAACGATACTTGTGAAGAGTGTGCTTCTTGGTTCAAGTAGATACATGAGACTAAATGGGCAGCTCCTGTCCAGATACGAGATGAGAAGGCAGAAAGGGACAGGAGCTTGTTGAAGGGACACGGGAAATCCAGGGTGGAAAGGAGGAGTGTGCTGTCACATCACAGGGATAGTAACTAGGGTCACATAACAATGTGTGTATAAATTGTTGTATGAGAAACCAACTCCAGCTGTAAACTTTCACCTAAAGCACAATTTAAAAAAAAAAAAAAGCAGCCCTCACTAGACATAACCTTCCTCCTCCCTTCCCCCATGGGGATGTAGTGGGGAAATGACAGAGCACTCCATTAACTTCAAAGATATTCTCTCTCTCAGCCCTTTCAAACTCTATCTGTTTTTATCCTCAACCCCCTCTGGGGGTTGACTAAGGGTCCCAATTACTGCCTTCACAAGAATGCACAGGTAGCCTAGCACCTCATTTTAGAAAAACAGGAACTGCATCTATATATTTCAAAGATATTCTCTCTCTCAGCCCTTTCAAACTCTATCTGTTTTTATCCTCAACCCCCCCTGGGGGTTGACTAAGGGTCCCAATTACTGCCTTCACAAGAATGCACAGGTAGCCTAGCACCTCATTTTAGAAAAACGGGAACTGCATCTATTTATTTTATGATTACATTTTTGCAGCCTCTACTGAAACTGAGATAGAAAAGAGTCCTATTTTAACAGTTACCAGAAGTGTAAATTCTACAAAACTTGGGTATAAATTGAGTAACAGAAGGTTGTCCTCTATAATTAAATAGCAGATGATTTCAGAAGGCTTAAGATTCTTTCCTTCAACGCAAGATGAGAATTCTGTTTCTGTGAGGACATGAGACCCTGCCACTAACAGTCAGCATAAGCATTCCATCAGATCATCTGGAAAGAGAAAACGATACTAAAATGAGGGAAGGGAGGGAGGATCATTTGAGCAGAAGGTAATTTCCTGCTGGGCTCAGAAGGGAGGCAACATATACAGCACATAAGCAACACCAACTCAACATATAAGCAGCAGCTCTACCCAAAAAGTGGCTTCTAACGATGCACAAAGCAGAGTACAAGGGGATCTATGGCTGGATTTGGGATGACGGGAGGCAAAATAGACTTGGAGAAGTATGTTCACAACAGCCCTAAAGAAATGAGTCTGAACAACAGGTGCTCCTCTGTACAATAAATAAAGAAATGGAACTTTATATGATCTCTAACACACAACTACACCCACTGGGATAAACAAGACCCCTGACTTCCTGGGAATATTCATTTGAGCTGCAAGCACGTTCATTAATGAACACATTTCACAGTCCCTAGGGAGCACTCAGGTTCTTCTTTTTGAGAGGCCAAATTTCTTTGTGGTCAGGGTCTAGGGTTCAGAGTTTTGCAACAGGAGCTCAGAGCATTATAACTTTATTTTTTCTATTTCTGGTTAATTTTTTGTTCATTGATGTTACAAAGAAATGTTTATTTTCAGGAAGAAGACATTTCTGATCTCCCATTTCTAAATGTTTCCAAAAAGAGACAAGAGTTTCACTAACTCCTCATCAGACAATCCAATAAGCTAGAGGGCATCTGAGAGCTGCAGCCAAAGTCCCATCATTTTGTGGATGACAAAACTGAAACAGGTCAAGTGATTCATCCAGGGACATAGCATATTAGCTTGCAAAGTTGCAATGTGTTTTCTGGAAAGAAAGGCCTGCTTCAAACAGAGACTCCATCTCAGCACATGTTTCTATGATAGCAGTGGCAAGAGGAAGGAAGCCGTAGAGTCATACTCGGGCTCTGAAAATCTGTGCTCAGTAGTAACACGTGTCCACTCACATTTCATCAGCCAGAAGAAGCCCCATGGCCATGTCAGTGTCAAAGGAAGTGGGGACGTTTAATCGTGTCCTGAGTCCCTCTTTGTGGGTCCTCTGCAGTGAAAGGGATGTTGCATTACAATTTATTATTTCCATAAGTGGTCGTAAATGCTGCTGGCAAAAGGCTCAAAGGCTTTCCAGCCTTGAGCCAATGTCCTCTCCTAGTCTAAGTCTTCTACTCTCTCACAGGATCAATTCAAATATACTCAGCAAAGTTATCCTTACTACACCCAACCCAAAGCGACTTCTCAAGCCTCTAAACTCCTACCCAGTACACATACTGTGGGCACTTATTGACAGTTACTTCGGCCTACCTTGGTGTGTTTATCCCATTTTCCAATAGACAGCAGGCTCCTTGAGGGCAAGATGCCTTCTTCTGCCTGGGGGAGTCATCAGTGGGCTGGGACAGAGTCCCAATGGGATGCCCATGGGAGGTATCATTTTTTGGAAATACCCGATTCACAACTAATACAGACAACCATAGGATTTAGACAAGAGTTTCAATTAATAACAGTGCGCACAAAATTAATAGTTATCAGTTCCCAAACAAATGTTGAAACTCAGTTTCAGGACCACATGCAATGAACTACAGCCCCTGCACTCTGAGAACAAATAACTCCCTCCAAGACCATCAGATTAGCTTGAGTTTGACCTGGTAAAGTTGGATTTCCTAAAAGTACAGACCTGAAACAGAGATTTGTGTCCGAGTGATTTACTGAAGGGTTGCTCTCAGAAGAAATCTATAAGGGAGTAAGAGAACAGGATAGAGATGAGACAGAAACTAAGCACAGATGAGACTTCAGGTGAAGTCTAGCATCCATCTGACCCCACGGGGAGCTCTGGAGCAAAATTTTTACCACAGAGTCTATCCTCCCTTGAGGAAAGAGAGCTGGGTTTTGTAAACCCCCTCCCACCCAACCCCCAATCAGTCACTGCTACATGCTGCCCCAGGGTAAGGAAGTGGTGGGCATAATTCCCAGGCATCTTCAGGTGAGGTGGCTCCAGTCATCCAAGGGCAATTCTCAGGAGAAAGCTGTACCTATGACCGTATCAGCAGCTCCTACAGCAGTTGGAGATGGGCAAACTCAACTGGTATAAGGGAACCTAGGAATCTGGATAGGGCATCATCATAGTCAACTGCATCCCACAAACTGGAATGCACCCAGAGCGTGCCTTAACATTAGCCCTCACTTCCAGAGGTCCACAAGGATAAGTGAGTGGCCTAGCCTTGAAGACTGACAAGAGTGTTTGCAACAGCTTCACCTTCTTACAAAGAGATTCGCAGTAAGTACGTTCCTTCTTAAGAGAGCCACTAATTGGAGAGCTCTGCCTCAGACTCTTGCCTCTGCTCTACGTCCAGATAACTACACCTGGCTGAGGTCATTCCGACCCTGCTATTCCAACCTAATTGCTGAGATGACAGGAAAAGGCCTTACATGGGAAATTCAGTGAAAAGTGGGATGAATTTTGCCTTTGGGCAGCCACAAAGGATTAGCTTCAATCGCGGGGCTGTGCTGAGGGATGATATTTTGAGAGAACGCCTTGAATTGATACCTCAAAGGGCTTCTTTCAAAGGGATGATTTATACATCACAAGACAAAGAGGATTTATATTAAAGAAAATGGATTCCTTTTCTGAACTGTTTTGAGGAAGACAAACAGCTTCCTGTAAACTACAGTTCCGTGTCTGTGAGCTGAGTGCTTCCAGAAAATTATGAAGGTAATGCTGCCTCTGGGGCACACTACATCGTCCCTGTCACCACCCACACTGTGCGTGGGGGTGTATATGTGTGTGTGTTGGTGTAAAAGAGGCCGTAGCAACAGTTAGCTAACCAGACTCTCCTCTACTGAAGAGTCCTCTAGAGAAATTATCCAAACTGCGCACGCATAAAACTTGGTGATAATAACGGGGAAGGAAATCGTTAGCTCATTGAGGGGGAGGAGGGGGAGTTGTTGTTATTGTTTCCATACTTGCCCACCTGATTCCTCCTGCGGAAGTGCTGCTTATTTACTAAAAATCCCATTTTAAGAACCATTCTCCATATTTTAAATAGCTCTAATGGAAGAAGAATTGACGCCTTGAATTACGGTGTTGGTGAAGCATACTGACTATACCATGGACTGCCAGAAGAAAGAACAAATGTTTTGGAAGAAGTACAGCCAGAATGCTCCTTAGAGGCAAGGATGGCCAGACTTCGTCTCACATACTTCGGACATGTTATCAGGAGGGATCAGTCCCTGGAGAAGACATCATGCTTGCTGAAGCAGAGGGTCAGCAAAAAGGAGGAAGACCCTCAACAAGATGGACTGACATAGTGGCTACATCGATAGGCTCAAGCATAGCAATGATCATGAGGATGGAGGAGGCCTGGGCAGTGTTTCATTCTGTTGTACGTGGAGTCACTATGGGTTGGAACCAACTCGACGGCACCTAAGAGCAACAGTGGATTACTACATAATCTTTATATCAGCTTTCATGCACATGTGAGATGGAGAAAACCCAACAGAGTCTCAAGATTTTTCAAAATGTGGGTAAGGTAAAGGCTTATCATTGCCTCTCGGGCCGCAGAGTAGAGACAAATGGAGTCATACAGTTAGTGAAAAACTTCCTCTGAGAAATAAGAACAATTTCCATAAAACAATCTGGAAGCAGTCTGACGGGATCCTGGGAATACTAGGCTATGGCACCTGTCTTGAGAAACCGAGAACTACAACTCCTTTGATTTCATTTAATTCCTAGAGCAACTCTCATCCAGGTGTGTTCTGGTTAGCCAGGTCAAGCAGCTTTGGGAACAGAGGAGGGAGCTCTGATTTATAGTGTTAGCTGATTTCTATTATAGAAATACTTCCACATGGGCAAACGCAAGGTACCAAACAAGAAGCTGGGAAGAGAAGCACATCATAGACTCTCGCAAGCTAGAACAAATGGCTCTAGATGAACGCACTGAGGCACATAAGAGGCACACAAAACCACCTATTCCTACCTTTGCATCTTCCACCTGCAGATCTGTAGATCACCAAAAACAAACACTCTCACGCCACTTGCGCTGAATGCAAGAAGCTGTATCACTGTAGGTGTGAGGCTTTGTAAGATACACTGAATACACTAAGTCCATCTCTGCCCAACACAGAAAGAAGCTCCCTGAGAACTGGGGCAATGTCTTATTCAACTCTGGGTAACTCACATGCCTAGCACAGTGCTTTGCCCATGATGGACACTCATCAACGGTTACTAAGGAAATGGCTTAGTGACTCTTAGTTCTGAATGCCTCACAAAGACTGGCCGTTCAAATCCAGCCATTCCCAGACCAGATGATTTTTCCATAGTCACGTGAGAAGTTATAGACCAGTAAATTTGGAAGAGACCATAAACCCTATACTCCATTTAGTATTCAGTAAATAATCTTCTCTCCAGCTCCCCTTCTCATCGTTGTTAGTTGCCTTCAAGTCGGCTCCAACTCACGATGACCTTATGTGTAACAGAACGAAACGTTGCCTGGCCCTGTGCCATCTTCCCAATGGTTGGTATGTTGGAGTCCACTGTTGTGGCTATTGTGTAATGCTTTCCGATCTCGGGGGCTCATTTTCCAGCACTGTGTAGGACACCTTTCTGTTGGGATCCATATATTTTTTTACTGGCTAATTTTCAGTAGTAGATTGCGAGGCCTTTCCTCCTAGTCTTAGTCTGGAAGCTCCAATGAAACCTGTCCACTATGGATGACCCTGCTGCTATCTGGAATACGAGTGGCATAGGTTCAGCATCATAGTAACATGCAAGCCACATGGTACAACAAACTGAGAGACAATGGTGGCCAGTCTCCCTGATGAGTGGTTATACAGCCTTTAACTGAATATGTCCAATGACAAGGAACTCACAAGCTGGTATCACTGCCAACCCCTGGTCACAGCCAGCCCTTGCAGTTCGTGCTGTGGACTGCAATGTGCCAAAAGCTCACAGAACGAGAGTATGACTACCACAGAGCAAGGCGTAACTAAGGTGTGGCAGGTAGGGCGCATGCCCTGGGCACTGCTCGACGAGGGGCACTAATGAGCAGTTCCTATTGGCTACAGCAGTTCCTATCGCCAGCTGTAAAAGATCATTCATCAGTTTGAAACTAGCTTCCACAGGCACTGTCTTCCGTAGACAGGCTGCTGCCAGGCAGACCTACGAAAACAAGCATCTCTCAGAATGCTTTTGTAGGCTCAACCCTCCCATCATTCCTAAGGACATCCACTCACACTGAGAGGTGGAGTGGAGAATAAACAGAGAAAAGATGGTAAAATGCCCTGAGAAAAAGTGTGTTCCTTGGGACTGGGCTTTAGCCTTCACAGTTCTTCTCCAGTTGACAACAGAAGGCACTGCTAAGTCAATAAACAACAACAAAAAACCCAAACCCCTTGCTGTTGAGGCAGTTCTCACTCATAGTGACCCTACAGGACAGAGCAGAACTGCCCCACAGGGTTTCCAAGGAGCAGCTGGTAGATTCGAACTGCTGACCTTCCAGTTAGAAGCCTGAGCTCTTAACTGCTGTGCCACCAGGGCTCCATTAAGTCAATAAGCTTTCTTAAGATTCTGTAAGCATCAACTACATACTATGCACTCAACAAAGATTAGTTCTCTCCAACACAATGGGGAGGTAGAGATATCTTCCTCTATTTTTGTTTTATCATAGAGAACAGAACCGTTGTCTTCCATTTAACGCATTTATGTCTGTTACCCCTACTTACATACCAAATTCAGTGATATTCTTTAAAAATTACTTTTGAAAACTCTTATCAGTCACCATTTTGTTTCAGTGCACCATCCCAGACCTCTATGAATCTCATTGTGGGTTTCCTAGTAGCACCAGGAGATCCTTTGAGTGTTTCCCAGGAAACAGGAAGAAGGGATGTATTATCATATCATCATAGAAGCAAAGTTACAAGATAAAGGTGTCTGTCTTAAGAGGAGGAAACAATCCATCTGGGATTAAATCCAAAAGGTCTATTTTCTTTTTAGTTTGTAATAGCTCCAAAGCAGTTATTTTCTTGGTTTGTCCTTTTTTAATATTATAATCTCTTACTATATCCAAAATGTGTTGGCATGGCCACATTCAAGCATGCTCACAGCAATCCTAGCAAAACCTAGTCTAACTAAAAACTTTTTAAAAGAAAAATCAAACCCAACTTAGTGGCAAACACTATGCTAAAATGTTCTATTCAATCAATCTGGCTTTTCTCTACTCCTCCCTTTTATGTTACCAAAAATCCAAATATATTTTTTTTTTTTTTTCCCCTTCATCAACTAATTTTATAATCCCAGCAGTTAGAAGCTCTCAGGTGTCTCTGGCACGATTCTTGGTTTACAGACCTGACCTGCTCGCTGCTGAATGATTCCATTATCCTCCATAAGGCTACAGATTTCTTTTCTCCTGGTATTTGCTCTATTATTTTACAAGGAAACTAAAATCTATTCCAACAGATATTCATGTTTGGTTTTCAGTATCTTTCCCATTTTTCAAAAAGTGTCACTACATCTACTGTGAGTCTATCTTCCAGCACCTTCTTCATTTCATACATTCTTCTACGAGTGACTGCACGAGTTGATGAGCTAGACCCAGGAGAAGTGAAACTGGCCGGAAATGGAGTCGATGCTCCATTCTATACGTTCTCAGCTGTGTCCACAGAGCTTTTGGGACAATGTTTTCTTAGACTTTCTTAACGTTTTCTTTTACTGGTTTCTGTTTGTTGTTCTTAGGGGAATTAGGTAAATTGTCCAAATTCCGTTTTTTTTTTGTTTTTCTTCCTTCACAGTTGGCATAACAGGATGAAGTTCAGTGCTTGGACATTCTAACATCATTTCCTCCATTTAAATATATTTATTTCTTTTTGATAATTTTCCCTAGGAGAAAAGAGGAAAAAACTTACCAGATCTCTGTTTTTCATGGGCTTTGGAATCAGACAGATAGCTCCACCACTCACTAGCTGAGGGACCTCTGGTAAGTTACCTGACCTCTCAAAGCATCACTGCTACCTGTAAAATGGGATAACCATACCATCAGAGTTGTAATATCTCACAAAATCTGTCTTGACCCGGTTTTGAGGCCCTGGCTAGAGGCTGGTCCTTTGCTCTTCCTGAGAAGCTAAGTCCACACTCCAAACACCCTGACTCCCTTTTCAGCTTCTCATACTCCTAGCAGCACTAGATAACTAAGACACTATGGGAAGTCTTCTGGCCACGAAATACCCTAAATTATATCCAAAAGGACCTGAGACCTATGTTTGAAGGGGCGATCACTGTAGTTAAAATGAGAATTAACTGAGGGGGCAACTCAGTTTACTAATTAGAAGTCACTGGCACTAATCTCAGCTTGGAAATAATTACACCTCCACCCTCTAATATCAAATGAGCATTCATACATTTTACATGCACTACCTCATTGTATCCTCACAAAAACTTTATGATCTAACTATTATTATTTCCTCAATTTTATAGATGAGGAGAGCAAAGCATTAAAAGGTGAAGTAACTTGTCCAGTGTCACACATCCAGTAAGTGGTGGACCCAAGATTCAAACCCAGGTCGATATGACTCCAAAACTCAAGCCCTCAAACGCAATGCTCTTGTTGTCAGTGTTGTTAGGTGCCATCGAGCCAGTTCCAACTCACAGTGACACTATGTATAACAGAACGAAACACTGCCCATCCCGCGCCATCCTCACAATTGTCTTATGCTTGAGCCCACTGTTACAGCTACTGTGTCAATCCATCTCATTGAGGGTCTTCCTCTTTTTCACTGACCTTCTACTTTACCAAGTATGATGTCCTTCTCCAGGGACTGGTCCCTCCTGATAACATGTCCAAAGTATGTGAGACGAAGTCTTGCCATCATTGCTTCTAAAGAGCATTCTGGCTATACTTCTTCCAAGAGAGATTTGTTCATTCTTCCGGCAATCCATGATATAATCAATATTCTTCATCAACACCATAATTCAAAGGCAATAATTCTTCTTTGGTCTTTTTTATTCATTGTCCAGCTTTCGACTACATATGAGGCAAATGAAAACGCTACGGCTTGGGTCAGGCGCACCTTAGTCCTTGAAGTGACACCTCTTTAAAGAGGTCTTTTGCAGCAGATTTGCCCAACACAGTATGTCATTTCCTGACTGCTGCTTCCATGGACATTGATTGTGGATCCAAGTAAAATGAAATCCTTGACAACTTCAGTCTCTTATGCATCCCCAAATAACCCAGACCTTTTCGTAATGATCTGGGTTTCAGAAATTTCATGCATATCTGTATGATATTACAAACTAACAAGTCTCTCACTTGCTAAAATAACTTCTCTAGTTTATCAGATACAGGAGTCCACAAAGCAACTTTAGGGGTTCAGAAATGTCAGAAGGGAGTGACTGAGTTATGAAATGTGAACACTTCATTTGACGTGCTGAAAGCAATGCAAAGATCTAACAGAGGACCCTTCAGCAACAGAATACATAAAATTATTTTCATTATTCTTTAAACGCCCCTTTCCCCCACCCCTCAAAAAAAAAAAAAAAAAAAGCTGTTGGTTTGTGATCCAGACCAAATGAAACGCTAAATTAAAAAAGTATTATGAATTTTTCTCCAGGCAATGTAAAGTCCTAAGGCAAAAAAACCTCAACTTTTTGCTGAATACACGCTATTTTTTATCCATCTGAGGTGAAGCGAGAGTAGGGGCAGGAGGTAGTAGCAAGACTGGCAGCTGTGTCCCTTCTCCACCAGGAATTCCTGAGGACAAGGAGGGAGAACACAGACAGAGTCACAACAGCATCCAAATCAGAGGTAGGTCACCGTCGGCCTGCTGGGAAAGCCTGGCATCAGGCTGTCGTCAGTGACATGGAAATGAAGGAACACTATCCGCTTCACCTGTCTCCTTCTCTGGGTCTCTCCCAACGAAAGTTATATTGGAAATGGCAGTGAAGAGAGGACACGTGTCTCATGGCCCAACCTGTAATAAAGTTTCTGCTTTGCCATAAAGCTCCTAAAGCGTTCTTTACGGAAAATTTCCTTTTTCTGTGGTTTTTATTTCATCTTCATAATCTCTGTGGTGACATGTTAGGAGCGGGCTGGCTGCACTGCTAAGAAAGGCCCTGCTTGGCCAGCGTCTGAGTGGCTGCTGGTGTCTCAGCGCGGCACCGTTCCAACACAGCCTGGAAAAATAACAATAATGTGATTTGGGTCGAGTGTCATTAAACTTGATTAGCTGAGTGAGCTCATGAAAATCCATAATTAACTAGAAAAACAAGAAGACAGATGTTTTTGCCAGGAAATTGAGAGAACCTGGTCTTTAGTCAGATTACCTTTCTTCCTACATAAGGACCCAGGCAACTAGTACATGCCTCTCTTCCTGTTTGTACACAACTGGCAAACAATATCCCCAGATATAACTCATCTCTTCTCCAATCATCACCACTTTCCATGGAGAAGTAGGGGGAAGGAAATACAATTCCTTCAAGTCTGTCAAAACTCATCTAAGGCAAGCTGGTAAATGCCCTGAAATGTGTCACCCTCATCACAGCCCAGCCCCTCAGCCTCTGTTCTGAGGTGCCCTGTGCCCTATGGTTTTCAACCAGGGTTGATTTTGCCCCCCTGGGGAACATTTGAGAATGTCTGGAAACATTTTTCATTGTCACAACTGGAGAGGGTACTACTGTCATCTAGTTCATAGAGGCCAGGGATGCTGCTAAACGTCCTACAATGCACAGGACAGCTCCCCACAACAAAGAGTTATGTAACCCAAAATGTCAATAGGGCCAACGGTGAGAAACCCTGCCCGGGCCAGCGGGAGCCCAGAAAACCAAACTCGTTGCCATCAAGTTGGTTTCAGCCACCTTATAGGACAGAGTAAAACTGTCCAGAGCAGGGGCGCACTCTGATGGTCTCCAGGTCAGCCCTGAGCTGTGCATCCTGGTGATTCTGAGGCACAGGAAGCACACGGAGCCAGCGTCCAGCAGCCCAGCAGACACGCACACACAGACCCTGAAAGAGTTATTGCTGTAGGAGAGCCGGCAGCAGCTCCAGAAAGCAGGCTTAATATGAGAACCACTCCTTAGGCTGATGTTTGTTACAGAGGCTGTGACCTCTCATATTACACTCTGCTCCATGCCTGGTGAAAGTGACTCTCCATCAAATTCTTTCTCCAGCTTCTCATTTTCAGCTAAGGTCCTTAAACAGCAGGGCGAGGATAAGAAACCACAGGCTGAGTAATCGGTGAACAGCTTCCACTCATGGATTTTTATATGACTTGGGACAAGTAACCTTTGAAACCTAGATTTCCTAAGGCGTTAGAAGACTGTTGCTTATAATCTTTCTGTCTCACAGGGACAATTCAGAGAAGTGAGAAGAGAAAAACTTTCCAAAACCTCGTATTTATACATCACCCATTGCCATTGAGTCAATTACAACTCACAGCAACACCGCAGGGCAGGAGAACTGCCCCTGCCCCACAGGGGTTCCTAGGAGCAGCTGGTGGATTTGAACTTCCAACCTTTTAGTTAGCAGCCAAATGCTTAACCACTGCGTCCCCAGGACCCCTATTTACATATTAGGTTGGACCATATGAATGTGCCACTTTTACAGGACAAAACTGGTGGACTATTGGCATTTTTGTTTGATTCAACTGACTACTCCAGATATTTGGGAAATGCTAACACTCCTTACAGTTCCCTTAACACTTTCAACTCCATCCCATTCGAATTCACAACCGGCCTGTGAGACAGTCATTAACATCAATTAATATTCCCATTTGGTAAAGGGGAACCTGAGGCTGGGGGTTCAGTAACTAGTCCAATGCAACACAGCTAACATGCAGTACAACCAGGACTCAGATGCAGAAATTAAGACTTCACATTCTGAGTCCTTTCCACCAGCTGCCCAGCCCTAAGCAAGTAGAACACGCTGCTATCAACTCTGTGATGAGACCATTACTCTGTTCCAGAAAAAATTTTACGGCTCTGGCTGGGGTTAAAGTCAAGGTAAGAGTTGCCTTTATTCTTAAGGGCCCTTGCCAGGAGGGAAGAACAAATCCAGTCCAGTCTCATACAAGAGCTGCATCAATCCAGACGAAGAAGGGGCCCTAGGTTAGTAGGAAGGACTTGTGTCTGGCGATGGCATCCCCATTTCTTCATGCCCCCAGGCATAATGCACAGCCCTCGCTCACCTCCCAAGCCCACAGATGCACAAACACATCCTTAATGAGCTTTGGTGTCAGGCAGCCAGCATCTTGGGAGCAGGGCCCAAGTTTCTGATCAATGCGAGCAATATTTAGCCTTCCCCAGCCCTGCCGGTGTCACTCGCCCGCTCAGCAGTTCTGCAGTGTTATTTTTAGTGTGTTAAGTTAACAGAGATCCCTGGAGTGATGGGGAAAGAGGAAAGTCACTGGAGGAGCTCTGCTAAATTCGTAACCTCAGAGACACCCGCAGCTACAGGGTTTCATGAGGAAGAACGTCAGGGAGCTAGATGAACAGTGCACCATCGTTTTATATTTCAACTGAGGAATGCTGTTCAAGGTGGCTCGGTACCCGGGTGGGAGGAAGCTGTGATAAAATAAAATAAAAATAATGACAGCATTCAGTGAGGAAAATAAGCCGGTAAATTTATATTACATTAAAATATGTTAGGAAATAAATATCTTTCACTTTTAACTGATGTTGAACCTTCAGTTTCATATTTAAATAACCTCTACCCTAGCATTCCCCCTGAAAAGCTGTCAATGTAATTACAGCTGTAACAAAGGACATACAGACTCACCCAGGAGGGAAATTTATGGCAGGCTTGATTAAAATTACCCTATAAATATCACTTTACTGTTTAACTACCACATTTTAGTTCTAGGGTCATGAAAATGAGTCATATGCTACCAAAACTAGGCATGTTGTTGTTGTTAGGTGCCGGCGAGTCAGTTCCAACTCACAGAGACCCCATTTACAACAGAACAAAACACTGCCCGGTCCTGCACCATCTTCACAATCCTTGTTATGTCTGAGCCCACTGTTGCAGCCACTATGTCAGTCCATCTCTTTGACGGTCTTCCTCTTTTTCCCTGACCCTCTACTTTACCAAGCATGATGTCCTTCTCCAGGGACTGATGCCTCCTGATAACATGTCCAAAGTATGTGAGACGAAGTCTTGCCATCCTTGCTTCTAAGGAGCTTTCTGGCTGCGCTTCTTCTAAGACAGACTCGTTCATTCTTCTGGCAGTCCATGGTATATTCAATATTCTTTGCCAACACCACAATTCAAAGGTGTCAATTCTTCTTCAGTCTTCCTTATTCCTTGTCCAGCTTTCGCATGCACATGAGGTGACTGAAAACACCACGGCTTGGGTCAGGCGCATCTTAGTCTTCAAGGTGACATCTTTGCTTTTTAACACTTTAAAGAGGTCTTTTGCAGTAGATTTGAAACTAGGCATAAAGATTAAATTTGATTCATTCCTTCTATGGCAGCCACACGTACAGATGTGTCCACTTAGAGACTCGTCCTGTGATGAGGGGACACAAGGTCCCTAATGAACATGGTCCATCAATGTAAAAGCTACACTAAAAGGAAGCCCAAAGAAATCAAAATAGAAGTCAATAACATTTCCTCCACCTTCTGCCACTTACCCATGAACATCCAAGGTAAGGTTCTGCCAGTCCCAGGGATGGCAAAGGATCAAACAGTTCTCAATCAAAAAAAATGCAATTGGTATCCACCTGATGGTCACCTTCATACATCAACTTGGGTTTTTATTCCACGACCACTTTAAAAGGTGACAAGCTTTCACCAAATTTGGAACCTGCACCAAGGAACACAAGGGCAATTTGGGCAAAACACAAAAAGGAAAAGGAAGAAAAACAACAGGGGTAAAGCTGCCTTCTTGGAACAATAGATCAACTGATGAACATCTTTCAAATGACGTTTTTTTCTATCATTTTTTATGTCGTTTATCGAACTTCTCTATGAAGACTGAAGTTACAAAGGAAAACGTCTTATGAAGGAGGAAAATGATTTAATTCCACCATAAAACCAAATGAAGAAAGCATCCATACCATTTACTACATTGTTCCACATAAACATGAATCACTTTACTTTGTCGGTGAACAAGAACACTGCCATAGATCGCTTCCTCTACAAGTGTAAATCAGAGGCTCTGAAATCTGTTAATTGATACAAGATTTGATTTTGACTGATTTGCCAGAGGAAAACATGAAATTTTTATCTCTGTAGACCTGGGGGGGAAAGCTAGATTCTCTTTTATAAAGGCTTTTGTCTAAAATTGTCAATATTATTGAAGTGGTTAAGAGCTGGGCTGCTAACCAAGAGGACAGCAGTTTGAATCCACCAGCCCCTCCTTGGAAACCCTATGGCACAGTTCTACCCTGTCCTATAGGGTCGCTATGAGTCCGAATCGACTCGACGGCACACAACAAGTTGATTATGGTGTTGAAAAAGAAAAAGATTTGACATTTCCAGGACCACTGGTCCCAAGAATTTCGGGCACCTAAAAAGTCAAACTAGATACTTTATTTTTAAACAATATTTTCCAGATTTGATTTGATTCTACAGAGAGCCACTCCTAATCTATTCAATTCCTGTTTGTCATGTGGAATTTGGGGAGCTGGAAGGGACAGGAATGCATTTCCTGTGTCTAGTCAGCCTGATCATCTCAGAGGGCAGCTGTTCTTTGGGAGCACTGACATGGAGACGTAAAAGCAGGACTAGAGGATGGACGGGCGGGGTTAGCACAAGAACATTCGCAGAAGCAGAAGGATCATCAAGGCTGAGCCTGCTCAGAGAATCCAGGGGGATGAGATTGGTGACCAACATGCCACCGGCAGCTGGAATATCCTTCATCAGAAGGGCACCCAGCCATTTTCCAAGCGTCCTCCAGGAACTTCTGTCCATCTGTCCAATTGAAGAACTGCTGACTTTTCTACCAGTTTCCATCATAAATGGGCATTTTGGTTATATTGTCTAAGAAACCAAGCTTCAGTTTTTTTAAACCAGCCATTATCTCATTAATGTTTCATCAGAAGCCGCATCACAATCCCTGAAACTGACGAGCACTCTTTTTTTACAGGGGAAAAATTGGCAATTATTCACTGTAAACAAGTACCCGGTAGAGCCTTTTGTCCCCAGTGCAAATGGTTAACAAGCTTGGCTATTAACTGAAAGGTCAGAGGTTCGAGTCCACCTAGAGGCTTCTGAGAAGAAAAGGTCTGGCCATCCACTTCTGAAAAATCAGTCACTGAAAACCCTACGGAGCACAGGTCTATCCTGACACGCACAGGGTCGCCATGAGTCGGGATCAACTCAGCTGGTTTACCGATAGTCATCCGAAAAGAGAAAAAGTTTGCGAATCACTGTCCTGTGCTTTTTCTAGCTTCTCGACTTTCACTGTCCCAGCATGTCAGAGAACTAACCTGCTCTTAAAATCTACCAGCAGAGATTTCAAACCTTCTGAGTTTCATTCATATAATGAGAGGGTCCTTCTTAACAAATGACTTGAATTTCCCTGACTGCAATTTTAATTTACTCCCTCTTGTCCTTCCCCACTTGTGCACGGAACCACAAAACTCGGGAATGCAACCTCAACTGGCCAAACCATCTTCTGACCTTCAGCATTTCAATCTTACATTTCTGCCAGAATCTCAACTCTAACTGAGGGTGGGGGAGAAGCAACCACGACATTACCAAGATTCACAGGGAAATAATGATCACCTAATTTAGCAGTGGAGAGAGAATGCGAGCAACCTTCAAATGTCATCATCGGAGGCTGTGTTGAAATGCCTTCGTTTTCTGACACAATTCTGTCAATTAGCTGAGCAGAGCAATTACCATTCCTTTCTCTTTTTTATTTGCAAAGAACCAAAACTTTCTAAGGATGATAAATGACTCCCTGGAAAATTCAGTGCTGGCTCTGCTAAATTTGCACTTTCCGTATTCGAAGGGTTTGGGCATCCCCCGCCCCAATTATTTCTCATATCAATGGGGTGAACAGCTAAAAAATAAAAAACACCCTGTGCAGAACTCAGTGATGGGGGCCTTCCAGGAAATCAGACACACTGCGATCTGTCTAAATGACCAGCGGGTGGGATGAATACAGATCTCTGTGTAATCAGTATAGTAGAGGACGCTGTTAGCCAAATGATGAAATAAATTTCATTTTAATTGTTTTGAATCCTTTCCCTGGTTCCCCTAAAAAGAACAAAAGGAAACGTATTCAGATTATGACCTTTGAGAATTCTGGACTCATTAGCATTTCATATAACACGGCGCAGAATGAAAATGGGAAATGGATCTGCAACATTCCCCTAATGCCGTGTGTATATCATTAACAGCACATAATTAAGGAGGTGTTATTGTTGATCCCAGGTCTCCATCGACAATGGCTCACAAATAGCATTTCCAGTCGAATATAACAGCCTGTTTACGGTGCGGCTAAACCTGTTCTTAAAAAAAGACAAAGGAGATCTAATTTTGCTCCAGTGCTAGGACAAGCGACAAAAGGAATGAGCGGGTGGGCAATGATGCATATCCTGGCCCACGTTCCGAAGTGTCCACAGCCTTGAAGGCTCCCCACAGCCAAAGAAGAGGAAGAAGCAGGAAGGAGGTGAGGAAAACCAGGCACAGACACAGGCCGTGGAAGGAGTGGTTAAGGGAAGAGTTGGAATGAGGGAGACAAGGAGAGAGGGCACGAGGGAATCGCCCTCTCGTGCCACCTGCACACCTGAGACAGACTGCCCTCCACGAGGCTGTAACTCAAGCCAAAGTAAAGGACGAGGTCAGAAAAGAATGCTTCTAGGCAGAGGGGCCTAAGAGATGTCTGTCTGGAGGTTCTCTACACAGAAGTGCCTAACCATAGCCTGATTACCCCCATTTTAATCTGTCTGAAGAGGTCTGTTTCGGTTACGTACTGCTGTACCACAAACCACCCAAATCTTAGTGACTTAAAACTATTTTTCATGACTCTGCAAGTTGACTGATTCTGTCCCATGTGGCATAGCTGCGGTCACTTGTGTGGTGGCATTCAGCTGGGAGCTGGGCTGCTGACAGAACTTCCAACATGGCCTCTCGTCCTCCACAGTGTCTCTCTGTGTGGCTTCTCAACATTCAGTGGTCTAAGCGAGCTTGCTGACAGCATGGCAGCTGGCTGCCGAGAGAGAGGGCTCCGAGAGGACAAGCCCCAATATGCAAGCGCCTATCAAGTCTCTGCTTACGTCATGTTTTCCAATGTCCCACTGGCCAAAGCAAGTCACATGACCAAGCCCAGAGTCAACATGGGAGGGGACCACACAGGGTGTGAATACCAAATCCACGGTTCACTGGAGAACACCAATCTACCAATCTACCCCAGGGCACACGCCTTCTCAGAATTAAAGCCCCTTCAGAGGCTCCACCTCTTATTTCCATTGAGGCTGGTAGAAGGCTCCTGTTATGGACTGAACTGTGTCCTCCACAAAATATGTGTTGGAATCCTAACCCCTATACCTGTGGATGTAATCCCTTTGGGAATAGGGTTTTCTTTGTTACGTTAATGGGGCCATTATCAGTGTACCAAAAAAAAAACTAACCCATTGCCATCGATTCCGACTCACAGTCTCATAGCGACCCTATAGGATGGGGTAGAAGTGCCTCAAAGGGTTTCCAAGCAGTGGCTGGTGGATTTGAACTGCTGATCTTTTGGTTAGCAGCTGAAAAAATCACTGTGCCACCAGGGCTTCATATCAGTGTATCTTAAACCTACTCACTTTTGAGATATAAAAAGAGTAGATCAGGCCCAGAGAAGTAAGCCCAAATGGAGAGGAAGATACATGCCATGCGGGGATTGCCAAGTAGTCAAGGAAAGCCAGGTCTATAGAAACTGAAAGAGATCCTCCCCAGAGACAATAGAGTGACTTTACCTAGAAACAGTGCCCTGAATTCAGACTTCTAGCCTCCTCGAAGTGTGAGAAAATAAATTTCTGTTTGTAAAAGCAATCCACTTGTGATGTTTCTGTTATGGCAGCACTGGGTAACTAAGACAGCCCCTAACATAGCAGTACTGCAGAAACTGTCTTGAATCCAAGGCTCACAGCCCATGGATTCAAGACCTATTCCTAGTTCCTACAAACACACACACACAGTCTTCCAGAGTTTCTTTACTCTGTGAAGGATTCCATGATCCATTCAATCATGCATGTCACAAACCTGAGATTACCCCCTAAGCACTGCCCTCTCCTCTCCTCACACCCTAACACCGATCCATTACCAAACACTCTCCATTTTGCATCCTAAACATCTCTTGAATTTGGCCACTTCCTACCTCCAGGTGGCCCTCCAGACAACTGCGATCACCTCCTAATGGGTCACCCGACCTTCACCACCCTGCAGCCAGGGTGGACTTTGCAAAACCACAAATCTAATCACGTCATGTCCTCCTCCCCCTCTCCCACTTGTAAACCCTTCAAAGTCTTCCCATTGCTCTTAAAATAAGGACCAGGGTCCTGTCATGGACTACCAGGCCCTGGACATTTTCACTTCCCCTGCTAACCAAAAGGTCAGCAGTTCAAATCCACCAGGTGCTCCTTGGAAACCCTATGGAGCAGTTCTACTCTGTCCTATAGGGAGGCTATGAGTCAGCTTTGACTCGGGGCCTCTCAGCCACTCTGCCCCTGGCTCTCAGCCCTCCAGCCACATCAGCCTTCTGGTCTTTCTCAAATCAGGGCTTGGATTTCATTCAAACCCCTGATGAGAATTTGCATTTCTAACAAGTTCCCTGCTGAGAATTTGTATTTCTACCCCACTTATACAGAATCAGAATCTACATTTTAACAAGATCCTGTGATTCTTATGTATAGCTTCCTGAGAACTTGTTAGAAATGCAAATTCTCAGCAAGGGTTCAAACCCAAGGTATGAACTGGTTCGAAGCCCTGTCTCAAACACAACACACCCACCCTCCCTCCCATCACAAAGCCTTCACACACCTTCTGCCTGGTCAAACTCTGGCTCCCAATCAAATCCCAAGCATCACTTGTTCAGGAAATCCTCACCTGGCTCCCAGACCAGGTGAAATCCCACTTGCACGCATTTGTCCTTTCCTTCACAGCCCTTAATCCTAGTTGTTCTTTACATCCATGTATACCATTTCTAGAACATGCTTTTGGTTACCTAGCACAGGGTATGTCACATAGTAAGCCCTCAATAAAAATTTACAGAGCACTTACTAATTTCCAAGTACAAATGAGGTATTGCAGATACAACAGTAAACAAGGCAAATTCCCAGCCCTCATGGAGCTTAAAGTCTGGGTGAAGGAGCAGAAAACAAACATACTGTAAGGTCAGCTAGCAATAAGTGCTATGAAAAAAATAACTAAAACAGGCTAAGGAGATCGAGGGAGCCCCTGGGTGTGCAAACAGTTAACACGCTCAGCTGCTTACCAAAACGTTGGAGGTTCAAGTTCACCCAGAGACTCCTAGGGAGAAAGGCTTGGCAATCTACTTCTGAAAAATCAGCCATTGAAAACCCTACAGAGTACAGTTCTACTCTCTGGCACACACAGGGTCACCATTAGTCGGAGTCGACTTGACAGTAAATGGTTTTGAATTTAACGGGACAGAGAGTGACTGAGGAGATGCTACTGTAGATATGATGACCAGAAAAGGGGACATTTGAGCAGAGAACTGAATAAAGTATGGGTACAAGTTATGGGACTATCTGGTTAAGAATATCACAGGCAATCAGGAGGCTGGGGTGAGTCAAGAGGAGAGGCTGAAGAAGTAGCCAGAGCCTTGTAAGCCATGATGAGGACACTGGGTTTTATTCTAAGTGTGTGACGGCAATGAATGAACGAATGAGTGAATGAGCAAACGCAGGATGAATGGTCAGCCAGGACAAAGGTTCCTAACAGGAGAAACGAGCTGTCGTCGCTGCCAAAGCCACCAGATGGGCCTTTGTGAGTCAGAGATGGACAATGCTCTGTGAAGGGGAAAGACTTTTGCTACCTTGGGCCTCTGGCTCCTCTTTCTGAATGGATATTCAAAGTAGTGTTTCTGCAGTGCTTTCCAGAAAGCATACAGACAACTTGGAGGAGAGAAAGCAATGATGCTCACAGTAGTGAGCTTCTGAATTCCAGGCAGGGGCATTTTGGGAGCACACAATATTTCTGACGGGTGGTCACTCCCCTTGTCTCTCACACCCCCAAACTCCACTCTCCCAGGCTATCGTTTTCCATAACTGGGCCTGAATTTGGGTCCATCCACCGTAATGACAAGTGCCCAGAGAGGGCCAATCTTATTTCCCCGCTCAGGCCTCATTAGAAGTCTCAGCTCAGGGGCTGCTGGGGACAGACACTGCACATTTACTTGGAATTGCAAACACCTGTGTACTAGAAAACCAGGCCAGCAGAAATTCTGCCTCCTTATCCCGCCCCCGTCCCCAGCAGCCTCTATTCTCAGGGGCAGCCTGTCCTCCCGCTACCCCCGCAGCCAGAAGCCAGAAGTCACAGTGATTCATGCACCTAATGAAGGCAACCCTCCCCAACCTGTGCACCTGAGAGACCCTCATTCAGCTTCCCTGGCAGTGGAGTCCCATCGCAGGCGAAGGTGCTATCCCACCAAGGGTTAAAGAAATAATTATTGTGGGGCTGGGAGACCTGGTAAATAGCATTAGCCTAAGGAGGAAGCAGCTTTCCTGAGCCCAGCTGAGAAATACAATTAAGTTGTAATATTTTTGTCAAGGCTTTTTCCCCCTCCTTCAATGCGAAGAGACAATTTATACTTTGCAATTCTCTGGGATGGCAGAGTGTACCTCACAGCAGGCAGGTAAGATTAAACTGTCACGAGGCACTGGCCTGCCGGTGCTGTTACATACACAGCCGGGGAGATGCGAGCCTGGGGCACTGGAGGATCTGCTGCCTCGAACTCCAACATCTTGGAGCAGTGCGCACCGTCGCTGCCTCTGCCTTAACCACTGCTTCAGAAATTACAATCGGGGTCAAGGGGAACACTCAAGATCTCCTTTAAAACTGGAAGTGGGGTAGCCTGCAGTCAGCTCTCCCACTTAAAAGATGAAGATCTCTTAGCTTTACCCTCAATGGCCTCTGGTTCCCCAAGGAGGCAAATGTGGAGTCCACTGGGACCTCCCTTCCTGCAGGTTTCAGGAAACTGGTGACTAAGGCACCACGGTGAATCCATTTCCTCACACAACTTCATGGGAAATACATGTTCAATGAGGTCATGCACCTGGCAGGGGACGCAGCCCATCTCAAAACCCGGTCAGCTCAGGATTTTTTTCTCTGTCATAAAGGGTCTCATCTCATCGAATAACTGAAAGTCTGTTGACTCCCCTTATCTTCCTACGTTTCATTCACTTTAAAATGAGCACCCACAGCCACACAAAGACTTCTACGTGAATGTTCACCGCGGCTTCATTCAAAACAGCCAAGAACTAGAAACAACTCAAATGTCCATCAGCAGCAGAAGGGATAAACAAACTGTGGCACAGTCACACAATGGAACCCCGTTCATCAATGAAAGAAGACAAGCCACTGATGTATGCAACAGCATGGGCGAATCTCACAAACTCTATGCTCAGTGCAAGAAGCTAGACGTGAAAAGCACGTACCGTACAACACTATTGCTGTGAAGTACAAGATCAGGTGAAACTGAGCTATGGCGACAAATCACAACAGTGGTTATCTACAGGAGGACAGCGGGACTGGGAAGGGCACAAGGGAATTTTCTGGGATGGTGGAAATGTTGTATATTTTGATCTGTGTGGTGGTCAGGTGGGTGTACAGACTTGTAAAAAGTCACAGAACTGTACACTTAAGACTTGTTCATTTTACTGTGTGTAAATTAAAACTTGAAAAAAAACTTCAAAATTACTCATGACATCATTTAACTTTATTTGTATCCTCACCTCCAACCTATCAGCCTGTCTCAAGCCTCCAGCAGTCTGCTCAAAATAAACTCCAACACTCTGGGACCAGTGGCTCTTCCACCAGACTGAACTCCCAGCTCATTATCAGTCCTCAGATGTTTGCTGGAGGGAGGGATGGATGGATGGATGGATGGATGGATGGATGGATGGATGGATGGATGGATGGGTGGATGGGTAGATGGGTGGATGGATGCCTGTATCATGCCCTCCAGCATACAGAGAAATGAGCTAGCCCACAATGCTGAATTGCTCTCCCAGAAAAGGGTCTAAATCTGTGCCATTCAAGCACTCACCCTTACCTGGTTCGTCAGGTGCCAACACACACCTGGGAGATGACTAGCCAGGGGTAGGTTGTGTGATCAGACAATAGACCGAATGAGTCCACAAGGTGATGAGACTTGGGCCCATAACAGCGTTCCATTCCTCTGAGCTACCAGGAAACCATGATCATAAACTGTGATGAAGGAAAGCAGTAATTTGGATAATCCAAACTCAATCCAAAAATGACTTGTGTCTTAAAATTGTTACTACTGCCTAAATGTTTAGTTCAGTATTTTCTTACTTGCTGTTATAGACTGAACTGTGTCCCCAAAAAATATGTGTTGTAAATCATAACCCCTATACCTGTGGTTGAAGCCCTGGTGGCACACTGGTTAACAGCTACGGCTACTAACCAAGAGGTCAGGCGTTTGAATCTACCAACCGCTCCTTGGCAACGCTATAGGGCAGTTCTACTCTGTCCTACAGGGTTGGTATGAGTCAGAATCGACTCAACAGCAATGGGTTTTTTGGTTTTTGTTTTTTAAATACCTGCGGTTATAATCCCATTTGGGAATGGGTTTCCTCTGTGACATTAATGAGGTAGTATTACTATAGGGTGTGTCTTAAATCAATCCCTTTAGAGACATAAAAAGAGCAAATTAAGCAAGAAAGCTGAGATGGGGGAAGAGAGAGGCACATGAAGATTGCCTGGGAACAGAAGCTCCAAAGGACAAGGACCTTCCACCAGAGCTGACAGAGACAGAAAAGCTTCCTCTACAGCCAGCACCCTGGATTCAGACTTCTCGCCTCCTAACTGCAAGAAAATAAATTTCTGTTTGTAAAAGCCACTCACTTGTGATATTTCACCCAGCAGATAACTAAGACACTTACTAAATGGCTACAATGAGCAGAAAATACACCACATTAGCTAAGAAATGGTAGGCCAGGGGAAAAGTTTTTATAGACATTTAACACCTGAGAATCTATTTCCAGTGCAAATGCAGTTCATCTTTGTGTCTGCATTATTGGGAGTATCTTATTTAGACCGAGAACTGTCCATCTCAGGATTCATGTTTTTCTTTGCACCAGCATTTCAGAGTCTTTATCCTCTTATCTCTGAATGTATGCACAGGATTCTTTCATCAAAGTGATAAGAAGAAAATGTTGGCTATAAAATGAATTCTCAAGTATCCTACAGACAGAGAAAGACAGAAAGGTGGACCTCACATACCGAGGGAAGGTAAAAAGAGGAGGACGACAGTACTGCCTTGCTTGTAAGGGGAGTTCTTTTAACTTCTTGGTAGATTCAGTGCAGACATTTGAGGAATAGTAAAGAATACTATAGATGTGAAAATGTTAAAAGATGCATAGAATTAAGTGTTAAAAATGTAAAATAATACAGAGCATTGATTTTTTTTTTTTAAAGATATATACTGAAACAAATATGCCACTCATTTCTAAGTACTGAGTCTGTGACATTTGGGAAACCACACGCTAGGTTTTCATAAGAGGCATTGTTCTTCTAAACCAACAGAGCATGCAGTGGTAATGCATTACACAGGCTCCAGAAACCCAACCCTGGTGAGTCACAGCCTGTATTTACAGATCTACCCTATGCAGGGCACTGTCCTCAAATAGCCAAGGGTCCACAGTCTGCAGGTACCAAAGGCAGTCGGGAGACTATAATTTTGACAGTGCCCCTTAGACAAGAGCAGCTGCATGCAGCACATACACAGAACAAAGAAATCTGAGTGGTAGGGAGTAACCCTAATAATAACCTCTGAGAATTTCTCTCTCTGTCTCTCCCTTTCTCTCTCTCAAGCACACATTGTATACTGGCCCTGCGAGCATCCCATCACCAGGATCCAGAAAGCTCCCACCTGTAACAGATCCCCTTGGGATCATAGAAAGGATAGGTGAAGACTTCTGAAGCTTGCAGCCCAGAGCTCCAAACCACAAAACCCATTCCACGCAAAGCCTTCCCCCCCAGACCTGGAGAAGTCCCACATCCCACTGGCAACTGCACGGGCCTCCTCTCCTCTTTCTTAGTCTCACCAGCTTCTGACAAGCACAGCCACAGAATGCCTGCACAGCAAACTTCACACTAGCCTCCTAAAAAAAAAAAAAAATCCCCCCCCCCCATGTGTCACATTCCCACTGGGGACATGAGGATGTGACCCACAACTTGAGCCTGATGTAACCACAACTCTGTCTGCACAAGCTGGTGACAGCAACGGATGGCTCCAATCTGGGGATGAAATCTGGGGACGGTCAGTCTGGTCAGGGGGGCTCTGAGAAGAAGTACTCACATCCGTAATAAACTGAAGAACTAGGGGCCACGGGGGAACTGGCTCCCACAGATCAGGGACAACAAGAAAGGGGAAAAAAAACAAGCGACCACCATGCTCAGGCAGCCTTGACCCTCAGCGTCAGGCTTCCAGCCCACTGAAGGCTTTCAGTTGTAGTGGAAATAACCCAAGTGCCCATCAATAGATGAATGGATAAAGAAAAGGTGGTATACACACACAATGGAATATTACTCAGCCACAAAAAGAAACCAAGTTCCAATATATGCTATAGCACGGATGAGCCTTGAAAACATTATGCTGAGTGAAATAAGTCAGACACAAAACTACAAATATTGTATGATCTGCGTAAGGGCATTTTAAAAACTGAGGTACCTGAGAAGATCTGAAATGGCCAATTTGAGGACTGGGTGTGAGTCCTTGCTTCCCGGTTCCGTTTTCACCCTAGTGGCAGCCGTCTTCCGAGCTGTCTCTAAGAGGAATGTCCGCTGATGATGACGTAACTACCCTGTGACACACCCCCTCACATACCCTTATAACTACCACACTGTAACCCATCTAAGAAAGCTATATATCCACGTGTATCCTTTTAAGCCAATAAACTTCCTTGCATTGCAGGAAGTCCCGCCTTAAAATGATCTATCACCAATTAAGTAATGTCTCTCGCTGAGCCAATCCTGTAATTACCAATCAAGTCATGTCTTTCAATGGTCAAAGTTTGTAACCACCAATGAAGTAATGTGTTTCACAGCCTTTGTTTCCCCCCTATAAAAAGTCTGTGCTGAGTCGCCATCTTGGATTACTGGATTTCACCAGAAGGAGTTCAGTCTGCCCTCGGCTGGAGTTGTCTCTTTACTTTCAATAAATCTCTCAGTTTTACATTAATTAGACTACAGGCAGTTACTCTAGGACACATCCCACTTATATGAAATATCTGGAACAGGCAAATGCATGGAGACAAAAGTGTATTAGTGGTTACCAGGCACGGGGGGAGGGGGAAATGGGAAGTTACTGCTTAAGGGATACTGAGTTTTTGCTTAGGGTGATGAAAAACTTTCGATGATGGTTTCACAACATTATGAATGTAATTAATGTCACTGAATTGTACATTTAAAATAGTGAAATGGCAAGTTTTACATATATATATATATTTTTTTAACCACAATAAGATTTAAAAGAACAAAAGGGATCGTGGAGACAAGGGCTCCACTTCACGGCCCTGAAGTTTGAATCTCAACTCTAGTGCTCACCAGCTGGGTAACAGGAGATGGTGCATCTCTGGGCCTCAGTTTACCCACCTATAAAATAGAGATCGTAATGGTCTCTACCACAGGCTTAAGGACTCAATGGGTAATGTATGTAAGGCTCAGAGCTTTGTGCCTGGCATATAGTGAGTGCTCAGAAGTACATTAAAGATTGGTATAAACATGTGCGTGTCGTCAGGTGAAACCTCAGGTTTTGTTCAGCGTGACTTGTTACAGCTGAGAAACAAGAAGGCAAGGTAGGAGATCAGAAAGATGCCTTTATTTTGCTGTACAAGAAAAGGAACAATTGGGGCTGCTGCCTTCTAGGCTGCTCACAGGCATCTTGGGGAGGCAGGCTTTTACAGAGAGCCGACAAAGAAATGCAAATTTACCATGAATATTTAGGACTGACCTTTACGCAGGTGCTCAGAGCTTGGGGATGAGTATGCATTTTTTTTAAGACAAAGGTTCGATCCCCCAGGATGGAGGAAGGGGTTGATTTTCTTTCATTCGGATGTTACGTCTCCACCCAGAGGCAGATTGCAGCCATCTGGGGCCCATTCTGTGGTTATCTTGTCAAGGACAATTTTTAAAAAAAGTGTAGTTTATTCTGCTCAGCGTAAGAGGATAAACCAGAGTAGGTGTCTCTTAGAAGGGCTGGGCTCTGAGGCTGCCTGCCTCATTAGGAGCGCAACAGGATTTGAAGAGCTGCTGTTAGCCTGGGTACCACCACAGCTAACATTGTTTCCAAGAGAAAAGGCATTATTCCCAGGGTTCTTTTGTTATCATCTTCCACAGGTCAGCCTAGGGAGCCTCCTCAACCTTGGGGCTGGGTCAGGGTGTTCCCTGGGTCATCATCATCAACATCCGTTTTTCCTCCAGGTGGGAGGATGAGGAACAGGAAGGGAAGAGAAAAATGGAGGATTGCTGTTACAGCCACTTTGTGCCATGATACACTCGTTCCCCGGGGAGGGGAGAGGGACTCAAAGTATACCACATTCTGACTCAGAGGCACCCACAGGCCTGCTATCCAGGGCCCAAGACTCACTCACCTTCCCAGGGGAGGTCCCAAGTGCAGACCCGCTCTCAGACACTGGTCTGAGCCCTCACCTGCATTAGCCCATCCTTGGGTTCACATGCACAGGCACAACCCAGGTAAGTGGATACCAAGACACCTGGAAGTTTCCAGGCCCTCAGTCATCACTTTTTGACGAGAGCAATTCGAGTTTACGTCAAGATGGAGTTAAAGGATCCAAGAAGCCCCCCTCCTGCCACCCCCGCAGACCACCTCCTTTCTCCTGCACAAGGCTCCTACCTAGAAAAAAAATCCTTTGTTCTCAACCTGAAAAGGTGCAGAACTGGAACCTGAAAGTTTATGGGGCTGAAGTGATTTGAACAAGCTGGAGAAAAGGAGAGAGAGAAATAGCCACACATGAAGATTTGCGGTAGGAAGGCTGAGTCAGATGTGGGAAGTAGAAGTATGGATAATGAGGTGGAAAGGGGAGAAAGGAATGGGGAGCTTGAGGGGGAAAAGAAGTCAGGGGGTCCTGGGTAGGCCAGGGAAGGGAGACATCAATATAAACACCAAGAGGAAAAAGGCCCAGACAAAGCTCCTAAACATCTACCTCACAATCTTCCTCTGAAAAATAGGGTGCTGACCTGCTCCCCCAGGATCTTGATAGAAAGCACTTCATAAAATGCCATTCTATAGAGGTGTTTGTTGTGATATCAACTCCACGTTTTGCCAAGTCTCCTCTTCAACTTGCTCCTTTCTTAGTGAACTGCAGCTAAATTAAGGGTGGTTTTGTCCCCCAGAGAAACACGGTTTGAGCACCCACAATGTGTACCATTGATGGTGTGCCTTCAGACTTCCACCAATGAAAGAAATGTTTTCACCAAACGTTTGTGAAAGGCAGATAACATAAAAAGGGAAAATACCAAAGGCAGAAATTAGGAGGGAATAAAGAAGCAAAGGTGGGTGAGTTAAACAGCTTCTACACCCTAGCTTCTTTAGTAGAAGTTCAGATGGTTGAGCCACCCACCCCCAAATGCCCAAAATGACTGCTCTTTAGGATCCATGTGCTCACCTTCAGGGCACTCCAGAGAGTAATGCCCCGTGCAGAGGTGCTGGATGGTGCTAGAAGTTGGGGGTAGCTACTGTTGACTGTGAGACACCAAGAGTTTCTGGAGGAACCTCAAAGTTTTCCCTTCCTTCCCAACTTCATGATCTCATTGACCGAACGTCCCCCTCTGCACTCCCAGCTGCACAAACCCTGTCTGCACCTTCGTCCTCCATCCTTGTCCTTCATCACTAGGAACACATATCTGAACTCAGGGAGTTCCCATGAACTTTTCTGGCAAAGGGGGGCCTAGGGGCTCAATTACACACATACTGCTGGGTTACGGATGTAATGGGTGTGGTTACCTGGTTGATCGTGGCAACTTACAGTTCCTCTCCATGTTTTAAATATAGAAGCACTTCAAACAGCAGAGAACGTGAATGACTAGGTAAAATAATAGACAGTAAACAGGAAGGGGCAGGAGAAAAACGTAACAGTCTGGACGCACTGGGAACAAACCTGAGTGCAGTTCCTCAAAGCAGACCCTGAGCAAAGGCAGGAAATGGTGTGGAAGCTCCGACCAAGAAGAACTCCATCACGTTCATGCAATAAGTGACATATTCGGTGAACTTGGAATTCCTCATTTATGTCGCAAAATCTTTTTCGAAAACAAATGTTTTCTTCATTTCTTTGCATTCTATTAATAATGATTTCGTTTAAAAAGAAGAAAGAGAGGGGGGGAAAAAAGCAGCACTATTATAGCATAATACAATAAAACACCCCTATTTTTTGGAAATAAATAATTTCTAAGACCTCGGTCTTCCAGGAACAGCCTATGAATGCCCAAGCTAAACACAATCTTAAAATCAGGGTAGAAAAGCCTCTCCAAAACTCTATGTACTCTTACTTAATGCAATGTTAACTATGTTAGCTACATACCTTTCCAGATGATAGTAGATCATAAGAGACAAACTAGGGAGAGTCTTGGTAGAGGCAAGGATGCAGATATGAGAAATACACCGAAAAGGGGTGTGTGCTGCATGTACTATACAAATACTGTTCATTATGAAGATCTTAGAATGGCACAAACAGCATGAATTCACATAATCTTGGAGAAGGAAGTGGGAAGTGTAGATGGAACAAGGTTGGCCATGAATTGATCATTGCTGAGACTGAGCAATGGGTTCCAACTGCCACGAGTCAGTTTCAACTCATGGCAACCCCATGTGTGTCAGAGTAGAACTATGCTCCATAGAGTTTTCTCTGTGGCTGATTTTTTGGAAGTAGATTGCCATGTCTTTCTTCCGAGGTATCTCTAGGTAGACTAGAACCTCCAACCTTTCAGTTAACAGCCTAGCACGTTAACCATTTGCACTGCTCAGTGACTCTGAGTCATGGATACATGGGGTTTATTATAGAATTCTCTCTCACTTTTGTATATGCTTGAAATTTTCCATAATAAAAAAAAAGAGAAATTTTAAGGCTGAATTGGGCTTAGGGTGTTCTGCTTAAAAAGGGTGGAAATTACATCATACATTTCAAAACTTTCTCTCAAAAACAATTCAACTAAAATGTGATGGTACTTTAAAGGATATGCTCTAAAAAATACATTTAACTAAAAATACCTCATTTCTTGGCAGTAATTTCTTTATGGGGGGGGTAGAGGGAAGTATGTATGTGTATGCTGAACTCTCTCTTTCTGCCAGGGCCCACATCTGTTCTTTCTGAGCTGATAACCTTTCTCCAGTACACCAGCCAGCCCTGATAACGTGTAGCCCAAGGCTCAGTACCCATGGTTACGGGAGGTGAGGATGATAGGCCTTCTGCCAGCTCTAGCCTGAACTTACAGGCCCTCCTAGGCTGCCCACAGATGCCTGGAACCAAGATTTTTATCTGCTCCTTGCTGCCTGGGTAGGCTGGTGAGGGCTGAGCTAGATTTAGTTCTAAGACTTGGGCTTGGGCACACATACATCACCACTGCCCTCTTCCTGAAGCCTGAGGGACGTCACCTCACTGCCTTGGTGTTGGCCATTAGAGAAGATATGTGCTACACAGCAGGGCACTCTCTCAAACCAAAAATAGAGTTTGCAGGAAATACAAGCAATCGAGTCTGAGTAAAATCCAATCATTCATTTCAAAGCAAGTTAATTTCTTCTTCATTTGTTCACATCAACAATGTCTCAATGGTTTGGACTCAACAGCCCAGAACTGGGGAAGGTGGCCAGCTCTGGCATTCCAGGGATGGATGTCCTTCAGAGGCTCCAAATTATTTGCTGTGATGAGCACTTAGAGCTGTCGGCCTTCTCTGTATGTTCCTGTCAAGGACCATTTGAGGGAGTCTCAGTGATTATTCTTGTGGAAGCAATGCACCAAGACTGTTAATAACTTATGGACAGTCACTCAAGGCAGTGGGGGTCACCCACGGCTCTTACAGAGGTCTCCATCTCACATCAACCATCTTATTACTCAAAACAAACCTGAGCACTACCCCCAGACAACACCCACATCCAATAAAGTTCATTTTAATTCCAAATATTGTGCAAATCCATCCAGCCTCTATTTCCATCTCCAACACCTTCATCCACTCTTGTTTGATATACGGACAAAGGAGCACACTAATTTTTTTGAGTTTATGGAATCTGTGATAAAGCTCAAGGCCAAGGAGAGAAGGAAGAACCTCTGCACCCTGGGAAGGAGGATGAGCTATCCCTGCAGGGGGAACTTGGCATCACATACTGCCTATGTCTAGGCATTGACTCAACCCATCATCCAGATGTGGAGTCAATCAGGCCTAGCATCCTGAAGGAGGTTTGCTTGAGGGGCTGTCCCTGAGAGCCACCCAAGACAGGGAGCAGAAAACCAAAACTGCATCCCAAAGAGAATGAGCAGGGGATTTGGGGACCCACTTAGGAATTTGCATGGGGAATTTGGCTGCTAGGTTAAAAGGCTGATGGATACATCTTCCAACAAGGTGGTCTGGTTCCATGTGAAGCTCTCATTCCATGTGAAGTTTTAATTCTTAAAAGAGTCAAAGAGATAGTCTTTTCACCTGACCAAAAGTAGGTTTTGCTCATAGTGTTTTTTAAAATTGGACTAAAAGGCCTTTAGCTGGACCATGCCAACTCCATTTCTCCCCAGACCCCACCACACTTGACAGTATGATACTTGGCCCAATTTACAATGAGTCAATTCCAACTCATGGCAACCTATAGGACAGAATAGAACTGCCTCATTGGTCTTCCAAGGAGCAGCTGGTGGATTTGAAATGATGACCTTTTGGTTAGCAGCCAAGCTCTTAGGAAATATATACAAAATACCCAGAAAAATGCCCAGCACATAATAACTGCAGCAAAATGATATTATTTAGGAAGTAGAAACTTGCATTTCTTTCCGCAAACCACTTCCTACATTACTTTAAAAATAAAACCTTTTAGATCAAGTAACAGGAAGCCCTGCTGGTCAACCCTCTAAAAAGACATGAAAATCTTATTGTTTATGATTTTCAAGATCCAGGTCTACTTACAGTAAACAATGCCAGTGTTAATCATAGTCCCTCAGAAGGCAAATCTATTCCTGAATCCATTAAAAAAAAACACCAACAAAAGACACTTTTTCACACACAGAGATGAGCCAAGCCTCCAGGGGCCAGAGGCTGGACCAGCCCATGGAGAAGGGACCTCTTTCCAAATAAAGTGTGGGGTTTAGAGGAAATTAGACTCTAAGTCAGAAGTTTCAATGGCTAATAAGAGAAAGGCATGACGTTGCCTGCTCCGAAAGGTGCTCCTATAAACCCCAGAGAAATGAGGCACAGGTCTTTAGGATGCCACCTGGGATTTGGACAGATAACAGGGGTGAATCAAGTGGATTATCAAGGCTTTCACTAGACTGATTGCATCCTTGCTAGCTTAATCACAAAGGCACTTCTCTTGGAAGGGCAGGGCTCCATCCTTGCTAGGAGTATAGAAATGGAAAGCTTCTGGCCTCCAGCCGGTGGGGGTCAACAGAGTCTGGAAAGCTGAGAGGACGGGCAGGTGGGCAGGGTGCCTGCTGGGTGGCTGTAAGAGTGAAAGCATTTGCTTTCCAAAGACAAGCTCCAGCTCACACCCGCTTGCATCTACAGATTTATTACCCAAGCAACAGCCACTTGTCTGACAAGCAAAATTTTATGTCTTTGACAAAGAAAAAGCAGTTAGAACTAAGGATTTACAAGGACCAAGAAACAACAGGAAGATACAGTCCTTTGCATCCCAGCAATGCAGCAGTCTGAGAAATGATTATCACTGTGTTCCTTGAGGGCATCCATCAGAATTACAATGAGGAGCTGGAAACTTCCACTGTGGAAGGGCCAGGAGCTGGCAGAAGTGTGAAGAGGGCTGAGGTGCACTTCCAGATCCCCTGGTTTGTTCTCCACTCCCAGCAAGCCTAACCCCTGCCCCAGCCCCTCCACCCTCTAAGGGCAGAAGGCACCTACTGTCTCTCCTCCTTCCTATTCCCCCCAACATCAAAAGCTAACCTGGCAAATGATGTCATCCAGGCATGGGCAAACTTTTTCTAGGAAGGGCCAGACAGCGAACATTTCAGGTGTTGGGGGCCACAGCATCTCTGTTGCAACAACTCACCCCAGCCCTGGCTGTGCAGAAGTAGCCGCAGGCAACACATAAATGAATGGGCGTGACTGTGTTCCCATCAAACTTTATTTATGGACACTGACATTTGAATTTCACATAATATTCATGTGTCATGAAATATGACTCTTCTTTCGATTTTTTTTAACCAGTTAAAAATGTAAAAGCCATCCTTAGCTCATAGGCCAGACAAAAACAGGCGGAAGGCCACTTGTGGACTGAGGGCCATCGTTTGCCCACCCTGCATCAAAACAATTCAAACAGGCTGAGGAGTAAATGACTGACCAAACCAAAAACCAAACCCACTGCCATCAAGTCAATTCGTCAGAGGAGAACTGCTCCACAGGGTTTCCAAGGAGGGCCTGGTGGATTCCAACTGCCAACGTTTTGGTCAGCAGCCAAGCCCTTAACCACTGCGCCACCAGGGCTCCAGCCACTAAAGTTGAAAGTATTATCTCCCCTACAGTGACTTGCATGTGCAGGAGTCAAAGGAGTCTATTTGTTCAATAAATATCTATGAGCATCTTCTAAATTCTAAGTACCATGCAAGGCACTGAATATATAACAGGTGACAAGAAAGAGAAAAAAAAAAGACCTTGTCTCTGAATTCTGGGAGCTGACGGCTTAGCAGTGAGCTTCCCCAACTGTACTGTGTGAAGACACATCTCAGCACGTCAAAAAGACACCTCAGAACAACCAGGAGGCTCCCCAGGACACTGAATCCACACCCCTGAGCCCCAAGCAGACCTCTGACAAGGCCTAAGGCTGAGCCGGCCACAGCACAGCCCTGAGGAGGCCATGTCTGCTTTCTCCCTGTGTGGCTGTTTACCTTCAGGCCGGCTTTCATTGCTGGTACCTTGGAAAGATGGGTTTGGTTTGGTTTTGGGGTTGAGGTGCAGTACAGGGGTGAGGGGCCCGAGCAAGGGAAATAACTGAATGATATTAAAGCTCAAAGCACCGAGTTATGATGGGATTAACATCTGTTCCCCGGCAAATCTGCCGACGATAATTCAGAACTTTACGTTTTCTGGGCAACAAGACTCATTTACTCGGAGCGTTTGGAAATTCTGTTGTTCTGCCTCCCCAGCCTGTGAGGGTACAGAACGCAATCTGCACTTGCTTATTCTGTATCTAAGCAACTGTCAGATTCCATATCTACTAATAAGAAAGGGTATAATTATACCCTGATACTTTAATTAGTAGCAGATGCCTGTGTTTGTGAATAAAATGTAAGATTTTTAGAGTCCCAGAATCTCAATTATATGCAAACTTCAGATGCCAGATGTCCAGGCCTCTGACTCTGCCTGCTGGGTAGCCGGACACAGAGGCCGGACAGCAGCCTTTACCAGATCTGGCCACAGTGAAGAGGGCTGGGGCTCATCTGCATGTGGTTTGCATACCATTGCCTACCTCCTTGTAGTATGTGAGATATCTAAGGCAATTTCCCAGTTATTGTTTTGCTACTGTGTCCAGTGCCCTATACGCACACTTGGTAACATCTTCTTAATTTACCTTTTCTTTCCACCCACAAAATTTACTCAAGCAATGCACCCTAAAAGAACAAGGAGAGGCAAGAACTTGGAGAAAGAGGGCAATCTACCATAAATTGTGGTTGTGTTGTGATTTGGACAGCATCATCCTGAGGTGTTTTTGAGCTTATCTATAACAGAAGGTGTATTTCTTCAGGCAACAACAACAAAAAGTTATAAAGCCTTTCAGTGTACTAGTGTGGTTAATTTTCCCCTCTCAGAATTCAAGGCAAGTTCCCACAAATAAAAAATAAAATAAATTTGCTTCCTCGGGGCTGAAAGCAGCTTTTCTCATATTGAGGCCTTGGGGAAGGACAAAAGTGATCAAAGATGTCCTTGGAATCACTAATACTGCTTACTTACATCCACCTGGTAAAGACAAGGCTCCCTATGGCTTAAAAACAAAAAAATCAGAATTCCAAAAGAAACAGAGGGAGGGAGGGGAAGAGGGAGGAAAGAAAAAAGGGGAGGGGAAGAGGGAGGAAAGAAAAAAGGGGGGACAGGCAGGCGTCGTCCTGTACCTACATTCACCCCTCGCCAGCAGGGTGACCAGGGCCATAAGATGATCCATAACCACACACACACACACACACACCCAAAAAGAAACCATTGCCATTGAGTCGATTCTGACTCATGGTGACCCCATGTGTGCAGAGTAGAACTGCTCCATAGGGTTTTCAAGCCTTTGACCTTTCGGAAGCAGATCACCAAGTGGTTCAAACCACCAATCTTTCAGTTACTAGTCAAGTGCTTAACCATTTCCTCAACCCAAGGACTCCTTAGCTGATGGACTAGCTAGTCACCTATCCATAAACTAGCAGACTGTGTCTCATTATCCTTGTATGGCTTCAGCCCTGGCACAGTGCCTGGCACAGAATGGGCACTCAGGGTTTACCAAAATAAACCAAATGGAACTAGTTCTTTGGGCCTCAGTTTTCCCATCTGAAAAAAGGTAGGAGAGGGACAGGACAATCTCTACCATCCACTCTAAAATCTACAGCCCTATTACCCATGGAGGCCATGGTGGTTCAGTGGCAGAATTCTTGCCTCCATGCAGGAGATGCAGGTTTGATTCCCAACCAATGTACCTCAAATGCAGCCACCACCTGTCTATCAGTGGAGGTTTGAGTGTTGCTATGATGCTGAACAGATTAAGCTTCCAGACTAAGACAGACTAGGAAGAAAAACCTGGTGATCTGAAAACCAGCCAATGAAAACCCTATGGATCACAAAGGTCTGCTCTCATCGCGCCTAAGGTAAACTCAGACAGCAGCTAACAGCAGCAAAACTCAGAGACTCGCAGACTTCTGCAGGAGTTAGTTGTCCAGCCAAGCCTAAATTTTGGTGAAAGACAGAGAATACCTTGAAAAAGTCCAGACCCTGAACTTAAACACTGAAATCTCTTAAGAATAATGAAGCTCCACCCACCTGATATTCTCAGATGGCACTTCCACCAAGTAGCTGGGAAACCCTTACTGTTTCTTGAGTGGATTTTCAGCAGTTTCCAACTTTGGGGTCCACTGACCAAACAAGAATGTCCCACTGGTACAGATCACTCTAGGATAAAAAGGCCCAGGCACCCCACAATTGGAAACTTCATGAAGTCTTTCTTTGCCCCATCTTCTTAGAAGCCAAGTTCCTCAAGTCCAAAGATGGCTCCAGTCTCTCCAACACGGGCATCACAAGACTCTACTCCACAGTCTAGTCCCGAGAGCCTCCTCTCCATCTCTAAACAGCACAGGTGCCCTCCACAGTCCACATGAGAACCCTGCTCCACCATCTAGTCCCAGGGGACCTATGAAGGACAAAGAAAAGAGAACCCTAGGAGTCAAGATAATCCAGCATAGACTTTCCCAGCCTGGATTCAGCTCCCTGGCGGGGAGCAGGGCTGTGATCTGACCACTTCTCCCCCAAGCCCTGTTCTGTCCCCTTCAGCGGCAGGGGCGTATCACCAGAGCACAGGTGGGCTGTGTGGGGCATATCCTGCGAGCCCAGTGCATGGTGGGAAAGGATGCTCTCGTTCCCTGCAGGCAGCTCTTGACTAACGGATGCTGCAGCCCGGCTGCTGCTGCCTCCCCTGACCTAGGAGAGCAGAACAGAGTGGATTGGGAACTTTTTACCCACACTTAATTCCCCTCAGCTTCAGATACCCAGCTGCTGACATCCCTCCCCTGTGGGAAGATTGTGTGTGTTTAACATAGCTAGAGGCAAAAAAAGAAGCAATTACTCTGGCCCAAATCTCTCATTCCACAAAACAGCCTTCCCAGACTTGCTGGTGAAGCCTCCGTTTCTTTAATATCATCCCAACAATCTTTCTTCACGACCCAACTGTGCCCAGAACCCCCGCCCCCACCCACCGCCTGTATCATGTCGTCTTGATCCCTGGCAGTGACAGCTCCGCAGGCTTTCCGGTGATGTCTGTCCATCCATTGCCATCTAGCGTTTGCTTGCTGGCAGATCAGCCCAACAGAAAGCATTTCCTTGCACTGTTTTGCTCATCCCCCTGGAAATAAATGCTAGGAGTGGGTTTGGCTTTGTCCACCACTTGCAGAGAAATTTCCGTTTCTGACACTGGAGACACAGGAGCATGGAGCTTCTTGGCGATTGGTCTGTTCTAGGCTTCGTTCTGAAGGAAGGCCCCTGAACAAGCTTTCTTGAGCTTTTTACCTTAGGAAACACACCCCTGGATCAGTGCTTCTCAAATTTTAACCTGCATGCACTGCATATTGTCTTAGTTTCTTTAAAGAGCCTTAACACACATTCATGAAAAACACAGAAAAGTCTTAACGGTAACTAAATGCCTTTAACCTCGCCTAAATCAATGTTTCCCAAGCTCACGTATCCATGAAACATGGGAACTTTCATTTGCTTTACTCTCCTGATAACACCCCACCATGACCATGTTCTGTGGAATAAACTCCGAGACTCCCTGCTCAAAATAACAAACAACCCTTGTATTATATTCACATCCTTAGATTCAGGGAACAGGTAACTGTTTAGAAAAACAGTTTCAGTGAAATAATTAAAAAAAAAAAAAAATTAACGTGCATTCAAATCAAGGGAAGCTGTTGCTAGGTGCAGAGCCTGATCTACCAGGTCAGAGGTGGGGCCTGAGAGTCTGCATTTCTAACAAGCTCCCAGGGGATGCTGATGCTGCCGGTCCCTGGACCACACTTGAGTAGCGAGGGGCTGGAGAGGCATAAGAGACTCGTCAAGCATGAATTAGCCACTAAATACAGGCAGTCCCCAGGTTATAACGAGATCCATTCCTCACAGTGTCTTTAAGTCTTTAAGTGGAATTTGTAGGTAAGTCAGAACAGGTGCATACGGTTCTTATTTAGCCTTACTTTCTTGCAAGAAAAGGCTCAACGTCTTTTCAATGATTTAAAAGCTGCACGCGCCACAAGTGAAGGTGATTTGTGATGAAGAATTTGTTGCAAGCAGGGGTTGGTCCAATCGTTTCAAAAACTCGTTGCCATCGAGTGGACTCCGACTCATAGCGACCCTATAGGACAGAGTAGAACTGCCCCGTATCGTTTCCAAGGAGTGCCTGGTGGATTTGAACTGCTGACCTTTTGGTTAGCAGCCATAGCTCTTAACCACTGGGGCACCAGGGCTCCAACTGTTTCAAAGTGAGGGCATTAATGGGCAAGTACAAGCTGTCCGTAAGTCAGACGTCCATAAGTCAGACATGGATAACCCCAGGACTGCCTGTACGCAGAAGGAGGCTCCTCTCTGTGTCTGCCCAGCACAGAGGTCCCTCCACAGCTCACAGGAGAACCTGGTCCAGCCTGCTCCCACTGTGGTGAGCCGTGTGAGGGAGCAGTTAAGTGCTGGCACATTCCAGGGGCACACACTGGGGTTTAAAACCTGACTCTGCCACTTACAGTGTTGCCTTGGGAAAGACGCTGGACCTCTTTCTTCCTCAGCTTTCTCCTCTGTAAAATAGGGACAGTAATACTCCCCACTGCACATAAAGCAATTAGCTCCGTGCCTGGAGCTGAGCGTTGTTGTTAGGTGCTATTGACTCAGTTCTGACTCATAGCGACCCTGTGTACAACAGAACAAAACACTGCCCAGTCCTGCGCCATCCTCACAATTGTTGTTATGCTTGAGCCCATTATTGCAGCCACTGTGTCAGTCCATCTCCTTGAGGGTCCTCCTCTTTTTTGCTGACCCTCTACTAAGTAATCACAATATTGTTATCACTCATCGTTAGGTAAGCACCATGTTCCCCATCTGACTGAATATTACTTGGTTCTATGAAAGTTGACAAATATCAGGACAGGGGCTTCCCGAGGCCAAAAGAGCAGCCGCTTGCATTAAGAGAGGCTGGGAGGTGCAAAGGAGGCCCGTGAGGAGCAGAGGAGGCAATAAGTACTGCTGCCTTCTGATTTCTGCTGAAACCTCTGGAAGGCTTCATCAGTTGCAGATGGCTCTCGGAGGGGACCCAACAACCGACTTGCTAACCCTGCTCAGGGGGCGTCATGGAGCCATGCGCATGCCTCCCCTCCCCACCCTTCCACTTGGCGGTGGCTCTTACTTCTGCACAATGAGGCTCTAACACCTTCTGTGTCCCCACCCCACTGGGCAGAACTAAGCAGGTAGCCAGCCCCCGGCACTGGGCGTTCTGTGCCCTCAGGTGAACAGTGGGGAGTGGGTGCCGCCCAACAAAGGTGGGTGATGGGAAATCCTGCTCAGTTCCCAAGTCGAGACCCCAAAGATCTGACAGCGTGAAGAGTTAGGAAGGACAGGGATTGTTACGTTTATCAAGATGGTCATTTTAACCAGACTAAGGCAGAAAGGCTTGGTAATCTACTTCCGAAAGTCAGCCATTGAAAACCCCATGGATCACAATGGTCTGAACCTCAGCTGATCGTGGGATGGCACAGGACCCTTTGGCAGCATTTCGTTGCTTTATGCACGGGGTTGCCCTGAGTCAGGGACCTACTCAACAGCAACTAACAACCCCCTGTATTAAAATTCCCACCTAAAGGAAGAAAAACTACAAACTTTTTTTAAACCAAGTTTATTCCTAGTTTCAATGGCCTCAGTCAGACAGCTAGAAAGCACCTTGGGCATGCTAAACCCCTTTGCTATTTGAAACCATAATCAGCCAGGAACTAAAGCTTCAGAAGCACTGAGAGGTGAATACATTTGCACTGTTCTAACTAATTCTTCCCAAGGCCTTTTTCCATTATATTTTTCTACATTTGAATGGCAAGTCGAGATAAAACGAGTTTTTGTTGTTTTTTTTTAAGCAGGGCTGTTTTGAGGACCGGGAGCATTTTATAACAAATTTCCCAAAAAACCTTGGGGAAAATTTCTTACAGGTTAGAGCCTTCCCCGACTGCAGAGGGAATGCGGAGACAAGTCGTTCAGAGGACTGGTGTCAGAGCTCCTAGCTGAAGCGAGCTCAGAGCAGGGGCAGTCTTAACTTACCGTCAAGAAGATGCCAATGGGGTCATCTCCTATAAAAAAATATTGCTGTCAAGTCAATTCCAACTCATGGTGACCCCGTGTTTTACAGAGCAGACCTGCTCCATAGGGTTTCCTTGGCTATAATCTTTACTAAAGCAGATCGCCAGGGCTTTTCTTCTGCAGCGCCGCTGGGTGGGTTCAAACTGCCAACCATTAGGATAGCAGTCGAGCACAAACCATCTGCACCGCCCAGGGACTACTGGAGGTCTTCTGGGATGCCTGGAGCTTCCCCCATCTGTTCCTGTCTGTTCCCACCACCTGCTTTTCTGTTACTGAACTTAAATCATGTTCCTACAGCCTCCAAAAGAGCGTCTTTTACCCTTACCACCACCAACTTTCCGAAGACATTGCACTAGGGGGCGCTGCCTTTGGTCTCTCCAAAAGTGGTCCCATCCTGAGACTTGAGTGGCAAGAGAAGGCTCAAGTTCCAGGTGACAAAGGGCTGGGTCAGAGGAGCCTGCTCTCCACCTCGCAGACCCTCCCAGTAAGAAGGGAGAAAAATGACATCGAGGTATGCTGTTTCCCATGCGTTGTAGATTGTTTACAAAACTGGCCGCCATATTCCCTCCCTGTCCCTGTGTCCCTTCTCAATGGGATATGGCGGCTCCACTCATCAAGAGGGTGGAGTCTATTTCCATGTCCCTTGAATCTAGACTGGCCTTGTGACTCACGTGTAACTAATAGAAAGTGGTAGACATGACACCATGCCAGTTCTGAGCCTAGGCCTCAAGAGGCCTTAAATACCTACACTCACTCTCTTGGATCTCTGCCACCACCATGAACGAGTCTGAGCTAGCCAGCTGGAGGATGACAGTCCATGTGGACTAGACTGAATCAGCTCCAGTTGTCCCAGTTGGAACCCCAGATACATGACAAATCCCAGCCAAGATCAACAAAACCAACCATGGAGTGACCTATAGCTAATGCATGAGGGAGGCCAGTCAAGACCAGCCCTAAACTGTCAATCTGAAGACTGTGGGCTAAATAAATGGTTGTTGTTTTAAGTCACTACATTTTGGGATGATTTGTTATATAGCAACAGATAACTGATCCATCACACAATATAAGAACCTCTTTCAGCAGACACAACCTTCATGCTGTATCAGCCTCCTTGTGAGGAGAGAGGCCCCACATACTGATTCCCTGCCTGGAGGTAGGGCATGGATCCTATTCCAGACCATGCTCTCTCCCACCTCCATGAATCTCCCAGATCTGAGTCCTATGCCATCAGACTATACCCAGCCACTACCCATCCTTGCTGGAGTCATCTACCAGGCCCCATGAGGATTCACTCCTGATTCACCATCACAACTCCACCAACATTCATGGCAACGTCAATAACTGCACAGACGATTGTTTCAATGCCCTGACACCCTAGTTGCTGGACCACCTCTCCTCCAATTATCTCATCCTCCAGCCTTCCTTTGCCACTCCCTCCCAAGGTAATACCTTGACCTTGTCACTGCTAATAACTACAACCCCTCCACAGTCTCAAATAGTCAACTCTCTAAACACTATCCCTTATCTTACCACTTGCTCCTGGTTTTCCTCCTACCTTTCTGGCTTCTCCTTCTGTGTCTCTTTGACTGGTTTCTCCTTACCTCTACATGTTGGAATGCCCCCACAGCTCAGCCCTTAGATCTCTTCTCTTTTCTTTGCTCACTGCCAAGAGGATCATATTTAGGTTCATGGCTTTAAATGCCATCTATATGCTCTTGACTTTCAAATATCTCCAGCCTGGACCTCTCCCCTAAACTCTAGACCCATATATCTAACTGCGTACTTGCATTTTCGCTTATCTACATATCAGACAGAGGTCCCTGGATGGTGTAAGCAGTTTGCATTTGACTATTAACCTAAAGGTTGGCATTTTGAACCCACTCAGAGTGATACCACGGAAGAAAGCATTGGTGATCTGCTTCCATGAAGATTATAATGAAAACCCTATGGTTTTCTTGCCTGTAATATTTTATATACACACACACACATATATGTATATACCCAAAACTAAACACAACGAAAATGGGTTTGGTTTTGGTTAAGCACCAGGTGTTTCAAACTTGAAATATCCAAAACTGAGCTCCTGATATGTGCCTCCTACTCACCCATCACCCATCCAAGCCTGTTCCTATCTCAGTATTCCTCATCTCAATTAAGCTAACTCCATCTTCCAGTTGCTCAGGCCAAAAACCTTCGCGTTACTCTTGATTCTTCTCTCTCTCATCCCACACCCAAAACCCAATGCTGTCGAGTTGATTCTGACTCACAGTGGCCCTACAGCACAGGGTAGAACTGCCCCCATAGGGTTTCCAAGGAGCAGCTGGTGGATTCAAACTGCTGACCTGCTTAGCAGCCAAGCTCTGAACCACTGCACCACCAGGGCTCCACACCACACCCACTCCTTAGCAAATCCTGCCAACATCACCTTCAAAATAGATCCTGAATGTGACCACATACTTCTCAGCACTCTCTCTACCCTGGTACAAACCACCATCATCTCATATCATTACCTGTGGAGTATTGCAACTTCTTCCTGTGCTCCCCTAAGTCCGTTCTCAACATGGCAGCCAGAGTAAGCTTGTTAAAGTGAGTCCTATCATGTCACTGCTCTGCTCAAAATCTCTCCAGTGGTCCCCATCTCACCTAGAATAAAAGCCAAAGTCTGAGACCCACCAGGCCCTGGATGATCTGGCATCTGTCCCCTCTACATGAATGATTTCTTTTATAAGATCAGCACAAAGCTGGTTCCTATGAGGCAGAGGCTAAAGATGTCCCAATCATCCAATTTTCCCAAACTGTTGTCCCACTCCATCATCTCTAACACTGACTACTCCCCCTCTCCTCAGTACTCTCCTCATGTATTTGGGTTCAGTGATTCACTGCCAACATCTCACAGAACTCAAGAACTGTACTCCCAGTTAAATGGTTTATTAGGGAAGTAACAGGGTACAAATCAGGATCGGGAGCAACTTGGAAGTGATGGGAACAACATCTCAGGACACAGTTCCTCAGTCAGGACAGCTTCTTCTCACCCTCTGCCACCGGGCCCTGCTGGGGGATTTCTCAGCCAAGTGTTACACCTCTTAGCCCCAGAGGTCACCAAGCCCCACCACAGCCATCTCACACTGGTCTGCTGGTTCCTGCCACCTTGCACCGCCATCTCTCGCTGTCTTCTGTGTTACAGCACCCCCACCCCCCATCTCTCTCTCTCTCTCCCCATGTCTCCCTTTACGCCCAGCAGGATGGCAAACCTGACCAATCCCATTAGGGTTCCATACACCTGATTTGCATGGCCCCACCCCCACAACGCTGCCATGCACCTTATTTACATTATTAGCAAGCTATCCAATCCCCTTGGTGGGCCACGAGCATCTCATTTGCATAGTCCCACTCAGTCATTTGGTGGGATTTACAAGACCACGGCAAGAAAGTTCACACAAAAGCAGTGCATTGTACTGCAGGCCACTCCCTGGCTTTTCTAGCCATGGTTCTTTCATAGTTGGAGGATAGCTTCCCCCTCCCAGTCATTTTACCAGTCCAAAACAGTCCTTAACAATTAGTCCTTCAGTAAGACAAAGTCCTAAGAGTGAGGTTACTCGGGTACCAGCCCATCAGGTCTGCTGCAGGAATCATCTGAGCCGGTCAGGTTCTCCAAAAGTCATCTCAGCTTCACCCTCTCTGGCCTCTGATAAAATTTAATGAGAGATTACGCGCTTGCTCGGAGTCTCTCTCGAGGTATCAGCAATAATGTTAGCTTTCCCCTGCTGCGTAACCCATTTATTCATTCCTTTACCTTCAGCTATTATTTCTTCTTCTTCCCATTTGTCATTTATTTTTACCCCAACTTTTCCACCTTGGGAAGGGACATCAGGTTCAGCTGCTCTGCCAGTCCAGACTGCTGGTGGCAAAATGATCTCCTTCCACTCCACCCATTGTTCCCTCCAGGCCAGCCACCCTGGCCTCACTGCTGATTATTAACATGCCAGGCACACTGCTGCCTCAGGATCTTTGCACTTGCTCCCAACACTCGTCCTTCAGATGTCCACAAGGCTCACTCCCTCACCTTCTTAGTCTTCACTCAGAAGCTTCCTTCTCTACACTTCAGCCCATCTACATGTCAATCCACCGTTCCTCCTTTGTTTTTTCTTCATTTATTACTACCTACTATACTATATACTTTATTTATTTAGCAGAACAGCCACCTCCCTCCTACCAGCCCTCCAACACATTGCTTCCTGGAAATAGGGATCCTTGCCATCCCAAGGAAAATTCTTGAGACGATCCATTCAGTAAACTCTTCCTGAGCACCTAAACCCATTGAAAAACCCATTGCCACTGAGCCGATTCTGACTCATAGCAACTGTAGAGGATGGAGTAGAACTGCCCCATTGTGTTTCCAAGGAGCAGCTAGTGGATTCGAACTGAAGACCTTTTCGTTAGCAGTTGAACGCTTAACCACTGTGCCTCCAGGGCCCCCTGAGCATCTATTATGTGCCAAGCTCTGCATCAGAATGAACTGAGTGAGAATCTAAAACAAAGGAGCTCAGCCTTTGCAAGGTCCTGTGAAGTCTGCCTTCAAAATTCCTGCTCACAATCTCATCTCCTGTTTTATCGTAAACCTGCCTGAGAAAGTACTGTCATCTAAAAATCAATCCTCCTCAACTCAGTTTCCACCGAGAGCAGCCTCCTTCCCCCTTGCAGGAGTCCATTATACACTGAACATGACAATACAGAGCTGTGAGGGGAAGAAAGCGTTCCTTTAGATCTCACAGCAGAAAAGCTATGCACTGTGGCAGCTCTAGGGAGCCCTGGTGGCGCAGTGGATAAGCGCTCGGCTGCTAACCAAAAGGTCGGTGGTTCACACTCACCAGCCGCTTCGCAGGAGAAAGATGTGGCAGTCTGCTTCCGTAAAGATTACAGTCTTGGAAGCGCTATGGGGCAGTTCTCCTCTGTCCTATAGGGCTGCTATGAGTCGGAATCAACCCAACAGCAACAGGGTAACGAGGGACAGCTCTTCGTCCCTTAGGGATGTGGGCATTCCACCTCCGTCTAGCTGCCCCCTCCTCAGCAGGTCAAGAAAGCAAAAGGCAAGCGCCATATTGTGGGCTGTCATTGAGGGGCCTTGTTGGGCCAGGGACTGTCGTCATCCAGCAAGAGTTGAGCCTCAAGGTCACCACTCCTTCTTAAGAACAGCTTTAACATCCTGCTGGTTCCTTCATTGAGTTAAATAAATCTTTAAACCAGTGGCTGTGGGGTCAATTCCAACTCATGGGGACCCCATGTGTGTCAGAGAAGAACTGTGCTCCACAGGGAATTTTCAGTGGCTGATTTGACACGTCTATTTTCTTTGACACGTGTATTCTACATTTGTATGAGAGTCGTGTTTTTAACGTTTTGAAAATTATGTTTTGACAAATCCAATAGCATTAGACAACAGATAGGTTCTAGTTTGGGTTTGAACCCACTCACTTGAAGGTTTGGGGATTTTTTTTGGTAGTGGAGAGAGTTGGCAGTTGTGATGTGGCTAAAATATTTGGTCTGGGGACCGAGAGGTGTTCATTTGATTGTAGCAGCTACTGGTTATAGTCTGGGGTTCACTCTTCAGGCCTTTCCAAGCTCTTTTTATTTACCATCCTTTTTTTATTCCTTCCTGCCCTGCAAACATCTCGATTCATCCTCTTTCACAAAGAAAAAGTATTGTAAGGTCCTGCCCTCTTACTGAGGAGAAAGGAAAAGTAATATTGTTTCCTGCTCAGAGATCTGTCAGAAAAGCCTAGAAGACAAAATTAAATCTCAGATCAATCAAAACCTCAAACAAAGAAGAACCTGATTGCAGAACTAAGGCCTGCAGACAGCCCTGCAGCCCCTCGGGGAGAAGGGACATGGGCCAGAGGCCAGGGAGCCCCACCCGGTCACCCCAGCTCTGGATCTGGCCTGGGCTGCCCTTTTAGTCCCATGGCCTTTTCTCTGTGACAATGTTAATTTTTCTTAAACCTATTTCCAACCTCCCTGCTCTGATTGGTGGTTTATGGCGGTTTTCCTGGTCTTTTCTCACCTCCTCTCCCCCAGCAGTGATGTCAGCGAGGAAACTGAGGGAGTTGAGAACATGCTTATTTTAAATAAGCTGAGGACAGTCTCCCTGGGTGTCAAAGAATGGCAATTAGCAGCTAAGTGTTGCGTCCTTCCTCTGTCATTTTCCTTAACTCAGTAAGGAGTAAGTGGGGTTGATTTGGGATTTTCTTTTCTCATTTCAAATTGCAAGTAGCTGAAGCCTAAAATGTCACACATTACAAAAATAACATCTCTTTACACATTGCAGCTTATAGGCATTTCACGGGGAGAACTGTATGTTCTGTTTCTCTGCGTTTGTTTGGCTTACATCACTCTTTCCTGTCCATCTCCTGGTTATAAAATCACCGATTTCTTGTCTCTCCCTGTTTTTGCCTGCTTTCTGATCTTCTGCAGACTACTCCCCTCTCACTTGCCCCGTCTCCTCCAGGTCCTAAACCATCAGTCTTCCCAGCAGCCCCTTCTCTAGCACAGCTTTGGCAGAGAAACTCGCCATCTTAAATGCTGGACACAGTTTCCTTGGATAATGGGGTCTTCCTTCCTGCCCTCAGGCCCAACCTATCATCTCTGTATTGATGCCTGGTGGTACAGTTGTTGGTGCTGGGGCTCAGGTGACTGAAAACCCAGGCCCAGCTCCAAAGCCATCATTTATCAATCAGGTGATGGGAGCAAATCACTCAATGTTCTTGAGTCTGTTGCCTCATCTATGAAATATAAGTGATGATCACAGCAACACCCCAAGGTTGTTGTAGGGACAAATGAGATGATTTAGGAGAATGCTCGTCAAACGGTCTGGAAAGCACTAAACAGATGCTAACTCTGGTTTTCTTTCACCAAATGCTAAGTCCTGATTTCTCCCTTTCAGAGATTTTCTGCAAGGTTCTCCTGAGGCAATCCAACAGGACACCTGCCCTCAGGATAAAGAAGAGGACTCAAGCTGAGAGGACCTGAGTCCTGGCTCAGCCTCTTCTCGGCCGTGTGACCTTGAGCAAGTGTTGAATCTTGCAGGGCCTCAGTTTCCTTAACCATGAAACAGGGATAATAACCGCTTGCCTTGCCTCTCACACATCATCAGGAGTATCAAGTGAACATTAATTTTATAGAAATGAAACACATTATTCTTAATTTAGCAAATGGGTGAGTTCTTGGCTTCTGTTCAAAACTTCTTCCCATGACCACCTGTCTCTCCTTATATGGCTATTTGACTCTTAGATTTCGCCTAATAAAGTTCATTCATTCCTTCAATCAATCAACAAACATTTCCTGAGTGCCTGCAATGTGCCAAGACCCTCCGCTGAGTGGTGGTATCAAAGTTGAACAAGACAGAGTCTCTGCTGTTGAGAAGGTCACAGGATAGTGGGACAGACAGACAAGCCAGAAAACGAGGTGAGAGGTACTGCAGTGGAGTGGGACAGGGAGCTACAGAAACGGGGGCGCCGGCTCTGTCAGGGTGTCAGGCAGGGAAGGTCTCCAGGGGCTGAACCCTGTGCCCACTTCCTTGGCTGACTGATGCACAGCCTCAGGCAAGGCACCTGCCCTCTCTGGGCCTTGGAGGATCCCTGTCTTGGTCATCTAGTGCTACTATAACAGAAACACAAGTGGATGGTTTTAACGAAGAGACGTTTATTTTTTCACAGTTAAAGTAGGCTAAAGGTCCAAATTCAGGGCATCAGCTCCAGGGGAAGGCTTTTCCTCTCTGTCGGCCTTCTTCTCTTCAGTGTTCCCCTGGACTAGGAGCTTCTGTGCCCAGGGACCCCTGTCCAAAGGACGCGCTCTGCTCCCAGCACCGCTTTCTTGATGGTCTGAGGCCCCTGTCTTGCTCACTTCTGTCTTTTATATCTTAAGACATTGCCTCAGGACACAATCCAGTCTGCCTCACTAACACAACTCCCGCCCATCCTCCCTCATTAACATCATAGAGGCAGGATTTACAATTTACAGAAAAACCACACAATACCAGGAATCATGGCCTGGCCAAATCGATACACACATTTTTGGGGGGACATAATTCAATCCATGACAATCCCTCATATAAATAATGAGGAGACTGAAGTAGACGATGTCTAAGGTGCATTAATGAGACTACAGTGTCCTGTTACCCAAAATCCTGTTACCAAAACAAACAACTCAAGAGGCCTACAGTGCTCTGGTCAAATTGAGATATCACACACAAATTCTCTCTCTCTCACACACACACACACACACAAACACGCACACCGCTCACTCTAAGGTAATTTGGCAATAATTTGTAACCAGTCTGCCTTCCCACCTCCCGCTTTTTTGGTCGTGGTTGAAAGGTATTGCGGAGGTCTTCTGGATGCAGCTGGAATAAATGCGGGTTGTATCGTGGCCCTGACACAAAGCCGCTGAAGTTAATACGGAGGATATCACAGCTTCCGGAGGCGTTTCAGGACTTTGCGCTATTTATAGTCTTTTCAATATGCAGAGCTGATGCTTTACAATTTCCATTAACCCCCTCAAAGGTTTTAGCCGTCAGATTAATCTCCCAGCTCCCTGAGAATACTGACCTTTATTAACCCCAGTAGACCATCTTCTTTGGGGGGCCCATTTCTCTGAATTTAAAAAACGCTCGACACCTTCATAGGCCTCCTCAAGTCACCTTGTATTTCTTAAGCCAAAAAAAAGTGAAAAAGAGTTGCCGGATTATAAGAATCCTAAGTGTCCGTCCACAAACACTTTTCAGAACAAACAAACTCACCATGCACAAATAGAAGAATTTATCCATGATCCATGTGAAGCATGGTATTTTACATACATACGTACACGGTAATATACATGACCTGGCAAGTATTCAGTTAATGAAATTGTAAAAAGGACCACACACATGGTCTGCATTCCAGTCACAGTTCTGCCACTGACTACCTGCATAACTTTGGACGTGGCCTTCCGCCTCTTTGGGCCTCAGTTTCCTTTTGTGTACAAGGAAGAAGTTGGACTAAATCAGTGGTTTTCTGAATTTTCAGCACCAGAATTCTTCCTTCAAATGACATTGTGGGTGGGTGCTCAAAATATAAAGGAGCTACTCCAACAGACCCTATGGGTCCCAAATCCCACCTGGTTGCCTTTCCTCGCCCCATCTTGGAGCTCCCAATGTGTCTCATGAAACCCTGGGTCTCCTTGGAGCACAGGCTGAAACCCACTGCATAGAGTAAATTTTAAATCCTCACCAAAACCCAATCTTTGTTATTCTTGTTGCCAAGTTCCTGCCTACGTCAGTCCATTTTAGGATGCTGTGCTGTTTTAAACAGTCCAAACCTATGAAAGAAAACCCTCCACAACAAATATTCATCACAGTCACTTTTTTTGAGTAACCAAACGTGACTCAGCCTCCCACCTCATGGCACTAAGACACAGATAATACTGTACAATGGGCAGATTTAAGATATAGATAAGAGACAACCAACAGAAGTGGCCCCATGTCACAGGGGCATACTGTACAATGGGCAGATTGGGCAAATGGCTCTGCTCACCCAGGAAGGCACTGGGAAAGGGGCAGTCCAGAACTCCCAGCACACGACAGGGAGAGTCTCGCACACACGGGTCCACCCACTGTCCACTGGCTACCAGGCACTGGAAGAAAATGGAAAGATGAAGTTGGGTCTTCAGGGAAGATCACTATCCCTTGGGAGATATTCAACTCTGAGCATGAGTCATATAATGGGAGAAGCCCAGCAGCTGTGGGCAGACTGAAGTGAGCACCATCATGAGGCCCAGGGCTTCAAACCCCAACACTCCTGGATAGGGAGCACCCACTTTAACTTCCACCCCCAAAAGCCTCCGAAACTCTGGAGGATTCATTAATCCTTGGAGACCCTCTACAGTATCCACAGTCCTCAGTCAAGAAAATGAAGAAAGAAGTATCTGCAGACTCCATTGCCCATCCTACCAGGCAGACGTTCTCCTCCTGGGCCTGATGCAGAAAGACAGCAACTTATCCCTTCCTTCAACAGTTACTGAGTGCCTGCCATGTGCCCTGGAGTTCCTAGGTGGTGAAAATGGTTAATGCACTCAGCTGCTAACAAAAAGGTGGGCAGTCCAAGTCCACCCGGAGGCACCTCAGAAGAACAGTCTGGTGATCTATTTCTGAAAAACCAGCCATGGAAAACTCTACAGAACACAGTTCTACTGCAACACTCATGGTGCCACCGTGAGTCAGAATCATCTCATTGGCAACTGGTTATCATGGGCCCTGAAATGTACCAGGGATTAAGGAATAAACGAGACAAACGCACTCCCTGCAAAACTGCTAAACCCAACATGTATTTATCCATCTTCACATTACAGGGCTTTTCAACATTTGACACAATGACTGCCCTCTTCTTGGATCACTCATTTCTCGTGGCTTCTGTTCACGAACTCTCCTGGTTTCCTACCTACTTCTCGGGTCTCTCCTGTGTCCCTCTGCAGTCCTGCCCTCCTCTGCATGGTCCAGGACTCCATCCAGCACGCCAAGCCCTCTCTTCCTCTCAGTCTAAAGCAGGGCTATTAACCTTTGGCCCCCAAATCTCTTAGGGAGTCAATGAGCTTTAGCATGAAAAAAAAACCCACATCTTTATTTTTACTCACCTCTTACTAAAATTTAGCCAATTCCTTCAATTACAAATGCAGGCAATAAACCACAGTAGTATTAGCAGGACCTGTGACTTTGTCCCCAGCATCTTCATCCCACACAAGAGTTACTCCCTTCACCCCCCGCCACCCTTTCCCCCAGCCCCTCCTGTAGTCCTCCTCAAGGAGCAGGAGGGAAACTGAAGACACAAAAGCCTGCAGGTGAGGAGGCACCTCCAGGACCTTCTCTCCTGCTATGTGGCCCAATTCTGCCTGCGTCCTGAGGCTCCAGCCCAGTCCTTAATGAGCTGGCAAGAAAAGATTTCTCAGCCCAGCAAGCTACTCCTGCCAGAGTCAAAAATGCTAACTGGCAGCTCTCTGCTCCTCAGGAAGGAGGGTCACGCTGGGCCTGCAGTGTTAGATGACACAGCGGCAGGGAGCACTGCTGTGAACCTGGGGGCACCTTCCTGCCACCCGCACTCACAGTCATTGGCCAGGTCTCTCCAAGCAAACCCTGTCCCCTATGCTAATGGCCTCACAGCCTGGCACTACCAATGGCTTTATGTACTTGTACCCACTGCAGCTTCCGTATGCTCTCAGGGCTGTGCTCGGCCATTAATTCAAACTTGCTCACATCCATGCAAGCCGTGGGAGGTGGACTGGAAGGTGCAGCTCGCACACTAGGGGCCATCCACAAGTTCTAGCAAGTGTCTCGTCAAAACTGTGGCATGTGGGAGGGAGAGATGGGCTAGGTAGAAGGGTGGCAGAAAGATGTTCTTTTTTCCTTTAGAACCCTCAGACAAAATGGAAATTGCTCATTCATTCATTTATTCAGAAAAATCTGCCCAGCACCCACTCCATGCCAAGTTCTACACTAGGTGATAAGCTTACACCAAACCAAATCAAACCTGCTGCTGTCGAGTCGATCCTGACTCATAGCAACCCTACAGGACAGAGTAGAACTGCCTCACAGGGTTTCCAAGGAGTGGCTGGTGGGTTTGAACTGCCAACCTTTTGGTTAGCAACTGAACTCTTAACCGCAGTGCCACCAGGGTTCCATGGTGCTAGGCTCACAGTAGTGAACAAAACAGATGTGGTCCCTGGTCTCGCTTGCGGAGCTAACATGCTTGTGGTAGAGCCAGATTCGAATCAAGCAATCACAGAAACAAGTGTAATTATGTCCTGCAGTCATGGCTATGCACAAGTTCAGGGTACGATGAGAGCACAGGTCCCACACTGTAGGAAAAGGGGCCGAGACCGGGGCTGGGGCTGGGGCACACAAAGGGCTTCCTCCCTGTGGATTCAACAGTGGAATGTACCTGACGGTGCAGGAAGTAGCAACAAATTAGGAGCACTTTACAGATCCCTGGCTGACCGCAAACGGTGTGCACTTGACTACTGACCTAACAGTTGGCGGTTCAAACCCACCCAGAAGCGTCACAGAAGAAACATCTGGCAATTTGCTTCTGTAAAGATTACAGCCAAGAAAATCCTATGGAGTGGTTCTACTCTGTAACTCATGGGGTTGCTGAGTCAGAAGCAACTTGCCAGCAGCAGGTTTTCTGGTTTTGGTTTACAGGGAATAGCATGTGCAAAGGCCCTGTGCTGAGAGGGTACACAGCCCAGGGAGGAGTGTGGTGGCTCAAGAAGAGGCTGGAAAGGTCCCTGGAGAGCAGCAGCTCTTGTTGCATGAGGACAACAGCAACTATAAAGATGAGTGGAGGCCGCAGCTCACTGCTGTCGTTATCACACCTCTGCATTCTGGAATGGGCCTCTGACACTGTCACCCAAAAGCTGAGGGCTGTGAGGCCATGCTCCAGGTCCCAGAACTTTTCATGGTCCTGCACGCTCCCCCAGGCATGTGCACAGGTGTGCACAGGTGTAGGATCAGCTGTCTTCCTCCTTCACAGGTCTGACTCACTTGAGCGGGAAGCTGGGAGCCCTGAGGTTGGTTATGGGTGAGCCACTGGGGAGGGGGTCGGTAGTAAGGGGAACCAGCCAGGCTCTGAGAAATTGATCTTTCTGTGGGACCAGCCAATGTGCCCTCCAAGAGTAAGGAACAGGGCACCTGAGTGCAGGGGTGGTTCCCCAGAAAGTGCCTGATGACAACTCCAGGGAAGCTGAGATCCAGGGATGCATGACCCCTGCCAGGTTGATCCAGGAGAGGATCCCAGGTGAGCTGAAAAGCTCTAGTCTGGACGAGTTGGATGCAGACCTAGAAAGTAGTTTCTCCTACAGAGTGGTTTCTGTGAGTAACAATGGTACAAATACTAGTCGTTTACAAAAATTTAAAAAAAAAAAATAAGGAAGCCATGAGTACCCATGGTTCTCTTCATCCATAAATATGGTCTCAGTGCTAAGGGCTTCTTTCAGAAGGAACGTGTAGAAAGGAGATTTAATTTATTCATTCATTCGTTCATACTGCTACTACTCATTGGGGTACTGACAATATTGGAGTCACTCACATTATATTAGCATTATGGACTTAAAATTAAGTCATAAGAAAATAAACATGTGCAAATTACCAATACATCAACAGCATGAATGAGTCTGAGACGTCATGAATGAAAGAACCAGACATGAAAGAGAACATACCGTATAATTCCATTTACAGGAAATTCAGAACACAGGCAGAACTAGTCTATGGTGATGAAAGTTACAGTCGGTGGGGGAGGTTAATGACTGGGAAGGGACCCAAGGGAGACTCCCAGGAGCTGGAGGTGATCTGTCTGTTGATGTGGGTGGTGATTTCACAGGGTACGCCTATGTAAAATCCATAGAGCTGTACATTTAAGATTAGTGCACTTTACACACCGTATGTGTGTTAGCCCTCAATATAAAGAAAGGAAAAAATACACCTGGAGTAAAGGAGAATGAACACCAAACACACAAGGGAAGTATCAGCCCAAGAGACAGAAAGGGCCAGCCACAGAAACCAGAGACTTCATCAGCCTGAGACCAGAAGAACTAGATGGTGCCCAGCTACCACCAATGACCGCCCCGACAGGGAACACAACAGAGAGTTCCTGATGGAGCAGGAGAAAAGTATGGTGCAGAATTCAAATTCCAGTAGAAGGACCAGACTTGATGGTCTGAGACTGGAGGAACCCCAGAAAGCACGGCCCCTGGAATCTCTGTCAACCCAGAACTAAAACAGTTCCGAAGGCCAACTCTTCAGACAAGGATTGGACTGGACTGTGGGATATAAAATGATACTCATGAAGAATGTGCTTCTTAGCTCAAGTAGACACATGGGACTAAATCGGCAGCTTCTGTCCAGAGGTGAGATGAGAAGGCAGAGAGGGTCGGGAGCTGGTTGAATGGACACGGGAAATTAGGGGGAAAGGAGGAGGGTGCTGTCACAGTATAGGGAGGGCAGTCAGGGTCGCACAACAATGTATGCACGAATTTTTGTATGAGAGACTAATTTGAATTGTAAACTTTCACTTAAACTACAACAATAAAAACATTAAAAAATTTTGAAAAAAAAAAGAAAGAAAAATAACTTCAGTCAGACTCACATCCAGACTTCAAATCTGATCATGTCCACCCAGCGTCAAGAGAGATATCCGTTCACTCCTTCTGCCCTCAGGCTGGAACCCATACTCCACGCCCCGAGGTCTTCTGCTCTTCAGCTTCACTCCTCTTCATCCCACTCCCTATGTTCCAACCACCCCGAATACCTCACTGTGCCCTGAACACTTCAGGTCCTTCCTCCCTGTCTTCCCATGTGCTGTTCCTTGCCTGCCTTGTCTACCTAGCAAGATGTCTTCATTCACTCACTAAACAAATAGACATTGGGCACTGAATGGGTATCTGTCAGGCACTGTACTAGGCTCACTTCCAATCTCACTTCAAGACTCAACACAATCATCAACATCTCAGATGAACATCTCCCAGGCCCTGGAGTCCCAACACTTTGTAGAATCCTCCATCACTCCCATTCCTGTGATGTTACAGACCTGTTTCCATAGAGACTGGAACTACTGTAGCAAAGCACTGGGTCCCTCCTTCCCTGGATCTCCAGCATCTGGCTCTGAAGGACTTCTCACTCTTAGAGTGAGGAATGAATGGCTGGGTACATGGAAACTCTAGCTTGGTCAAGGAAAGACCCACAGAGACACCTATAACACAGGTTGAAGGTGACAGATTCCACAAGAGGTGCCAAGAAAGGGCTCCTGGACATTGGAAGATGGAGAGACCACAGAGACCAAAATGGGACATCCCCACATTCCAAACATTGTGCAAGCTCAGGACTGGGATAGGTCTTAGCTCCAACAGAGGCAACCCTTTCATCCCCAGAAGCATATAGCTTCACACTCAAGGTGAAACATACCACTGATGCACCAAAAAAGAAAACTATGTACCAATCTCACTTATAAATATCACCACAAAATAATCTTCAATTAAATATCAGCAAACAGAACCCAGGAACAAGTTTAAAAAATTAATATACCATGATAAAACCAAAAATCCCAAACCCACTGCCATCGAGTCGATTCCAACTCATAGCAACCCTACAGGACAGAGTAGAACTCCCTCACAGGGTTTCCGAGAAGTGGCTGGTGGATTCAAACTGCCAACCTTTTGGTTAGCAGCCAAATGCAAAGATGGTTCAAAATTAGGAATTCTATTACCGTAATACAAAAAAAATTATTATCATCTCCAGAGATGTTTAACAGGTATTTAATAACATTACATCCATTCTGGAAGATTATTTCATTCTTAATAAGAATAGGAATGATCTTAATGATCTTAAAACCATTTTACAGACTGTTAGAAACACTTAGTTGTCCTCAGTATGCATGTTCTCCTTCCATAGTAACTGAATACCTGAATATTAGCTGGGTATTTGGCTGTCTAGAATAAAGGCAACCTTCTTCTAGCTAGGTGTGACCATGTAACCAAGTTCTAGACAACAGAATATAAGTAGAAATGGTATGTGCAACTTCCTGGGCATATACTTAAAGGAAGAGAGAATGCCCATTTTATTCCCTTTCCTCCTTCCTGTTGGTAGGAAATGATCGTGGTTTCTGGTGCTAGAGCAGCCATCTTGGACCACAGAATGGAAACTGAACATTCAAGACAGCAGAACGACAACAATTAATCCTAATTTAAACAGAATTTGGTACCCATAAGTCAGCAGCTTCAAGTAACAAAGCCTAAAATGTAACACTGTCTACGTGGAATTGGCAGGACAGCGGATGGCAAGGATATAGGCTTTGTATTTTACTGCATCTAAGCTGCACCATTTTTCACATTTTAACATCTCTGGATGGAATTTAAAGACCAGAAAGAGACTCATGAACCCACATGAGTGTGTATAAATAGATAAAAATTTAATATATGATAAAGGTGGTATTTTGATGTTCAGCATCCCACCTCAGTGAGTGGCGTCTGTGGTCTTAAAAGCTATCGAGCAGCCATCTAATACGCATCAATTGTTCCCAACCCACCTGGAGTAAAGGAGAATGAAGAACATCAAAGACATAAGGAAAATATTAACCCAAGAGACAAAAAAGGCTACATAAACCAGAGACTCCATCAGCCTGAGACCAGAAGAACTAGATGGTGCCCGACTACCACCAATGACCGCCCTGACAGGGAACACAACAGAAAGTCCTTGACGGAGCAGGAGAAAAGTGGGGTGGAAAACTCAAATTCTAGTAAAAAGACCAGACTTAATGGTCTGACTTAGACTGGAGGGACCCCAGAAGACATGGCCTCTAGACCCTCTGCTAACCTAGAACTAAAACCATTCCTGAAGCCAACTCTTCAGACAAAGATTAGACTGGACTATAAGACATAAATGATACTCGTGAAAAGTGTGCCTCTTAGTTCAAGTAGATGCATGAGACTAAATGGGCAGCTCCTGTCCGGAGGCAAGATGAGAAGGCAGAAACAGACAGAAGCTTGTTGAACAGACATGGGAAATCCAAGGTGGAGAGGAGTAATCTGCTGTCACATTATAGACAGAGCAATTAGGGTCACATAATAACGAGTGTATAAATTTTTGTATGAGAAACTAACTTGAGCTTTAAACTTTCCCTTAAAACATAATTTTTAAAAATGGTGATATTTTAAATCAGTTCAGAAAAAGATTTTTTTTCAACAAAATAATGTTGTAAAAAAAGTGAAATGACCAGAAAGCAGGGCTGCTACATTGCCAATACATTTTCCTAATTTGTCTTTAGCCTTTTGACTTTGTATATACCGGGTTTTTTGCAATGCAGATTTTTTTAAATTTTAGATCTTGTTCATGTAGTCATACGCATCAAGTTCTATTACTAAGACTTCTGGGTCATTTCTTGGGAAAGCATTGACAATTCCGTGTGTGTGTGTGTGTGTGTGTGTGTGTGTGTGTGTGTGTGTGTGTGTGTGTGTGTGTGTGTGTGTGTGTGTGTGTGTGTGTGTGTGTGTGTTAAGTGAAAGTTTACAGTGCAAATTAGTTTCTCATTCAAAAATTTATACACAAATTGTTTGGTGACATTGGCTGCAATCCCTGCAATGTGACAGCACGCTCCCTCTTTCCCTTTCCATGCTGGGTACTCCATGTCCATTGGTCCAGTTTTCCTGTCCTTTACTGCCTTCTCATCTTTGCTTTTAAACAGGTGTTGCCCATTTGGTCTCATACACTTGACTGAACTAGGAAGCATGTTCCTCGTATGTGTTAGTGTTTGTTTTACAGGCCTGTCTTATCTTTAGCTGAAAGGGGGACTTCAGGAGTGGCTTTAGTTCTACGCCCTTGCCATTTTGAGATTAAAATAATTCTCTAATTTTCTACTAATACTTCTGTTTTTTAAATACTTAAACCTTTGATCCCTCTGACACATATTTTGATGGAAGATGTGAGGTAAAGCCAAGTTTCATTTTTTTCTAGTGTGATTTTGCAAAGAACCGAAGTGTGTTCAGAGACAAAAAGTGATTCTGATCTAGTTCTAGGACAAGAACCTACTCCCAACAGCAGGGAGTCAAACAGCCAACACCAATCAAAGCCACTCTGTTCAGTAACGGACCTCAGAATCTGCACAATAAAATATGCAGCCCTCAGTGGCTCTGTGTTGCCTCCAAGTTAAAGGTCAAATGCAGGCTTCATGTTTAAGACCCTGCCTGCTTCTATTCCATCTCACTGTGGCTTGCTCCCTGCCCAGGGCACCCTCATTGTCTGAAACAAAATGCCCTGTGGTTGCCAGAACTGACCCTTCAGCACATTCATTGACTGACAAACTCATTTTTCAAAACCCAACCCAACCATTAACCTAGGAACCTTTGTTTTACACACAAGACACACACACACACACACACAAACACACACACGTTCTCCACATCAACTCTCTCTGGGCCACAAGTACAAGCTCCCAGGTCCCTCCACGCACACCACCACCTAAGTAGAAACCCCATTCCATCCTATTGTTCACACTTGTGTATCCTCCCTGCTAGATTCCAAACAAATGTGTCTCCTGCTTCTGATATACCTCTAACACTTAGTGCAGAGAGATGCTGAATAAATGATTCCTTATGCAGCATCTTCCAACCCTGCCCCATTAATAAATATGTTTCTAATACCAAGAATGGCAAAGCCATCAAAAAAAATACAATGTGCATAGCAGTGCTATAAGTAATGTAATAAAAAAAAAGGAAACCATAAATGCTTAATTAATAACACAGCTGAGAGAGAGAGATTTATCTCAAGGAAATGGCTCATGCAATTGTAGAGGCTGGCAAGTCCCAAGTCCATGGGTCAGGTGTCAGGCTGGAGGCTTCTCCTGACTCACGTACCTGCAGGGACTGACAAATCATAGATTGGCAGGTCAGATGGGAGGCTGCAAGCTCATAGGCTGCAGAGGGCAATGAAACCCAAGACTGGCAGGGAATATGGCATGCCGCTGGCTCAAGTCCCAGAAACTGGAGGGCAGATGACGAGCCAGATGCAGGATTCAGAGTGAGTAAAAGCCAGGGAGCTTTGCCAGAACGTCCATATACATTGGATGCAGGCCATACCCCCAAGGAAACCTCCCTTACAACTGATTAGCTGACAACATCAGACCACATTATAGAGGTGAATACATCATATCACAAAGGAGGATAAGTACACCATTACATACCTGCAAAACCACTGAGAATCATGGCCCAGCCAAGTTGATACAAACTTGAAACACCACAGTTCACTCCTTGTCAACTCGGCACCTGTACACAGCTCCTTAAACCATACACAATCTCAAATAAAGACAATTACAAAATCACGCTGGCGCCTAACATGACCCAACATACGTGCAACCAAAAACACACTACACAGTTTGCGTCTTATATTTCATAAGAAAACAAAATATTTGATGCACACATACAAGAAAGGAATACTCATGACAATTACAGTCCACGTTTCTGCAGCCAGCCACGAAGTTATAACTGATATTTAGAACTACCCTCTTCCACCACCCATTCCGTATTTCCTTTGACCTCAGCAAGCACCTCAGCTGGCTGTGGTTCTCTGCCTGGTGGGATGAACCAAACCTTCATTCCTGAAGGATCTGGGCCATTATCAGTCATGCTGGAATTCAGTTGCTGTAGCTTTCCCTTGAATTTAATCACAGGGCATGGTAGTACTAACAGACGTCCTAAGGGATCTCCTGCATTCCAGACATACCCTTCTTTACCTCATTATGTAATATGAATCCTATAGTAATCAGGATCAATCAACAGCCAGTATGGTAACTCCTTTCTTTGCCTGTTGATCCAGAGGCATGAGGAGTCCAAAGAGGCCAGGTGGCATTCTTAACTTCCAATTCAATGGAATAAGTGCTTTGTCTTCTGCTGGGATGATTCCTCACTTTGAAACTAAGACCCCTAGACCCACAGAGCATAGAATCGTCGGGACAGGAAGCAAAAATTTAGTGAGTGAGTCATTAGGGGTAATAGTGAATGGTGGCACTTCCATTTCCACCCCTTGATTCCTGGACTCATGAACCCTGGCTATGGGGGAAATAACACTATATATTGGACACTGGTTTACAGCATATATACCTTCTTGAGGAACACTGCCCCAACCCTGCAAGGTACTGCCATCTAGCTGGTGCCACAGTTGTGTCTTTAGAAGGCCATTTCATCATTCTGTCAAGCCAGCTACTTCAGGGTGACGGGGAACATGGTAAGACCAGTGAATTCCATGGACATGGGACCACTGACACACTTCTTTGCTGTGAAGTGAGTACCTTGATCCAAGGCAATGCTGTGTGGGATACCATGATGATACATTAGGCATTCTGTAAGTCCATGGATGGTAGTTCTGGCAGAAGTGTTGCATCTAGGGAAGGCAAATTCATATCCAGAGCAACAGTCTATTCCAGTAAGAACAAAATGTTGCCCTTTCCATGATGGAAGGGGTCCAATGTAATCAACCTGCCACCAGGTCGCTGGCTGATTACCTCGAGGAATGGTGCCATATCTAAGACTCAGTGTTGAACTCTGTTGCTGGCAGACTGGGCACTCAGCAGTGGCTGTAGTCAGTGGTGAGTGAAAGTCCATGTTGCTGAGCCCATGCATAACCTCCATCTCTGCCACCGTGGCCACTTTGTTCATAAGCCCACTGGGCAATGACTTAAGTGAAAGGGGAAAGAGAAATGGTTTCCACAGAATGCATCATCCTATCAACTTGATTGCTGAAACTCTCCTCTGACAAGGTCACCTTTTGGTGAGCATTCACATGAGACATAAATACTTTCCCTTCTTTGCCCTGTTCAGAGAAGTCTATCACATGCCACTTTCCCATATCTCCCTGGCTACAAATTTCCAACCATGTTTTTTCCAATTCCCTGGCTATCCAGCGAAACCATTGGCCACAGCCCATAAATCAGTGTACAATTGCATACCTAGCCATTTATCCTTCCAAGAAAAGTTAACAACCAGGTGCACTGCTCAAAGTTCTGCCTATTGGATGGATATTCCCTCACCACTGTCCTTCAGGGACATCCCAGAAAGGGGCTGAGGTGGTACAGCTGTCCACTTTCAAGTGGTGCCTGCATGTCACCCAAAACCATCAATAAACCAGTTTTCTCTTCCACAGTCAACTGATCATGAGGCACTCCCCAGGAGGCCATAGATGAAGACTGGGAAAGGGCAGATAATGTATCAGGAGTGGAGACCATGGACATTTGGACCATATCCTCAGGCAACTTACTTGCACATTCAGGTCCTGCCTACGCCTGGTATCGTATATACCACTTCCATTTAATGATGGAGTGCTGTTGTGCACATCCAACTTTAGGGCTCTGTGGATCAGACAAGACCCAGTTTGTGATGGGCAGCTCAGGCCACGTGGTGATTTGGGGGCCCATGGTTACGTGTTCAGTCTCTACTAAGGCCCAGTAACAAGCCAAAAGCTGTTTTGCAAAAGGAGAGTAGTTACCTGTGGTGGACAGCAGGGCTTTGCTCCAAAATCCTAAGGATCTGCACTGTGATTCACCAATAGGAGCCTGACAAAGACTCCAAACAGCATCTCTATCTGCCACTGCCACTTCCAGAACCACTGGATCTGCCAGATCATGTGGTCCAAGTGGCAGAGCAACTTGCACATCAGCCTGAACCTGTTGCAAGGCCTTCTCTTGTTCTGAGCCCCAGTCAAAACTAGCAGCTTTTCAAGTCACTTGATAAACTGGCTGGACTAGCACACCCAAATGAGGGATATGATGCCTCCAAAATCCAAAGTGGCCCAACAGTGTTGTGCCTCCTTTTTAGTTGTAGGAGGGGCCAGATACATCAACTATCTTTCCCCTCACAAGAAATATCTTGCCATGCCCCACACCACTGGAGCCCTAGAAATTTCACTGAGATATAGGGCCCCTGAATTTTTGTCAGAATAATTTCCCACCCTCTAGCATGCAAATGTCTTACCAATAAATCTAGAATCATTGATACTTTTTTCTTATTAGGTCTAATCAGCATAATGTCACCAATGTAACAGACTAGTGTGATGTCTTGTGGAAGGGAAAGGCAATTAAGGTCCCTGTGGACTAAATCATGACACAGGGCTGCAGCGCTGATATACCCTTAAGATAAAACAGTGAAGGTGTATTGCTGGCCTTGCTAGCTGAAGGCAAACTGCTTCCGGTGGTCCTTCGAAAGAAGGCTGGAAAAAAGGCATTGGCCAGATTAATGGCTGCATACCCCAGGAGGTGTATTAACTTTCAGGCCACATCCCCAAGGAAACTCCTCTTCCAACTGACTGGCTGCTCACATCAGATCACAAAATGGAGGACGATTACATAATGTCCACCAAACCACTGAGAATCACGGCCTACTCAAGCTGGCACATAACATTAACCATCACAGTGGTGATGAAAATGTTCTGAAGCAGATACTGGTGATGGTTGAACAGAATTGTGAAAGTAAGTAAAGTCACTATATTACATTCTTTAAAGCTATTAAAACAAAATTTTATTTAATGAGAAATCTACCAGTTAAAACAGCATAAACTATAAACTATCGATTGAGCTAGAAAAATACTACAACAAAACCAAAAAACTACCCACTAGTGTGAGGAGAAGAAAGGGTCGTTCTGGATGGAGCCCATGTTCCCTGGTTGTGAATGAGGAGCTGCTGTGGAGGAGGTGTGGCAACTGGCTTCGCCTCTGGTGCCCAAGGCAGAGCTGGAGATGAAGGACTTAACAGTCTATGGGGCTCCAGTGTTAGAGCAAGAACACAACCGATATCAGCTGTTGGTCCAAGAGCCAGCTGGAGGTGGCCCAGGATGAAAATCCACCCCTCCAGCTGGCCCTTCATCTGGTGTCGATGATGAAGCTGGAGAAGGAAGACCTGTAACTACAATAAGCTCCAGTGTTGCTGCAAGATCAGGATCAACATCAACAGGTGGTAGAGGAACCATTTCTGGAGGTGGCCCAGGATAGGAATCCAGCCCTCCAGCAGGCTCTTCTCCTGGTACACGAGCCAGAGCTGAAGATGGAGGGCTGTGGGTTACATCAAGCTCCAGTGTTGGTGCAGGAGCAGGAGCAAGAGGAGGATGTACATCAGCCGGTGGTCCAGGAACCAGTTCTAGATATACCCCAGAATAAGAATCCGACCTTCCAGCAGGCTCTCCATCTGGTGCCAGTGCTGGACCTGGTGACAGAATACCTGGTACTCTATGAAGCTCCAGTTTTGGTGCAAGAGCAGGTTCAACATCAGTTAGGTGGTACAGGAGCCAGTTCTGAATGTTGCCCAGGATAAGAATCTGACCCTCCAACTGGCTCTTCAACTGGTGCCAGTGCTGGAGCTGGTGATGGTGCTCTATGGAGCGCCAGTGTTAGTCCAGGAGCATGATCACCCTCACCAGGCGGTCCAGGAGCCGGTTATGGTGTTGGCCAAGGAAGAGAATCTGATCTTCCAGCAGGGTCTCTGTCAGGGGCCAGTGCTGGACTTGGTGATGGATGACCTGTTGTTGTACCCAGCTCCAATGCTGCTGCAAGAGCAGGATATGACTCAAGAATTGGTCCTGGAGTCTGCTCTGGAAGTTGCGCAGGGTAAAAATCCAGTTCCCCTGCGGGCTCTCCATCTGGTGCCAGTGCGGAAGCTGCTGATGGGACAGGTGGTGCTCTACTGAACTTCGGTGTCGGTGTAGGACCAGGATTGACATCACCAGGTGGTCCAGGAGCTGGCTCTGGAGGTGGCCCAGGTTAAGAATCTCAACCTCCAGCGGGCTATCCATCTGCTGCCAGAGCTGAAGCTGGTGATGGGATAGCTTATGCTCTGTTGAGCTCCTGCGTTGGATCAGGAGTAGGACAGACATCAGCTGGTGGCCCAGGATCTGGTTCTGGAGGTGGCCCAAGATAGGAATCCACCTTTTCATCCGGCTCTCCATCTGACACTGGTGACAGAGCTGGAGGATGACCTGGTCTACACTGAGTACCGGTGTTGCAGCAGGAGGAGGACTGACATGAGCCAGTGGTCCCGGAGCTGGTTCTGGAGGTGGCCCAGGATAAGAATCTGACCCTCCAGCTGGCTCTTCATCAGGTGCCACTGCAGGAGCTTGTGATGGAATAGCTGGTGCTCTATGGATCTCCAATGTTAGAGCAGGAGGACTGACATGAGCCAGTAGTCCGGGAGCCAGTTCTGGAGGTGGCCCAGGATAAGAATCTGACCCTCCAGCTGGCTCCTCATCAGGTGCCAGCGCAGGAGCTGGTGATGGAAGAGCTGGTGTTCTATGGAGCTCCAGTGTGAGAGCCGGAGCAGGATCGACATCAACCAGTGGTCCGGGAGCCAGTTCTGGAGGTGGCCCAGGATAAGAATCTGACCCTCCGGCTGGCTCCTCGTCAGGTGCCAGCGCAGGAGCTGGTGATGGAAGAGCTGGTGTTCTGTGGAGCTCCAGTGTTAGAGCCGGAGCAGGATAGACATCAACCAGTGGTCTGGGAGCCAGTTCTGGAGGTGGCCCAGGATAAGAATCTGACTTTCCAGCTGGCTCTTCATCAGGTGCCGGTGCAGGAGCTGGTGATGGACTACCTAGTGCTCTATGGAGCTCCAGTGTTGCAGCAAGAGAAGGACTGGTATCAGCCAGTGGTCTGGGAGCTGGTTCTGGAGGTGACCCTTGATGGGAATCCAAACCTCCAGCCGGCTCTCCATCTGGCACCAGGGCTGGAGCTGGCGATGTAATAGGTGGTGTGCTATGGCGCTCTGGTACTGGTAAAGGAGCAGAATGTGCCCCAGGAGATGGTCCAGAAGCCAGTCCTTGGGGCAAAGATAGATCTTGAGCTACTTTTACAACTAGCGCTGGCCCTGGCTCTGGAGCTGCAAGAGGAGAAATGTTCACCAATATGACTGCCTTTCCTCATGCCTTTCCAATGATACAAAACATCCCACTGCCATGAAGAGAGGCCCATTCCCAAGACTTCCACCCCAGGAAGTCTTCCCAGACTGTGGTCCACCAAAGGACAGTCTGAGGTTACTCTGTGCTCTGGCTCAACCCCAGCCTCTGGGGGTCTTCCCATGTCACCCTCACAAGCTCACATGGAGGCATGCCCAGTCCTCCTCACCCTCTGGCTCTGATTCAGTGACCTCCACTGGATCCAGCTGGGCCAAGAGAAGTTGGGCACGGCGCTCCAGATGGGAGCCCGGCATGTTCACCTGCACATACTCCACCAGGAGCTTTAGGCAGGGGAAGTACGGGGGCTGATCGAAATCCTCCAAGTAGTCCTTCAGCCATGTGCCCAGGAAGAAAGAGATGGCTCTGGGGGTGGGTGGTGAAGAGCAGGGTCAGAGGCCTGGCTTTTCCTGCCACACTGCCCTCCCAGGGCATCCCTCCATAGGGCCGGGTCCCTCTATCTGCCCTGTCCTTCCAAAGGTCAGCACCACCCTGCATCTCGCCCTCTGGCTGTCCTGGCAGTGGCAGGCCTGGTCACTGAGCAGGGGGCTGGCACAGAGCATTGGTCCCAGGGAGCTCCCCATCAATGGTCTGACCAACTCTCCCTCCTCAGGGAGCATGAATTATATCACGTTCTTTCCCCTGGCCTTCTCCCCACCGGACAGTAACCCTCCGAGAGCACCTCACAGCCTGACACGCAGTAGTGCTCCAGGATTATCTGATGCTGAGTGACACATGGAGTCCGTCCCCTGCCCCAGATGCCCAGGCCCTCAGGCCCCTCCTCTGGAGTGTGTGCGTCAGCGTGCTGCCTGGTTCTCTGCACGTGTGTGAGGGTCTCTTCTCCCACAGACACTGTTCTCCCATGGGACAGGGGCCCCTGAGCACCCACGACTGGAGATCGGGATTCGGGAGCAGGTTTCTCCCCCGATCCCGTATCTCCTGTTTTGGGCCCAAACTGAGGAGGGGGCAAGCCATGATATGAGGGGACTGTGGGGGGATGGATTCTCTCAGGGGCCTCTCTGAGCCCTCAGCCTCCCCTCTGGTTCCCAGGATGCCCAGGTTCCACCCTCAGCTCTCTATGACTGCTTACTTCTTGCGGGGGGCACCCCTAAACTCATTCCTCTAGTGGAACGTAGATTTGTGGGGCCCCAGGTCTGCCCAGCCCCAATCCAAACACGGGCCCCCTACAGCCTCCACCCTTCTGAGACAGGAGCCCCTCCTTCTCCACCCAAAGTCCACTCACTCTTTCAGATGGTCCTGGGGTTCACCATCCACGGCAGAATAGGGGTGGTTACATCCATACCTAGAGGTGGGGTGAGGGTATCACATCTAATGCACCGTGGACACTACCTGCTTAAGATGTCTAGTGTTCCTGTCTGACTCCCCCACTAGAATGGAGGCCCAGGAGGGCAGGGCTTCCTATCTGCTCTGTCCACTGAATGATGCTAAGCGCCTAGAACAGTGTCTGCAACAGTAGGGGCTTCATGGATAACTGGTGAATGAATAAACCCAACCAGCACCTTCCCAGGTATTTGAGAGTCCTGGGGCCCCTCTACCAGTCTCCAGGGATCCCTGTTCTGGCTACACCAAGGACAAAGACCCACTAGATGGTATTGCAACCCCCCTTTACAACTGGGAAATAGGTTTGCTCAAGGGCACGCAGTCAATAAGGGGTGAGGCAGACAACGTCTTCATGGGGGAGAGGAAAATAATCCATGGGAACATGCCAGCCCCTCCAGGACCCTCTACCATAGAAGCTGGGCTCTGGGTACATACTTTCCATGGCTTGTCCCACACGGTCCTGACAGTAATTCTAGCTGACTGGTCCTTTACCACCTCACTTCTCAGGGGAGCAAACTGAGGCTCTCTGAGTGGTGAAGTGACATTCCCCACACTTAGAACTGGTAGGGGGCAGAGTCCCCACTGGGCTGTGGAGGGCAGGGCGCTCACCTTTGGAACAGCTCGTCTAGGACCTGCTGGGTGGTGGCATAGGTTCTATATGTTCCCAGGAAGATTTTGATGTAGGAGAAGTCACCCTTTTGGAACGCGGGCACCAGGTACTCCACCAGCTTCTCCAGTGAACCTGCCTTGATGGTTTTCACCACCCAGGCCTCATCCAGGTCCTGGTCTGACCCACAGACACACTGGGATGGGACAGAGGAGGGACATATTGTGAAAGGCGGCCCTATGAACCACCAGAAGGGTGGGCCGGAGCTCAGACCAGGCACTCCCCCGCCCTCCGTGACCTGTGGCAGGAGGTGGGACACAAGTGCCTCCAGCAGAAAACAGGACTCAGCTTTCCAAGCAGAAGTTGAGGTGGGGGATGATTAAAAACGTTAGGAACCTGAAGTCATTTTGTTAACTAAGTAACCATGGTATCTCCCTGTAGGAACAGCAGTATCCCAGTGAGTCCTCACAGAACACCCCATGCCAGAGATGAGAAAACAGAGGCTTCGCCATGTCCAGTGTCTGCTCGGAGTCACCTGGTCAGAGCCCAGAACCGTCCAACGATAAGGTTCTGTGAGGTTCCCTGTGTGCTACGTAAGGCCTGCTCTGCTCCTGACTCAGAGGGGAAGGTCTGCTGCAAGCTCATGCCTTCCCAGCTGGAGACAGTGCACAGAGCAGACACACCCCATGAGATCCCCTCTGATGGCAAAGCGAGACACGGACTTTTCTTCCTGTACATTAAAGGGGGTTTTTGAGAACCTGAAGCTAGGGAGCACACATAGCCAGCCAAGGGTGAGAGCCTGGAGATCCTGGGGTGGGAGACAGACCCCCACAGGACCCAGGATCTGAACAAACAACTCAGGAAGAGTGAATCCGAATGGCCAGTAAAGGACCAAGAGGGGGCTCGGCTTCTCAAAGCCACCCTGCAGTTCCATTGGCCACCCTAACAGCAAACTGGCAAAATGGAAAAGAACCATAACACCTGGAACTGGCCCGATACAGGGACACAGCCAGAGTCACAGACTGCTGGGCCACGTGACTGCGAAAGCTGTTTTGGGAAGGAGTCTGGCTCTAGTGGTCCTAACCTGAAATGTGCACATCCTTCCCCCCAGCATGCCGCTCCTGGGAGTCTGTCCTGGGTGGCTCAATCTATGAGGACGCACATAAGTGTTCCTGCAGCCCTGCTGAAAGGGCAGCAGAAGGAATCAGTCCAGGGCCAGCAGCAGTGAGAGACTCAATCATCGTGGGAACCGGCATCCCTTCTGGAACATTCTGCAGAGAGTCAGCACACAGCCCCTGACTTGGAGGGGTCACATGATGTGTCCCCGAGATTGCAGGTGGCAGAAAAAGGTGTGTCATAGCCTGCGCCCTGTGCTTTAGGGTAAAAGAAGCCTGCTCAGCGTGACAATGTGTGAGGCTGGAGGAGGTGTGGAAGGACAGCCCAGCCGACTGCTGCCCAGGCCCTGGGGTTGGAAGTTAAACACTAAAACAGGAGCAACATGCAAAAAGACACATGGGCTGATGGGAAATGAAGACGGTAGAAAAAACTCATTTCTGATATTCCTACAAATATGGGAAGAGTGACTTTGTAGCTGGCCAGGGTGGGGAGGGCAGTGGGTGGGCGAAGGGAAGGGTGGTGGTCAGCTTCTTTGGGAGGGGACTAGGGGCCCTGGAAAGGGAAAGTCCTGGGAGGGAGCTGGGAGTCTCCAGGGTGGTGTCTGGGCCCCAGGCCCCCTCTGGTCATCTCAAGTCCCTGGGTGGGGGCCCCACTCCCCTCCCGCACCAGTCACCCAGAGCCTGAGCCAGCCCTTCCTGGCCCCTTTCTTGGGGTAGATTGAGTAAACGATGCCGTCCTCCTTCTCCTTGGGGATCTCCTGCGGGGCGTTCTGCAGAGTCAGTGCCGGCAGCTGCCAGGGAGGAAGTAAGGGCCCCTCCGAGCCGAGCCGCCTCCTTCCCTCTCTGCCCCTCAAACCCTTGTGCCCTGAGCCTCTGAGGATCCCCCAGTTCCCCATCTATACCACATGCTGGGTGGGTCAGCCTGGGGGCTGCACCATCCAGCCCCAGCCAAGTCCAGGGATAGAAAAATCCACCTCTGAGTACTGCAGCAGGATCTAGGAGAAGCTGGGCTGCACAGGGTCAGCAGTGACCCAGGCAATGCCAGCAGCTAGGACTGCGCGTTGACTGCCCCACTCAGGGTGAGCTGGGTCTCAGAGAAGTCCCAGGTGAGACTGCCAACTCGGCCTGTGACCCCGACAGTCCCTCCCTAAAGCCCTGGTCTGAACTGGGACCACTGGGTTGACTAAGGTCCCAGAGTTCTATGTCATCGGGGGGGTTGGGGCAGGGACGTGAAGGAGGTCTCCACCTTTGCCACCCCAGCTCCCAGTCTCCAAGGCACCCAACCTGATGGACTAGGCCCACCCAGCACCCCACTCCAGGTCAGACCCAGCCCCCTGAACCCAGAGATGGTGAGGGGCTGTGGGGATGGAGCTGGGGGTTGGCCCAGTGAGCGCTAGTCCTGAAGGAGCAGCGCCGTTTTCATCATTGTCCTCACTTCTCCCCCCCACAAATCTCCCCAGATCACATGGCGCCTCCTTCCCTGACCCCCACCCACCCGTCTCCCAAATCTCCCCAGATCACATGGCGCCTCCTTCCCTGACCCCCACCCACCTGTCTCCCAAATCTCCCCAGATCACATGGCGCCTCCTTCCCTGACCCCCACCCGTCTCCCAAACCTCCCCAGATCACATGGCGCCTCCTTCCCTGACCCCCACCCACCTGTCTCCCAAATCTCCCCAGATCACATGGTGCCTCCTTCCCTGAGCCCCACCCACCTGTCTCCCAAGTCTCCCCAGATCACATGGCGCCTCCTTCCCTGACCCCCACCCACCTGTCTCCCAAATCTCCCCAGATCACATGGCGCCTCCTTCCCTGACCCCCACCCGTCTCCCAAATCTCCCCAGATCACATGGCGCCTCCTTCCCTGACCCCCACCCACCTGTCTCCCAAATCTCCCCAGATCACATGGCGCCTCCTTCCCTGACCCCCACCCACCTGTCTCCCAAGTCTCCCCAGATCACATGGCGCCTCCTTCCCTGACCCCCACCCGTCTCCCAAATCTCCCCAGATCACATGGCGCCTCCTTCCCTGACCCCCACCCACCTGTCTCCCAAGTCTCCCCAGATCACATGGCGCCTCCTTCCCTGACCCCCACCCACCTGTCTCCCAAGTCTCCCCAGATCACATGGCGCCTCCTTCCCTGAGCCCCACCCACCTGTCTCCCAAGTCTCCCCAGATCACATGGCGCCTCCTTCCCTGACCCCCACCCACCTGTCTCCCAAATCTCCCCAGATCACATGGCGCCTCCTTCCCTGACCCCCACCCACCTGTCTCCCAAATGGACCCTGCCTCATCCAACAACTTTCTGCCTCATCCGTTCTGTCCTCCTTTCCTCCCTGCCCCTGTTACCAGGGACCCCACAAGGACAAGGGCTGGCATGGCCTGAGGGCTGGTGTGACCTGGGGGAGGGGTGTGGGGCTGCCCAGGTAGGATCACAGTGGTGGCCTGGCCTGGACTGGCAGCCCTGGGCCACCCTGTGTTACCTTCAGGTTCCTTTTGGTAAACGCCCAGAGCCTTCGTGGTTGGGTGATGAGACCATGTCTCAGCCTTCGTGAAAGCCTCAAACCGCGGTATTTCTCGCGCTTGGATACAAAGGAAAATGAGAGACAACAAGAAAACATGTTCCTAGCTCAACTGTCTCCACTCAAGTGAGCTGGGTAGGGGGCTGCTCTGGGTGCCTGGTTACCAGGGTTCCAAGTTCTATGTACTCTCTGTCGTCAAGGAAGTGAAGCCATGTCCTTGGTCCCCTGACCTGGGGAGACCTCAGATAAGAACCCCCCAAAGTCCCCTCTGGGCTGCTGAATGCTCACCGCTCCCCATGCCATGTCCATAACTGTGCACAGTGACACCTACACAGCCCTCCACCCTTCTAGAACCCGGGGAAGGCCTGCGTGCAGCCAGGGCCCCAGCTTTGAGCAGACAGAACTGAGTTCAGACAGAGCTGGGTTCAGTTTGCGACCCTGGACAAGTCTTTGTACTTCTCAGAGCCTCCTCAGCCCCCTCACCCACACACTGGGGATCATTCTAGCATTGTCTTCCTAGGGACGTCAGCAGGTGTATGTGAGATAACACCTACAGAGCCCATGGGCTGGACTTACATGTAGCTAATCAGGGGCGGATTATCCAACAGGCAAGGTAAACACAGGGCCTACCTGCTTACCAATCATCTGCAGTGAACATTTTCACATTTTTTCACATCAAAGACGCTGCTTATATGTATGGCTGGCATCTACCTCTCTCCCAAACCCACAGCACCTTCCTACAAAATCAAAGCCTCTTTTCAAATTCACAATCCCTGACGGGGGCAGATGACCCTGTAAGCAAGGTAAGCACAGGTTTACTTGTGCTTACTTACTAATCTGTAGTGAACAATTTCACATGGGTTTCACCACATCAAAGATGTGGTGCTCACTGTGCTTGCCAATTAGATAATCCACCCCTGGAGCTAAAGCACAAACTCAGAGATGGAAGAGTTTCAAGCAGGGGTGGGAAGTCACACGGAGTACACCTCAAAACAGGGCTGGGATCTGGTGGTGTGAGCTTGGGAATGTCACTTCCCCTCTTGGCCTAAACACACTAGCACCATTTACATCTTATAAGTGAAAAAAACAAAAATATTTCATGCACACATACAAGGAAGGAATACTCATAACAATTACAGTCTTCATTTCTGCAACTGGTCGTGTGGTCTTAACTGGTATTTAGAACTGATGTGATCAGCCAAGTCCCAAGTCCGTGGGTCAGGCGTCAGGCTGGAGGCTTCTCCAGACTCACATTGCTACAGGAGCTGACAAACCCAAGTTCAGCAGGCAATACGGCAGGCCACTGGCTCAAGTACCACGAATCGGAGGTCAGACGATGGTAAGCCAGATGCAGGATCTGCCTCCATAAGAACCTTTCTGGGTCTGAGATGATAGTCTTCCAAAAGTTACTTAAGACAAGTACATCTGGTCTCCTGGAAGAACATCCTTCCTTCAGGCAGTTTTCCTTTTTTGGTTTTGATGGCAGTATATGGGTTAGAAGAGAGAAAAGTATGCAAAAGAAAATGAAATCCATCCCAATGTAATAAATATCTATTGGTCAGCTGCTCTGACTTGAGCATTCAGATGAAGGTGTCCTAAGGATACAGTCTAAGCTCTTTAGCCAGACCTTGTGTCCCTGGTTTCCTGGACGTACCCTCACTTTTTGGAATCCTGAGCTACTCGGTGACCTTAAAAACAAAAACCAGACCAGCTGCCATTGAGTCGATTTCAACTCATGGTGACCCCACGTGTGTCAGAGTAGAACTATGATCCATCGGGTTTTCAATGGCTGGTTTTCCAGAAATAGATCACTAGACCTTTCTTCTGAGGCACCTCTGGGTGGACGTGAGCCTCCCACTTTTGGTTAGCAGCTGAGCACATGAACTGTTTCCAACACCCAGGGATTCCTAGTGTCCTCAGCCTCCTGTGACAGTCAATGTCTCCTTCTCTCCACTTGAGTTATACCCTCTTCCGCCCAGAATGCCTTCTACTCATCCTTCAGCACCCAGATCAAACGTCTTGAGAAAAACAAAAGCAGCCCTGAGCGCTGTCAGCTGGTAGCTGGCCTAGTTGTTACCGGCTCCGCTGTGATGTGCCCCTGATGGACATATCAATTTCACAGAGTATGAACATGAGTTAAGAATGCCAGCAAGGGAAAAACAAGGCCACTCCATAATCATACCTGAAGAAAGACTGGAAACAAAGACACCGTGCAAGCCCAAGAATAACCAAACATCCTCCTCCCCAGGCTAATACGAGTGATTACTGCTTCTTTTCCAATGGTATTTCCACCTCATTCCATTCCTCCCACCATCTAGATAAAAAGGTATTAGTCACCAAACTGCCCCACTTTCTGACAGCATCAATCCACAACAGACCCCCACTTCCTGGTAGTCTCCCCCAAATAACCAAAAAAACCCCAAATCCTTGTGCTGTTGGCAAAGAATACTGAATATACCACGGACTTCCAAAGGAACGAACAATCAGTTTTGGAGGAAGTATAACCAGAATGCTCCTTAGAAGTGACGAAGGTGAGACTTCATCTCACTTACTCTGGACAGGTCATCAGGAAAGACCAATCACTAGAAACGGACATCATGTTTGGCAAAGCAGAGGGTCATCAAAAACCAGGCAACTCCTCAATGAGATGGACTGACACAATAGCTCCAACAATGAATTCAAACATACCAGTGATCATGAAGATGGCTCAAGACCAGACAATGTTTCCCTCTGTCCTACCTAAGGTTGTCATGAGTCCGAGCTGACTCAACAGCAACAGCAACTCCCTCTTACCCAGACACGCCACAGGCCTCCACAGTGTGTGTTCTCCTCTGGTGCAGCAAGTTATGAACCCAGTTTTAACTGTGGGTGCGGTTTCTGATGGTCTTTGGCCAGTGGTCACCGACAGTCTCCTCCTCTGTGACGCCTTCCCCAGTGCTGCATAGCAAGGCTTGTCCCTCATGTATTTCTATGTTGCCTACAAATACTCCCAACTTCTTTGCATCCTTTTTGGAATGCTACTATTACAACACGTCTTACACTGTACTGCACTTCTTGGTATACATGACCTCAGTACCTCTCTCCCACAAGACTGTTTATTCCCTGATGACAGGGTCCGTGTCCTCTTTATCACTGTATCTCTAACACCTAGACCAGGGCCTGGCACAGAATAGGTCCCCAGAATGTCTTTATTGAATAAATGCCCCCAAACTTCCTACCACAAAGCAGCATGGAGAGGCCTCAGAGAATCTCAATTCCAAGCACTAAATCGTTCAAAACTCTTCCTCCTTCGCAGCTCACATCTCATGCGGAACCACGGGATGGGAATGTTAGAAAAGTGCTCTTCATCAGCACTTCAGATACTGCTTCTCATTTTTGCCCAATGTGCTGTTCCTAACTCTGCAAAGGTGTCACTGCTGTCGACTGTGCACAAGGCCACCTCTGTGCCTTAAACATCCCCCGGCAGTGCTACGGCCCTTTATTGAAAGCAGAGGATTGCAACTGCAGGCAAATAACGGCAACACAGCTTAATGAGCTGATAACCCCCAGCTCCTTCACCAAGGGGAAGAAAGGAAGAGTCCTCAGGCTGAAATCACATCCATAAAATATCTGCAAATAGGTATCTGCGAGGCTGCCGGGAGCCTAGAGTTCCTGTTTAATATGCACAAGTAGCATTTTTAGGAAGCAGCTCTTGGGAGGTCAGTATGTCCTAAACTGTATCCTTTATTCCTTTTTTTCAGTTGAAGTTTGAAGGCAAACCGCGTCATCCGGGCACGCAGCACTAGACACCATCTCCATCAGGCAGAGACAAATAACCCAATAAGCAAGGTACTGATGGGGTGAAATCCACAGGAAACTGTACCCTACAGACTAGCGAGTAAACACAATTAAGTCCGTGCATACCTTGCTTACTGGTTAGTCTGCCCTGCCAGCAGGGGTGGTGGTGGCATATTCCATCTGCAAAGGCGTTCCAAAGCAACCAAAACTGCTTTCGCCAAGGAAAATGGGCTTTCGCTCAGCTGTACCCAATGTGGAGCAGATAGTATACAGAATTCTTAAGTGGTCAAAACAGCAGAATTTTTTTTTTTCCCTCTCCAAGATGGTTCCCTGAGACGGCAAAACCAAAACCAAACCAAACCCATTGCTGTCGTGTAGATTCCAATTCATAGCAACCCTACAGGACAGAGTAAAGCTGCCCCCTAGGGTTTCCAAGACTATAAATATTTATGGAAGCAGACTGCCACATCTTCCTCCCACAGAGCGGCTGGTGGTTTCGAACCGCCGACCTTTTGGTTAGCCACCGAGCGCTCAACCACTGGACTACCGGGGCTCCCTCTGAGATGGCAAGGTGGGCAGAAATACCACTCACTCAGCAAGTTTCACACGCAACCTTTGCGTTCCACTCCCGTCTGGTCCCTCACACCTGCCGCGCCGCCCCCCACCCCCCAGGACCTCACTCATCCAAGGGCCACTAAGGTTGGTGTCACCCAATGCAGTAACTCATGATGTCACCACCCCACACAGCTGGCAGGCTGGCCGGCAAGTCCCCCCACCCCAGGTAGAGCAGCCTGGCCGGCCCACACCTAGCATAGGGCCGAGCACCAAGCCACGCGGCCTGCCCTCAGCAGCACCTTCCCTCTCCCACTGGCCAAGGGAGACCCTTGTTTCCGTCCAATGGTGGGCTCTGTGGCCCAGCTGCCTGCACCCCGACTGGTGGTGGGGTGCATGAGGAGGTACCGCCCTGGGTGACACGTGACACCAACCTTAGCGACCAGTGCCTTGACCACCCCTCCCAGCAGCAGCACCGGCCTGCCGCCCCCCATCCCCACCCCAGGACCCTGGGGTCATTTTGGTGTTGCCCCCTCTGACAGTGTCAGGGGATGCAATCTGCACCCACCACACATACATCCTAGAGACACCACTGCACTAGTTAGCAAGGAATTAGGGTCATAAATACACAGGGGAGGAGGTGCCAGCATGACTTACTGGAAAAAGAAACAGCTTTTCTTATCTCTTTTTCCATAGCCGAGAGGAATTTGAATGATAACAAAATGGCTTTTTTTATTTCAACAAAAATTCATTCTTCCAGCCACAGGAAGTGTTTAAGCCAGATGCCACTTCTCAACAGTTTAAGAAACATGTGAGCTGGAGTGTCACCTCAATTTCATCACCCATAAAGCAGGGCTCTTTTACCCGACCCTACATCAAACAGATGTCGTAAGAAACGTTTGTACAACAGTGGCATCGCTAGGCGGGTGCCAGGGGTGTGGACTGCACCTGGTGACCCTGTCAGAAGGCGTGACACCAAAATGACCATCTATGAAGTTATTGTGCAACATTTCAGCAGAAATTTACTATTTTTTATAAAAATATCCCTGTAGTTACAACAACAAAAACAATTTTTCGTCAGCCCAACTTACACGCATCACTACACCTACAAGGCTAAAACTCTATGCTAATTTACTTCTTGAACCTTCTAATGAGCTCCGGGCAGAGCTGCTATTATTACCCAGTTACAATGACACTTGGAATCACGGCTTTCACCTGCACGTCCCCCAGGCACACGCTGTTGTTTTCGTTGCTGCTGGTGTTTTTTATAGTCCCTGATTTTGTCAAATTTTGGGGTGTTTTAGCAACAATACTGTGGTAATTAGTATTTGTGAACCTATAACAATAATTTTTTTGAGAATGAAGTAGTAAATTAAAAGAAAAGGAGAAAAATCAAAAAAGACTTTCACTCAGTTCTAATAATGGTGTAATTAATAATGTTGAAATTGAATGTAGAGTTTACAAAACAATTTTACTGTTAGCATTCATATAATCTAAGAAATACTGTTTAAGCAATTTACAGCTATATTTATTATGTATTCTATGATTAAAATTGATACTAAACTTACATGTATAACAGTTATTGATTACGTAACTCTGATAACTAGAAAAATCGACAGTTTAAAACATGAAGTGGGAGAAATGCTATGTTTCTTGATACATGTTTAGAAATGTAACTTAAATCTTAAGTTCACGAGGATCACAACAGACGGTCTTGGACAGAGCAGGAGGAAAATATAGAACAAAATTCAAATTCACAAAAGAAGACCAGACTTACTGGCCTGACAGAGACTGGAGAAACACCAAGACTATGGCCCCCAGATACCCTTTGAGCTCAGTACTGAAGTCACTCCTGAAGTTCACCCTTCAGCCAAAGATTAGACAGACCCATGAAACAAACAATAACATGTGTAGTTCAACCATGTATATGAGACTGAATGGGCACACTAGCCCAGGGGCAAGGACGAGAAGGCAGGAGGGGACAGGAGAGCTGGACGAATGGAAATGGGGAAACGGAGGTCAAGAAGGAAAGAGTGTTGACATGTCACAGGGCTGGTCACCAATGTCACAAAACAATCCATGTATTAATCGTTTATTAAGAAACTAATTTGCTCTGTAAATGTTCACCTAAAGCACAATTTAAAAAAAAAAAGATCAAAAAAAATCTTAAATTCAGTTTTTTAACAAAATTTAGTCTTTGATTTTCTTTAAAAACATCACTGTCTTGCCAATATGTATGTGACTTTAATGAAATTGTTTGAATTATGGTTTAAAAAAATAGTGACTCACGAAAAAGTGAGCTGGCGAAAAGCACTGGTTTTGATGAAGTCATTCACAAGTTCACAGCTTTGAAGACCAAGAAAGGAAAGTTCTGATTTAGGTGAGATGTTCACTAAGCGCTGAAATGCTTGTGCATTTGTTCCTGTCTATTTTTATGGTACTATTTCAGCATCTGTCTACAACTTCTAACATTATTTGGGCCGTTATTGATTATGCAAACTAATCCATTGATGTATCTCATGTAATGGTGAAGTTTCATGTTAAAATGAACATAATTTTGACATCATTCTTAAACATTTTTACTTCAAATTCTACAGTTTTCTTACTGAATTTTCACTTTAACCGCACGAAACTACATAAATGTAAACATATCTAGGGTGTACGTAGGATAATAATTTAAAGGTGTTGTTTTAATTTTGCTGGTTGTTTGTCACTATTATTGCCATTACATTCAGTGATATACAGGAATTATGATTTACGAGTAACAGCACAAAAACATTACTAGGGATTCTGTATGGTGTGGTATGGGAGGAGGTCCATGGGGGAGGGTGACACCCACCCTAGTGACATCACTGTTTTACAATATCTTTAAAGGGCTGCAGTTTCTCAGAGAAAGATGAGTAAGAGGCAAGACTGTAAATAAAGTGGGCCATGCCCGTCAGCGGAACAAGTTCTTAGCCCACCTGCAGAAATTGGTCTTGCTGCCCAGAATTGCACCACGCCTAGGGTTGAGGCTAAGGAAGCACCTGGGCGCCCTGGGAGATGGTCAGGAGGCCTGCAGAGCTCGGAGCCTGCTGTCCACACTGGAATCAGGGACCAGACTAATTCCAGCAAATGGCACAACTGTAACAGTCACAGCAAGGATGACTCCAAGGAGTCAGAGAGATGGTCAGCTCAAGGCCAGTGTCCCCGCCATTGCTGCTACCACTCCATCATCACAAACTACAACTCCGTCACCCTTCTGCCACCTAGACCACCAACCACCACCCCATCACTCCACCACCAACACTAACAACACCCCACCCCACCCCACCCCCACTACCACTCCAACATCAACAAACTACAACTCCATCGTCCTTCTGCCACCTAGACCACCAACCACCACCCCATCACTCCACCACCAACACTAACACCCCACCACACCCCAATACAACCACCCCAGATCACTCCAAGAATACATCACCACACCATCACTCGACTACCACCTCACCATCAACACCACCATTATCACCTCTCCATCACCATCACAAACAACAACCATCCCACCATCACTCCATCAACACCCCATTTCACCCTAGCATGTGGAGGAAACAGGGTCCTGCAACATGAGACCACTTGTCTGGACTGTTTGGTAGATTCTCACCACCCTTTAAATTCGTCCTCAGCAAACATGTAACATATTGCCCAGGATAGTAACAATAGCTCATAATTTTGAGTGCTTGCTACATGCCAGGGACCTTCCTAAGTGCTTTTCATGCACTCATTCACATTAACACTTGCACAGGGAGTGCCGTATTACCCCTATTTTAAAGACAAACTGCAGCACAGAGAGGCTAATAACTTGCCAAAAGTCTCACAGCTGGTAAGTGTCAGACCTGGGATTTAGCCCCGGCTGTCCAGCCCAGAGCCTGTGCCCTTAACCACTGTGTCACACTGTTGCCTCCCAATATAAACCTAAGGCCCTTTAGTGAACAGCATTTCTGAAGGTCAGCAGTGATTGGGGGCACCAGCGCCATAAAGTGAAGCAGGATGATCCAACAGCTCACACTTTCAGCTGCCAATATTTGCCCACCAGCTGGATACCACATGCTCAAGAACTAAGCCATACTGTAAGAATTGCTGGGGTGGTGTCTGACCTCCTCCAACCCCACAAGAGGGAAGGAGAACCAAGATTGACAGCCCAAGGCTGATTCCTGTGAGGTGGAGGTCAGACATGCCTCCTCTCTCTGCCATCTCTACCAATTCTGACACCAACCGTCACTCCCACGGCACTCTCTACTTCTCTGCTGGGTTCGATGATTCATTGCAATGGCTGCGTGGAACTCACAGACCATACGCACGATTATGGGTTTTATTGTAAGGGAAGTAACAGTTACAATTCAGACTCAGGATACAGTTCTTCCAACAGGACAACCTCTTCCCAGGTGTGCTCACAGGCACGCCTCTCCCTGGCCCTCAGTCTCTGCCCAAAGGCACTCAGCTTTCCCTCTCCATGGGCCGGGAAGCCCACCGCCACTTCTCCTGCTGCCAGGTCTCTCCCTCCTTGGTGGTGGTAGGCTCCTCCCCCTCTGCTCTGGAATTGGCTTTTTTAAGGCAAACCTGACCAATCCCCTTGGAGTACCCTATCACACAGTCCCGCCCAATCACCTGGGTGGGAGTTACAAGACCATGGCTAGAAAGGCCACACAAAAGTAATCAATCAGTAAATCAATCACACCACAGCTGTGATCCTCAATGATAATCACAGCCAAGTACCGTGCTGTGTACACACTGTGTTTCCTTAATCCTTCCAGGTAATATTATCTCCATTTTACATACGGGGAAACTGAGGCTCAGAGAGGCTCAAATTGCCCGATGGTCACGCATAGACATTTCTTAAAAGGACCCTATTCAGAGTAGCCACGTTCACCCACAAGTGCAGGCGTTACATGGGCACCATGGACTCAGACGGCTTGGGTCTGGCTCTCTGTGCCCCAGCACCCAGAATGGAGCCTGAGGAAGTCAGCCTTCCGTGACAGCTGTTGCTGAATAAGTGAATGAATGAATGGAACAATGTTGCCCATCATTAAAGCTGCATAAAGGCCAGCCAACAGTCACTGGAAATGCCGGTCAGAAAAGCAGGTAGCATGACACAAGTTAATGCGAGTCACTGTGGTAGGTTTGAACACAGAGCTGACTAACCAGCAAGTGGCGCTGACTCCGTCCACACAGTGTTCTGCTGCCTGACCTCCTTCAGCAAGGGTGTGACAGCTGTTCCTGGTGCAATGCTGACTTGTAAAAGTGGCTGCTGCCCTTTGCAATTAGACTCTCCAAGGCCTCTATTCTGTGCCCGTACACAGATACAGTGATCTGATTGCTGATGGGGCCACAGGACAGCGCAATTCGTGAAACTGTTCCCACTAAAATCAGCTGCATAACCAAGTGGACGGCCTGGCTGGGACCTCAGAGTTTTCAATTACAGGATCGCGGTCTGTCTCCACCTAAAAAATTCCGATTTCCCTCCCTTCTTCCTACACCAGTCACCACACACACACACACACACACACACACACACACACACACACACACACACACACACAGAGACAGACAGACACACACACACACCACACACACACCCATGCACGCCATACACACATACACCACACACACACCACACACACCATACACACACCACACACCATGTGTACACATGCACACCACACACATCATACATACACACACTCCACACGCACCACATACCATACACACACTACACATTCACCATGTACACATACACGTGTACACCACACACACCTAGACACACACCACACACATTATACATACACACCCCACACACACACCATGCACACCATGAACACACACCACTCACACATCATACACACACACACCATGCACACACATACACCACACACATCATATGCACACACCATGCACACACATCATACACCCACACACCATGCACACACACACACACCATGTACACACATACACCACAGACGTCATACACCATGCACACACACTGCACACATCACATACACACACCATGCAGACACACACCACACACACCCTGCACACCACACACACATCACATACACACACACCGCACACACCCTGCACACACAATTTCCTGTGAAAACAGCCGTTATATTCATAGAGACTACAGCCAAGAATCCCTTCAGCTATGTTTCAACCCTGACAGAGGGTCTGCTCCCACCAGAACACCTAACCCAGCACCCTCTCTCCCTGCAAGGCTTTGGATTGTTTTTTTTAAACAACAGCAAAGAAGCTGCCTGGCCTCACCCAGCACCTGGGACACTCACTCTTCCTGGATTCACGATACAAGAATTTTTCATCTCCTGGCAGGGTCCCAGCTACTGAGCCTCATCACAGGGCCCCAATGACACTGCTAACAGTAAGGAATAAAACTGGAACCAATTTTAGAACAGGGGTTAAGAGGGAGAAAGAAAAATCCCTGCTGTGATCTTTTAAAACTTAAGTTGGGAAACAGTTCCCTCTAGTGGTCGAATTGGGAACTGCAGCTACTACCTTCTGCAATTAAAACAAGTCACCAGTAAGTTCTCCAGTGTCTGAAGGTTAATAAACTTTCTTAGATCGTACTGGCAATCAGATAAAGCCTATGGATGCCTTCTAAAATTCATAAGGTGAAATACACAGAATTACAAAGAAAACCAATTATATTTCAATTCATTTATCAAATTAAAGAAATAAACTGTGATATACTAATATATGTGCTTCTTTAGCACAGTAAATAAGAAGACCCTATAATGGTAAGTCTAATTATGATAAATTCAAAGTAGCAATGAGCATAAATGATATTTTGAGAAATCAGTGGCAACTGTAATGTGATATGGATATAGCCGGGATTCTATAAGTGACAAAGTCACAATTCTGGTAATACTACAAAGGTAGATTTGCTGCCATGTGTAATTAAAGGAAATTCTGAATTTCAATTAGAGGTCAGTAAACAAAAAGATCTGGAGCCGTGGTAGCACCATGGTTAAGAGCTCGGCTGCTAACAAAAGGTCAGCAGTTCGAATCCACCAGCCGCTCCTTGGAAACCCTATAGGCAGTTCTACTCTGTCTTCCAGGGTCACTGTGAGTCGGAATCGACTCAACAGCAACGGCATTTAAAAAAAAAAGACCTAAGTTCTACCTATTCTAGTTCATGGATCCCCTGAATTCTTCCACAGACCCCTTGGGACTGGTGAAGCCTAGCTATTCTAATCCAGCTTAGTTTATTCCTTGTGCAGTTTCTCTGCATGAGGCAAGGGGTTTACCAACTTGGTGGTAATTCAGGAAAAGAACGCCACAGTTATCTCCAGGGGGTGTGGGGCTTGGGGAACCTGAACCAAATGGCCGACTGAGCACATCTACTGCAACTAAGACCTTACTGGCTCGACTGAGCACCAGCCTGGCCCTGTCCGGGCTCAGCATTCCAATGTGGGAGTGACTTCAGCAAGATAAAGTATTGATAAGCTGGCACTCATAAAAGGGCAATAAAAACAAAACAAACCCATTGCCATTGAGTGGATCCCAACTCATAGCGACCCTACAGGACAGAGTAGAACTGCCCCACAGGGTTTCCAAGGAGCAGCTGCTAGATTTGAACTGCTGCTCATTTGGTTAGCAGCCACGCTCTTAACCACTGCCACAGGGCTCCAAGTAGAGGGTCAAGAAACCCACAAAAATCTCCCCAAATGAGGAAGAAGTTTCCTTACCGTAGTAATAATTAAAGGTCCTGGGTGGAGTAAACGGTTTGTGCTCAACTAGTAACCTAAAGATCGGTGGTTCAAACCCATCCAACAGCTCTGTGGAAGAAAAGGCCTGGCAATCTGCTGCCATAAACACTGTTGCTGTCATGCATCATCAACTCAATTCCAACTCATAGCGACCCTATTGGACAGAGAAGAACTGCTCCATAGGGTTTACAAACCAAAACAAAACTCACCGCTGTTAAGTCGATTCTGACTCATAGTAACCCTGGAGGACAGGGCAGAACTGCCCAGTAGGGTTTCCAAGGCTGTAAATCATTACAGAAGCAGACTGCCATATCTTTCTCCCGCCGAGGGGCTGGTGGGTTCCAACCTCCAACCTTTTGGTTAGCAGCTGAGCGATTTAACCACCATGCCGTAGGGTTTAAAGGCTGTAAATCTTTACGGAAGCAGATTGCCACATCTTTCTCCCATGGAGCAACTGGTGGGTTCAAACCACCGACCTTTCGGTTGGCATCCAGGTGCTTAACGACTGCACCACCAAGGCTCCTTCTCATAAAGATTGCAGCCAAGAAAACCCTATGGAGCAGTTCCACTCTGCAACACGTGGGGTCTCCATGAGAGAGAATCAACTTGACTGCAACAGGTAGTAATAACGAAAACAGCCAACAGTGTTTGAGTACTTCAGAGGGACAGTCCCAAGTCATGTGCTCTTTCAGACAGTCTATCATTCTGAGCGAGGTTCACTAACGAGGAAACGGAGGCTTCAGGAGAGGTGTCTTCCCCAGAATCACACCGCTGGTTGGTGGTGAGGCCAGGATCTGAGCCCAGGTCAGTCCGGTTCTAACAACCAAGTCTCTAACCACTACACAGCACTACCTCAATGGGGAGGAGCCTCAGCCCAGGAGAACCCCAGTAATGCCCACTGCTTGTGGTGACAAAGTCACATGAAAGTCAGTCCACAACGCCTGGGTACAAGCAAATCTGTCCTACCAGTGCTCCTGGGATCACGACTAAAGGGTCAGGTAAGGGCCCCAACTATGGGCAATGTCCACACAGAACAGCAAAGACCTCTGGCTGGAGTGCCTGGCCCACTTTCCACAAGCCTCTAATCTACCAAGCAATTCTGCAGCAAACCCAACTCAGCCCCTTCTCCCTGCTGGACTACTAACCCTCGTGTGACCACAGCCCCCAGGGCTTTCTACTACCAACAAGCAGGGTTCCTCCCTGCCTGCCTGCCATCTCTCACCTCTGGAAGGCCCACACGTTGCCCTTGGTCCGAAACACTCCACTGACCAACCACTGCCGCCTCCCCCACTCAGTGCACACACACGCACACACACGTACACACACACGCACATGCACACACACACCCACACACGGACATACACACGCGCGCGCACACACACCCACACACGCATGTACACACACGCGCGCGCACATGCACACGCACACACCCACACGTGCACACGCACACACATACACAAACACGCACACAACACACACACGTGCACACACCCACAAGTGCACACATGCACCACGTGCACACATGTACATACCCATGTACACACACACACACACTCGCATGCACCCACGTGCGCACACTCACGTGCACACATGCATACACTCATGCATGCACACACCCATGTACACACACACAAGCACACATGTACACACACACGCACCCACATGCACACGTGCACACATGCACACACCCATGCACACTCACGTGCACACAAGGAAGTAGGGGGCAAGCTCCCTTGCCCACGTCTACCCTCAGTAGGAAGGAACACCAGTGGCATCCCACTGGCTTCACCCTTTAGCCCACCCTGGATTCCCGGCCGCCAACCTCTCCTCAGCCATGACTACCACCTGTGGGTTCTCCCTGCAGCTGCAAACCCTGTGAAATGCCCTGTGTTTCCCCCACAGGCTCACAGTAGCCTCCTCAGTGCCACCTCCCTCTAAAGCAGGTGCACCTGGCTCACCTGGCTCTCCGACACACAGGCCTCTCCCCAAGGCCTCCCAGGACACCCCACCAAGGACAGACTGAGGGTGGCCCATGGGCCTGGATGTGCCAAGTCCCCTCATTTTTGGGATCCAGGCTCCTGGGCTATTTCCTAGGAGTTTGACAGAGAGAGTCCTTTAGGGCATTTGAGTTCTGAGACACATCCCATTTGTTGGCCTGAGCAGCAAGGCTTGGGCTGGACCCTCCATAATCAGCCTTTGTCTCTTTGCTTCCCCTCATACACTTCACCAGCCTTCACCAGAGTCAGTTCTTGGAAGAAAGTGTGAGGGTGAGAGTCTGTCAGAGCTTGGGATGGGGCATGCCACTCAGGTTGTCAAGACCTGTTCTGAATGCCCAGAAGTGAAACCCAGAACTCTCTGAGAAAGAGCTCTCTGGATGCTGTCCCCTCACAAGACAAGAGCAGACATCTTGCAGCAGCCCTTTGTGTTCCCGAAAGCCTGCTCCAGAGCTCAGGGAAAGGAGCCGCTGAAGGTCCTTTGCTCTGAGGGGCCTGGAGGCCTGAGGGTCTCACCCTTGGATTTCACTCGGCTCCGCCTCAGATCAGAACGAGCCCCAACAAGTCTCAAAGGCTCTTCTCCTGGGGCCAGGTCGAGCTGTCCTGGAGCTTCACCTCCGCATCCAGTGGGTTCATTTCCACCACAAACGAAACAGCCATCCCAACAACTGGCATGACCTTTGGCCTAGACCGCACCTGACCCGACCAGGCTGGGACCACTTGGGGAGTATTCCTGAGAGCCAGGCCCTCCCTTCCATCAGTAGGTTGTTTTAAGAAATTTGGAGTCCCATGCAAAAAAACCTGTTGCCATTGAGTTGATTCCGACTCCTAGTGACCCTATAGGACAGAGTAGAACTGCCCCATAGAGTTTCCAAGGAGTGCCTGGTGGATTCGAACTGCTGACCTTTTGGTTAGCAGCCGCAGCATTTAACCATTACGCCACCAGGGTTTCCAGAGTCCTACACAGGGGCCTTCAAAACCACCTACCAGGCACAGGGCACTTTCTCCTGAGAATGTGACACATGATTCTCCTGAGCACTGTCAAAGTAGGTGGTGTCATGGATTGAACTGTGTCCCCCAAAAATATGTGTATCAATCTGGCTAGGACATGATTCCCAGTATTGTATGATTGTCCACCATTTTGTCATCTAATGTAATACTCCTGTGTGTTGCAAATTCTATCACTATGATACTAATGAGACGATTAGCAGCAGTTATGTTGATGAGATCTACAAGATTAGTATCTTAAGCCAATCTCTTTTGAGATATAAAAGAGAGAAGCAAGCAGAGAGACAGGGGGACCTCATACCACCAAGAAAGCCGCATCGGGAGCAGAGCACGTCCTTTGGACCTGAGGTTCCTGTGCGGAGAAGTTCCTAGACCCAGTGAAGACTGATGACAGGGACCTTCTCCCGGAGCCGACAAAGAGAAAGGGCCTTCCCCTGGAGCTGACGTCCTGAATATGGACTTCTAGCCTACTAGACTGTGAGCGAATAAACTTCTCTTTGTTAAAGCCTTCCACTTGTGGTATTTCTGTTAGAGCAGCACTAGGTGACTGAGATAGTCGAGTGGGAGCCTTCAGACCACTCTTTCCAACTCAGTATTTGAGAGGCACGTTACCCCTGCTCACCAATTCTGCAATGGGGGTTGCAGCCAATCCAACAAAATGACTATATGACTGTCATCAGCCCATGGGGGCAGATGTGCACCCCATAAACACTGTCATCCCAGAGACATTCCCAAATGCAGCGGATGGCTGTGAAGTCCACCAACCCAGGTACACAGGAAAGAGCCATTTCTTTCTTTTCTTGAATTTGTTTCTGACTCTGAAGCCCGTCCTGCAGCGTGATGAGAAATTCACTCAGTTAATTACTGCTCCGCACACAAACGCCGAAGGTGGTGTGGTCCTGTACCATCCGTCCATGTTGTCCAGCCTCATGGTGCCCTCAGACACTGCAGCTCCACAGCTTTCCTGCCTCAGCTGAAGCACAGGACCCTCTGGGAATGCTAAGACACTCCTCCCAGACCAAAAAGCCATCCCCTCTGAGTTTCCGCCACTTCCTTCAACTCCTGACCCCAAAGACTCGAGCTCCTGCTCCTCACCTCCCCAGCAAATAACCCCTGCGGTGGAACATGCCACACACTGTTTAGCTACCTGGGTTTAGCTACCCAGTTGGAGCTTCAGACAGGGAGAAAGAATTTCACCACAATAAAATAAAAATAATTATTAAAAAAAAAAAAAAAAGACCAGGAGAAAGACACCCACAAATTCACGTCTTAATACAGTATTCACCTTCAAACCTATCTATTGTTATTCCTAGATCATTTTCTCTCTGTCCTCCTGGAATACAAATTCCTTGAGGGCACAGCTGTATTCCCAGCACCCAGAATAGTAAGTACTGTCTCAACATAAAATTTTTAATGATTGGGGTGAAAAAAATGGATGGATGGATGGACGGATGGACAGACGGATGGATGGACAGGCGGATGGATGGATGGGAAGAATGGGAACAAATGCCCCAAGAAACAAATACTCCAAGAAGCAGGAGACACTTTAGGAACTCTCTAACTTTTAATCTCAGTAAATCCCAGCTCCCTCACACACCAGCCTGAGGTACCCAGCCTCCCTGTGCCCTGTACCATCTCCAGTAAAACAGGGATTGAAATCACGACCAAGCTCACAAGCAGCTCCTTGGCTAAATCAAGTTAATGGATGTCAAATGCTCAGAAGAAGACCTGGAACAAGGCGAGTGCTCAGTAAATGACAGCTAACTTCAGCAGCAGCAACACTCAAGAGGAAGCTGTGTGTCCACAGTAGTTCAGATCACAGGCGATCAGGTGAAGGAAACGGAGCCCCACGCTCAGCTATTCAACAGCCACGTGACCTCGGAGAAGCAGCTGCTCAACTGCTCTCCCACCAAGTTGACCTCTCTGTTCAGAATGAGTAAGAACAAAAATAACAGCAGTTTCATGGGGTTCTCAGGAAACTTCAATGAATGATCATTTAAAGACTCAGCACGGTGCCCAGAACTAGTAAGTGTGTAGTCGACGTTGAGCAAGAGATTATTAGGTAAAACAGAGCAGCTGTTGTGATATTAATGAAATAGAACAGCCGTTGACTACAGGGGAAATGGGAGATGGGTAAAGACTGTATCAGAAGTAAAACAGACGCACAACGTGATAAACTGTGTTTGCATATGTTAAAAAAACTCTGAAATGGCACATTATATATGTATCTATATGTACACACCAAAAACCAAACCCACTGCCATCGGGCCAATTCTCACTCATAGTGACCCTACAGGACAGAGGAGAACTGCACGATAGGGTTTCCACCCACACCCACACCCACACCCACACCTATTTACAAAAAAGAAAAATTTTAAGTAAAATATGACTGCCACATTTTAAAATGTTCTGGAGACAGTGTTTGGCAGACTGAAAACTGCAGAAAAAGGAACTCCGAAGGAGAAGACCAGGTCAAGAAACTCTCCCAGATTTAAGGACTGAAGATCAAAATAATGGATAAAAAAATAATGGCTAACATTACTGAACTCTTGTTATGTACTAGGTACAAAGAAAATATATCGGGCAATCTACCATCCATAATGATAGGAATTCCTGAAGGCAATCAAAGAGCCCATGGAAAGAATAAGTTCTCTGAGCTTAAGAAAGGTTTGAGTGTTTATTTCTAAAGGCTCATCATGCATTATCAGATAATTTTACTAAACACAGATTTTTGCCTGGCGAAAAATCTGAATTTTAATAGTTAAAAATGTTCAAGATTATATGTAAAAGCCCCAAGACACCCTGCTAACTCAGAACTGAAGCCACTCCCTAAGTCCACCTTTCAGCCAAAGACTAGACCTATAAAACAAACGTAACACACGTGAGGAACGTGCTTCTTAGTTCAACCAAGTATCTGAGACCAAACGGGCAACACTTGCCCAAAAGCAAAGCCTGAGAAGACAGAAAGGGACAGGAAACTGGACAAATGGACATAGGCAACTCAGGGGGGAAAGGGAAAGGGGGGGGGGGAGTGCTGACACAATGCAGGGATTGCAACTAATGTCACAAAACAATTCGTGTACGAATTTTTGAATGAGAAACTAATTTGCACTGTGAACTTTCACCTAAAACACAATTTAAAAAAAAAAAAAAAAAAGATTATCTAGAAGAAAAAAGAAATATCTGTTTAGCAGCAGACATTTCTTCCATACCACTGTGGTCTAAGTTTTAAAATAGTCTTCCTTTGTGCAGAGTTTCCTCAGAGCTCCCTATTTCAAATTCACTATTTCCCATCTGAAAAACACGGACGTGGAAAGGGAATATGAAAATCTCGTTTGAGAAAACAGAATATAAAATAAGAAAGTGACTCTTCCTTTAGGAGGCAATGCTCTTTCATTAATAGGAAATGAAGCCAGCACTTGAACCCACATGACCTTTGTGGGGTCCCCACTATTCCATAAATCCCCACCCTTCTGTTAATGAAAGCAGCTCGAGGATACAGTCTATTCAGTTCATTCAGAATAACTCAGGGAGCTAAACAAGGGAACTATTTACTAATCAGCCAAACCAAGTTATAACCAATCCACTTCCTACTGCTGTTGTAATGGAGCCCTCCTGGCGCAGTGGCGAAGAGTTTGGCTGCTGTAATGAATTACCACAAACTCAGTGGCTTAAAATAACACAAATGCATTATCTTACAGTTCTGGAGGTCAGAAATCTGGAATGATTCTCCCTGGGCTAAAATCAAGGTGTCAGTGGAACTGTTTCTCTTCTGGAGCCTCTAAGGAGAATGTTCCCTTACCTTTTTCGGTTTCGAGAGCTGCTAGCTTTCCTTGGCTCACGGCCCCATCCTTCCATCTTCAAAACCAGCAGCGTCATGTCCTCCTCAGATTGCGAGGCCTCCGCCTCTCCCTCTTCCACTTTTAAGGACCCTTTGTGACTACATGCAGGATAACGAGCTGCCGTGGAGTCGTCTCCAACTCATGATGACCCCAGGTGTCTCAGAGTACAACTGTGTTCCATAGGTTTTTCAAAGGCTGCTTTTTTTTGGAAATAGATCGTCAGGCCTTTCTTCCCAGACGCTTCTGGGTGGACTTGAACCTCCAACCTTTCAGTCTGCAGCCAAGCACGAAAACTATTTCGCCACCCAGGGACTCCCAATTCAGGATAATTTCCGTTTTTCTTTTTTTAGAGGCTTTGCTGCCTTTTCACGAAAGGTTTCCGACAGGTTTACTTTCTCTCCACATCTGCTCCTTGGCCTTCTTTGCTGCGATGCAGGCGTTAGCGCGGCCCAGGGGGGCACTAGCGAACGCCTTAAGTCCTTCTCCTTCCGCGTAGTGAGCTGTGCTTTCTCCCTGTAGACGTTCTGTGTGGGCATCACTGGTCCCATCAGCGGAGTGGCCAGTTTGGGTTTCCAACAGCGCTGCTCCCTTCTTGGGGGCACAGGGCTTAGGCGGGTGGAAGGACATGAGCCTGGAGCGGTGCCTCTAGCGCTGCACGTGGGCCTGCAGGAACCGGAAGATTGCTCCGCCTGCGCGGATCCGGAGATCCCCATGGTCCAGTCCACGTTCTCGTGGACGCAGGCCACGTTCAGCTCTTCAGAACTCAAGCCCCTGCCTGCTGTCCTTTGCTGAGACGCCGCCGCCTTGTTGGGGGCACGTTCTATGTATAGGTTTGGGTCTGGGCTGCAGGGGGCCGAGCCTGGCGTCCTCCTGGAAGCCCCCTCCTGGAAGTGGGGCCCACCGATCACCTAGTAAGGAGAACGAAGAGCGGAAAAGCTCATCTCCCTATTTTAGGGCCACCTAATTAGCAACTTTAAGGAGCCCTAGTGACGCAGTGGTTAGCGCCATCAGCTGCTAACCGGAAGGCTGGCCGTTGGAATCCACCAGCCACTCGGCGGGAGAAAGGCGTGGCAGTCTGCTTCGTAGAGATTTACAGCCTTGGACACCCGATGGGGTCGCCATGAGTCGGAATCGACTCCAGGCAGTGCGTTTGTTTTTTTTAAACTGGTAACCTTGATTTTATCTGCACCTTTCCTTTCCCTTTGCCACGTAACCTATCCACAGGTCCCAGGGATTAGAACGCACACATCTTTTGGCTGTTGTTCTGCCTACCACACTGTCGAAAGAAAATTCATGTGCGTCTGCTTTGTTCCCTCTTTAAATGCAGCTATTTTCTATGATTCAATATTAAAGGTTTTCTTGCCGAAATTATTTAAATACAAGTCTAAATTATCAATCTGTGTCAAAGATTATGATATATCTTCCGGGTAATTATGAAAAATCACAAAGCGTAGTCGGATTAGAGATTAGTGGTGACTCACCTCCATCATTAGTGTTAATATCAGGTGTAGCTGAACTTAAAATTAACTCTCAGAGGTTTCCAGCTAAGAACGCAGTCTTTGGCCTCCATGGGAGCTATGATGGCACAATGGTTAAGAGCTCGGCTGCTAACCAAACGGTCGGGAGTTCGAATCCTTGGAAACCCTATGGGGCAGTTCTACTCTGACCTGTAAGGTCGCTATGAGTCGGAATCGACTCGACAGCAACGTGTGTGTGTGCGTTTCCTCCATGAAAGAATGCCGGTCAGGTTTGGGTTTCAGATCCAACTGGCACACCCACCTACTTCTGGGAGTTGATAAACCTAAACACAATGGGAGCCCTGGGCGCCAGTAGCAGAAAGTCTGAGGAGGGAAACTGGCTTATTGAGGGGCAGGGTAGAAAGGACACTTTTTACCACACACCTTTTTATAGCTTTGGAATTCTGCACCATATGCATGTATTATCTATTCAAAGAGTAAACTAATTTTAAGAAGACTATATGAAGCAGCCTAGTCTACTGCGGTATGCGGGTGGAGATGAAGCCGAGGCCTGCACCTCGATCACCCGTGTATTTGTTTCTCATCTAACCTCCCCCATATCCCTTGCTTAACCACTTCGTTAGCTTGTTTTGCAGAAAAATTCCAGGGCTTTCAAGAAACCAAGGCCAGAGTGGTAAATAACAACCAGCCTGAACCAGATCTGGGCTGCGGAAGATACGCAGTCCGGAAGTGCAATGTATGACCGGTGCGCACACACTCTCTCCGCCCCGAATTACGTATGCAGTTGATTTCCCAGAAAACATTGATGAGTACGTGTAACTTCCTAGATTAGAATCCCAATAAAGGCTGTAGCCTAGCTCCTGCTCGGGGCGCCAGATCAAGGCAGCTCCCCTGCTCCCTGCATTGCTGCTCTGCAATCAACTACCTTCTCTCCTCAAAACTCGGTGTCCTGTCTCCTAGCTTTCCAGCGCACCGGGCAGGGACGCACTTGGTCCGGCAACAGAGGCTGAAGGGCGCCATTTTTCTTCCCCTCCTTTCTTCCAGGTTCCAGTGAAGGAAGGGGCATTGGCCTGCGGGGGTCCACATCAGGAATGAGAGCTGCCGACCAGCAGCGGAGAAGCCGACAGAGCTGTGGGGTCTGAGGAAGGCAGATGTGATAGAGAGACGAGACCAAACCTCCTGAATGTTCAAAGGCCACCCCGAGAGGGGGAGAGACAGGGTCCAGCTATTCCTGGGTTATAGAAGACTATGTTGCAATACTTCTTATAAGGTGAGTAATATAAAACTGAATGCAAAGATCAACAATTAGAACCAAGAGAAAATGTATAATGTAAAAATAACACAATTTTAAAAGACTAAAGATTTGGCTGCGGATAGGAGGGAAGAAAATAGTCTATTAATGCTCTCAAAACTTGTTCCAAATCACTAAAAAAACATAATCCAAGTAACGAAGGACTGGAAACAACATAGAAAGCATAAAGTGTTTATATCCAACAGACAAAATGGCGAAATATCATATAAATTATAATTTTAACAAAATTACGAATTGATTAAACTTCCCGATTCCAAATTTATATCCAACAGACAAAATGGCGAAATATCATATAAATTATAGTTTTAACAAAATTACGAATTGATTAAACTTCCCGATTCCAAACCAGAAAAAAAAAAAAAAAACCCGTTGCCGTCCAGTCGATTCCGACTCATAGCGGCCCTATAAAACAGAGTAGAACTGTCTCATAGGGTTTCCAAGGAGCGGCTGGTGGATTCGGACTGCCGACCTTTTGGTTAGCAGCCAAGCTCTTAACCCACTACGCCACCAGGGCTCCATACTTCTCTATTAGGCTGCCATATAAAATTTAAAAAATTTGAATGGATCAGATAACTAAATCTAAATATCTAACACGAAGGAACACATAATAAAAGAGAATCTGCTAAAGCAAACAAAAAGCAAGGGTGGTGACATTAGTAACAAATTGTAATTCAAGGTGCAAAAAGAATAGAGGAAAAGGTCACTTCTTGTTCACGACAGACATAACTGACATGAATTTGGGTCAAACGACTTCAACTTATGCAAAGCCTGAAACAGTTAAAAATACACAAGAAATCATGGTGATAGGACACTTTACCTTCTCTCCCTTTATCACTTGGCTCATTAGTTGCAAGGCACTTACGCGACTTTTAAGAAAAGGAAGGCTATCAGGGGCCACAGAACTCGAGGAAACCAGGGTCCCTGGCTCGCAGGCGTGCGGATGAGCAGCAAAAGGCGACCACGTGCTCTTCCCCCGCGCCCCCCACCCGTCCCCGGCGGGCGGCCGGCGGAGACGCTGGTTGGTCGTGGCGGGCTCTCTGGTGCGCAGGCGCTGGTTGAGTTCTTAAATCCCCAGGGCTGCTGACATCTGCTCACAGGCAATGTCCGAGCAGCGCAAGGGAGCACAGCTTCTCAGACCCCTTCCATTTAGGCTTCCTTCAGCAGAACCCAAATGCCAGGGGCGTTCCCTTAGGTCCCCACTGGTCTCTCATCCCATTCACCTGGGTTCCCAAGTCCCTCAGTGTCAGCTCTACTCTTTCCCAGATGCCAAAAAGCAAACGTTACCATTGATTCCGACTCACAGCGACCCTATAGGACAGAGTAGAACTGCCGCATGGGCTTTCCAGGGAGTGGCTGGTGGAGTCGATCTACCAACCTTAAGATGCCAAACAAGTGAAAACACAAAAGTCAAGACTGAACTATGCCCAGTTGTTACATACCGGGTGGCTATGAGTATGTTTAGAGTATACATGAAGAGGGACATCAGGCTATTGGTTCATTTCCTGGAGTGCACCTGGTCAACAAATCTGACATACATACAAAATCAACATTTTCTAGTAAAACCTGAGTATTCTGTGCTACATAATAAAGCAGTTAATCTGACCTCAAAACATGGGAGATCTAGGAAGCAAATAAAAATATGTAAATGTTTTTAAAAATGAACACATTTCATTGTCCCCCCCCTTCCTTCATCGACTGAGATGATAATCCTGCTGATCATTTTCAAAAATTAACCCAAAAAATGGCACTTGAGATTATTCATCTGAAAGGATTGGGGCAAATCTAAAGGGATGGAAAAACAGAACCTATTCATATAGTTCAATCACAAGTCTAGCAGCTATAAGGAAACATTTAAACAACTTGTCTTCCTTTAATAGTTGCAATGCAGTCAAAGCGGGCACTTTATTTCCCACCACACGGTTTGTCAAGGAAATTATGGAAATTCACAAAGCTAAAGGAGAAACACTTAAAATAAGAATTCATACTCCAAGGAAGTAAGAATCTTTCAATTTTTATTTCTAGGATACATTCATCTGGAACCTCTTTGTTTCTTTACAATTTCCCCCCTAAGAGAAATGAATACAGTAAAAATATAATCCAACTACCAACAATGTCTGTAACCAGAAAAGAATCTAAAATCTCTGGTGTGATAATACAGGATTTTTTAAAAAATATAAACTTCATACCAGAAATAAAGCCTGAATATTCTCTTTTCTTCAAAAATATAATTTTTCCTTCTTTACTCTTCCATGTAAATCTTATAATCAACCATTTAGTTCTAAAGTCTATTTTTAAACCAGTAATTGTAACATTGCTTTTTCTTCCTACTTTGTATCCTATTCCGTACTGTGAATCAACCAATAATTGCAAAATCTTAAAAATGAGATGCCACTAGATTAGCAAGATTTGATATACGGACCATAAAAAAAAAAAAAAATCCCCATTAGCAAACAAATATCTACTTAACAGATTGTATTCTATTACACTTGTGAAATCAGAAATGTGTAGAAAGCACTTTGCAAACTGTAAAGCTCTAATGGAGTTTTTAAAAATTTGTTTTGGCTGGAAAGGCTGACTGGGATGAGGCGTCAGGGACACGTGACTATGAAACCGCGTCCTTTTTTTTCTGTAACTACTTAAGATTTGTGGGAGAAAATAATAATCGCAAAGAAGTTAGTAAGAGTATGGATGCAGGAATATTTCATCAAGACTTTGCAGCAATGTACTATTTTTAACTGAGAATAAAAAAATAAGGGACAAAGGACTAGCTCTCTTTAGACCAATACTTTACACCAGATTGAGAGGTCAGGCCATGCCTCCAGCTAGGAATAATAAGAGAAGGTGGACAGTTTCTTCCCCACTTCCAACCAGGTCCTCTGCAGAGTTCTGTTATTTGAAGTACCATCGATTTTAAACTAGTATTCCAAAGGCCAACATACACGGTCTGGGGATGGTTTCTTTAGGAAGATAAAAAGCCTAACTATAAACACGTACACAACATACCCGAACCACAGGGTGACACCTTCCTCCTACCTCCAAATACACAGCACTGTCCATAACAACTTAAGGGTATTTGTGATACACGGAAAGCTAAGAATAAAGAAGTTCAGTAACAGATCATCTCAGTGAGGGCTTTCTTCTCCTTTACAAAAACCAAAAAGAACCCCATTGCTGTCAAGTCATTTCCAACTCATAGTGACCCTGTAAGACAGAGTAGAACTTCCCCATAGGGTTTCCAAGGCTGTAATCTTTAAGAAGCAGACTGCTATCCATCTTTCTCCTGCGGAGCAGCTGGTGGGTTCGAACCGCCAACCTTACAGTTAGCAGCCAAGCAATTAAACACTGCGCCACCAGGGCTCCTTAACAAGAATGTAAAATAAACATAAGCTTTTTCCCACAAGCCATAATAATTACTGAAGCCAGATATGCCTATGGAGACAGACCCAGCAGTGAAGGGCTACAGAAACTTGGTCATGTGTACCTAGACAAGCATGACCAAAAGAAAGTATCCTCAACTACCTAAAGGGTGAGTGAACAGAGATGAGAGAACATGGGTCTGGGCTGCTGCATAAAAAACTTTGCTAACAGAGGTGAGGAGTCAGCATGCTCAAAGAGGCTGTCACGGGCAGCTGTGGGACCTCCTTCCCTACAGCTTCTGAGCCAGCTCCCTGTGACTCTCCAGGAGCAGGCCAGGCTTGGCCCGGGGAACTGGCTGAATGGCCCTGAACGTCTCTCTTGGCCCTCTGATGCACTTAAACCCTTGTCTTTAGTGCCCTCTTTCCCCAAGAGAATATTCAGGCCAGTTTTGTTTTGTTTTGTTTCTGCATTAGTAAGAACTAGCAATTTGGAATATCCCAAACTCTCACTGAGTGTCCTATGTTAGTATATGATACTGTGGCTAATGAGAATGTGGAACTTAAATGCCATTTATACAATAAACAAGCCCATGTCACACTTTGATGACTCCATACTATTAAAATTTAGCAATAGGTAAACAACTACTTTTGCCAAGATTTAACTGTTGGACTTTAAATCAATTTCGATATTCCAAATCATCAAAGTTCATTTATATTGAAGTAACATGCCTTCAAGTTCTCTACATACAACAAAATAAGGTGTTTTAAAATAGACATGTATTTTTAAACCAATCCACTCCCTTTTACAATTGTACCTTCAGTCCCACAGTTAAAAGATAAATCCAGACTGTCAAAGAAAACAACAGTGGACCAAGTAACAGGAACATTTAAACTGAACAATAATGAAAGAAGAGGCCAGCATTAAAACTCAAAAAATAAACAGATTCATTGACAACCTGCTCACATGCCTAATGTGTTCACAAACGAAGCTCACACAGAACAGACCCTACTGTGATACGAGACAACTCACTCCTTTCTTGTTTTCTCATTCCATGCTGCGAGTCTTTCCTATTTTACTGAGGTTTATACAGTGGTGCCCTAACAGCAGCGATTACTGTTAAATGCACACCCTATTCCAGAATCGGCATACGTTCCCAAACAATTGTCTAGTGTGCTCCCTGAATTACAAACAGTCCATTCTTTCAATAGCAGAGAAATTAAAGGTCTCAGATCGATTCATACACATTGCGCATTAAATGTTAGTAAGTTAAGACAAGCAGGTGGCAGAAAGGAAGAGTACACCTAAATTTTTGTCAAACAATTCCATTACATCAGACAGCATTGTCAATGACACGTATTTATTTTAACCAGGTTATGAGAAAAAATGAGTATTACCAAAATTTGTTATCCATTTCTTAGAGATGTTAACAATAAAACTTAAATATACACATTTGTGTATTTATCTGAAGAATCTTTGGTAGCAATGGTGTGTTTCTTCCACATTACAGGACTTTTTAAAAGAAATGTCAACATGAATTCAGTAACCAGCCTGTGAAGATAGATTATGGTTCTATTCTTTTGGTTTTCCTGGAGCCTGACTTGACCTTGCACTACGCATGCACATGAGCACAGTATCCGTTTAACTTATGTACACAGAGAATGGAGGCTAATGCTGGAAAGACAGTGGACAGGAATGAGAACGAGGACAAAACGTAACAATGACAACTGTTGTTAAGTAGTTTATTTTTAATTACAGGATTTACAATGCCTTGATTACTCAAAATAGAAGGGAAATCAAACCAATCAACCAACCAAAAGAGACAGAAAACTTAAGTCTTCCTGAATATCAGTACTTAATCCACCATTATAAGCATCTGATGTCCCAACCACGTCATATCACAGTTTCAAATGTTTCACTTGCGGGTTTAATTTCTTTTTCAGCTTTTTTTATGAATGGTAATGTAATTTATTTCAAATCCTGTTATACCTAGTTTCATACTGCAACAGCAGCAAATCTCACATGTGCAATCAAATGTGGAACTGGGGCACAGCTTTTAGCTTTTCACCGCAGACAGGAATTATACACTGCATTCAGAAGAGTACGTTAGATTAACCAGAGCGTAGAGTTTAGTATACTTATTGCAGGTTTGGTATTTCTTTCCCTTTGAACTGAACCAGCTGAACTTCTGGGCAGATATATTACTGCTGTGGGTAGTAAGACTGCTGTGGGGGCTGAGGGAAGGGGTATGAAGGCTGCTGGCCTCCCAGGTACGGAGCCTGTCCGGGGCTCTGGTGATACACAGGCGGGTATGGCATACTATACTGGCCGTAGGCGTAAGGACTGTAGCCCATGGGCATGGGCATTTGGCAATACCTGATGGGGAGAAGAGAACAAGAAAACTGTATTACACATCAAATGCCAGAAAAGGCAGCAAACTTGTTCTAAAACCAGTATTTTTAAAGAAAGCCATTTTTCTCTATTTCGCAGTCTATTAGAGAACAGTGGAGAGAGAAAAAAGACCTGTTTCAACTGTTAAAGAAAAGCAATCCTATGCTGTTATTAATTGAAATAAAAGTATATCAAGCACTTTATACGATCAAGAAAATATTGTTGAAAGAAATAAGACTAAATATTTATTAACTGCAAATATATATTTACCTATCTATATATTTGCAGGAAATAAAAACGGAAACCTTTCATCTTAAAGTGGTAAAACAAATCATCTACATCTATTCCCTGGCCCACAAGATTCCATATTCACTGCAATGGACACACGTTTACTGTTCGTAAGATTCTAATATCTGAAAGACAGAGTGTTTGAGTACATCTTAGAAGGCAGTGAAATGTCTGGTTTTTTAAGAATAAAAAAATCACGACATAGAAAGCTGATTTTGAAAAAGCGTATTGCTACATTTAGCTGTATTTCTGGTAAACAGTTTATCAGAATGCGAGGATTTCGTCAGTCTTGCTACACTATGTTCAGAGAAGCCACCTAACTATTTATCACCTAATAAAGACGACTAAGGAAAGACATACTGAATTCCATACGTAAGAGATGTATTTAATATAAACGTACATGCCAAAATAAAAAAACTAACAAATGAAATAAAAAAGCCTGGGAAATAGCTATTCAACTACTTAAACAGGTAACTACAACATTATTTTTATTTCTGGATAAGCAGACAATGGAGCTTATTCACAGTCATGACACCTCCGTTTCAGGAAAGGATAATCCTGCTTTAAAAGGCTAACCAGAGCTGGCAACAACATTCACCAAATCGCTGCATCATCCGATGTTTCAAGCCTTACCCGGGATATCCTGGATAGGTTGGATACGGAGGTCCCTGGGCCTGGGAAGGGGGAGCTGAACCCGGGGTCTGTGACGGAGCTGATGCAGTGGTCCCAGTAGCCACTGGAGCCGGAGCTGGTGCCGGAGCCGGAGCAGCGGCGGAAGGAGCTCGATTTGCTGGAAACACAGGAGGTGGAGGCCGGGCCGGGGGCTGGGGCTTACTAGGCTGTAAGGAAAAGGCAGCATTTACCGCAAAACGTTTCATGTTTCTCTCAAATTGCTGTTTGTTAAAATAAATGACCACATATGAAAAACTCTAGAATCCAACCAAATATATTTCTAATTCCTGCTCTTAACCAGTGGCTTGCTCTAGAAATTTATCACAGCTGAAAAATAATTCTCCAATTTGCAAACAATCCATAGCCACTGCTCTTTTCCTGACACCTAATATTTAATCATTTCCTGCTTCCACCAACAGCTGGGCAATCCGCCCACCACCACCCAACTTTTTATATGAAAAACTTCAAACACCTAAAAACTTAAAATAGTATAATAAACAACCGCATATCTACCAATTCAATTCCTTGTTAACATCTTGCCATATCTGCTTTATCTGCAGTCATACCCACATATTTATCTATCAACTTGCAGAACCATCTGCAAAGAAGTCTCAGACGTCATGACACTCACCCTGAAGCCTTGGTGACACAGGTCCCAAGAACGAGGACATTCTCCGACACAATCACAACACCATTTCTTCCCCAGTAGCGCCAAGTAACCGCTCCACACTCACGTTTCCCTATTTATCACCATGAAGACCAAGCCAGGTGTCTCACAGATTTGTCCAACTGCTTCCCAAGGGCACTGTTTAACTTGTGTCTGCTGTAAGCTTGGAGTTTTAAAGGCTTGATTCTACTTAAACGTTTCTGACCACTACCTCTCTCCACTGTTTTATGCTCACAGAAAGTAAGCTCTAACACAAAACCCCCATTTTAAAAACTGATCTGCGTACTAACCGGCATGGTTCTTGGCGCTGGCGTTGGAGGGGCTGGCGAAGGCCCCCCTGCTGGAGAGGACTGATACGTAGGTGTAGGGATTGAAGGAGCACTAGGTTCTCTGGCAATGCTTTGTTGCAAGTCCCTTATTAAAGACAGAAATGTTAAAAATGAACACAACAGAAATACTAAAGCATATATAATACCACGAGGAACCCTGGTGGTGCACTGGTTAAGCACTCAGTTGCTAACTAAAAAGGCCGATGGTTTGAACCCACCAGCGGCTCCAAGGGAGAAAAGACCTGGTGATCCATTCTCATAAAGATTACGGCCTAGAAACCGTACGGGGCAGTTCTACTCTGTCCTATGGGTCACTGTGAGTCAGAATTGACTTGATGACAATAGGTGTGATTTTATATAATACCAGGTCTTTTTCTTATTTTTTTCCTTCTTCAAATAAGAAACAAAGAAAATGGGCCCAAAACAATAATATTTTAAAATATACTACATTTCTGTTCTGGATGAGAACTTACACTTCCTTCCTTCCTTCTATAATAATTTCTTACTCTACTTCTGCAGACTAGGGAAAAAAGTAAACCCTTCCAGAGATCACAGTCCCAGCCAGAGCAAGAAACATGTCAAACTGAATTGAAAGTTTGAGAGCCTTGATTATACTCAGTCGAAATGTTTTTTGACAAGAATTCACGAGCGATGCTCTCTCCTGAAGAATGTGTGCTGTGTACCCCTGCCCACTCTCTAGTTAAGAGGTAGGTCCCAAGATAAAAAAGCAACAGATAATGTTGCACCAAAGAGTATATATACTATGTGATTCAATTTATATAAAGTACAAAACCAGAAGAAACTAGTCTATGCTCTCATCAGCCAGGACAGTGGTTGCCCTTGGGACAGAGAGGGACATCTGGGTGCTGCGGGTGCTCTGTGCATTGATCTAAAGCGCTAGCTGCACAGGTGTGCTCCGTCTGTGTAAGTCAGCAAGGTGTACACGTACGTTTACTCTTCTTATGTACACTAGACTCAACAAACAATGTTTTAAAGAATTAAGACCCTGAGTATTAACAAGAATGATTTTAACAAAATAAACCCTCAGATTTTTAAAAGCTAATGTTACGACTATCTGGTCTAACTTCCCATTGTTCATTCACCTTGGAATCACAGAGCTGTAAACACTTGTCAAGCTTTGCACTGTTTTAGAACTGATTTTGTTTACAGTTTAAATACAGCAACACACATGCAAACCTAATTTTCAAGCTAGGTATATGAAGTATAAAATATCTGAAAATATAAGAATATCCAAAATTTTCTCCCTGAGCCATGAACTTCTATTATGTTATAAAACTCTGTTGACAGTTATGTTAGCCTGTTCTGCAATGTAGGTTTAAATGGAGAACCAGCATTCCAAGCAGAAAATCCTTTATCATGGACAAGAAGATAATTTAAACCAGGGGTTGGCAGAATGTTTTCTTTAAACGGTCAGATAATAAATATTACAGTCCTTAAGGGCCATAGGTTCTCTGTCACAACTACTCAACTCTGCTGTTGTAGCAAGAAAGCAGCCACAGACGATACATAAATAAGCATGGCTGTGTTCCAATAAAACTTTGTTTATAAAAATAAGTGGCAGGCAGAGAGATACACAGACTTTTTACTGTTAAGAAAGTACCCATCTACCCCTCCCTCTTACGGAGTACCAGGTAGCTGTTACTTTCCCAAATGTTTTCTCCTCATCAATGAAGAGAATCCTGTGATCCTTCTTCTCCTTAGAAGCAGCAATACTGAACCAATCACAGTGGAATAAACCTGCCTTGGTCATGACTTTTTTTTTTTATATACTGGTGAATACCGTTGACAAATATTTTATTTAGGACTTTTCGATCCATGTTCATGAGTGAAACTGGTCTGAAGACTGTGTTTTCTTTTGTTTTAATCTTTGTCAGGGTTTGTTATCAATAAGACTAACTCAGGTTTCTGTTTGTTTTTTAAATCTCTAGAACCATGTAAAAAGCATTCTAGTTATCTGCTTTTTAAACGTGTGACAGAAATATTCTGTGAAAACAACTGGGCCAGCTCTTTCTTGGGGGTAGAGAGATGTAGTTCCTTGATAAATTCTATTTCTTCTATTGTTATTGTTGTTGTTAGGTGCCCCTGAGTCAGTTCCAACTCACAGCGACCCTATGGGACAGAGCAGAACTGCCCCATACGGTTTCCAAGGAGCGGCTGGTGGATTTGAACTGTCGACCTTTTGGTGAACAGCTCAGCTGTTAACCACTGCACCACCAGAACTACTTCCTCTATGGAAACTGTTTAAACATGGGAGAGAAGTGAATAAAGGTCAAGTTAGCTGAAGGGCTCAAGAAGGTTTCATGGGTATTTAAAAAAACAAAAAAACCCGTTGCCGTCAAGTGGATTTTGACTCACAGTGACCCTACAGGACAGAGCAGAACCACCCCAAAGGGTCTCCAAGGAGCAGCTGGTGGCTTTGAACTGTCAACCTTTTTGGTCAGCAGCCGTAGCTCTCAACCACTACGCCACCAGGGTTTCCCCGGGTGTAATATTCCCTGAATTCTTCCTGCTCATTACTAATCAACATACGGCTTTTACACCTGAAGGACAGCTTGATTGGGTGTAGAATCCATGACCCATATTTGCTTTTTAAGTTTTTATAGCAGTAACTCCTCTTCTAGCACACCATGCTGCCATCCTCATTTTCTCTCAGTCTGATCTGCCGTTATCCTTAAAGGCTAATAACTTTTATGTCTGACTGTTGGCACTGCTTGCTCACTTTTCCCTACCACATGATAGATCCTTTCAACAAACCTTCACTTGTTTTAGAAAATTTTCTTGTTCACTGTCTCAGAGGTTTTTCTTTCTTGAGGGGACGTGGATTTTGCGTATCTTTGCCTGTCTTCTCTGTTACCCGTTAATGTCTTTACTTTGACTTCCTTCTCTCTCTTCTCCAGGTTCCTGTGTTCCCTTCAGTGACTTCTCCCTCTTTGTGTCCCCTCCTATCACAGCTAACACCTGTGAGGTGCTGTTCTTCTGAGTTTTGACACCTCACGTTTTATCACCTCCACGTGTCTTGGCATTTCCTCCCGAGTGCTTACATTTCTGACTGTGGTCTTCCCTAAGAGAAGTGATTGCTTCTTTGCATTTTTGTTGTTTTTTTAATTTATGGTGAACGGTTTGCTTAGAATTTCATCTGTTTTGTGGCAATATTATACTGGTGAATGTTCTTTATTAAGTTTCGTTCAATGTCGTTCTTTTCCTCACTTTTTAAAATGTAGCATCTTTTTATCAATGCTGTGCCAACTCCTTACTGGTTACTCAGTGAGTAATGAATCACATGTTCCTGATTCAGCTTTCCTCAGACGGCTCCTGCAAAAAGCGGTTTTGCTGATATTTTCTGAACTTGGTCTTCTTCATGCTCTGTACCTCTATCTTTATTTAGGGAATCTACATTTGCCACTTCAAGGTAAATTGCTGGCATTTTCTGAGATACGCCACCTGAGCTATTTTGTTACTAGTTCTGTGACCTCACTGTACTTCCTACATCCATAGCTTCTGCTCCTTCTAAGTCTTTCATTCCCGGGTCGTGTGGCTGTTTGCTTGTAAAATACCCAGGAGAAATGGCAGGACACTACTGTCTCATGCTGCCATGTTCACCGCGAAAGTTCCCATGTATGATTTCCTAAAAGAATAATACCTCAAGTACAATCTGATACACAAAACAAACTTACTTTAAGAGTTCGTCTCTTTCTGTCTTCCGTGCAAACACTATATCACTGCATTTGTTCTGGAACCTGACCAGGATTTCAGTCAGCTCATTGTAAAACTACAAGCAAAGAACAAGATAAGTAATACACCAGAACAATTTTTAATCTAGGGAGGAACACCATCTAAAGATAATTTGTCAACAGTGGTTAAAGCTGAAGAACTGAAATCCTCTTTATGGGACAGAAAGTCATACCAATTATTAAGTCCAAAAACTTAATATTACATATGACCTAAGATTCCTAAAGAAAATAAAGAGAATAAAATCATTTTTAGAGAACACTTTAACTAAAAATTAAATGGTAACAAGTTAAAATTTTCATGATTTTGAACATGTTCTCAATTCCTACAGAAACGTCTATGATTGTAACTTAATGAAGACATTAAGTCTGTTTAAAGGGAAGGTTCACATTTGCACACTCACTTCAGAGATGCAGGAATCATTTCAGATACCCCTAAAAGAATTTCCAAAGGCTCTCTGGAGAGATTTCTTGCCTTATCTATTTGAGCAAAGCATTTTAAACCAAACTAAAATGGTATTTTACTATCCTCTCTACTTGGAAGGGGTTTTGCAGTATACCTCCTATATTTACATCAAAATAACTTTCCTCAATAATCAATATGGAGTTAAACTACTAAAAGGAATGGTGCATCTAAAAAACATAAAAATCACTGCTCCCTCAAAACAAAGCTGTAAAAATAAACATAAGCATTTCCCTAAACCTTCATAAAGGACAAGTCAAGAAAATACAACATATTTAGAAAATAAGCACTGTGAGACCCAGGCAGGTCACAAGTCTATCATCATCCAAACCACCAGCACAGAAGGTAAAGCCATGCCCTTCCGTCCCGCCACGAGCAGCTCTGACTACTCCCAATCCCTCGTAATTCACCCACACTGGTCAGCTTCCCAGCCCCCAAAGAACCAGCGCTGGCTTTTGATATCTCTGTGCTAATTCCTGCTACTAGAATGCCTGTACCGCACCTCTTCCCTGCCTGGTGAAATAGGCCTTAGAAATTCACACGATTAAGATCCTGGTGAAGAACCAGATGGTATCCAGTGGAAAACCAGCACCGTTGGTTTAAAGAGCCTGCAATGGCCACCATCTAGAAGCTCGACTAAGTCCAGGTATTGATCATTGATGTGTTATCTCCAATCTCTGATCAAAAGGAGGGAATGATTGAGGAAATAATATTAGAATCATTTATTCCCTCTCCTTGAGCATAGAGAATGTGACCAGCTGGAGCTAGGTTCACAAGGACTCACAAGGACACATCAACTGGGCCCTGAGGTATAAAGACAATAACTAACATAATCTTGGAAAATATCTTTTAGGGAAACTTTCACATAAAGATGATCAAACACAACACAAAAGACTTTCCACTCTTATCTTTTTCTATTAGCATTTAGTGAACAGAATCTGTAGGACCAGTGAAGACCCTCCTGACCCATGTTACTGAAACCTGTACCAATGATTGTTAAGAAAGACAATTCAAAATGTAGGATCACAGTTTCTAGCCAATCTGAAAAGGCTAAGCTTTCAATGGTTTTGCCCATTTGTAATGTTAATATATACTGATGAGTCTAATGGTTCTTTCGACTTCGGCAGACATGGCTGTGGCAGCAATGCTTGTCCGTTTTCCCATTCTTGCCTATTCTGTAATATTCTTTGGACTCGGGCAGACATGGCTCTAGCAGCATGGTTTCCCACTTCCGCCCTTTTGGATATATGCCGAATAAAACTTTTTACTTTAAGAAAAAATAAAATCTACATGAAATGTCACCACTTCCATTAAAATTTCCCTAATCCCCTCTCACAGAATGAGAAGGGATTAAAGCTAACAAACCAGAGGCTGGAAATACCAACTAACTTCCCCAAACCCATACTCTCACATCTACAATAGTTAGCTGTTGTTTCTTTTATGTACTTCATACCTTTGTGCCTTCCTTCAAATTAGCTACAAGTTCAACAAAGTTGTCATATGCAGTAGCTAAATTCTTCAAAACTTCTTCTCTTAAATTAGCTTCATTGTTAGATTGTTTCATTTTTGAAAATTCCTGGTGTGAGACCTTGTTAAAAGAAAGATTTGTATTTACATTTTAAGAATAAAATTAATATGGTGCATAACATTTTTAGATACCTTTTCCAACTACGAAAATCATATGTAATTATATGCAGGAATTACTAGGAATACCTAACACAATATTTCTTTTGGGGGAGTACATTGCTTGAAATCTTTCCTTAAAGTAAAAATATCATAAATCCAGTGGGCATCAAACATAACCAATAATTACAGATTTCTATTAATCATTAACATTTGCAAAAAACACAATTAAGATGAAAACTTTCACTTTTTAGAATATTTTTATATTATAGGTAGATATACTGTTCAGAAATGGAAACACACAATGTTTAATTCTACACATTAACTACTAAAAGGACAAATTTTCAAGTCTTGTTACTACAAACCACTTCACAAATACTAACTTCTAATGACTCAGCATATTTAGTTTTGCATTATTTTCAAAAAAGGATTAAAGCCTACATGTGTTAGCCACATAACTGCAGGTATCAATAATTCCAATGTTGATTTCCCCTCACACAGCAAAAAAAATACAAACAAAGCTTTTAAATGCGTGAGCAACCCAAAATATCCAAAGCATCTAGCATTGCTAAGGAACAGGCAACATTTTAGCCCAGAAATGTGGCTTTCTTTCATAGGTTTTTAAAACTAACATGCCAAGTTAAATTCTGCAAAATACAGATGCATCATATTGTCCCCTTAACTATATAGATTCTCCCATTTCATTTTCCTAAACAGACATAGGTTTAGCCCAGGCTGATTCTTTCTGTAATCCTTGTGAATAAAATTTCACCTGAATATTTTTAAGAAGTCCCTCCTGTTTCTTTAGAGACTCTTGGACTTTAGCTGTAAGGCCTCCATAGACTCGATCCAGTTCAGTCACAGAAAGAGCTTCTTCACTGATCACACCATCTTGAGCCAGAGCAGTCAGAAACTTGCTTGTCATGTCAAAATTCACGGATTTCAGATCATTCTCCAGACCCTCTCTTTCCTTCTTCACTTCATCAAGATTTGTCAATAAGGATTTTAAGACATTTACAACCTAAACAATAAGAAACCTTCGTTTAATCAGTAGAAGGTTTTTAAAAAGCAAATGTTAAGAATGGAATAATGTACAAAGGTTCACCCAGGGCCAGAGAGATGGTTTCTCAGACAGCCACCTATAAACTGCACATCCGGTTTACTTAGATACAGACACTGTGCCTTCAGTGGATTCAGATTACAACAGTTAACAACAGCAGCAATACTGATAATAGCAGCAACAGCTACTATTTGCTGAGCATTTATTATGTGCCAAGCGCTATGCTAAACACTTTATAATTTAATGTATTCCTTATGACACCCCATGGGGTACGTGCTATTACCTCTGTTTCGCAGATGGGGAAACTGAGTTTCAGAAAATGAAGTAACATGCCCAAGGTTATACAACAAATAAGCGTCACAGGTGAAGTGTGAGGCCGAAATCAGCCTGTCTTCAAAACTAATCTCTCAGCCACTCTATTTTATAGTGCCTTCTGCTGTGGCTCTGAGGTAGGGGAAGGTATGATTTTGCCAGGTAAACAGATGCTGTATTTTGCCTCTGTAGTGAGATCGTGACATAGACATATACAGACATGAAGATGGAAATAGAGATACCATGGAGAGACAATGTTATGTGGAGAAAAAAATACAAAGACAGACAGACAGACAGAGATAGAAACTTACATACCATATGTATACTTCACATGCTAGGAGGGGGAGGAGGGGGGCTCTGTACATCTATTCCGATCAGTAAGAATGTCATCCCTCCTACTCAGTCCAGGAAATCTCAGCTTTACATCCACATGACCTATAAACACCTCTTTATATTAACAGAAGTCCAAGTGGCACAAACAGTTACGCACTTGGCTACTAACCAAACGCTTGGCAGCTCAAATCCACCCAGAAACACCTCAGAAGAAAGGCCTGGCAATCTACATCCGACAGTCACAGCCACTGAAAACCCTACGGAGCGCAATTGTACTCGACACACACGGGACCGCCATGAGCCAGAACCGATTTGATGGTTACGGCTTGGGTTCCCTTTTGTTCTCTTTTCCACGTTGCTAGTGTCCAAAGCCGTTCCCGTCAAGCCCAACATTCGTGGCTACGTTTACTCAGCCCTCCTGGGTCCAACGTGCGCTCACCCTTCTGCTTGTCTACTCTGCTTTCACCGCGTGCCAGATCCTTCAGGAGCCTCCTAAAAGAAGAGCTCTAAATGCTGCCAAGGGGGAAGCAGTTCACCATTTAAACCTCCACAGCATGTCTCCTACACTCTCCTACGCTTCTCATTGCTACCCCGTATCACAGTTACCCTTGTACAAGTCTCATCGTCCACAGTGGACCATAAATTGAAGGTAAAGACTGTGTATGATGCACTTGTTCATTTTTCAAAGCACCTTACACAGAGCAGATATCCAGTAAGTCTTGGCTAAATAAATAGATGAAAGGCTTCTATGGAAAAACGCAAGTGAAGAACAACACTGATAACTCGTGGGACCTACTTTCCCCGGAAATTCACCTTTTTCAGGAGGTTTTAAGCAGCGTTTCTGTCCCTTCTGCTTATTTTCCTGTGCATTTCAGGGTCTCTAACTTAGCCCACTACGCTGCCCTACCTCACAGTGACTAAATCATAAGAACATCTGCCCTTCCTCCTTTAGGACTTTCTAAATCAGATGTCTCACTATTGAGTTTCTCCTTCTGTCACAATTAGAAATACCAGGATGCTGTTGTCCATTTATTAACATGCACACCTTGCCAACCTTCCCGTCAGAGGTACTCCTAATAGGGTATGCTGCAAGGCAGTATACAGTATGATGTGAAAAATGACCAATCTGTAGTCAGATGGGTGTCTGGTCAAACCTAGTCCTGACGCTTCAGGATAGGCCTCTGCCTTTTTAAAAATCTGAACTGAATATTATTCCAGGATAGTAATTTTAGTATAATTATCCACTGAACAGTATATATAATACTTTAAATATACCAACCCCAATTTACTTCTGCATTTTTAAACACAGACCCATAAGAGAGAAACTGACAATTCAGTGTATGTAATGGCCTGCACGGAGCTTTCACGGGCAGCCACCCACCCACATCACCGTGTACCTTCTCACCTCGCTGCCCTGCATGGTCTTTGCTGGGTTAGCAGAAGGAATGGCGGCATTCAGCTCGGGCTCTGGCTTACACAGAAGTGCAATGGTGTCACGGTGAGACTGATAACGTTCTTTCACTTGTCCATCTGCTTGTACAGCTTTATCCAAAACAGTTCTAAAGCTGGCACCCTCTGGGGAAAAAAATGGTAATTTCCCAATCACAGCACTGAATCTAAGAATGTTTATGGGCTGGTTGTACTTTTAGTTCTGGCCCTCAACTTGGTTTATTATCCTCTCCTACAGGTACCAATTCACCATATAAATTAAAACACTCCCTGCCAGTCTCTGCATTTTTGTGTCTGGAAAAGTGACAAAATCATTTATGAAAGCAAAGGCACAGTTCTACCTTAAATTACATTTGGTGGTTACTGTCTACCAAATAAAAGCTATCAGTCTAATCTTTTCCCATAAATCATGAATGTAGAAAAGAAATCACCCACTCCAAAAACAGTAACAATTTATTTTAGAAGTATTATTCTCTCCGAGGATCACTGCTTCTACTTGACTTAAAAGAACAGTAGATACATTTTTAGAAAAATCTCAATAGCATTAATTCCTTTTAGAGAGATAAATAACAAGTCTCCAGACATAATCAAGACACCAGTTATCGTAACAAGCACAAAATCTAATAAAGTCTTTAAAATAATACTTTTGGCTTCAAAGTACTGTACTTTTATTGAAATAATGCACACCTTCTACGTTTGTTTGCGAACCACATCCGCCACAGAAGTATTTCTGTAAGCACGTTATGCTAATTTTTTTACAGTGACATGTAAAAAAATTGGCATAGCGGTGCTTACAAAAATACCTCAAGAGAGGAGGCGGGTTGGTAAACAAAAGTAGAACGTGTGCATTATCGGTGTAATACACTAACTATTAAAACTCATCTTGCATTATTCAGAATTCACTATGAAGTAAAAAGGAATTACCAAAACCATACATATAATATGATCTCATTGGTGCTTTTAAAAATGCACAGTGCTTGGAATAGAAAATGAATTATAGGATTATTTTATTTTTCACTTTATACCTTTTATAAGAATCTGAACTTTTTACAACAAGCGTTGACTACTGTTGTTATGTTTTTTGAATCTTAAAGAACACTGAACTGAGGAAAAAATGTTAGGTTTTCATAATAGCAGTTTCAGCAAAATAGTAATACTTGCAGCAAAAACATGTTTAATTTAATCAAGCAAAAAAAAAAACAAAAATAGGGATCCAAACTGGAATTTTTTCAAGTGAAAGTAATTTCATGAACATTTTTACCTGCTCTTAAAGGCTTATAGAGTTCACTGGATGGTGTCCTTTGCCAGCGTTCCTTGAATTTGGATCTTAAATCACTGTCACTTGCTTCTTCTTCATCCAACAATCTTAATGACTTAAAAAAAGGGCAAAACAGCAGTGAGGTATTTTTTTCTGATGTAAAATATTTATCACATTTTTTAAAAGATCATATTCAATGCGGGTGAGAATTAGTAAGATGGGGCTAAGCCTATGCTGCTAGTTAGAATATAAAAAAATGCAACCTTTTCAGTTGCAGAAATCTAAGTTATCACGTATTTAACAAAAAGTCTTATAAAATTCCAGGCTACGTTAGCCATTACCCTACTCAGTAAAATAATAATAATAAATACGAGATTATTTATATCCAGATGTGCAAAGAATACTAGAATCAAAGATTTTACAAGATTAAAATAAATTGGTCTTTCTCACTCAGAAGCCATTAGCAAAAAGAAAAAAAAACACCAGCTTATTTTAACTACAAGAAAATAAAAGTTTTCAATTTCCATCCCAGCACAACACACTTAAAATTATATTTAACATATAAAAAATGATTTGTAACCGCACAGAAGACAGGATATTAAGCAGCCAGAAACACAAGAAAATGCTGATCACCAGTGAACAAAAGTGCTAGAGCAAACGGTATCTGCCAACAGCTTAGAGACGGAGCCCTGGTGGCATCATGGTTAAGAGCTATGGCTGCTAACCAAAAGGTCGGCAGTTCCAATCCACTAGCCGCTCCCTGGAAACCCTATGGGGCAGTTCTACTCTCTCTTACAGGATCGCTATGGTCGGAACTGACTCGATGGCACCTAACAGCACCTAACAATAACAACAATAGCTTAGAGCAGAGGCTGGCAAACTTTGCTGTAAAGAATCAGGTACTAAATACTTTTAAGCTTTGCAGGTCATATATGGTCTCTGCCATATATGGTTCTTCTTCTTTCAAAGTGTCAAAAATCATTCTTAACTAGTTAACTATATAAAAATAGGTCATGAGCTAGAACTGGACTACCAGCTATAGGTCACTGACCACTGAGCTTAGCATGTTAATTTAAGAGATAAGACAAAAAGTTGAGGTCAAAAGGGTGGGAGGTCTGATCAAAGCCAACCCCTTAATTAGGACACTCCCAAACAGGTGACACTCAGTAGACAGAGTCCGCTACTAGCAGACCTGCCCTACAAGAAATACTAACGGCTGAAATCAAAGGTCACTACACAGTTAATGCAAATCTACACAAATAAGGAAAGAACACCCATAAAGGTAATTATAGTGGTAAATGTAAACAACAGCATTAATGTATTTTTGGTTTCCAATGCCTGTTTTTTCCCTACGTGACTTAAAAGATTATATAAAACAATAATTATAAATCTATGTTGATGGGCACACAGTGTTTAAAGATGTAATTTGGACAATAACAACGTAAAAGAAGGGAACAGAACTTTGTAGGAGCAAAATTTTTGTATACTATTCAAACTAAGTTGGTACTGATTCAAACTAGATTTCCTATATTAAGATGTTATTTGTAATCTCCAGGGCAACCACTAAAAATCTATAGTAAAAGAAACAAGAAAGGAATCAAAATAGTAAACTAAAAATCATTCATCTAACATAAAAGAAGGCAGTAATGGAAGAATTAGGGACAAAAAAGATAATAAAAAACAAATGGCAAAATGGCAGAAGTCCTTCCTTATAAGTAATTACATTAAATGTAAACAGATTAAACTCTCCAATTAAAAGGCAGGCATTGGCAGATTGGATAAAAACCATGGCCCAACTATACGCTGTTTACAAGTCTCATTTCTGATCCAAGACACAAATATTTTGAAAATGAAAGGACAAAAAAACATATCCCATAAAAACAGTCACCCAAAGAGAGCTGGAGTGGCTATATTAATATCAGACAAAGTAGATATTAAGACCAAAATTGTTAAAAGAGATACAGAAAAATGTTATATAATGATAAAAGAGACAATCCATCAAGAAAATATAACAATTATAAACATTTATGCACCTAGCAACAGAGCACCAAAATATATGAAGCAAAAGCTGACAGAAATGAAAGGAGAAATAGTACAGTAACTGTCGGAGACTTCAACACCCTACTTTCAATAATAAATAGAACTAGGCAGAAGATTAACAAGAAAACAGAACAACAATATAAACCAACTAAATCTACCTAACCGGAAAAAAAAAACAAAACCCACTGCCATCAAGTCAATTCCGACTCATACCTACCCTATAGGGTAGAGTGGAACTGCCCCCATAGGGTTTCCAAGGAGTGACCAGTGGATTCGAATTGCCGATTTCATGGTTAGCAGCTGAGCTCTTAACCACTTCGCCACCAGGGCTCCAAACAGACATATATGTAACACTCTACCCAACAACAGCAGAACACACCATCTTCTCAAGTGTACCTGTAGCATTTTTCAGGATAGACGATATGTTACGCCATAAAGTAAGTCTCGATAAATTTTAAAAGAGTAAAATCAAACAAGTATCTTCTCTGACTACAATGGAACGAAATCAGAAATCAGTAACAGGAGGAAATCTGGAAAATTCACAAATATGTGAAAATTAAACAATACACTCTTAATACAGCCAACAGCTCAAAGAAGAAATCACAAGGAAGATTAGAATATCAAAACATAACATACCAAAATTAATGGGATGCAGCTAAAACAGTGCTCAAGGGGAAATTTATAGCTGTAAACATCTACACTAAAAAAGAAAGATCATAAATCAATAACCTAACCTTCCACAATAAGGAACTAGAAAAAGAAGTACAAACCAAATGCAAAAGAAGCAGATAAAAGGAAACATAGTTTAGATAAACAAAATAGTGAATAGAAAAATAAAAGCATGAACAAAACTAAAAGTTGTTTCTTTGAAAAGATCAACAAATTGACAGACCTTTACCTTTACCTTGACTGACCAAGAAAAAAGAGAAGATTCAAGTTACTAACATCAGAAATGAAAATGAAGACATCACTACTGACCTACAGAAATAAAAAGAATTATAAAAGAATACTATGAACAATCATATGCCAACAAATTAGATAACCTAGATGAAATGGACAAGTTACTAGAAACATACCAACTACCAAAGTAGACTCCAGAAGAAGTAGAAAATCTGAACAGACCTTTAACAAGTGAAGAGTGAATCAATAATCAAACTTGCAACAAAGAAAAGCCCAGCACCAGATGTCTTCACTGGTAAATTCTACCAACACATAAAGAAAAATCAACATTAATCCTTTTCAAACTCTTCCGAAAAAGAGAAGAGGAGGGAACATTTCCTACTCATTCTATGATGCTAGTAGCAGTACCCTGACAGCAAAGCCATGGAAGACATGAAGCAAAAGAAACTACAGACCAATATCCCTTATGACTACAGATACAAAATCCTCAACAAAACACTTAGCAAACCAAATCCAGTATGATATTAAAAGAATTATACACCATGACCAAGTGGGATTTATCCTAGAAGGCAAGGGTGGTTCAGCGTATGAAAATCAATTCATGTAATAAACCATATTAGTAGAATGAAGGGAAAAAAACCACAATTAATAAAACAAAAAAACCCATTGTCATCAAGTTGATTCTGACTCATAACAACCCTACAAGGTAGAACGGTCCCAAAGGTTTTCCAAGCAGCTGGTGAACTCGAACTGCTGACCTTTTGGTTAGCAGCCGAGCTGTTAATCACTATGCCACCAGAGCTCCATTATGTCAATAGCTGCAGAAAAAGCATCTGACAAAATATGACAAAATCCAACATCCTTTCATGATACAAACACTCAAACTAGGAATACAAGGGAATGTCCCCTCTACTGAAAGAAGTATGCAGCAGGCCTATAAAACATTTGATGTCGTAACTTTCTCTACCTGATTTTATGTTCACCAAGAAACCCAATATGCCTATGAAGGAAAGAAGTCATTAATTATAAAGACTTTGAACAGTTTATGTGACAGTAATTGCTCATAGTACACAAATTCTATATGGCGATTACATGATTTTCATTACTGTACATTTATTTACCCTTTAAAGTGTTAAAAAGCAGATGTCACTCTGAGGACTAAAGTGCTCCTGATCCAAGCCATGGTATTTTCAATCACCTCATAGGCATGCGAAAGCTGGACAGTGAATAAGGAAGACCAAAGAAGAACTGATGTCTCTGAATTATGGCATTGGCAAAGATTACTGAATATACCATGGACTGCCAGAAGAACAAACAAGTCTGTCTTGGAAGAAGTACAGCCAGAATGCTCCTTAGAAGTGAGGATGGCAAGACTTTGTCCCATGAACTTTAGACATGTTATGAGGAGGGACCAGTCCCTGGAGAAGGACATCATGCTTGGTAGAGCATCAGCAAAAAAGAGGAAGAACCTTGATGAGATGGGATGACACAGTGGCTGCAACAATGGTCTCAAACATAAGGAACAACTCTGAGGATGGCACAGGGACAGGCACTGTTCTGCAGTACACGGGATCGTTAGGACTCAAACAGACTTGACAGCACCTAACAACAAGACGTAAATGAATCCATCCTCACTCAATCAGAACTCCTTTCCTGAGGCTGAAAGGCAGGCTCTGTGCCACAGTAAATTCATCAAGGTGATGGCTATCACTCTGAAAGCCAACAGGAGGAACCCTCCATTCCTGATTCGCTGGACACCAAGGGATCACAGTGCTTTTTGCTTCTTATTTTTGTTGTTGTTGAGAACATATACAACAGAACATGCACCAATTCAACAATTTCTACATGTACAGTGACACTGATTAATTCAACTGTGCAACCATTCTCACCTCCTTTTCCAGATTGTTCCTCCCCCATTAACATAAACTCACTTCCCACTAAGTTTCCTATCTAATCTTTCAAGCTGTTATTGTTGATTTGATCCCATACAGACAGTTCTTAAAACAGAACAATGTTCAAGGCACATTCTTTACTAATAAATCTATTGTTTGGTTTAAAGAAGACTTCAGGGGATATTTCTGGTTAAGGTTTAAGGTTTAAAGATTATCTCATGGCAACAGTTTCAGAGGTTCATCCGGCTTCAAGGGTTCCAGAAAGTCTGGAGGGATCCCAACGTTTTTACTTGAAAAACAAATCACTTTTAACGTACCTCATCTAGAATTTCTCTATTTCTTTGTAGTAGTTCTGGGAGCTCTCTGATCAACTGATCAACAGTTTGAATGCCTCCCTGTTCAACCACAGATGTGGACTTAGTCAGTATTGACTGAGGTACAGTATCTCCAGACACATCTTCAATTGCTGCTGGAAGGTTAAGAGAAGCTAACACCCTGAAACAAAAATGAGACATATTATGTCATCGAGGGATCTTAAAAAAACAAACCAAAACCGTTGCTGTTGAGTCGATTCCGTACCGACCTAGAGGTCGAGACTATTTTTAAACCATTAATCTCCTATGTCCAAATCAATAGCAATGGAGCTATCAACAAAAATAATAAAAGGAAATTAGCCCTCGCAATGGGAAAATAAAACAAAGAAAAAGGAAAAAACAAAATAAGTGACTGAAAAAATTAAAACTCTTTAACTAAATTACATTATTTCACATTTCAGAATTAAAAGCCAAGAAGTTTTTAAAAAAAAAAGACAAACCTATAGCAGCAAAATACACTAGATATCCTTTGCTCAAAGCTCATACTGAACATCTTTCAGTCTATATGCCGACACGGGAAAGAAATAATTATCAACTATAATCAAAATTGTAAGTCAATCATTTTATCTTTAAAAAAGCAGTCTTTTATCACACCTATTCTTGATTGTTACATTGTCAGTAACAAGTCAAATAACACAGAAAAGTTGTAATTAAATACTGTCTAGGCAAAATGTCAACAGAACACAGCTGATCTACGCATTGAAAGTCTTCTGTTCTCAGCACAATAACAAATCTTCAGTTACCTCATTTACATGATGGGAAAAAACTTATCTCTATGAAATAAGGCAAAACAGGCAAATGAAATGATATAATGGAATGAACTCCTTGGAAAATAAGCCCTGTATAAACTCAGACTGCCTTTTAAACGTGTTAAACTTAAGTTGGTTTCTTGTTAGATTTAAAAAAAAAAAAAAGTTAAAATCCACACATTTATCAAAATGAACTACTTTTGCTCTTCAACAGACACCATTAAGAAAGCCTAACTGGGAGAAAAATATCCTCAAACATACATGCAGCAAAGAACTTGCCTCCAAAATATGCAAAGAAATCTTTAAAACTCAAAAAGAAGAAAAACTCAATTTAAACAAAAATGAGCAAAACATTTCAACAGGCACTTCAAGAAAGACATATGAATGGCTAATAAGCACATGAAAAGTCGCTCAGCATCTTCAGTTGATGGGAAATGCAAATTAAACCACAATGAGATACTGCTCTGCAATCACTAGAATGATTAAAATTAAAAAGAATGGCAATACCAAGTGCTGGTGAAGGTGCAGGGCAACTGCACTTCTCAGATCATATAAAATGGAAAGACCACTTCGAAAAACCGTCTGGTAACTTACTGCTATAGAGTTAAACGTATACTAACTCTACAACCCAGCAATCCCATTGAGAGAAATAAAAACACAGGTCCACACAAAGATTTGAAAAAGAATGTTCACAGCAACTCAAATGTCTGTCAACAGGTGAAAGAATAAACAAACTGTTGTGTAACCATAAAATGAGGTGCTGCTCAGCATTAGAAAGGATCAAACTGACGTACCCACAATATAGATGAAGCTCAAAAACATGCTAAGTGAAAGAAGCCAAACACAAAAAAGTATATGCTGTAATGACTTTCTTTATATGAGGTTGTGTAAAAAGTAAAACTAACCTATGACAAGTGCACATCAGGGTGGCCCAGGGCCAGGAGAGGGGAGACTGAACAGAAGGAGGCATGAGGGGGTTTTTAGGGAAGCAGACATGTTCTCTATCGTAGTGGTTACACGGCTGTATACATTTAACAAACATGGGTACGTACACCTAAAATGAGTACATTTTATTGCGTGCAAATTATACCTGAAAATTTTCTAAATCAATAAATTACTTCCTTAGTCTTCAATCCACCAGAAATAAAAACTAGTTCAGTATTACTGAATGCATCATGCATCTTTAACTTAGAGTTCATTACTTCTCGTTTTCCTCAAATAAATAGCTCCTAAAATAAAAACGAATGATCAAAACATTTCCCCTTGTTTCAATCATTAAACTTCTTCCAATAATATTTGCTAGGGCTTAGTCACTACAGTGTCCCCCTGAAATATGTGTGTGTGTGTATCTCTCTGTTTGCTATCTTACCTAACCTTGGTATTTAGCTCCAAGCTTAGAAAACTAAAATGTTCATAAAAATTACTCGAAAGACCTATCAAACAGGAAACTTCAGGGCTCCAGAAATAAATTTATGAACATTAAGCTCTACCTACCCATTTGCCAAAGTGGTGGCCTCTCTCATTTGAGCGATTGACCTGTTGACCAAATCAGCCTTCCTCTGGTTATACACAGCCAAAGACTGCTGTACAGACACAGGAACCATCTTCTCAAACAGATCTGCAACAAGGATGGAGATTTCAACACAACGTTCAGACAGAAACGCGAGCTGCAAAGTGCCTGTGCAGACTGGCTTTCTCAGATTCACAAGTAGGGTCTACGGACTATTTAAAGATCAAAAGTAAATCATTATTGGTTGAACTGGCAAATACTTTTTTTATATATATTTCACAATAAAATTTTTTTTAAAACAGCTACAAAAAAATAAAACCCTGATCATTATTAATAATACAATGTTGAAGAGAATTTTTAGATCACTATATTCACAGACAATGGCAATAATGAAAGTTTTTTCTTTGAACTTAATTGTCTTAGCTCTTAAAGCTGCGTGCTTGTAACAGAGCTTGAGGGATTTTTGGTAAGGAAGAGAGGAGTTATACGTAAGAAAACACTGTCAAATGTTGATTAAATGGATTAACGAGTGGGCCACAGTGCCAGGGTTTCATTTACGGCTCTACCACTTTCTAGCTGTGTGATCTTGGGCAAATTACCTAGCCACTCTGTGCATCAGCATTCTCACAAGGCAAATAGGGATAATCACAGCACCTACGTACGCCTCATGGGGTTGTTATGAGAAATAAATGAGCTAATATTTGTACAGCGCTTAAAAGTGTCCATGGCACACAGTAAACACTTTGTGTTTCCTAAATGAAAATAAGTAAATAACCACCCTTTCTCAATAACTTAAGAGTACTATCCTTGGGGTCTCAGCTAGAGGCTACCGTATATTTCCTATATCCATAATATCCAGGGATAACATAACATTTACTGATCTTACACAAATACGACTCCAGAAGTTTACATGTTTAAAATCACATCGATATGTGTTTACTTCTAACTGGGAATACCGTAAGTAATAAAATAAACATTACGTTAACAAAATGACAAATGTTTAAGTTTTTATCATTAGTCAAATATACAAAGTTTTATGTTTTTTACTCTGCTATATGCCTTACATATGCTTTATTACCACTTATTTTCCATCTTAAAATTTCACTAAAGCTACCATAGCACTTAATTTTTATTCTCACATCTATTTTTTTGAACAGCCTGAATGCAATTTATAAATTCAAAGTATACAGCAGCAATTGTGTGATTTTAGCTACAAAATACTGATTGATGCTGGAGAAAAGATGAGATTAAAGTCGATCTGAACACTTGACTTACCAGTGAATTTCTGGCTGATAGGTACATTGATGGGCGTAGATTTCACAAGTGTGGCTTTGCCAATAGGGTCTAGGTCTTTAAGGTCTGGAACTCGATCATGATAGATGAAGTCATTATCCTTCTTTGCTGCAGTAAGGGCACGGCTGACTTTGTCAGAAAACTCCTTCACGTTGACATATTCATCATAGCGAGATGCCACTGTTTTCATCAATTCTGCTGCATGCTAAAAAGAAAAATGTCGGGGGGGAAAAAAGGGAATTTTTTCTTTTTCTTTCTCAACCAAGCATCCAAGCACTGGTTTAAAAAAAATCTTTACGTTAAGGGTTTGCATTTCCAGCAATGTGGCTCACAGGGTAACCTGGAAACTCTCCCATCACACACCTGAAAAATGAAGGATACTACACAGCAGAAAAGGAGCCCTGGTGGCACGGCGGTTAAGCACTAGGCTGCGTCCCAAAAGGCTGATGACTCAAACTCACCAGCAGCACCACAGGACAAAGGTGTGACAATCTGCTTCTGTAAAGATTTACAGCCTTGGGAACCCTATGGGGAAGTTCTACTCTGTCCTATAGGGTCACTGTGAATCAGAATCAACTCGATGGCAACAGGTTAATATAGCAGACATCCCTTTAAACACATGGGTGAAATGCCAAGAAAGTGAAAGAAATCCACGGGCCAATAAAACAAAGAAGAAAGTGAAAAGCAGAGTGATAAGTATAAGCTGACAACAGGAAGACTGGCTGTTGGGTTACTTCTGTAACCCAAGGGACTAACTAGTGTCTTAAAGCCTTCACGGAGACCTGAGACCAGGGCCTTGGGAATACACATGACCAAATACTAAGATGCAGCCCTTTCACCCCCTCACATCAAGATGGGAACATCAAAGGGCTATGCTCCCAGCAACACAGTCAACAAAGAAGCATGTCTGTCTCACATGAGTAGGAAATTTAAAAACAGGAGAAAAGTCTTCCCTTATAATCCATAAAATGAGAATATATCTCGCACAAATTTAAGGTTCAAATTACATTACTTAGGTGGCATTAGGAGCCCTGCTGATGCAGTGGTTAAGAGCCTGGCTGCTAACCAAAAGGCTGGCAGTATGAATCCACGAGCCATTCCCACAGGGTTGACAGGAATCAGAACTGACTCAACAGCAAAGGGTTTGGTTTGGGTTTTAGGTGGCATTAGCCACAGTAACAGTAGATAAAATAGACAATACAGCCAAAAGCATTATGAGGGATAAATTCAGCACATATGTTAAAACGGACAATTTGCCAGAAAAATATAAAACTTTTTAAATTTTATATTTAATAGTCTCTATCTACATAAATAAAGAGACACTGATAAATCCACCCATGATCACAGTGGAAGATTTTAACACTCCTATTTCAAGAATTGCTACAGCAAGTAAACAAAATTTGTAAGATTACAGAAAATTTGAACAAAATTAGTGAGTCTGATTTACCAAACATATAGACGACCTTGGGCTCCATAATTATAGAATACATAGTATTCTCATGCAAATAAAGAATATTTATAGAAAACCACCTCATGAGGAGATGACACAAGTTTCAAACACCAAAATTACAGGAATACAAGAATGGTTTAATACTAGAAAATCTATGTAATTCTCCAAAATAATAGATCTAAGTGAAAAAATCCAGTTTTCTCCACAGATGTTGAAAAGCACTTGATAAAATGCAATATTCATTCTTCATTTTTCTAAAACTCTTAGTAAACTAAACAGATCCCTTCCTTAACATAAAAGGGACATTCCTAGAACAGGACTGAGATAAAGATCATCGAGATCACCACAACCACTTAACATGTCAAAACAATTAGACAAAGAATAAAATTAAAAATATAAAATTTAGAAAAGAAAACGAAAAAATTACTAACTAGAGGTGATGCATTTGTATACCAGGAAAATCTAAGAAAATCAACTAAACTATTTGTCTTAGTCTTTCAGTGCTACTATGACAGATATACCACAAGCGGGTGGCTTTAACAAAGAGAAATTTATTCTCTCACAGTCTAGGAGGCTAAAAGTCCGAATTCAGGGTGCCAGCTCCAGGGGAAGGCTTTCTCTCTCTGTCATCTCTGGGAGAAGGTCCTTGTCATCAATCTTCCCCTGGTGTAGGAGCTTCTCAGGCACAGAGACCCCAGGTCCAAAGGACGTGCTCTGCTTCCCGCACTGCTTTCTTGTGGGTATCAGGTCCCCCTGTCTCTCTGCTCGCTTCTCTCTTTTATATCTCAAGAGACTGATTTAAGACACAACCTAATCTTGTAGATTGAGTCCTGCCTCATTAACATAACTGCCACTAATCCTGTCTCATTAACATCATAGAGGTAGGATTTACAACACATAGGAAAATCACATCTGATGACAAAATGGTGAACAATCACACAATACTAGGAATCATGGCCTAACCAAGTTGACCATGCATTTTGGGAGGGACACAATTCAATGCATGACACTATTCTAAATAACAAGAGAGGTAGCTTAGATACAAAATCAATATAGAGAATACAGGTAAGCAACCACCAGTTTGAAGAGATAAGAGGAAATAAATCCACTTTTACTAGCAACAGAAAGACAAAATATCCAGGAATAAATATTAAGATATATGTAAGATCAATATAAAAACTATACAGAGAAACAAGGACAATCAAAACAAACAAAAGCTAAAAAAATAAAAAATAAAAAACCGCACAAATTGAAAGCGCTTTGTAATTTGTCAATCAAATTTGATTTGGAAATGTGACCAAAATCTCCCCCAATTCACAACACTGGCACAAGATCCATCAGGTGTGCTGACTGTACATGGGTCAGGGGAGCGCAGAGGGCCCACTCTGAGTGGGAACTACTTTACCACGTCTGAGAACAATGAGAGGAGAAAACACCTGCCCAGTGACGTCAAAGACAAAGCCAACCAGCAACATCTACGTCAAGTCACCAGGAGGCCACAGGAAAAATGAGCTACTGAGGGGCCTCACACCAAGAGGGAGACGACAGAGCAGCAGTCAGATTAATTACAAAGGAGGGTGCTGGGGGAAGAAGAAAAAGAGAAGGGTTGAACCGGGGTGGGGGGCGGGCAGGAGGCACTCAGAAAATACCAACAAAATACAAGTTCTAAAAGCAGACACATCCCCTTGAAAAGCAAGGGTTGTGAGGAAGGCAGGGAAACACAGGTGTCAAGGTAAAATTCTTTCTCAACTAGACTAGGCTTGAGAGCCAGAGAAGTGGAGCTGAAGACAGGGCACTTCCACTAGGAAGTAGGAAAGCTACTCGAGCCCACTCTCCAACCAAGGAAACTCCTCTGCTATTTGTCCAGTAGAATCAATCTCATTCAAAAATGAGTAACTGAAGAGGCATTCCATCTGCCCTGACACAAAGAAACCATAAGGAAAAGGATAAAAATGAGCAGCATAGCTTTCCAACAGAGAATGAATACTCACCAAAGAAATGTTATCACAAAGCAGCTGATAACAGTATGCTAACATTCCAAAATAAACTTAAAAACTTAAGGACCCAATCATAGCACCAAAAGAACACAAAATATGAACAGAGGACCAGATGCCCAAGACAGCAGTGGATAACAGTTTGATAGCAAAAAAATGTGAAACAAGAACTGATGGAACTCCGCAAAGAAATCAAGAAAAATACAAAATTATTTACGAAAGGAAGACTGAAATGTTTATACAAGGAGCAAAAGGCAAACAGACATCACAAAACAATCACAGTAAAAAGACACATACAGAACAATAATAAGTAAAGAAAATTCAACAAGACAGTTGAGGAAGATTTAAAGAATTAAGAGTCATTAGCCAAACGCAATGGGAGAAGCTTGTATGAATTCTGATTTGGAACAAAACCAACTGTAAAAAGACACTTTATAAACAACTAAAGAAAACTAGATTTGAATAATATTCAGTTATGAGTACTAATTATTATTTAGTGTTAATTAGTATTAATTTTGTCAGTGGGGATAACAGCATTGTGGTTTTATTATTTTTTAATTCTTATCTGTTAGCAATACATATTGAAGTACTTAAAGATGAAACAGTATGTCTGAGATAGTTTTAAAATACTCCAGAAAAATAAGAGGGAAAGTGGAAGCACATGAAACACAAATACCAAAATACTGGTAATCGATGAAGCTGGGTGATATTTGATGATTCATATTTTTGTATATGCTTAAAACTTTCTAGAATAAATAAATTGACTCAATATACATATGGTGAATTTAGTATCTGACAAAGACAGAATCTCAAATCAGGGGGTTAAAGAGAGACATTTTAATAAATGGTTTTAGAACAACTGGGTAGTAATTTGGAAAAAGATAAAAACTGGATCCAGCACAACACCTATCAGAATAAGCTCGATAAGGATCCAAGTCCAAAACATGAAAACATACACATCTAGAAGAAAACATGGGTTAATTCCTTTACAGCTTTGGAGTGGGCCTTGCAGAGTGTTTTAAATTATGACTCAAAATCCAAAAGCCAAGAAGACAGCCATTGATAAATCTTATCACCTAAAAGTCAAAACCTTCTGCAAACAAAAATACATGCAGAGACTAGACCAATCACAAACTGGAAAAATACTTATTGCAAAAGGCTAATTAGCTATTAATATATTAAAAAAAAAAAAAAACCAAACCCACTGCTGTTGAGTCAATTCCAACTCATAGCGACCCTACAGGACAGAGGAGAACTGCCCCAAAGGGATTCCAAGGGGTGGCTGGTAGATTCAAACTGCCAACCTTCTGGTTAGCAGCCAAGCTCTTGACCACTGTGCCACCAGGGTTCTATTTACACATAAAGAGCTCCTAAAAATTATCAAAGTGAAAAATAAGTAAAAGACATTAAAAAAAGAGTTTACATATAAAGAAATACAAACAGCCCTTAAACATAGTTACTCAACCTCACTCATTATAGAGAAATGGATATTAAAATTATAGTGAGAAATTATGTTGAGTGTGTATTATGGCTATGTCTTAAAAAAGAGTCCTTATTTTAAAAATAAGAAGCCACAGTGGCACAGTGGATAAGCACTCGGCTGCTTACCGAAAGGTCGGTGGTTTGAACCTACCAGCCGCTCCATGGGAGAGAGATGTGGCGGTCTGCTTCCATAAAGATTACAGCCTTGGAAAACCTATGGGGCAGGTCTCCTCTGTCCTACAGGCTGCTGTGAGCCGGAATTGACTCAATGGCATCAGGAATCTAGAAACGTAGTCCCTCAGTGGCGCAAACTATTAACACATTCGGCTGCTAACCGGAAGGTTGGAGTCCACCCAGAGGCACCTTAGAATAAAGACCTGGTGATCTAATTCCAAAAAAACAGCCACTGAAAACCCTATGGACCACAGTTTTATTCTGACACACTTGTGGTCACCACGCGTTGCAATAAAACTCAACAGCAACTGGTTATCTTTAGAAATATAGACCAAAAAAAAAATACACACATATACAAAATGTACGTAATGAAATGTCTAGGATTTGATTTAAAATAATAAAGTGAGGAAGAGGGAAAGTACATACAAAGTAAACAAGGGTGGGCGCAAGTTAGTGATTGTTAGAGCTGTGTGGCCCACTGTTCTATTCTCTCTACTTTAAAATCTTGTTTGAAATCTTCCATAATAATTTATTTTAATTTAAAAAAAGCTGTTCTACAATTGCCTCCTTCGCCATGAGACCAAAAGAACTGGATGGTGCCCAGCAACCATTACTGAACGTTTGGACCAAATTTCTCAATGGAATTCAGGCTTTTTGGAGCCACTGAATCTGGATGAACCCCTGAAACTATTTCCCTGAGATAATTTTTAAACTTTAAACCTTAAACCAAACTACCAAACCAAAAAAAAGTTTATCATAGTAGAGTATGCATGTCTTAGGTACTGTGCTCTTTCAAAGAATTATCTATGTGAGATCAAAGTGACAGTGGCAACTGGAAAGGCTGGACGGGAAGCTTAGGGGACAAAGAGTTTAAGATAACAATGGCGGAATAATTTGGAAAAGGATATCGAGAATGGTAGCACAACTTGAAGAATGTAATCAGTGTCACTGAACTGTACATCCAGAAACTGCTGAAATGGTGTCTCTTTAGCTGTGTATATTCTCACCAAAATTTTAAAAAAATTTTTTTACAGATGTTCTAATATATCTATTAGATTGAAAAAAATGCCAAAGTTTGATAAAAGACCATGAGGAAAACAAGCTCTCTCACACACTGCCGGTAGGAATACAAGTGCGTATCTATAAATTACAGGTGTATTTACACTTGATATCGCAATCCCATTTTTAGTGATTTATTTTTATACCTGCTCAAGTACAAAATGCCACTTGTGTACATGATTATTCACTACAGCATCATCTGTAGCAAGTCTTGTAAACATCCAAGTATCCACAATAAGGGACAACAATGAACTGTGGTTTATACAACGAAGCTCTACCAAAAAAAGTGAGGATGATATTCATTGTTTTATGAGAAAAGCAAGATGCACAAAACTGTACATACTACCTTTTTTGTAAGATGGAGATAAGAATGTGCATGTACGTGTGTATGTAGGCATGTGTACGTGGATGTCTGTATTTAAAAAAAAAACACTGGAAGAATTAAACTGATGAAAATTATTGACGGAACAGTGGGGAAAACGATGGAGAAAAAGGGGTGGAGGGACAGGTTAAAGTGTATGCCTTTGTCAGTACGTAGACCTGGTCGTCCCAAGTTTTATTCTGAAAGTTTTCAAGCTCACAGAAAAATGGAAAGACTGAAACAATGAGTAATGACATAGCCTCTACCTAGGTTAAACAACTGCTACCATTCTGACATATTTACTTTCCCTCTCTTCCCATGCACATACAAACACATGTACCTTTTTCTTGCTGTTTTGCAGAACCATTTGAAACTAAGGTTCAGACGTCATGACCCTTCATCCCTAAATACCTCAGCAAATATCTCCTAGTAAGGACAATCTCAATCTACAACCTACTATCTATCACAGCTTAGAAAACTAACATAACTTTCCACAGATCAGCTTTACCAGCCTGCTTGTCGTTGTTAGCTGCCATCAAGTAGCCTCCCGACTCGTCAACCCCAGGCACAATGGATCGAAATGCTGCACGATCCTGCACCATCCCCATGATCGGCTGCAGACCATACTACTGAGATCCACAGGGTTTTCATTAGGCTGATTTTCAAAAACAGGTCACCAGGCCTTTCCTCCTAGTCCATCTTAGTCTGGAAGTTCCGCTGAAACCTGTTCGGCATCACTGAAGAACAAAAGCCTCCACTGACAGACAGATAAGGACGCACAAGAGGTGCACTGGCCAGGAATCAAACCCAGGTCTCCCGCATGAAAGGCGAGAATTCTACCACTGAGCCACCAATGCCTCAACCATCTTGCCGGGTCCCTTGTTAAATGGGTTTAATAAATCTTTGACGTGTATTCATTCTATGAGTCACATTTTTATATCTTTATGTCTATATGTTTTTGTATCTTTTTGAAAATCGTACTTTGGTAACTTTGGATATACCACCAAGATGTCCAGAAGAACCCACCTCGTGGAGCCCAAAGCCCAGTGAACTGCACTGTCCAAGAGTGTGCCTCATGGGCTGTGTGAGCCCAGCTGCAACTCTTCTTGGCTCTGGAAGTGAATCCCAAGCAGCAATTTTCCCTTTGCTGCTATTTTACCTATTGTGCTGATTTTCCTGTGTTTTTTTTGTTTCTGTTTTCACACAACCGAAAACCAAACTCGCTGCTGTGGGGTAGATTCTGACCCATAGCGACCCTACAGGACAGAGTAGAACTGCCCCATAGGGTTTCCAAGGAGTGGCTGGTGGATTCAAACTGCTGACCTTTTGGTTAGCAGCTAAGCTCTTAACCACTGCGCCACCAGGGCTCCTTCACACAACCAGTTATTTCCCTTTGCTGGCGGTAAGGACTGGAAAGCTTGTTTAATGGTGTGACCATTTAATATCTAATGATCTCTATCAAATGAAGGGGTGTTCTTCTCTCTGGATGAGAGAGCAGAAAATCTGGTTTGTTGGTCATCTTTTTTGGTCTGTTTGTTTGTTCCGTTTGCCTGTCTGTGAGCTCCAATCAGTTACAAATATTTCACGCCTACTGGAAAGACAAACACCCTTTGAGACAAAGATAGGTAAACATTTGTGTTCTGTGTTAACTTTTGGTCTATGGGTAAAGCTGTAAAAGTGAAGTTACAACTCTGTGTGTCTGTAACTGAGAAAAGTCTTCACTTCTCACTGGGTATGAGTATGAAATTGTTTCCTTTTTCCAAAGGGTTTTAAATACTAGATTAAAATGTTTAAAAGAAGCTCTTCTCTGTTTAAAGACTAAATAAATAACCACTTACTTGAATCTAATAGGCCCAGAATTTCCTGAAAATAAACTTCTAATACTTTGAATATGCTGGCCTTTAAAAAAAAAGATCCTTCACGCAGAAACTCCTTGCTCAGAAGTATTTTTATATAGCAATCTATGTTCACATAATCAGAGTGAGTCTCTGGTCAAATTGGACAGGTTTGATAGTCTGGGTTTTATAAAAAACACATATATCGTTCTCTGATTTTGTCGGTATGGAGCATAAGCATTCATTTTATTTTTTTATAAGACTTGGGTTTGTTTTCTCATGAACAGACTACTGCGAACCTCCTAAATGGTACTTCCATAATATCTTCTAATATCGAGTCCATGTTTCAACTTGTCCTTCTCCCACCAATACTCCGACAGCAAACTGCTCATATAAGCAGGCCCCGCTGGAAGCGTCACAGCAAGCTTCGGACCAGCTCCAGTGCAGGCGGTACAGCTACAACTGCACAGAAGGTCTCCTGCGGTTTACAAGATCTACTTGTGTACGTTACAACTGTGCTTCTCACACTACGTGATTCTACGCCCCAAGTCTAGATCATCACTGTACATCTTCCAGGAACACTGTAATCAACTGAAAATATTTTTATGTTAAAGCAAACATGGATAAATAATAGAACTGAAAGCAAATTTCACATGAAATTTCTAGATAAAATGTGAGACTTCCAAAAATATGTAGCAGGTAAGTCTAAAAGTGTAAACAGTCACTTGTCTCTACTGCTAGGGCAATGGCTGGAGGAAAAGGCTGTTACGAGCAAACCTGGGAACCTTGATAGGGAGCAAAATGGAGACTCGAGTTACTCAAACATTTATTTCAAAGACACTCACCTGTAACCTTGCAATCTCCTCTCCAAATTTCTTCTGCTGCTTTGCCAAGAGAGACTGGTGGTACTCAGCGTTGGCCTGCATGATACAGTGCTTGGCAGCCAAGACAGGGAACACCTCCTGGAAATAAAAATACTGACCAGGGGAGAGTTCAACCACACAAATCACCACACACAACATGGGATGCAGGAAGAAAAAGGGAAAGGAGACAGGAATTAGAATCACCCCATTAATGGTTTAGAGACAGGTTAGTCAGTAGACGTAAACAGAGAAGACCACATGATTTTGCATGGGTTAGATTTAATGAATCCAATTTTCTTCTTCCAATTAAAATTAAGTTTTGTTTTGTTTTTTTTAAACTGTTAACTGAAGCCAATTTAAGTTTTGGCAATTCTCTTTAATGGAGCCATGAAGTCGCCGTTTTGTTTACAAAGAAAGGAAAGCATGCATTGGAAAGAAAGGAGAACGGATATTCAGAGGGAGACCAAGCCCAGGGCTTCAGACGCTTTCTTACGAGCCATTACCCAGCCCTCAAGTTAGCTAAACCACATTACTGACATATACTAATGAAACTGCTCTATAGCTGACTGTTTCATCATGTTTAAAAGACAGAAGACAGTAAAGTAAGTTCCCACTTAAGTTCATATCCTAAAAGACTTCTTAATAAAGAAAATGCCACAGAAAGATGATTTACTATCATATAACCGCTAACATGTCAGTATCAAAGACTCAAAAACACTAGCCGACAGACAAACGCACTGTTAATGACTAATAAGAGGATAAAGTGTTATTTTGTTCCACTGTTTGTTTTTTTTTAAAAAAAAAATCCCAGTCAAAATTACTGAAAAGATAACAAAGACATGAATCAGAAAAGCAGTTAAATATTGGCAGAGGCTCTCCCAAAATGCCAGATCCTAAACTGCAACCTCATTTTTATGAAGTACATGCTATATAAAATCCAAGAAATATACTAGACAATCACTGTCTAGACAAAACAATAAGAGAATCAAAAACTGAATCACTACCTGGCATGCCTTCCTGTCTCCCAGTGAAAAATTTCCTAGCTTCCTGGATCACTACTTGCAGATATTCCAGTTTTATAACTAGAATATGAAAATACCTGTGAGCTTTATTAGTAAAGACAGAGCAACAAAAGACATCTGAATCTCAAACTGCCAGTTCTCAAAGTAAGCCTGGAGCATCTCGGTACTTCAACAGGAGATTTTCAAGGAATACCAGGAAATGCTGCAGAGGTGGATTCCAAGTCTTTGTAGGTGACATTCTTCTCTCCACGACAGGACTGAGCTAATGGCCCAACCGGATGTAACGGTACACTGTGCAGCTGAACATGAAGTCTTTCAGATGAAAAAAAGGTGAGAGGAGATCCCAACTCTCTTTTAAGGACTGATGTAATTAATACTCAAGAGTCCTGGGCAAATTTCTACCCGGCTCTTGGCATGCTTTAAATGCCCAGGTATCTTCATACTGATTCATTATTGTTCATTTCTGACGTCTTAGACTAATGTGTACTGTTGATGCACTTGTGTGCTTTTTTACTTCACTCCAAAAGTTGCCTGCAATTTCATAATTTACAAAGATTCCTGAATATGATTTATAAATCAATAAATTCCCCTATAAAAGGTCATGCAACAAATACCACATGTGATCACACTGATGAAACTAATTCCTTGCACATTTCTGAAGAAGAGTAGTGGAGACACATTACGTTCCACTTAATCTTTAAATTTCCTTTCTTACTCACTCTAAGTTTACTTGTTTGTCAGTCTAGTCATCTGCTCTGTCATTTACAAATGATCACCACTGAACAGTCTCTTCAACTGCCGCTTCAGAAAGTTGCCGTTAAAACGTAACACCTCCTGCAATGTGTGGTTTAAGACGGATGCTTTTCCTTAGCTGTCCAATATGGCAGCCAATTTTCTATCACTATTAGCAAAACGTAATTCTAATCAAATTACTGGATGAAACAAGCTTTCTTTTCCTTCTCATTATGCTTGTTTTTGAACTTTCTGTTAAGACTCAGCTTTAAGAAAACAGGACAATAATTAAAAGTGTGAATAATCAACACACTCAAGTATTCATGCTTGGACCAAACCACCAATGATTCAGAACTACACCATTAGTGCATCTATGAGACTACTGGACATAAGATAGTCAAAAATTTCCAGAAAAGATTTTAGCTGGGAAAAACAAATTTAGTAAAGAGCAAACACAAAGGCATCCCCTAAATATAAAACAAGTTTCACGCATATTAAATTTTAAAAAAAAAACCTATTTCTACAAATATTTTTCAAACGCCTCACTTGAAATCTTAAATTTTTTTAAAGTATGTAATTTTCAACTTGTGCTTCTTGTACACAAAAATGTCTAAATACTTCCACATGCAAAACTGCTTAACTGCTCACAGAAACAATAACTGACCTTGGGGAGAGTATCTTTGTACTGACATTGCTTGAAAGCATCACCAAAATAATCTGCAGCCTGATTGGCCAATTTCGCGATGATGGCATCTTTCATTTTATCTGGAATAAAATATTGACCATTATAATTAAAATAAATATATGAGATAATCTGTTATATCATGATGACATAGTATAGGCATTGAGATCACATGCTTAGACATCTGTCTTAGAAAATCCTTACTGATGAAATCAATTCTTCTGTATAAAACTTAGTTATTCCATAGTAAATCCACTGAGACAGAAAATAGTTACTGGTGCCAGGAGCTAACAGGAAGGGAGACTGAGACATGATGCTAATGGATACGGGTTTTCTTTTGGGGGTGATGAAAATGTTCTGAAATCAGATAGGGGTAATGGTTGCATAAGGGTGAATACAATAAGAATCACTGAATTGTATACTTTGAAAAGGTGAATTTTACGGTATGTGAATTAGATCTCAATATAAAGCTTTTTAAAAAAAAACAAAAAACCTTAATTATTCCAATTCACATCTCTTCCACATGATGACTGCTCCCTTATTTTCAATTTCTCTGCACTTGTATATTCATCCCACACTCCAATCTCTCATACTAACATGCCTTATGAGAACTGCTCTTATTCCCTCCTTCACAGGGCAAGGGACTCTGCCTGGACGTCATTTAGGCTTAGTTTAAGCAGGACCTCCTCAAAGAAACCCTTCTTGACTAACGAATCTAAATTAGCACAACTCCCTCTACATTCCTCCCCCACAATCAGATCACCAGCCACTATCACATAATCCATTCTTACTGTCCTTTTTTTTTTTTTATTGTATTTTAGATGAGGGTTTACAGAGCAGTTTCTCATTAAACAATTAATAAACATATTGTTTTGTGACACTGGTTGCCACCTCTACGCCACGTCAAACGTCTCCCCTTCTCAACCTCAGGTTCCCTGTTACCAGCTTTCCTGTCCCCTTCTGCCTTCTCGTCCTTGCCCCTGGGCTGGTGTGCCCATTTAGTCTCGTTTTGTTTTATGGACCTGTCTAATCTGTGGCTGAAGGGTGAAACTCAGGAGTGGCTTTAGTACTGAGTTAAAAAGGTGTCTGGGGGCCTTATTCTTGGGGTTTCTCCAGTCTCTGTCAGGCTAGTAAGTCTGGTCCTTTTTTCCAGGTTAGAATTTTGTTCTACAATTTTTCTCCAGCTCTGTCCAGGACCATCTATTGTGATCCCTGTCAGAGCAGCCGGTGGTGGTAGCCAGGCACCATCTTAGTTGTACTGGGCTCAGTCTGGTGGAAGCTGTGGTACTTGAGTTCCATTAGTCCTTTGGACTAATCTTTCCCTCATGTCTTTGGTTTTCTTCACTCTCTCTTGCTCCAGACAGGGTGAGACCAGTAGAGTATCTTAGATGGTCACTCACAAGCTTTTACGACCCCAGACGCTACTCACCAGTAGGATGTAGAACATTTTTCTTTATAAACTATGTTATGCCAATTGAGCTTGATGTTCCCCGAGACCATGGTCCCCAGCCCTCAGCCCTGTAATTCAGTCCTCAGGGAGTTTGGACGTGTCTATGGGGCTTCCATGACCCTGACCTGGTCAAGTTGTGCTGGTTCCCCAATATTGTGTACTGTCTTACCCTTCACAAAAGTTACCACTTATCTATTGCCTACTTAGTGTTTTTCCCTCCCCACCACTCCCTTCCCTCCTAACCATCAAAGAATGTTTCTTTTTGTGTGTAAACTTTTTCATGAGTTTTTATAATAGTGGTCTCATACAAGATTTGTCCTTTTGTGACTGGCTTACTTCACTCAGCATAATGTCCTCCAGATTCATCCATGCTGTATGATGTCTCACAGATTCATCACTGTTCTTTATCGTTGTGTAGTGTTCTATTGTGTGTACGTACCACAGTTTGTTTATCCATTCATCTACTGATGGGCACTTCTAGGTTGTTTCCACGTTTTTGCTATTGTGAATACGGGTGCAATGAACATGGGTGTGCATATGTCTATTTGTGATGGCTCTTATTTCTCTAGGATATACTCCTAGGAGTGGGATTGCTGAATCATATGGTATTTCTAATTCTAGTTTTTTAAAGAAGCGCCATATCATTTTCCAAAATGGTTGTACCATTTTGCATTCCCACCAGCAGTGCATAACAGTTCCACTCTCCAGCATTTGTTATTTTCTGTTTTTTTGATTCATGCCCGTGATGTCGGGGTGAGATGGTATCTATCTCATTGTGGTTGTGATCTGCATTTCTCTAACAGCTAGTGATTGCGAGCATATCCTCATGTGACTGTTAGTCACCTGAATGTCCTCTTTGGTGAAATGTCTGTTCATATCCTTCGCCCATTTCTTAATTGGACTATTTGTCTTTTTTGTTGCAGAGGTGTTGGATTTTCCTATAGATTTTAGAAATTAGACCTTTATCAGATTTGTCATAGCCAAAAATATTTCCCGCAATCTTACTGTCTTCATAGCACTTAACTCTCTCCGAATTACCATGGCTACTTAATGTCTTTTTTTTTATTGGTTTTGTTTTGCTTTTCTGTCACTCTCCACACAAAATATAAGCTCCTGAAAATAGGAACGTTATCTTTCTGCTAAGGTTTATCTAAAGCCTACAAGAGAACAGTGACTGGCACAGAGTAGGCACCCAGTAAATATGTGCTAGATGAACGAAATATCTTGACGTATTACGTATACATGAATACTACTCCAAAGCTCAGTGTTTAAGAACAGTAGCTAACTAGCCATTTCATAACGGACTTCCAACATAGCCTACGTTCTTACATGTGTATTTGTACCACCACCAGTTCAGAAAAGGAGAGTTGGAGTATTTCCATAAACCAGGTATCAAGTTCAAAAAGGACAACTCTGTATGGACATATTATACTGTAATCACCTTCTTAGTTTAAGTCTACCACTTCTTTACACATGCAACAAGATGGAGGACAAACTGGAATTACCTCTTGTGGCTTTTAAAAAAAATACTTCCTGGGCCTGTGCCAGCATAATAAGGCTGAGGGTCCCAACTGTATCTGGAGATATGTCCACGGTGGGCTCTCGGTTTAAGGCAGATAAAACCGTCTCTTTAATATGTAAAAAGGCACCACTAGCAAACTAGAGGGGAGAGGGGAGAAAATCATCTTTTAAGTCTACAGGACTCAGCAAGACTTAATTTTCTACTCTCACACACAAATATCATTTCAAATGTCACCTCAATGAACAGTTACAATATTTACATTTTTATACTGTGCAAAATAGATCTAAAACATCTAAAAATCCAAATAACAGGAGCTTTAGGAAAGATTAAAAGTAAGTTACAGGGGAAAACAAAGTAAATTAACAGGGAAAATCAATTGAGCTTATTTTTAGATATCCTCCCTCAAAGCCAACATGAGAATAGTAGCAGGGCTAAACATCACAAAAACGTTTTTTGTACTGAAATGTTCTTGGTTTGGTCCCAAACTAACTCATCTCTCAAATAACTAAACACGCTGTACTTAGGGGAAAAAGCCCTGGTGGCGCAGAGGTTGAAGTGTTCAGCTGCTAATCAGAACGTTGGTGGTTCTAACTCACCAGCTACTCCACAGGAGAAAGATGTGGCAGTCTGCTTCTGTAAAGATTTACAGCCTTGGAAACCCTACGGGGTCTCTATGACTCGGAACTGACTCGATGGCAGGGAGTTTGGGTAGGTACTTAGGGGAAATTCAAAACAGTATATATACCTAGTCTTCTGAGGATCAACATTGCTATCTATCACCAACTGGCTTTCAGAGAGGAACCTATGTTCCCCATCAGGTTTTTCTTCCCAATTATATTTTGCTGAGGTTAACACTAAAATAACTTTTATGAGACAAATACACCAGGAATAAGTTAAACTGGGATTAAAAGGTGTTGTCGCTTATTTAGGTAAGCTACACAGAGACAACTAAAGGTAACCATATTAAAATGAACTTCATGCTTTCTGCAGTCATGAAGTATTGTAAAACTGCAAGGAGTGATCAGCTAATCTAGTTTAGTAATTAGCGGAATCAAAGACTACAACAGACACAGACCAGAACCACCAAGGTATGAGGACCCGGAAGCCCAGAGAGGTCCAAGAACTTGCCCGAGGGCACAAAGCCTCTAGCTGGCAAATAAGGCCCTCCCTCTCCTAATCCCTCCATTCTATTTGTATCACACTAGGTGATCTGCTGTGAACACTCAGAGAACGAATGCTTCCTCAGTAATTCAGAATGCCCCCCATAACCTCACATGCCAATTAAGTTCCAGTTAACAGGAAGCTAAATAAAATTTTACTTCATTTTCACATTTCTGAACATCTGTCATTCACGACTCAGAAAGAAAAAGTGTGTCACGCCTGTCGTCTGTGCCCACCCAAAACTGCACGGTGAGCCACAAACGGGAGAACTCCATTTACTTAAGCTGTATTTTCCTTCCACTTGCCTAAAACAGCACTCTTCACCCCTCTTCTTAACTCAAAAAACGGGAAAAATCAGACTCCATCTCGGAGACAAGCAAATTCCAAAGCCACTGGGAGGCAGTGGAAGGGCCAGTTAGAATTCCATACAATTTGTAATGAGAATTAAAACCCAAAAGAACCCCTTTATTATAAACACTTCTGACCTTCAGTTTCCTCATCTGCAAAATGGAATGACATCATGTGACCTGCTTCACAAGGTTTACCCAAGAGTCAAATAATGTACATGAAAATACTTTTTAAACTATAGAGTAATATAAAATACAGGAACATGATTATATATGATATGACTTGGCAATAATCACTTATTATTCCTTAAGCTGAAACAAAAACATAAAAGCTTTAAGTAAAAATCTGCTACGAAATAGTATGCCATGCTAGTAAATGATTAGAACCTAGAACATGGATTTAGCCAACTTAATAATGTTACTTATCTGACCACATTTAAATATGACCTCTCGAGTCTCAGAATTAAACTTTGATTTTCTTGACAAGAGGTCTTAATTTCTGTAACGCTGGTAAAATTTTAGGTGTGCCTCACTTTAAGAAAATATATAAAGTTAACGTACAAAATTTTTAAACGAGGTTAATGATTTAAAAGGGATTCACCAAGGATTTTGTCTCATACATTTAATCACTTGTTCAATCACCATTTCCTGAGCCTCTCTTACATGCCAGGCACTGTGCTAGGTGCAGCTGGGTACACAATGGTGAGGGAAAACAGACCTGGTCTCCATTTAAGTAGTTTATGTAAGGGTTTCAAGAATATGAGTCAATTTATTTTTAAAAGCACATTATTTTTCAAGAAAACATCTGTTGTATAAAGAAGGATCTATAAACCTAAAACCAAATTATTTTCAACTTATCCAAGTTAGTGTCAATCATTACGCAGTAACTACTTCTCTGCATACCTGGTAATGCTTCGCAGCGACTTTCAATCCTTCATCATTATCCAGGTTCTGTTCAGCTGCAATCTGGCTAGCTAAGGCTGCACAATTGAACAACACACAGCTCTTTTCATATCCTAAACTTGCAAGAGCTGTAAAAAATCAAAAAGGAAAAATGTAACAGATTATTTTTTCTAAAGAAAATAAATGAGAAATACTATGACCTCCATCCCATGGACTCTCACAAAACCAAGTTTCCAGATCTGTTTTCTCAGCTATAATGTGTTCCCATATTTCCAACTGCCCTGCCAGGCATTTATTTCTATAATACTCTATCATCTAAAACTCAAACCATCAATAAATTATTCTTTCTCTTCTTTACTTCCACATTTCTCTTACAATTCGGTTTCAAAATGTAGACGTCATTCTCATATTTCTCGCTTAATTTCAAGTCAAATAAATTCCTTCCATTTTTCCAACAATTCTCTCAAAATTGCATCTACTTGCTACATTTAAACCAGTTCCTTATTACTAAAAACCTGAACCAATGCAAGCACCCCCTTGCTGGCCTTTCACACCTCACTCCCTATGCCTAGACATTTCTCATAGGGCTAGAAGGTTAGTTTAGCTAAAATACAACTCAAGAATCAACAATAAATAGCTCCCTATTACTTGCAGACTTCAATCACAGTGGCATTCAGGGCCTTATACAATGTGCCAGGCACTGACCACCCAGCAAAATAATCAGAAATGAACAAACCATCTGGTAGAACCAGAACAACAGTATGGCTGGGCGTTTATGCCACAGAGTCACTGCCTAAGTAAAGCCCTCCTTGCTACGGCATTTTGGTGGCCTCCCTTGTGATAACGGCCAGCTTTCAGCCTGCTTCCGACCAAATTCTAGCTTCCTTAATCTACTGTGAAGCAGACATACACACCAGCTACTCTAACTACTTTATTAAATAAATACATAGAAAACACAGAATAACCAGGATGTGATGAGAACTTGCAGCAAAATAAAGATCAAGGTGAACTGAAAAACTGAGCCCAGAGTAAACAAAGGCAATTCCACTAACAAACGACATTTCAAAAATCTTAATCAGCAACCTTAGAGAGATTTAAGAAGATGGTACAACCACAGAACAAAAACAAGATGTTATTTTTTAAAGACAGAGAATAAGACAAAGCTCCTAGAAATTAAAAACTTCACTGCTAAAAGTTTTTCGGAAGAAGGGTTAGAAAATAATATTTAGGCAGCGTCCCAGAAAGCAGAACATAAAGTCAAAGAAATGAAAAATGTGTTATAAATGAGTAACTCAGAACAGCCAACATCCAACTAATAACAGTATTCCAAAGATAAGAAAGAAAAAAGAGACAAGAAAATTATAAAGAAATACAAGAAAACGTCCCAGGGCTTAAGGGAGACATGAGTCTTCAAACTGAAAGGGGCATCAACAAATGCCACATACAAAGAATAAAATGAGATCCAATTAGATCTTCTGAGATTGGAAACATAAAGAGAAGATCATAAAGACCTTCCTATGAGAAAAAAACAGGCCACTTACAAAATAACAAAAATCCTACTTTTCATAAGTAACACTGGATACTAAAACACAAGGGAGCAACACCTATGAGTTCTAAATAAATACAATTTTAGTTAATTCAGCAAATACATATTGAGGCTAGCACAGATGAAGAGTCCTTGTTAAGCAATGGTTAAGCACTCAGCTACTAACAGAAAGGTTGGCAGTTCAAACCCACCCAGGGGCTCCGAGGCAGGAAGACCTGGTGATCTGCTCCTGTAAAGATCGAAGCCTAGAAAACCCTACGGGGCAGTTCTACTCTGTTACATGGGGTTAGTGAGTAGGAACTGATCTGATAGCATCTAACAACAACATGGCTGGAAAGTAGTGAGCAAGGAGGAAAAACGGTACGCAAATAGGTCAGAGGAGTAAGAGCACCAACTTGTGTTGTAAAGCCTTCAGGTTTTACTCAGGTGAAGTCAAGAGAGTTTTGAACAGAGAATCACCGTGAGCCCTGTGGAGAACAGGCAGTAGGGGAGCAACAATTAGAAAAAGGAGTCTAGGATGATGACGGTGGCTCAGCAGCGGATGGCAGCAGCGGACGCAGTGAGAACTGACTGGATTTGCAGTGTAGTTTCAAGGGAACTCTGAGAGGATTTGCTAATGAACTGGATGTGAGAAAGTAAAACAGAGTCAGGGATGATTCCAATGCTTTTGATGTAAGCATTCAAGTGCTAGCATTTCAAACCAAGTTGTGTGAGCACAGAATACAGATATTTTCAGAAAGGAGGGATTTGGTAAGTTGGCCTTTTTTTTTTTGTTCCCCCAGAAACTAACTTGATAATATAGTCCAGCAAAAATGGGAGACACAATATCCAGAAAATAATGGGTCTAAACTAGTAGAGCAGTGCCGATCCAGGAGGAGTGCTGGGCAGCAGCTTTAGAGAGCAAACAGTCCAGAGCCAAGCAAGAAAACAGAAGAGGCCATGAGGGAGCTCTCTCATGAGAAAGGGCGCTCCAGAGAGACAGACAGTAAGGACGACAGTTCGGGAAATCTTGAAAATATGACAGAGGCACAGAAGGTGTGTGGTGGGGAAGCATTTAGAATCTCTTAAACACACACACGCACAGAGCAGTACAAGACAGTCGTGGTCTAAATACAAAGCAACTGGTCTACTATATGACAGAAAGTCTGTGGGCTTCAAGAAGAATGAAATGTACTCCAAGCAACAGATTAAATTAGTGAAATCTTTATAAAACAAATATCCTGATCTATTATACTTCCCATAAACATAATCATCACAGGCTGTTGTCCATTATTTTATCTTGACAATTTCTCATGTACAAGAGATTTTGTGGGAATTTTGGGTTTTGTTTTTGTAATTAAATCTGCTAATTTTTTTTCTATTATGATTTCTTCTATCACATCTAAACCTAAAAGGAGCTTGATTTTTTCAGGATTTTTTTTTTTTTTTTAAATAAAGACAAAATTCTCTTTTAAGAGCTCTTTTTTCTTCATATTCAACTCATAACCACAGTTAATTCTTTTGGTGAATATCTCTCCAAATAACTTCATATATGTTCACACACACAATTTTTCACAAATGGAATACCACACCATAGTCAGGATGCCTGGACTGCACAACTCCTGGGAGCAGCACTCACGCCCGGTTCTATAGGAATGGTGTCCCATGGTGTAGCACTCCACGGAGTTGTGCAAAGCAGGAGCTCTGATCTGTAACAGGCCTTGTAGTCAATATTCCACAGACACAGCTTTACATCCACAAGTATGTATCGACATTATCACTCTTAGCATTCTAAAACTGTACAGTATTCTAATGAATGGATGGTCCATCCTTCATTCAACCAAGACCTAATGAATGAAATTCAATGCCTAATTCTTGCTACTAGGTGTCTTGATGAATTGAACTACTCCTGCTTTATTTATGCTTATTTTTGCTTCTCACTTCTTCCAGGAACTTCGTTCATCACTTATCCTACATCGCCAAGTATCTACTGTATACTACCAATACGCTTAAGTCACGACAGCACTAAAGATCTTATTTTTGACCTTGCCTCCCTTTCAGCATTAATGGTCCCTTTGTCCCCAAACCTTCATTCCATATTTTCTGAAATGAACAATCCACATTTGCTATTTCCATTTCCTCACCTCCCAGCCACCCCTCAATCTAACACAATCTGGCTTCTTCAGCACAACCCTACTGAAACCTCTCTTACTGCCAAACCCAGTGGCTTCTCCAGCCTCAAATGATTTGGCCTCTGCCACAATGACTCTGCCAATGATGTTCCAACCTAGCTAAACATCATAATCAGCTGGAGGGGTTTTCAAAGATAGTAAGGCCTGAGCCTTATCCAGCCTTCTGTAATCTTTAAAATTTTCCCCAGGAAATCCTAACGTGCCAGCTAGGTTTAGGAACCACTGGACTACATCACCTTAAAACTTTTCCTGCAGTCACTTCCTGGTTCCTCTAAGAACTTAAAGCTTTCTCAACCTCATTCCTCAGTACTGAACAGTATTCTAATGGATGGATGGTCTACCTTGTATTCAACCAAGACCCGACTGAATGACATTCAATTCCTAATTTTTGCTACCAGATATCTTTATGAACTGAAATACCTCCTGCTTTATTTATGCTCTAAATTTTTGAAGAGCACTCAATCTTCTTCCTCTATTTCCCCTAAATGATAAACTCCCTAGCTTTGGCTTTCATACCTTCTCAGTCTATAGTCTACCAGAGGGGATAAATTTATTGTCACCTAATAGTAATTGTTCCCAAATCTACCTCTCTACATCTTCTGAGATTTAAATTCTTATTTCCAAATGTCAAAGAGAAATTTCTACCCAGATATAACACAAGAATGTCACACTCAACCTGTCTAATAAAACATTTCTTCCTACTCAACCAACTCGGTTCCTTCCTCCTTCATCTAACTGTAAGATCTCTGGGGGTTTCTCTATCTTTGAGTCTTCCGTGGCATGTCTCAGGAAGCACTCAAGCAGTGCCTGTAGATCTGCTGAAATAAACAAACATCCAACAGGTCAAACCAAGTTATAAATCTCAAAGTGGACCCTCAACTTCTACTCTTCCCTCTGACAGAAAATCCAGTCAATTCCATACCTGAAATGTCTTTCAAGCCCACCCTTTCTCCCTTGACCCACACATGCTACGTCATCTAACCTCGTCTTCTCTCTTCAGCCTCCTCAGTGATCTGTTTCCCTTCAGTCCCTGGAGTTAGGCTCTCTGGATTCATATTCCTGCTTCATTACATCCTAGCCAAATGACCTTGGGAGGTCACAATCTTTTTCAACCAGTTGGCTCAACTGGTCATTACAGTGTCTTTCTCAATGGGCTGCTGGGAAAATTTAGTGAGATAACGCATGTAAAGCCCTTTCCACAGTGCCTAGGTGGAATAAGTGCTCAATATACGTTAGCTATCATTTATAAAAGGAGAGAGTTCAAATTTTTCACTATCTACTTTACAATCTCATTACCTTTCACAATCCCCAATTCAATCTATGGTCTCAAGCCATAGCAAAAATCTATTATTATTATTACATTACGAATTACATATAATACATGAGAGTATATACTTTAATTTTCTATATATCACATACTACATAATATGTAAATGCTATATGTGTATATTATATTTTAATTTTATATGATAGACACTAATTATTATTCATCACAGCCAATACTTACATTAAGTACTGTTCTAAGCACTTTACACATATTCACTCAATTAATTCGCACAAGAACCCAACGAGATAAACAGGATTACCCTCACTTCACAAATGAAAAACTGAGAGGCACAGAGTGGTTAACTTGCCAGAGCTGGTAAAACAAAACTCATTCATGCTTCTGTACCTTCAGTTATAATACTTTACCTGTAATGTTATCTTCTACTTTGAAGAACTGAGTTCACCTTTCTAGGCCTAACTCAAACACCACTTGCTTTCAACGTGCACAGTTCTTCCACATCTATGTTCCTATCAGTTTGTTCATAAACTGGTACAGTATATATCACATTTTAGAACAACCGTCTTCCCACCCAGACTGAGCAGAACAGAAGAGGCAGGCAATATCTTAATCATTTTTATAACTAGGACAGTGCCTGGCAAGGTGTAGGCTCTCTACAAATATTTGCAAATTGCATTAAAAGTTGAGCTTAAAAAGAAATGAGGTGTTTTGTACTATAATCACCTCCCACTGTCTCCATAGCTACGAATGGACCTGAGAGCTACTAATGGACACAAAGTACATGCCTTAGGGGAAAATGATTGCCCTCTGAGAGATCCAAAACATTTACTGTTTATCTCAGTGGCCTAAAGGAGGAAGGACTGTTCACTGACCCCATTAAGTCCACAACAGCCAACCAGGAGATGGTCACACACCCTGAGCAGGGGACAATGAACAGTGTCCTTGCCCGCAAGGAGCATTCTTTCCCTTTTATTACCCTTCCCCTAGTCTCTTTCTGTACATGTTATTTGGCATGTAATCATTGTAGCTTGCTAGTATATTAACCCCCGGAGAGAGGGACTTTGGGGTTCCTCAAACAGGGTGCAAAGTGGGACACACTTGCACGTGATCATAACATCCCACCCTGGGACAGGAGCGTAACTTCAGGGAACCCTGGCTGACAATGATGTTTGCTGTTCTACTCATCTCTGTCCTATCTGTTCTCTGAGTAATAAACACCTGGTGATCACACCATTAGAAGTGTCTGGTCTGTGCTCTGCTCCAAACGGTCCTTCACACTAAGAAGTTGTGAACTCAGTACATTACAAACATAAAAAACTTTAGTATTCATAAAGAGTCATCAGGAGAGCAATTTTAATGACCTAATACAATACGAAGCATTTAAACAGACTAGCCTCTCATTTTATTTTAATAAAAACAACATACCCAATTTTACAGATCCTCCAAAAAGTGAACCTTTATCAAAAGCATCCTTCCAGGTAAATGTCAAACAAATCTGGACAGAAAGAAAACAGAAAATTATGTTACCTTCCTGCATCTCATGAAACACAAAGTCTCTTCCAAGAAAATCCACAATGAGGAAATGGACAAAAGCTTCAACTTCTCTAAGACATGACCTCCTCTAATCAACCAACTCCTTCTCCTTTTCCTGGACTGCAAATTAAAGACTAAAAAAATTCGGCTACTTCGAATAGTCGTTCTACCTCAGTAATCATACATATATTGTCTTCCCCCCAAATGCTGTCTTATTCATCATTATAAACACACAATGATTGGAAGAGAGCTGGCACTTAATGAATGCTTGTTAAATAACCTAGGAGAAGCAAAGGCAAAAGGTACGTACCACAGACTTCCCTGAAGATAAAATTAAAAACAACAATTCCATGAGGGCAAAAGCAAGAGAATGGTTACCTTTTGGGGACAGAGGAAAGGGGGGCTTTCTGGGATGAGATATTTTATTTCTTGATTTGGGTGGTATGAAGATTCAAGCTACATACATGATTTGTTCACTTCTCTGCATGTATGGTATACGTCAATAAAACTTTTACTTACAAAAATATGCATCTCACTCTGCTTTTAAAGTACTCCACATACCAAGGTAAAAAAGAACTCAGCCTCATTTAAATTATTTACTGCAACCCAATAAACCAAAACCCGTTGCCACTGAGCCAATTCCAACTCAGAGGGACCCTATAGAACACAGGGTTTCAAAGAAGTCCCTGGTGGGTTCGAACTGCCAGTCTTTTCCTTAGCAGACATAGCTCTTAATCACTATGCCACCAGGGCAATCCGATACAAAAGCTTATTAATTTTGTATTAAGGAAATTTTCAAATATATACAAAATAAAAAGAATAATATAATAAGCCCCCTTATACCATCACCAACTTCAACCTTTTGCCTTTGTGGCTCACTTACCTCCCCCCTCCCCTTCCCCCGACACACACACTTTTTTCCCTGGATTATTTTAAAGCAAATCTCAAACATATTATTTCACCTATAAAAACCTTAATACAAGAAGGTGCAAAGTCTTTTTTATACTATTTTTAAAATTTACAATTGCCACACAAAAAGTTTTAACAAGTCTCCCAAATAAAACTATTATGAAATTAATAGCATTTTCAAAATCTAGTTTTTAAGAAAGAATGAAGTACATACTTTATCTAACAGCTTTTATAATATTTCTATGCAGATGTAAACTTTAGCCAATATTTTTTAAAGCACATAAACTAAAATTAATACTTCCTGAATTATACAGTTTCCTTCTTCTACAAAGGCCAAGGAGAAGGCTGTAGTAGAAATCATACTCGTCAGCAGAGTCTGTTGACAGAAAAAGCAGCTCAAGGCTCTACATAAGCCCCAGAAGTGACTGAGGAATGTCATGAATAGAATTCCAAGAGACCCACTCTTCAGAAAGAAATAGATTCATATCAGATGGTCTTAAAGTTTCTAATTTGTATAGAACTACCTCATCACCAAACCTAAAGACAGTGAAGAGACATTACTTATTTCAATAAAATGAAACCATAGATAGAAGGAAATAGGTGACTTGCAAGTACCATATAACTTTAAAAACAAACCAAAATCAATGACTTACCTGATTTTCAGAAAATGGAAATTTGGGTTCAATCGAACAAATCTGATCATAATATCTAAAAAAAAAAAAAAAAAAAAAGAGAGAGAAAAAATAATGTGTACCATAGCTAAATATTATGCACACTGCTTATGTTAAATACCACTGGTTTAAAAATATACAGAAATTATTCATGCTTACTTTGAATGGCCTCAAGCCAAAATCAATCAGCTATTTTAAGGTTAATTTAATGTGTAAACCAGAGACTAAAAAGTATGCAACGAGAAGACTATGAACAAAAAACTCAAACCCACCACCACAGAAAAACATTTATCAACTATTTCTGGCTAAAAACAAACACTAACATCTGCCTAGGAAACCAGTGTGTTCCTTAAAATACTATTTCTTACTAAGGTAGCTACGTTTATATCCATCAGATTAGTTAGTATACCCAGTAAAGTCCTGATTAAAGCCGCCACATAAAAATGTTTATCAACTATTTCTGCCTAAAAGCAAGCTAACATCTACCCAGGGAAGTATGAATTTCTTAAAATATTATTCCTTATGAAGGGAACTATGCTTACAGCCAAAGGAGTGCTGGTGGCACAATGGTTAAAGCACTTGGCTGCTAACCAAAAGGTCAGCGGTTCAAGCCCACCAACAGTTCCACGGGAGAAAAGACCCGGCGATCAGCTCCTGAAAAGACTATAGCCTAGGAAACCCTACAGGGTCATTCTACTCTGTTCTGTAGGGTCGCTGTGAGTCGGAATAGACTTGACGGCGCACAACAACATGCTTTATCCAGTGGACAAATTACTTTCAAGTGGATTGATCCAAAAATTTCACAGCCGGTCTCAAAGGAGAACAAAGCCATCTTTCTCATTGTTTTCAAATCTAGTCTCCACACAGCAACCAAAATGGTCATTGAACACGAGGCGGTCTTCCCCCTCACCTGGATGAGCTTTCAGCTGGCAAGTGTGGGGTCAGAGTCAGGACCAAGCTTTCTAATTAGCCTCTAGTCTTTCCTCTGTCCCCCATGTTCCCCTATCCATGGAAGCAGTACTTCCTCTGATACTTCTGGGCCAAGTTTTCAGTCAGGGTTGCAGGAAGGGGCAACATGTCTGAGACCAAGCTTTTGGCCGGCCTGGCCGTGAGTTTGGTTACAAACAGGAAGAACTGAGCAAGGAAGTAAATGCAGTGAGGAAAACTGGGGCCAGGTTTCTCACTGTCACAGACAGCACTCAGAAATATGAGAAAGGAAAAGGCTAGAATACACTCTGGTTTTAGAGAGGAATCAGAAATATCTGTGTGAACTAATGCTTTTAATATAGTGGAGAGATACAGAAACAGGTACAAGCATGTGTATGTATTTCCTAAATGTATATGCTGAGAAGGCCTAGGAGCAATGACACCTCAGTAGTAATAAGCACATCTAGTGTGCAGGTATAAAAACGGCAGGCGTGGGTGTCGTCTGACCTCCTCTAACTTGGCAAGAGGGAAGGAGAATCAAAGTCAACAGCCCAAGGCTGATTCCTATGAGGTGGAGGTCAGACATACCTCCACCCTCCAACCTTTTTACCAATTCTGACATCAGCCATCCCTCCCACAGCACTACTTCTTTGCTGGGTTCAATAATTCGTTGCAATGGCCACGCAGAACTCACAAACCACATTCACGATTATGGGGTTTACTAGGGAAGTAACAGGTTACAATTAAGGATCAAGGATGACTCAAGAGATAGTTCTTCTATCAGGACAGCCTCTTCTCAGCCTTGTCCACAGGCAGGCCTCTCTCTAGCCCTCGGCCTCTCAGTCCCTTGGCCCAGCCTCTGCCCCACTCAGGCAAGTGTTATAAAGCTCCTTAGTTCTGCCAATAAGTGCCCGGGGGGCACCCCACTCCACCAGCAATCCTCAGCCCAAAGGCACTCAGCTCTCTCACTCCATGGGTCAGCAAGCCTAGCTCCACCAAGAAGTGCCCAGAGGCACACTACTCCACCAGAAAGTCTACTGCCCAAAGGTGCTCAGCTCTCTTGTTCCATGGGTTGGCATACCCACTATAACCGCCTTCCTCCATGGCCCAAGAAGCTCACTGTGTCATCTCACACCCGTCCCCTGGTTCTGCTGTCACCGCCTCTCTGCCACTACTTCTTATTGTCTTGCACCCTCTCCGGTGTTACAGCTCTCCATCTCCTGGGTCTAGGAGGTTCTCAGCACAGGAAACTCGGGTCCAAAGGACATGCTCTGCTCCCATCTCTTCTTCTTGGTGGTAGAGAGATCCTGCCTTTCCACCTCTGGGACAGCTCGTTTTAAGCCTAGCAATATGGCAAAATGGACCATTTCCTTCGTTAGGGTTCCACAGACCTCATTTGCATGGTCTCACCCCAACACAGGTGCCATGCACCTTATTTGCATCATTAATAAGCTATCCAATCCTCTTGGTGGGCCACAAGCACCTCATTTGCATAATCCCACCCAGTCATTTGGTAGAAGTTACAAGACAAAGGCAGGGAAGTCCTCATAAAAGTGACCCATTGCATTTCACCAGGTAAGTAATGCTCTGCATTAAAAGCAACCAGCACTCCTTAGAGAAAATGACTGACCTCAGGGCTAAAGCAGGAAAATTCAAGGTGAGCTTAAAACATCTTGTTATGACAAAAAGTAAGAAAGTACTCAAAAAATGATGAGGACATTTCAAAAGGACACAGGAACTAGCTTGAAGGGGCTCCCACTGGCCAAATCTAGAACAATTTAAACAGAATAAGTAATAGTAATGAATTATAACCAATGGAAAAAAATAAGAATGCCATATTTGTATAAATAAAGTAAGTAGGTGAAAAGAGAAAGCTTCACCCTACAGGAGAATGCCAACTAATGAATCTAGAAGAAATGATGGATAAACACTACAAAATACCACTTTGCAACAAGAGTAATAACCAAAAAATATGTATGTAGTTATATATGTAGATAGGTATGTATACATATGTATAGGAAGGCATATGCGAGTACAAGTATATCTGTAGGCATATGTATACACGTTTCTGTGTGTTGTATATATACACATACATACTTAATGACAATGGGTGTTTTTTTTGTTTATATAATAAAGCACATAAGGGGCAGAGTTACGGTGACTTCCCAGACATATCCAAACACCTCACGGGATTAAAAGCTTTGGGATCACAGTCTCGTGGGATAACTTGGTCAACTGGCGTTAACACAGGTCATAAGGATAACGTTCTAGATCCTACTTTGGTGAGTAGTGTCTGGGGTCTTTAAAACTTGTGAGCAGCCATCTAAGACACAACCATTGGTCTCTACTTGTCTGGAACAAAATGGAATGAAGACAACCAAAGACTCAGAAAAGAAACTAGTCCACAGGACTAACAGCCCATATGAACCACAGCCTCATCTAGGCTGAGACCAGGAGAACGAGACAGTGCCCGACCACCACTACTGACCGTTCTGATTAGGGACACAATAGAAGGTTCCGGATAGAATGGGGGAAAAATGTAGAACACTCAAATACCTAAAAAAGGCCAGACTCACCAGACCGATAGAGACTACAGGAATCCCTGAGATTACTGCCCTAAAATACCCTTTGAACTTGGAACTGAAGCCACTCCCAGAGGTTATCTTTCATCCAAGTAATAGATTGGCTTAAAAAATAAACAATATCACCCCTGAGTACTGTGCTCCTCTTAAAGAATCAACTATCTGAGACCAAACACTCAACATTTACCCTAGAAGAAATGATGGAGTTAGAAAACAGCCCTTTGGTACCTTTCAGAGTATAATATCTGATTCAGGTAAGATTTATCAACTGATGTTAAAATATGAAATTTTGATAAGGGACAGAACAGTTACATAGTCTCAAAGTACCTCCCCACAAAATACTTACTAATAAGTACAACATACTTATTAACTGTAAGGTTGAGAAACTTGGCAAACATCATCTTAAAAATTAACCTTACCAGTAATGGGACAAACCAACATCACGTTCCTCCTGACATGCACTGTGGTACTCTTGCCCAAAATGCATAAATCAAGAGGAAATATCAGACAGACCCTTACTGGGAGACATTCTACAAAGTAACTAGCCTGTACTCTTCAAAAATGTCAAGGTCACTAAAGACAAGGAAAAACTGAGAAACTGTTACAGACTGAACAAGACTAAACAGATATGATAATTAAATGGAACACAAGATCCTGAACCTGTAAACATCATTACTGGGAGATCAAGAAAATATAAATATAAATAATACTGAATCAATGTTAATTCCCTGATTTTGAAAGTTGTACTTTGGTTACGCAGGAGAGTACTCTTCTTGTACTTAGGAAATAAACTCTGAAGTATTAAGTACTCAAAACTCTTTTGTGTTTCCAATTATATTTAAACTTACATCCCAAAACACTGACAAGGTCTTACATTATCTTCTTCCAGCCAACTCTCCACCAGCCTCATCTCAGAATATTCACTACTATCATTTTAGGTACAGAAATGACTCAGGGCCTTCCCCTATTTATTTCTCTGTACCTGGAAACTTCCCATCACCAGTTCTCACTTTTCTTGTTAGTCTGACATGTCCTCAAAGAAGCCTTTCCTCATTTATTTATTCAAATATGTTCTGTCTTAGTTATCTAGCACTGCTATGCTGTAACAGAAATACCACAAGCAGACGGCTTTAACAAACAGAAATATATTCTCTCACGGTCTGCAAGTCCAAATTCGGGGCGTCAGCTCCAGGGGAAGGCTTTCTCTCTTGGTCAGCTGTAGAGGAAGGTCCTTCTCATCAATCTTCCCTTGGTCTGGGAGCTTCTCAACATAGGGGCCCCAGGTCCAAAGGACATGCTATTCTACTGGCTCTTGTTTCTTGGTGGTATGTGGTCCGCATGTCTCTTTGCTCACTTTTCTCTTTTATATCTCAAAAGAGACTGGCTCAAGACACAATCCAATCTTGTAGACTGAGTCCTGCCTCAATAACATAACTGCTGCTAATCCCATCTCATCAACATCATAGAGACAGGATTTACAACACAAAGGAAAATCACATCAAATGACAAAATGGTAGATGATCACACAATACTGGGAATAATGGCCCAGTGAAGTTGACAAATATTTTTTGGGGACACAATTCAATCCATGACATTCCACCCTTTGGCCCCCAAAAATTCATGCCCTTGACACATGTAAAATGCATTCCATGTCTTAACAAAAATCTTAATAAATTCCAAGTCCAAAATCCAAAAATTCCTCTTCATCTGTGAAACCCAGAATACAAGTTATCTGTTTCCAAAACACAATGGTGGAACAGTCACAAGCTAGACATTTCCATTACAAACAGGAGAAACTGGAGGGGAAGAAGGCATAACAGGCACCAAGCAAGTCAGCAGCAACACATTACATTAGCCCTCAGGGCTTGAAAATAATCCTCTGTTCTCTGAGACCATTTACACAATAGCCCTGCCCTCCAGACTCTAGGTATTGGCCACACTCTTCAGATTTTGAGTGGAGGCCCCTCAGCCCTGGGCTTCATCTCTGCCTTCCAGGCCCACTGGGACAGCAACTCTGCTCCCTCCACATTAGGTGCACCATTCTCCTAGTCCATCGGAGTGGCCACTCCACCCTTAGAAACAACAGAGGCCGCGGCTCCACCCCTTGAGATGCGAGAAGTTGTGGCCATACCCTTCGAAACTGAAGCAGCTCCGCTTCCGTGTTCCTTGTCTCTTCAGTTCCTTGGCCTCTCAGCCCTTAGACCTCATTGCCCACTAGGCCTCACTGCCCGCATCTGTCCTGCTGGGGCAAGTGTTCCAGAGCTCTGCAGCTCCACCAATAAGCACCTGGAGGCATCCCACTCAGCCAGTAAACTTCAGCCAGAAGGCACTCAGCTGTCTTGCTCTATGGGTCGGCAAACCTAGCTCCACCAATAAGCGCTCGGAGGCACCCTATTCTGCCAGGAAGCCTCCTGTGCGCACGCACTCAGCTCTCTCACTCTGTAGGTCGGCTCCAGCGCTGTCTCGCGCCAGTCTCCTGCTTCTGCTGCTGCCCGTTCTCTGTTGCTGCTTCTCGCCATCTAGGCCACCTTTGGGTGTAACAGCTCTCCCTCAATTCCTTCTGAGTCCTCACCAGAACTGTCTTTGATGTCCACAATTCCACCAACAGTCTCTTCAAGGCAATCAAGGCTTTTACTCTTAGGCACTTTAAAAATTCTGGCCTCTAACCACTCACAGTTTCTAAACCACCTCCAAATTTTAGGTATCTGTTAGAGCAGCACCCTACTCTCTCAGTACCAAATTTTGTCAAGAAAGCAGCACTGGGAGCAGAGCGTGTCCTTTGGACCTGGGGTCCCCGCGCTGAAAAGCTCCTAGACCAGGGGAAGGTTGATGACAAGGACCTTCCCCCAGAGCTGACAGAGAGAGAAAGCCTTCCCCTGGAGCTGGGACCCTGAATTCGGACTTCTAGCCTCCTAGACTGTGAGAGAATAAATACCTGTTTGCTACAGCCATCAATTTGGGGTATTTCTGTTATAGCAGCAATAGATGACTAAGACACATACCAAGTGCTTACTATATGCCAAGTAGTTCTAGGACATCGGAATTCAGGAGTAAACAAAACATTTAAACATTTGTGTCCTAGTGAAGCTTGCTTTTAGAGGAAGAGACAGACAATAAAGACTACAGATAGATAGTATAGTAGATGATGATGAATGCTATACAGAAAACTAAAGAGGTAAGAGAGTTAAAGCGTGTGTATGGGGTAGGAGAAGACTGTAGTTTTAAACAACATGATCATTTGACTACAACAAAAATTAAATTTAAAAGTTCTCAATAGCATGGATAGAGAAGGCGTAAACGGGGTGACGGAGTGAGCAAGGAAGATATCTGAGGAAAGAGCAAGTGTCAAGACTCTCAGAGAAAAGTGTGCCTGAGAATGTGCCTGGCATGGCAAGGAGGCCAGCAGAGCCCTAAGGTGAGCAAGGAAGAAAACAGTAGGAGATGAAGTCAAAAAAATAATGCCTGGCATGCAACTATGAGAATTTTGGCTTTTACTATAAGAAGTGAGAGGGAAAGCCATCAGAGGAGTTGAACAAAGAGTGCCATGATCTAATTTATTTTGACAGAAATCACTATGGCTGCAGAGTACAAGGACAGAAGTAGAGAGATCAATAATTGGTAGTAATCCAGTCGAGAGATGATGCTAGCAAGGACCAGAGTTCGATGATGGTGGAAGTGATAAAAAGCAGTCAACCTGACCCTTCTTTAAGTTAGTTCCCCGTTTATAAACTCTTAAACCCCCGAACTTTTCCTTCATAGAATTTATCAGTTCATAATCATACACAGTATTTATTCATGGGATTATGTTTAATGTCTTTTCTCCCACAGGACTCTAAGCTCCAGGAGGGGAGAGACTGGATCTGCTTGCTCACTGTTTGGCTGTGTTAGCAGACCCCTAAAATGAGAGGCATTCAGGCTGGCCTCGTAGTAACAGGTTAATTTGCTCTGTCTCTGAAGGAACAAGGGAAGGGGCCAAAACAGTGGCTGTTCTCAGAATGTTTTCATGCAACTGCCCTTGTTCTTGAAAGATATGCAGAACCGCTCTCCTAAAATACCGGCGCAGACGGGCTCCAGGATGCCTGTAGATTAACTGTTACGAGACCTGTGGTTACTATTTCTGTAATTTTTCACGTATAAACAGTTTTCCTCAACTCCTCTACTTCGAAGCATTTAGCATTTTTACTTCATGCTCCCCGACTGCAGTTCCTCTATTCCTCAATGAAACTCACTTCTTTTCTACTCCTGAGTAAGAATTTTGTTCAACAACTGCTAGCGCCAAGCAAACAAAGCAGTAAAATGCAAAGTTTTGAAATGTAACTTTTTCTTCCCACCATCGGAAACTAAAACCTAAGATTCTCTATTTTGAGAATGAACAAAAACTACCACGGAATGTGTCCATAAGGAGGGAACAGCAAGTGCCAAGGCCCTGAGGCAGCCCTGTGCCTGAGAGTGTGCCTGGCACAGCAAGGAGGCCACTATAGCTGTCGGGCAGGTGTTGGCAAGCTGTTTCTGAACAGTGCTACTTTAAGCTTTGCTGGTCAAAAAGGCAAAATCATCACACACAAAATGTAACAATCTTTGTTGGTTACCAGGGATGGGAGGGGTGGGGGGGAAATATTAAGTAGGCAATAGATAAGTGGCATCTTGGGTGAAGGGTGAGAAGTACACAACACAGGGGAAACTAGCACAACTTGTACAAGGAAAGGTCATGGAAGCCCCATAGACACATCCAAACTCCCTGAGGGACTGAATGGCTGGGCGGAGGGCTGTGAGGACCATGGTCTCGGGGAACATCTAGCTCAACTGGCATGACACAGCTTATAAAGACAATGCTCTACAGTCTACCTTGGTGAGTAGTGTCTGAGGTCTTAAAAGCCTGTGAGCGGCCATCTAAGATACTCCACTGGTCTCATCCCTTCGGGAGCAAGGGAGAATGAAAAGAACAGGATACAAGGAAAAGATCAGTCCAAAGGACTAATTGTCCACAGCTACCGAGGCCTCCACCAGAGTGAGTCCAGTACAGCTAGATGGTGCCCGGCTACCACCGACTACTCTGACTAGGATCACAATAGAGGGCTCTGGACAGAGCTGGAGAAGGATGTAGAGCATAATTCTAACTCACTAAAACAAGACCAGATTTACTGGACTAAAGGAGACTGGAGAAACCCCAAGAGTATGGTCCTCAAACACCCTTTTAGCTCAGTGGTGAAGTTACCTCCGAGGTTCACTGTTCAGCCTGGGAGTGGACAGCCCCGTAAAACCAAATGAGACTAACGAGGTACAGGAGTCCAGTGACAAGGGCCAGAAGGCAGAAGGGGACAAGGAAGCTGGTGATAGCGAACCCAAGGTTGAGTAAGGATAGTGTTGATGTGTTGTGAGATTGTTAACTATCGTCATAGGGCAACATTTGTAGTAACTGTTAAATGAGAAACTATTTTGTTCTATAAGCCTTCATCGTAAGTGAGAATAACAGCACAATTGGAAGAGCGTAGTCAATGTCACTGAACTGTGCATGTAGAAATTTTTGAAATCTTTGGCTATGTGTATCTTCACCAAAAAAAAGGTTGAGAAGTTAGAGGGTTGATATGTTGTGGGGTTGTTAACCAAAGTCATAAAACATGTGTACTACTGTTTCACGAGAAACTATTTGTTCTGTAAGCCTTCACGTGAAGTACAATAAATAAATAAATAAAAGGCAAAATCAAGGATAGTATGTAGGTATTTACATAACGAGAGAGAGAACTCCTGGTCTGCCCCACCCTTGTTATCCGGACTGGACTGTCTCAGACAGTGGGCATGCTATATGTACACAGAGTTGCCCAGCTGCCGTCAGCTGGAGACATTCACTGAAGCAAGAGGGATCAATCCGAAGGAGGTGGCGGGGTGGGTAGTGGTCACCGTGATCACTTTCACTCTCTACCCCAGTGACACCCAGATCCCAGGACACCCTTCTCTCCTCCCAGAGAGTCCAGTTGTTTCAACTTGGGCAGCTGGCACTGCTGACTGGAGGAAAGGCAATCTGCTGAGTTGCCAATTCCCAGACTGAAATTCCATCATTCAGTGTCACACCACTGTCAACAACAAAGTCCCCAATGGGTAGGTGGTGCCACTGCGAGTCCTGGGCAGCAGTGAGGCACAGCCGCTGGCTGGGGAGGCTGGCACTGGGCACACAGTGGGTAAATGGGGCAGAAAGGTACACCACAGCTAGGTCTCCAAGGCTCACAGGTGCAAATGTATACAGGCCAAGTTTATTAGTTGTTGCCAGGGGCAAGGGAAAGGGGAAAAGAGGGAGTCACTGTTCAGGAAGCACTGAGTATCCCTTTCTGATAATGAAAAGTTTGGCAACAGATACTGGCGATGGTTGTATAACATGATTAACCCAACTGATGTCACAGAATTGTACATGTGGAAAACGTTGAATCTGCAAACGCTGTGTTATATAATTTTTAAAATCTTCCTTTAAATCTTCATGTGTTACTTATCTATGCAGAATAAAATTACCGAGCCAAATTAAGGCCTGGCAACCACAGACACTCCTTGAGACCAGGTACCCCGTATTATACATTCTTATCTCCTCTACACTATAATATAGTTTGCACAGATCCACCTTAGTACTTGATTATTATCATAAACTATAGCACTGTCATTAGTGCTAAAACTACCTCAATACCTTCACCCACAAACTAGCAACCAGAATGTAAGCAACAGCTGTGAAGTAAATTTGAACAACAATATTGTCTTTTTTGATATATAAAACACTAGGGCTTGGAAAATATTTCAGAAATCATGAGACTAGTTCCATCACCTTCATTTTACAAATGTAAAGGACACTACTATACTGCAACAAATTAGATAGTAACCACAAGAGGCTGAAAGACAATTATTTAGAAATTTTGCAGAATCTATAAGGTGATTCTAAGTGACTCGAAGGTTTAAAACAAAAAACCTAAACTAAAATTACAAACTATTAAAAACATAAATGTCTAGTTGAAATGGCAAATGTTTTGTTATATATATTTCACCACAAAATTTTTTTCTAAATAATTATCAAAACCACTAGGATACAGCCAAACCAAATTTATAAGAACTGGAAGTCCTAAATACATTAGCAGAAAAAAAAATCATTTTTGTATTGACGGAAAAATCACTCAATACAAAAAGACAGGAAAAGAAAATGAATGATAAAAACAGAAAACAGGAGGCGGGGCCAAGATGGCAGAGTAGTCAGACGCTTCTGGTGGACCCTCTTACGACAAAGACCTGAAAAAACAAGTGATTCGATTATATGTGGCAATCTGGGGGCCCTGAGCATCAAAGGCAGAGTTGAGGAACTGGACTGAGTGCCAGGGGAGGAAGAGACTGTTCAGAAGCAGTGAGGAGTTGCCAGACCTGACCTCCTGAGAGCCTGAGCCCTTCAGGCCTGATCAGCTCGGAGGTGAGCATTGAAGCAGGCAAGCAGCCATGCTCACGAGGCACGTTTTCCACACCAGGAGAGACCCAGCCACTGAGAGTCTACATGGCCACCTAGAAGCAGTGAGAAGCAGCCCTCATCTGCAAAACATAAGTACTTCAAAGATAAGTACTTGCGTATGGCTTACCAGTTGGATCAAAAACACCCCCCTGAGGGAAAAACCTCTCTCCCATTTACCTCCCGGCTCCCTGCTCTGCACTGGGTCCTGGACCGGCTTCAGCAATTGCCCAGTCCCCTGGGCAGGAAGTAGGATCTGTCACACACCTGCAGGCATTCTCCCTGCCTTGGAGAGTAAACAAATAAACAAACAGAGGGAAAAAATAAACTGCCGGCTCCCCTAAACCAGGAACCCACGGTAGGCACAGCTCCTCTGCCTAAGCACAGGCATAAGGGATCCACGGACTTTGAGTGCCTTTCCCCCTGCACAGACTTCTGCGGGCCCATCTCAACAGTGCAGGCCCTTGTTACCACACTACAACAGGGTATATACCGGAAGTCTAACTTCAACTGTTTCAGCTGTGAAGTGGCAGGTTCTCAACATTTGACACTACTCTGCCCATTAAGCAGGGTCTTCACCTACCCACATCAGGGGCCTGAGGACTGGTGGCTCCATCCATGCCACCTAACCACCTGCAACACAGGCCTATGAATAATAGGTGCCCCCCAGTCCTTACAGCCAGCAGCATCAGGTGCTCACAGTCTGGCTGCAAAAACCTGCCAACCTATGCACTCTAGGGAACAGGGAAACACCTTCCTCCTGGACACTCGGGGGCGGCCGTCAGCCCCTGCCTTGCTCAGTGTGTCCCCCTGCTGCAGCCAGATGCCTGTGCCTACACCAATCACCCATGCCTGTCTAGGACTGTAAGTGAGAGCCTACACCGCACACTTGGTGGGTATCTACCTGGGCACCTGAGCTGAATCCATACAGGAGGAGTGGGCAGACTCCTGAGCTCACATACCTAGTAACAGATCTAACCACCTGGTGACAGGACATTTGAGCTTCAAAGGTACCAATAATCAAACTAGCTCTTATGATCAGCCTATTTGGGCATATCAAAACAAAACAAGAAGCTAAGACACAGTAACTAAACAGAAAATAAGTAAGTATAATAACTTATTGATAGCTTGGAGACGAGTCAATATCAAATCCCATAAAGAGGCAATCCATGACAGCTTCAGCAAACTCCCAAAATAAAGAATCTAGAAATTTTCCAGAAGAGGAAAATTTATTGGAATTACCAGAAGCAGAATACAAAAGATTAATATACAAAACTCTTCAAGAAATTAGGAAGGAAGTTAAGCAAATGCAGAACACGCAATAGAGGAAATTAAAAAGATTAGAGACGAGCACAAGGACAAATTTAACAGGCCACAAGAATCCACAGAAAGACAGCAATCAGAAATCTAGAAGATTAACAATAAAATTTCAGTTAGTCCATTTAGAGAGACAGAGAGTAGCAGACTGGATTAAAAAGAACACGATCCGTCTATGTGCCGCCTACAAGAGACACACCTTAGACTTAAAGACACAAACAAACAAAAAGTCAAAGAATAGAAAAAAATACATCAAGCAAACAACACTCAAAAAAGAGGAGTGGCAATATTAATCTCTGACAAAACAGACTTTAAAGTAAAATCCACCACAAAGGATAAGGAAGGACACTATGATTAAAGGGTCCCTACACCAGGAGAACATAACTATAATAAATATCTACACACCCAACAACAGGGCTTCAACATACATAAAACAGACTCTAACGCACTGAAAAGAGAGACAGACAGCTCCACAGTAGTAGGAAACTTCAACACACCACTTTTGGTGAAAGAACATTCACGAACAAGCTCAACAAAGACATGGAAGAGCTAAATGCTACAATCAACCAACTTGATCTCATAGACATATATCGAACACTCCACCCAACAGCAGCTAAATATACTTTCTTCTCCAACCCACACGAAGCATTCTCCAGAACAGACCACATATTAGGCCATAAAGTAAGCCTTAACAAAATCCAAAGCACTGAAATATTACAAAGCATCTTTTCTGACCATAAAGCCATAAAAGTATAAATCAACAACAGAAAAAGCAAGAAAAAAAATCAAACACATGGAAACAGAACAACACCTTGCTCAGAAAATACTGGGTTATAGAAGAAATTAAGGTTGGACTAAAGAAATTCATAGAATCAAATGACAATGAAAACACATCCTACCAGAACCTTTGGGACACAGCAAAAGCAGTGCTAAGAGGTCAGTTTATAACAATAAATGCACACATCCAAAAAGAAGAAAGGGCCATAATCAAAACATTAACCCTACAACTGGAACAAACAGAAAGAGAGCAGCAAAAGAAGCCCTCGGGCACCAGAAGACAGGAAATAATAAGAATTAGAACAGAATTAAATGAAATAGAGAATAGAAAAACAATTTAAAGAGTTAACAAAACCAAAAGCTGGTTCTTTGAAAAGATCAACAAAATTGATAAACCATTGGCCAAAATGACAAAAGAAAAACAGGAGAGGAAGCAGATAACCCATATAAGAAATGAGATGGATGATATCACAACAGACCCAACTGAAATTAAAGGAATCATAACAGAATGCCATGAAAAACTGTACTCCAACAAATTTGAAAACCTAGAGGAAATGGACAAATTTCTAGAAACTCACTACCTACCTAAACTAACACAAACAGAGGTAGAACAACTAAATAAACCCGTAACAAAAGAAGAGATTGAAAAGGTAATTTAAAAACTCCCAACAAAAAAAAACCCTGACCCAGACGGCTTCACTGGAGAATTCTACTAAACTTTCAGAGAAGAGTTAACAACACTACTACTAAAGGTATTTCAAAGCACAGAAAAGGACGGAATATTCCCAAACTCATTCTATGAAGGCAGCATAACCCTGACACCAAAACCAGGTAAAGACACCACAAAAAAAGAAAATTGCAGACCAACATCCCTCATGAACATTGACGCAAAAATCCTCAACAAAATTCTAGCCAATACAATTCAGCAACATATCAAAAAATAATTCACCATGACCAAGTGGGATTTATACCACGTATGCAGGGATGGTTCAACATTAGAAAAACAATCAATGTAATCCATCACATAAGTAAAACAAAAAAACCACATGATCTTACCAATGTATGCAGAAAAGGCATCTGACAAAGTCCGATACCCATTCATGATAAAAACTCTCAGCAAACAGGAATAGAAGGGAAATTCGTCAACATAATTAAAGGCATTTATACAAAGCCAACAGCCAACATCTTCCTAAATGGAGAGACTTTGAAAGCATTCCCCTTGAGAACGGGAACCAGACAAGGATGCCCTTCATCACCACTCTTATTCAACACTGTGCTGGAGGGCCTAGCCAGAGCAATTAGGCTAGAAAAAGAAATAAAGGGCATCCAAACTGATAGGGAAGAACTCAAAGTATCTCTATTTGCAGATGATATGATTTTATACATAGAAAACCCCAAAAAAACTACTGGAACTAATAGAAGATTTCAGCACAGTTTCAGGATACAAGATAAACATACAAAAATCAACTGGATTCCTTTACACCAACAAAGAGAACCTCGAAGAGGAAATCACCAAATCAATACCATTTACAATAGCCCCCAAGAAGATAAATTACTTAGGAATAAATCTAACCAGAGACATAAAAGACCTATACAATGAAAACTACAAGACACTACTGCAAGAAACCAAAAGAGAACTGCATAAGTGGAAAAACATACCTTGTTCATGCATAAGTAGTCTCAACATTGTGAAAAGGTCAATTCTACCCAAAGCGATCTGCAGATACAATGCAATCCTGATCCAAATTACACCAGCATTTTTTAATGAGATGGAGAAAAAAATCACCAACTTCATATGGAAAGGGAAGAGGCCTTGAATAAGTAAAGCATTACTCAAGAAGAACAAAGTGAGAAGCCTCATACTACCTGATTTTAGAACCTATTCTACCACCATGGTAGTCAAAACAGCCTAGTACTGCTACAACAACATATACATAGACCAATGGAACAAAATTGAGAATCCAGAAATAAATTCATCCACCTATGAGCAGCTGATATTTGAAAAAGGCCCAAAGTCCATTCACTGGGGAAAAGACAGTCTCTTTAACAAATGGTGCTGGCATAACTGGATAGTCATCTGCAAAAAACTAAAACAAGACCCATACCTCACAGCATGCACAAAAACTAACTCAAAATGGATCAAAGACTTAAATATAAAATTGAAAACAATAAAGATCACGGAAGAAAAAATACGGACAATGCTAGGAGCCATAATACACAGCGTAAACACAATACGAATCATGAGTAACAATGTACAAGCACCAGATGAGAGACTAGATAACTGGGAGGTCCTAAAAATCAAACACTTAGGCTCATCAAAAGACTTCACTGAAAGAGTCAAAAGACAACCTACAGACTGAAAAAATTTTTGGCTACGACAAATCCGATCAGCATCTAATCTCTAAAATCTACAAGATTCTGCAAAACCTCAGCCACAAAAAAGACAAATAGTACAATTAAAAAATGGGCAAAGGATATGAACAGGCATTTCGCCAAAGAAGATATTCAGGCGGCTAACAGACACATGAAGAAATGCTCACAATCATTAGCCATTAGAGAAATGCAGATCAAAACTACAATCAGGTATCATCTCACCCCAACAAGGCTAGCATTAATCCAAAAACCACAAAATAAGAAATGCTGGAGAGGTTGTGGAGAGACTGGAACACTTAAAGATGCTGTTGGTAGGAATGTAAAACGGTAAAACCACTTTGGAAATTGATTTGGTGCTTCCTTAAAAAGCTAGAAACAGAAGTACCATACGATCCAGCAATCCCGCTCCTTGGAATATATCCTAGAGCAATAAGAGCCATCACACGAATAGATATATGCACACCCATGTTTGTTGCAGTACTGTTCACAATAGCAAAAAGATGGAAACAACCTAGGTGCCCATCAACAGAGACATGGATAAACAAATTATGGTATATCCACACAATGGAATACTATGCAACGATAAAGAACAACGATGAAGCCGTGAAACGTAACATGGAGGAATCTGGAGGGCATGATGCTGAGTGAATTTAGACAGTTACAGAAGGACAAATATCGTATAAGTCCACTATCATAAGAACTCAAGAAAAGGTTTAAACACAGAAGAAAACATTCTTTGATGGTTACGAAGGTGGAGAGGGAGGGAGAGAGGTATTCACTAACTAGACAGTAGACAAGAATTATCTTAGGTGAAAGGAAGAACAACACACACTACAGGGGAAGTCAGGACAACTGGACTAAACCAAAGATAAGAAGTTTCCTGAATACAATCAAACACTTTGAGGGACAGAGTAGCAGTGGTAGGGGTCCGGAGACGACGCTTTCAGGGGACATCTAGGTCAACTGGCATACAAAGCTTACTAAAAAAACGTTCTACATCCTACTTTGGTGAGTGGTGTCTGAGGTCTTAAAAGCTTGCAGGCGGCCATCTAAGATGCATCAATTGGTTCCAACCACCTGCAGTAAAGGAGAATGAAGAAAACCAAAGACACAAGGAAAGTATTAGCCCAAGAGACAGAAAGGGCCACATAAACCAGAGACTTCATCAGCCTGAGACCAGAAGAACTAGATGGTGCCCGCCTACCACCAATGACCACCCTGACAGGGAACACATCAGAGAGTCCTGGATGGAACAGGACAAAGTTGGGGTGCAGAACTCAAATTCTAGTACAAAGACCAGACTTAATGGTCTGACTGAGACTGGAGGAACCTGGAAAGCATGGACCCTGGATTCTCTATCAGCCCAAAACTAAAATAATTTCCGATGCCAACTCTTCAGACAGTATTGGACTGCACTGTGGGACATAAAGTGATACTCGTGAGGAGTGTGCCTCTTAGCTCAAGTAGATACAACAGACTAAATGGCAGCTTCTGCCCAGAGGTGAGATGGGAAGGCTGAATGGACATGGGGAATCAGGGGCAGAAAGGAGGAGTGTGCTGTCACAGTATGGGAAGAGCAATTAGAGTCACATAACAATGTATGTATAAATTTTTGTGTGAGGAAAAAAAACAGAAAACAAACCAAAACACAGAGTTTTGGTTTAAAAAAAAAAAAGGTGGCTCCAAACTTTTAGCAAATCTGATCACAGGGAGGAAATCACACATAATACACACACCATTAGGACTAAGAGAAATAGTGTAACTACAGATTATGAGGAGACTAAAGCATTTTGCAAGAACCTCTGCATGACAAAAGACACCATAAACACAATTAAGACACATGAATCAGACTAGAAGATATCTGCAACATATAAAATGGAAAAAAGACAAATATTCAGAAAATGTAAATAATTCCTATACATCTGAACGGAAAAAACCAACTCAACAGAAAATGCACAAAATAAAGGAACAGATCACTCCCAGAAAAAGAAACTAAATGGTCAGCAAACCTAAGGTGGTCAACCTCAGAGAAATCAGGGCAATGCAAACTAAAACAAGGTGCCATTTCTCCCTCATCAGATTAGCAAAATGCCATAATTTAAATTACTAAGCACTGACACAACTACCACAGCCTCCACCACACTGAGTCCAGTACAACTAGATGCTGCCCAGCTACCGTCACCGACTGCTCTGACGGGGATCATAATAGAGGGTCCCGGACAGAGCTGGAGAAAAATGTAGAACAAAATTCTAACTCACAAAAAAAGACCAGACTTACTGGTCTGACAGAGACTGGAGAAACCCCGAGAGTATGGCCCCTGGACACCCTTTCAGCTCAGTAATGAAGTCACTCCGGAGGTTCGCCTTTCAGCCAAAGATTAGACAGGCCCATAAAACAAAATGAGATTAAATGGGCACACCAGCTCAGAGGCAATGACGAGGAGGCAGGAGTGGAGAGGAAAGCTGGTAATGGGGAACCCAAGGTCAAGAAGGGAAGAGTTGACAGGTCGTGGGTGTGGCAACCAATATCACAAAAGAATGTGTACTACTTGCTTAATGAGAAACTAATTTGCTCTGTAAACCTTCATCTAAAGTACACTAAAAATAAAAAATAAGTAATTAAGCACTGAATGCTAGCAAGGACGTGAAGGAACAGAAACTCACATACGCCTCCAGATGAAAATGTAAATTGATAAACAACTGCGGAGAGCTGAAAATGCAGATACTCTCTTCCAGTTAAACAGAGGTCTGAATAATTATCCTTCTCTGCTCCCTCCCAAACCCTCACTGAGAAGAAAATGTTAAAAAGATATAAATGCACAAAAACAAAAGGGAGTGAGAAGGCCCCAAGAGTACACAAGAGATTTCAACACAATTTTGTAGGTAGAAAGTGAATGAATAAAACAGAGCAGAGAGAGTTGAAATCTAACTGCCTAGAGAGGACAGAGCCAACAAAGCCGAAAGAAGCCAAATCATGCAGGGAAACCTGAAAAGGACCTGAAGGCAGCCGCTCCAGGTAACTCTGCTTACAGGAGTTCAATGTGAGGCCAGAAAGAGGAGGAGTTTAAAACCTTCCAAAGAAACCTTTGGCCTCCCAAATCCTCTACTCTGAGGGTAGGTTTACTTTCTGGAAAATGTTAGGGATATCAAGCAAAGCCAAGTGGGGACGGGAAAAGGTGAGAGGCTACAGTAAGGGGGAAAAAAAAAAAAGTTGCCAAGGAGTTGATGCCTATGCATGACAACCCTATGAGTGTCAAAGGAGAACTGTGCTCCACTGGGTTTTCAATGGCTGATTTTTTGGAAACAGATCACCAGGCCTTTCCTCCAAGGTGCCTCTGGGTGGACTTAAACCTCCAACCTTTCAGTCAATAGCCGAGCATGTTAACCATGCCAGGGACTCCGAGAGGTTTCAGAAGAGTACTTACTAATTGCCTACATCATTATCAGTTCTCCATTACTAACATAACTGTGTATTTTTAGCTGGGTATATGGCTGCCCATAGTAAAAACTCCACTTCCTAGCATCCCTTTCATGAGGTGTGGACACATGACTACATAACAGCCAGTAACATTTGAAAGGCGGTGCTGTGGGTGGGTTCTCAGGAAAAGTCCTGGAGGCTGAGTCCCTCTCTCCATCCCCCTGTCTAGAACTCGAGTATGGCTGCTATCATACTCTAGGCTTCACAGAGCAGAATGCTGGAAAGACTATGCGCCTCGATGATTGATGGAACCACCATACCAGCCCTGGATTGTCTATCGGCTAACTTTTTACACAAGAATAAAATCTTAAATACGTTTAAGTCACTGATAATGTGGGATCTACCATATGTAGCTGAACCTATTCCTAATACAGATGCCATTCTAAAGATAGGGCCGACATGAAAGACTGCATACATGACTGCTGAGATCCCCAAGCTCCATTCCCAATCAGATTTCAGAAACCTAATACCAGGATTTCTCATGGAATAGCACTGGAAGCTTCCTCTGTAAAGAAACTGATACCACAAAAGACACGGATGATATCTGGAATTGTTTTCCGAAAACAAACAAGGCTCCCACCTGATTCGCCAGTTACCAGGCCTCACGCAGACAGAGCGCTTCTGATAAATTTTAAGTAAAAGTCATATCATAAAGGATGAAGTACCATCCGAGTAATGACTCTCGTGAACCTCATACACATAACTACACATTCTAGGGAAGTTTAGCAGATCATCTACAAGTTAAAAATAATAGAAAATTGAAAAAGGCCATCACTGGATCTATACATGGCACTGTGTACCAGGATTTATCAAGCTAGCTATTCTTTAGGAATTAAACGCTGTTTCAAAAATTTTATTTAAAAATTTCTTTACGTTAAAAAATGTAAATTAATGCTCAGTTTACATAATTCCTAAAAATAAAATATTCTGCTAGATTTGAATGAACAACTCTCACCTGTGGGGTTTTCACATGCATATAAACATACCTCCATTATGAAACTGATCAGGCTGCCGAGTATCTATTAGCTGACCCTAACCTCACTAGACCACGAAATGACAATATGTATTATTTGTTGAATGAACGCACTAGGAGAGAACTATAAAGAGAGAACTAAGGAAACGGCTGGTTTCCAAGAGTCTCTCTCTGCAGCAGCCCAAGTACCTAGGAACAATTCTAACATTTACAATAGTAAATGGATGTAGAAAACAAAGAACAAACGAACGAAGTCTTAAAAGTTTACAGAGGAACCCTACCAGGACCTCTGTCCGCTAATTCTCCCTTATCCATTATTCTTAAATCCACACACCAGCTGCCTCTGAAGATCCCAAGTGCCTTAAAGGCTGGGACCAAATCTAATCAAAAAGACTTCACCACAAGGTTCACTACACCACAACCATTAATACTACCAATGCAAAAGCTTAACTGAATGCTACTCATGTCTACATAAAAGAGTTTTGTTTTTTTAAAGTACTCTAATTCTTAAGACTAAGTATTCCTAGGTTTATTTAAAAAATGCTATACCGAATCCGCCAGGCGCTCCTTGGAAATCCTATGGGGCAGTTCTCTATCCTATAGGGTTGCTGTTGAGTTGGAACAGACTCAATGGCAATGGGTTTGGGTTTGCGTGTGTACTAAGTACCAGAGTCGGAGTCCCTGGATGGCGCAAACAGTTAAGCGATGGACTACCAGCAGAAAGGCTGGCAGTTCAAACCCCACCCAGAGGCACCTCAGGTGACAGGCTGGTGATCTTCTTCCAAAAGGTCACAGCCTTAAAAACCCTATGGAGCAGCTGTACTCTGCACACATGGGGTCACCATAAGTCAGAATCAACTTGGATGGCAACTAACCACAACAAAGCATCATACAAATGGTCCTTGCAGCTCAACAGACTTCTCTCTGAAACTGCCACCACGGGGTCATAGTCATAATTCTGAGCAATCTATTAAGTATCCCTTCCTTTGGGTAACCAACCCTTCCCCAACCCACACTGATCTTACTTGGTCCATGGGCATAGACAAGTTAAACCAGCTGGGTGACCTAAAACCAAAAAAAAAAAAAACAAACCAAATCTGTTGCCAGTCAAGTCAATTCTGACTCATAGCAACCCTACAGAACAGAGCAGAACTGCCCCATAGGGTTCCCAAGGAGTGGCTGGTGGATTCGAACTGACCTTTCGGTTAGCAGCCGAACTCACAACCACTGCACCACCGGAGCTCCTGGGTGACCTAGACAACCAATTAAATTAACCCATTTCCCACCATTATAAACTGGTGCAAGCCAAGGTAATCAGAGGCCTCCTATGGCCTTCTCGCAGCACTAAGAAAAGCACTGCCAAAAGGCCACAGGAGCTGAGCTAACTGCAAGGCTGGCAGCTGGAACCCACCCAGCAGCTCCTTGGGAAAAAGACCTGGCAATCTACTTCAGTAAATATAGCCCAGAAAACTCTACGAGGCAGCTCTACCGTCATATGGGGTCGCTATGAGTTGAAATTGACTTGATAACACCCAACAACAAGGAGAAAATCACTGTCTTCTGTAAGATCCAGAGCATCACGAACCATTATAATTACACTAGGGTGGCTGCTGGCCATCTCTCCCAAGACTTGAACAAAGCTCACCTAATAAAGAAACCATCATGGAGGCAAGACGACCTCAAGCTACGGAAGCAATATTCCTAGACTTTTCAGTGACCAAACCCACTGCCGTCCTGTCAATTCTGACTCATAGTGATCCTACAGTACAGAGTAGAACTGTCCCATAGTGTATCTTCACCGAAGACTGCCACCTTTCTCCTGCATAGCGGCTGGTGGGTTCAAACGCCAATCTCTGGGTTAGCAGCCGAGAGCTTAACCACTGTTCCACCAGGGTTCCTTTTCAGTAACCATTTTCTTACCTTCAGCTAGTTTAACCTGTGTTTCTGTTACTTGCATCCTAGCACAGCATATTAAAACAAGATTACACGCAGGAAATGAGATCATTAACAAAGTAGGTGAAAATGTTTATACAGTGCTATAAAAAGCTCCTGTCACTGTAACTAAAAATATCACAAAAGGAAACCTCATAAAATACAGCATGAGCTCAATAAGCATTTGTCAGAATAACAAATTTACTCCATTCTGTGCGTTCTTTACGTGAACAAACTGACTTCAAACAACCCACCTTCAACCCTCTATTTTGTCACTCAAGTCTAATTTCAAATAATTGTAGCTCCTAACTTTTGGAACTCCCCGTATTATCTGATTATGAGGAATTTAGAAAGATGGCTCGTTTCAAGTGGACAATGTAGAGGAACAGACATCTGGTCCGGAATCCCCATTCACCCATTTCCCCCAAGCAACTACGAAATCAATTTTGCCCGAAAAGTCCTAAGACTGTGATGCATAAACGGGGGTGGACCGAGCCGTCTTCAGTTAGACACGCAAAAAAGGTGAAGGAAACTCGTCCTGGGTAAACGCGGCCAGACAGGGAAGCAGCAGGTGGCAGGTAGCGCCTCCCAGGTAACCACCGCTCAGCCCGGCTAAGGGCTGGGCCGGACAGCGGGTCCGCGGCGGCCCCCGCTCACCAGGAAGGAATGCCGACCACACCTACGCGGCCAGCCCGGGCGGGGCGGCCCAGCCTCGGCCGTGGGCGTGAGGGAGGCGGCCGAGGGCGGAAGGCGGCCGACGACACCCACCCCCCGGCCCCGCGCCCACCTCAGCAGCGTCTCGAGCGAGCCCTCGTGCTTGTCGAGCGGGCGGCCGACCGCGGCGCGCCGCAGCTTGCTGAGCTCCTCGGCCGCGCGGCAGTACTGGGCCTGCTCCTCGCCGCCGCTCGGGTACGTCTGCTGGATGAACTTCACCAGCGGCTTGGCCAGGTCCACCTCCGAGGTCTTCTTCAGCTGCACGGAGATGAACGTCGCCATGGCGAGCGTCTCGGCCGCCGCTCGGGTCAAAGGGACGGCGGGACGGCGACCAGGGCCGAGGTGCACGGGGCACCAGACGAGCGGACGGACGGGCCAACAGAGGGGCACTCGCTCTGCGCCTGAGCCCCGACCACTTCCGGGAGCTTCTGCGCAGGCGCTCCCAACGCAGGGCGCGAGCGCCGCCCGCGGTCACGTGACAGCGAATGCTGTGCCGCTCACGTGGGCGCGTTGGGTCAGCCCTGTGCGAGGAGGCCGTGGCTTTCTAAGCTTGAGAAATTATCCCTCTCCTCCTTACTGCCTTGGCGGGTGGAGCGAGTGCTTTCCCGTACTACCACCTGTTCCCCTACCCCAGCAACTTCCCGGTGAAGGACTCCTTTTACTGCCACCTGCGAGAGCTTGTGGCCAGCTGTCCAAGTCCTTGCGCCTCAGGGTTATTGTGATCTATGGTAGCTCATTTAGCTAATACTGACGGGCTGCTGTGCACATGTACTAAGTGGACTGGGAACCCAGTAGGCAAGAGCCCTGCCGTTGTTCAACTTTACAGCCGGGTAAGGTCACAAACCCCGAACAGGTGAACAAAAGTATCGGGAAGGAAAAAGCAGAGAGTGCTTGGGATGAAGAATGTTAAGTCACTTGGAAAAACCGAATTTAAACAAGATACAGTAAAACTTGCGAGAGCTAGAACCTGTGTAAAGCGGAAACCTGTCAGAGAAGGAAAACTTTCATATTTTCCACCAATACAGAGGGATAGAAAAGTAAGACTGCACCCTGCCAGTGGCGGAAATCTTGGGAGACCCGGAAACACAAGGCAGTGCCGTTCAGTTCTGGCTCGCATAGGTTTCACTGTAATTAGGAAAAGCTTCTCTGAGAAAGTGAACTTAAAATGACACCCGAAGTTTGAGAACACGCTTGACATTAGGAAAGGGAAGTGGAGGGGTGGAGTGGCAAGGGAGGTCCCACTGTACAAGGGCACATCAAGAGCAAAGGCCCTAGGAAGCAGGCACTTCCCGTGGTCAGGGAGCTGAAACAAAATATATGACAAACATTGAAAAAACAAGTAGAGAGTGAAATAAAGTTGGAGAAGTAAGCAGGCATCAGATAGTTCAGAACCTTGTATACCAAGTTAAGGAATTTGTATTGTATGATGAATGCAAAATAAGCTATAAAACGGCATTTAAGCAGTAGTGATGTGATACAACTTACCTTTTTTAAAGGCCAGCCTGTGAATCATCTTGATCTTGTATCTTTTGATAGTATGTAGCATGACATATACAATATCATCTGTGATGTATTCCAGGCAGAAAAAAGTTTAACTTGAATCTACAAACCGTTTCTAACACACAGTTGATAGGAAATAGAGGGGATAGAGGAACAAACTAAATGATACCATAGGAAGTAACCAAACAAATCTGGGTGGAACATTATGCAGGATAACTGGCCCCATCTCTTCAACAATTTGTGAAAAAAAATTACTCTGTGAAAAGAAATTAAAGGGACATGACAGTCTGGACTGAATCCTGTTTTGAACAGACCATCTGTAACATCATTTTCAGGACAATTGGGGAAATTTGAATACACATGGACTTCCGATTAGATAAGATGAAAATGTATTGCAGAAAGGTGGAGATCATGAACTGAAAAAATCAGGTAACAAAACAGTATGTATGTTATGATATCTTATTTTGGTTTAAAAATGCACATTTGTGTATCTATGTACAACAAAAAATATCTGGAATGATATACCCTAAGGCGTTAATGTTTTGTAATCTTTGGTAGAGGAAATGTGTATTTTTATTTTTTTTTATTTCTACCTATCCTTTTTTTTTTTTTGTCTAATGTTTTACAGCGTATATACTAGTTTTGTTACAGTAAAAGTTTATTTTAATTAACATATTCTAGGTTAAAATAAATAAAATAGTCCCCCTGGCTGGTGTGTAGGGAATACATTAGAGGAAGACAAGAACGGAAGCAGGAAGGCAAATTATAAAACCTTTTCAGAAATCCAGGCAAGAGATCATGAAAGCTAAAAATTCACAAGAGTGGGCCAAATTAATATATTTTTTGAATTAAAAACTGAAGAATTTACTGATGAACTGGATGGGAAGGTGAAAAAAGGGGAGTGGTTAATGTTGGCTCCTAGTTTTGGATCCTGAACATCTGCATGGTTGGTAGAATCATTTAATGAGATCAAGAAGACTAGGGATAAACAGATTGGGGAGAGGGATGTTCACATCCAAATACTCAAGTGTAGTTATTTAATTGACAATTCGATATATGAGTGTTTTTGATCACCTCTTCCTCACCTAATTGGTGAGGGAGTGTCCAGGGGACAAGGACACAGCACACCACACAGGGTTGCAGTCAGGAACAGAGTGAACAGGCAGAGCCTGTGGGAGGCAGGCTTTGTAGTAACAAGAGGGTGGGGTGACCCCTGGTTCCTGCTAGAATATGTGAATGGTTTATTTGAATAACTTATTAGTTTATTTGAATAATTCCACAGGCTTGTAAGGAACTGAAGCCTGCCACTCCAGGATAAGCAGGCACTGTGCCTGGAGCCCATGATAAGGAGGTTGTCTGGGTAGATGATTATATCCACTGGAGCACAGTGGAGAGGGGAACTTGCAGTCAGGCCGTTCAAGGCCCTCCTGTTTTTCTCCAGATGCCAAGGCATACAAAATATCAGCCCTTAATTTTAGGCCTTAAACTACAATAAGAGTAAAGTTCCAAGAAGAGGTCTGGGTTGGGAGTCAGGATACAAATTATTTTTTAAGCCCCTGGGACTATAAAGAAGCACAAAGAAATAGGAATGAGTCAGAGATATTAGAAGATATAGTATCAGAGTAAGGTTTTTTTTAAGCCAGAAGATACTAGATTATATTGTAGGTTGACAGGACTGATTCACTGAGGAGAGAATGAAGATTCAGGAGAGATGAAGATAACCAAAGGGGCAACGTTCATGGAAAGGGGAGAGGAATGGGTAATCAGAGCACAGGGAAAGGGATTCACCTACAGGAAGATGAGGGGCACGATGTCTGTTGAGACAGATGGACAGAAGAAGGAAACGAACATACCAAAAACCAAAACCAAACCCGTTGCCATCGAGTCGATTCCAACTCATACTGACCCTATAGGACAGAGTAGAACTGCCCCATAGGGTTTCCAAGGAGCAGCTGGTGGATTCAAACTGCTGACCTTTTGTTTAGCAACTGAGCTCTTAACCACTGAGCCACCAGGGCTCCAGAAATGAACATAGATGTGGTTAATTTTGTCAGATTGACCAAGGGAAGATTATTGAGATGCTCCTGTCTGATGGAACTTAGAATAAAATCCAAACTCATTACTATAGCATGATATATCTCTGCCTGTTTCTTCAACTTCATATTTTGCTACTTGATCCTAATTTGTTACTGTCCAGTCACATTGGTCTTTTGTCGGTTTCTCAAACTCACCAAGTTTTTCATTCCTTATCTGACTCAGAGTGCTTTTCCACCTTTTTTTCTCCCCATTTCACTATCTGTTGTAGTTAGATCTCTAGCTACAAGCAATGAGATAGTAGATTGTTAATTTCTAGTTCAGCCGATTTTTTCCCCTCAAAAATCTCCAACTTGCAAGTATTTTATTGTGTGTTGATTTGATATTTGTCTGACTTCCCCACTAGAATCTAAGCTCTATGAGGGAAAAGATTGTGTTTGTTTTCTATGCTTTATATGTCCAGAGCCCTGGAGGTGCAGTGGTTAAGTGTTCGGCTGCTAACCGAAAGGTCAGTAGTTCCAATCTACCAGCTGCCCCTTGGAAACCCTATGGGACCATTCTGCTCTGTCCTGTAGGGTTGCTATGAATCAGAATCACCTCAACAGCAACGGTTTTGGTTTTTGGGTTTTTATATGTCCAGCACTTGGCACATAGTAGGCACTCAGTAAATATTTTTGAACGAGTTTCACTGATGGTAAAAACATTGGTTTTCTACTCCCCAAATAACACACATTCACAACAGGCACCCACATTAATTAGGCAGTAGATCAGTGGCCAAAGAAAGATACTATATTAGTCAAGATAGACTATTTCATGTTCTAACAATAAATAATTTCAAAATCTCAGTGTCTTAACATAATATTTGTTTCTTCTTCACGCAAAGTCTAATGTGGGGACAGGCAACTCTCCAGGCTAGCTGTCCTCAAAACAGTGTCTCAGCAGTACAGATTACTTTGATCTCAGCCATCACCACTTGAGCCTCCACTTTTAGAGGTGAAGAGGGGATATATAGCATCATTCAGGGCTTTTCACTGCCTCAGCCTCTCACTTCCATTCACATTTCACTGGCTGGAATCTTACATGGCCCATCCAACCACAGCGTGACTGGGAAGGGTGGTCTTCTGTACACCCAGGAAGGAAGAAGGGAGAGAGAACCAGATATTACAGAGCAGCACAAGTAGTATCTTCCAAGGATGGGTTTCCCCACTTTCAAAAATGCTTATGGTAACGTTAACTTTTCACCTACGTAATGAGACTCCATAAAGTATGGTCTTAGAGTGTGTGTATGCTCAGCATAATGGGTGTAATATTTCGAGGTTATTGACTCAATAGATATTCATTCTTGGTAATTGCTAGTTCCTAGTGGCCCATCACCTCTCCCACTGATTGAATCAGTGAGAATAATTGCCTCTTTGGAAAGACAGAACTCTGCTGAAAACAGCTTTGAGCTTCAAAATAGAGTTCTGCAAGTCAACGTTGAGTCAGTGGCCTGAAAAGAAACACCTATGATTTTTGGAGAAGCCAAAATTTTGTTGAGGGAGAGAGACGTACAAAAGCCAAGCCTGGAAGACAAATTTTACAATGAACAAGAGAGTAGACAGGACAAGGATTTGATGTAAGAAAGTTCCTGCAATGCAAGAAGAGAAAAGGTCTTGGGTGCTGAGAAAAGTCTAAGAAAGAGAAAGAGAAGGACAAAAGATAAACAAGGTATCCTCACTTCCTCATGCCACACTCTCCAGTTAATCTAGACTATGTAGAAGTGGGGGAGAGGGAAAGAGGCATGAAATAGAAACACCCAAATGGACTCGATGAAATCAAGAACATCAAGGATGACGGCCTAGCTTATGTTCCCAGGTATAAGGGAAGGCACATCCTGCGTATGGAACGGAAAGAGGGAAATGGTGTGGAGCAGGGGACAGTGGGTTTTTTGCAACATGTAATGGAGAACTCTTTGTCTCCTTGATCTATCTGCATATTTAACTTTAATTTTAAAAAAGGAAAAGAATGAATGAATGACAAAAGAAAAAAGTTACCCATTTTTCACGTGTGAGTCATGGCGTGTAAAATCAACCACATGAAATCAGAATTTTTAAAGAAGAAATGGAGAAACTACTAAGCCTTTTATTTAAAATGACTCCCCATTGAGCCCACTCTCATCCCATATACTACAGACTAAATTTCTATCTGCTGCCAGTTATCTCATACCATTCACATCTATTTAAATAACTTCACTGCCCTATGCCACTAATAATTTCTCTTAAATACAAGAGAAATTACTTGTGTAAGGTAACTTCTGAGAAAAAACAGCATTATTTTGAAATAATTGCTTTATAGAGGAAAAATACATAATTCTGGAGAAAAAGTTATCCTGTTAAGTATCTTGACATTGAGGGCACATTTCAAGACTCCTATTTCCTCTAAAAGCTGATGTTTGTTTAAGCATTGACAGTGGAAATCCTCACTCTCCTGCCTGACTTTTGTTGTTAATATTGAGGCAGACAGCCTCAGAGCCCAACACTTCTGAAAGACACCTGATCTGGTTTATCCTGCTGCACCAAGCAGAATAAGCTGCACATTCTTCTGAAATTGTCCTTGACAAGATAACCACAGAACAGGTCATAGATGGCCTCAACCTGCCTCTGTGTGGAGACTTTACATGCTAATGAAGGAAAATTGATCTCTTCCTCCATCCCAGAGAATCAAACCTAAAGAAAATTTTCTGAAAATTTTCTAAAGAAAATGCCTAGTCATCCCCAAGCTCTGAGCACTTTTGTGAAGGTCAATCCTGAATATTCATGATGAATTTGCATTTCCTTGTCTGTTCTCTGTGAAAGCCCACCTTGGCCTCTTGTTTATTGGCTGTAACAAGTCACACTGAACAGAACCTGGGGTTTCCACCTGGCGACAATTTGATTTTGGAACTATATAAAAATCTTCTTTAGTCTGTTTTCCCTCAGGCATAGATTAGCTCTCTGTTTCAGATTTAACATCAAGGAGCGGTAAGTAAGTGGTTAGTGTCTCTTCATATAAAACACGCTTGAGTTTCCTTGTAAGAAAATTATGCATATACACAAAACATATGTAATTTCATGTATATCCACTTATTTAATATTCATGACCATATATTAACAATAACCAAGCCCTGTAAACTTCGTGGTACGATGGGAAGAATTAATAATACTTGGATGACCATACTGCCATTCAACCAATATGTTTTGAGCTTCCACTATGTGGCAAGTAAAATCAAAATCAAGAGAATTCTATAACCAGTAAATCTATTAATCTGTTACATATATTTATAGATTCCTTGATTCCACTCTCATAGAGGATAGTTCAGGAGAGATTTCATAGGAGGAGATACAGGAGAGCAGCTTAGGGAAGTCCTAAAATGGCAGCTGTGTGCGGCATGCCTCAAATGCAGCCAACCCAAATTAAAGCAGGAGGATGGATGGTTCCAGAAGAAAGTTCCAACAGAAAAAACAAGAAAAGTTGGAAGGATTTGACATAATACCTGATGTGGTAGAGTTTTCAGAAAAAATAAGAATTATAACAAACAAGAAACGACAGAGAAATTCTAAGGAAAACAAAAGATTGAGCAAGTAAGGAAATAAAATCATACATAGCTTGGCATGCTGTTAACAAAATTTGCATAGTCACAATAAACACTAATTTTTTAAGGTGATGTCTACCTGAATTCACACTGGAAATGTTACTGTTTCCTCCCTCATAATCAATGAGTAATTTGGGGGAATATGTGAAATATCCTGTTCCTCACCAAACTTTTTCACTAGTTTCAGTGTCTGTGAGGTGGAATCACCTTGTACAAAGCAATTTGGCCTTTGTTCTCAGTTCTTTTGAGTCTTACTCAAGGCTAATGAAAGGGGGCTGACCAGACCAAGAGGGACCGCCTACGGGCGCAGTGCTGACTAAGCCTTAAGAGGCATGATGTAATCTATCATGGCCACATGGCGAGTTCAATAAGAGCCCTGATCCCTAAGGCTCCAGTGGGCTTACTGGTGCGTGACCTTGCATGGAAGAGGGTAGTGTGTCCCTCTCTGAGACATGGTAACTCCGTGCTGTGACCCTTCCCAAACTTCACCTGTGCATCTCTTCGTTGGTATCCTTTTTGGTTGTAAAAAAGTTGTAGACTTAAGTACAGTATACTCTCTGTGAGATTCTGTGAGTCATCCCAGTGAATTAGCGAACCCACAGGGTCAGTGAGAGCCAGCAGGGGCTGGCATCTGCCTGTTTGGGAGTCTAAAAGGTGTCCTAACATGAGCTCTGACCTAGCTCTGGGTGGTTAGGGTCCAAGAAGTGCCTCATGGGCACCTGGCCTGAAAGATGGTGTCCATCTAACTCATGAGGTCTGGTGAAACCCATGTGAAATTGCTCACTACAAATTAGTTAAGTAAACAGAAGTGAGCCTGTGGGTACCTTAATATAAACGGGCACGTACTTTACTTACTGGTTATCCACCCCTGGATCAGCCCACTTCTGGGTGGCTAGGGTCAGAGAGAGAGTGTGGCATGTGAATGGCTTGCAACAAGAATGGAGAAATGAGATGGTAAGGACTGGATCTATCTCCACATTTTGGGGATTGGGTTTATGCTGACCTTAATATGCAGTTAGCAGTGAAGGTGGGATTTACCCACTGTGTCCCTGGTTTAGGACAGCATTCTTTGATGATTCTCACTGCCTCTAGTATTGCTATGGCGGCTCCAAACAGTGATTTTTTTTTAACCTGTCATTTCTCTTATATTTATCCACATACCCAGATTCTGACATTAACATTTTGCTATGCTTGCTTTATCACAATCGATCCATCTAATCATTATCCATCCATTAATCTATCTGACTTTTTGGATGCATGTCAAAGTCAACTGAAAACATCAGAAAGGAAAAATACAATAAGCAAACTGATGAATAAGTAATAGATGGGAGTAAAAGGAAATTATTTAAATGATATCGTCCAATGTCATTTAAAGCTGACAAACCAAATAGCAGAAGGAACTAAGGAAAAAGAGGACCAAGTAATTAAGGAAAAGACATTATTAGGATAAAAGTTGCTACTAAAATAAAAAACTTTTCCTAAATACCAAAAGAATTCAAAAAGAACCAACCAACCACATGGAGAAACATAGTGAAATAACAACGCACTCAGTAAACATAGCACAGAATATGATAAAATTGAGATCAAACGTAACAATCCTACAGTAAATATAATTGAGTTTAAATCAACCATTGAAAGAGAAAGACAAACTGACTCACAAAAGAAAACCCACCTGAGGTAGATTATAAAATTGGCCATAAATTCTTCCTTCCCTTCATCTGTGACTTTGCAATGTACCGTTGCAGATCCTCCCATAAGAAGTAGAGTCCATTTCTCCACCTCTTAAATCTGGATTGTCATTGTGGATTGCTTTGGCCAGTGAGGCATTAGCAGGTGTGATGCAAGACACTAGAGGGCATCAAGACTTGTCCTGTCTTGATGCCCTTACAACCCTGTGACCTCTGTGTGTAGTCTAGCCTGCTGGGTGATGAGGGCCACATGGTCCAGTCACTCCCCTAGCCCTAGCCCACCAACTGTGAATTGTCGTCTAGACGCATGAATGAGGCTGTCTTAGATCATCCAGCCACGAGCAAACCCACTCGCTAACCTCAGACGCATGAGCAAACCCAGCAGAGAACAACGGAGGCAGCCTAGACCAGAAATGCCCAGCCATTTAGAATGATAAGCTAAATGACTCTTGTTTTAAGCCACTAAGTTTTGGTATGGTTTGGTATGCATCAAAAGCTGACAAACAGACCAATATTATGCTACATACAAGCAACACACCTAAAACAAAGTGATTCAGAAAGGCTAAATATAAAGGAATGGGCAAAAATATACCAAGCAAATGGAAATAAAAACGGTGCAGAGTTGGTTTCCTGGATATCAAACAATTCAAGCCAAAAAGACTTAAATACGATTAAGGATACTTCAGAATGCTAAAAGCTAAAATTATCCAGGAAAAAAAAAAATGTGATTATAGCTAAAGGCCACGATAAAGATAAAAGTGGTTTTTTTTCTGTTTCCACCTTTTTATATATTATTGTGTTTTAGGTGAAAGTTTACAGCACAAACTAGTTTTTCATAAAGATAAAAGTTTTGAATGTCTATGTATCAAATAACCCAGAATATCTATATACCAAATAATACAGCAACCACCATCACAAAAAAGAAACTACAAGATTAAGTTTAGCTAAGGAACTAAAAGGAATATTGCTCAGGGATGGTCCAATGAAGATTACATTTGGAAACAAGGTAGACGAATTAAGTCTGCTCTGAATAATAATGTGTAACACTAACCTCATTATGAGAGATATGTGGCCTTGCAAATTATTGGGCGGATGAGAAAGTATGTGTCTTCCACCTCGTGGAAGCTGTACTCTCTCTGGAAATTAATGTCTGTCCTTGGAAGACAGTGATTCAGCCATCCTCTGCAGCACAATTAGGAGACCAAAGAGCTTGTCTACAACTCATAGTGGAAGTAAGTTTCCAAAGAGGACAGTATTTAGACTAACTTCACCTACCTTATACTTTTTGTAGGACCCAGAGAGTCAAAGTTCTCCACCCTCACTTGGAATATGAGAGACCTCCATTGCCTATCCTGTGAATCCACCGCCTTTTCCCCCAGAATATTAGCCTCGCCCAGCAGTTCTCTTTGGGGTGATTTTACCCCACTGGGGATATTTAATTAATACAATAGATAAATGAAAAGTAATTGGAAAACACTCCTAAATTCCTAGCAATGGATTTACTAGATTACAGGGCAGGTATATTTTTAATTTGGACATCTGTCACTAACTTACTTTCCAAAATTTCCCACCACTTTTTATTTCCACTCACAGTTAGTGAGTTTCCCCACACTCTCACTAGCACTGCATCTTATCTTACTTTTTAATATCCATTAACCTGTTAGGTAGAAAGTAATCTCATTGTGCTTTTAACCTTTATGTTTAATAAAGGAGTGAAATCAAAACTCTTTTTAAGTGTTAAACCAAAAAAAGCCAAACCAGATGCCTCTGAGTCAATTCCAACGCATGGCAGCCCTATGTGTGTCAGAGTAGAACCGTGCTCTGTAGGGTTTTTAATGGCTGTGACCTTTCCCAGGTAGCTCTCCAGGCCTCGTTTTCCAAAGCACCTCTGGGCGGACTTCGAACCGCCAACCTTTTGGTTAGTAGTCGAGCGCTTAACCAGGTGTGCCACCCAGGGGCTCCTTTTAAGTGTTAGGTATTTATATTTATTTTTCTGTTAACTCCTTATTTTTAATCTTGGGTTGTTATTCTGTTGGCTTACTCATCTTGTTTCTTACTGATTTTATAAGTGCTCTTTATTTCTTAAGAAAATTATCCTCCCTTTTTCATGTATTTTGCATTATCATTTTGTCATGTCTTCGGGCGTTTATCTGTTTTTAACATTCAGATTAAACAGGTTAGGCCTCCACCTCATCCCATCACGATAGGCTCAGAAACAAGAATTCAAAGGATCAGTTCTGCTTATAACTGCCTTAAAGAAAGAAATGATGGAAAACCGCAGTCCCCATGGACTCCAGTCTCTGCTACCTCTGGCCCACAAGGTGTCGCTGTTGGAACAAAGGTCTGCTATATAAAGATTGCTCACAAGATAGAGCTATTAAAATGTAAATACGCTGTGTACTTTTAAAGAACTATCTATAGAGGATCAAACTGACAACAGCAACTGGAAAGGTTAAACAGGAAACTCGGGGCATGAGTTTATGTTAATGGAAGAGGAACAATTTGGCGAAAAAGGGTGAGAAAGGGACAAGTTGAAGAATGTAATCAGTGTCACTGAATTGTGTATGTAGAAATTGTTAAATTGGTCTATGTTCTCCTGTGTATATTTTCAACAACAACAACAAAAATAATTTTTAAAAAACCCTGTTGTCCCCCAAAAAATGTGTGTCATCGATTTGGCTGGGCCCTGATTCCCAGTATTGTGTGGTTGTCCTCCATTTTGTGATTGTAATTTTATGCTAAAGAGAATTAGGGTGAGATTGTAACACCTTTACTAAGGTCACATCCCTGATCCAATATAAAGGGAGTTTCCCTGGAGTGTGGCCTGCACCACCTTTTATCTCTCAAGAGAAAAGGAAAGGGAAGCAAGCAGAGAGGGGGGACCTCATACCACCAAGAAAGCAGTGCCAGGAGCAGAGCGTGTCCTTTGGACCTGGGGTTCCTGCACAGAGAAGCTCCTCAACCGGGAAAATTGACGAGAAGGACCTTCCTCCAGAGCCAACAGAGACAGAAAGCCTTCCCTTGGAGCCAATGCCCTGAATTTGGACTTGTAGCCTACTAGACTGTGAGAAAATAAATTTCTCTTTGTTGAAGCCATCCGTTTGTGGTATTTCTGTTGTAGAAGCACTAGATGACTAAGATACCCGCGAAGACAAAATATAACTAAGTGTTCTTACAGTCTGTGGTTCCAGTGTTACGATGATACGCACCTGTAATGCTAGGGTAAAATTTATAGGAGCTGAGCTTAGAACCTGACTTCCCAGCCAGAGCGTTGGATAGCACTTGATGCTTTCCTCTCGCTCATGGTGAATTTCTGCTGGGTGTGGAGCCCTGGTAGCCCAGTGGTTAAAAGCTCAGCTGCTAAGCATAAAGGTCAGCAGTTCAAATCCACCCACTGCTCCTTGGAAACCCTATGGGGCAGTTCTACTCTGTCCTGTAGGGTCACTGTGAATTGGAATTGACTCGACAGCAATGGGTTTTGTTTTTCTTTTTTTTTGAGCCATGGTGTACCTGGGTGCCAAATCAGGTTAGGGTCACTTCTGACCGTCAGAGGTGGTCTGGTAACACTGATTCTCCTGAGGAAAATGGCCAAGCCCTTCCTCCTTAGCTTTTTTGTGTATTTTGGTATATGTCAAATACCACTGTCTAACTTTCTCCCAGCCACCTTCAAACTCATTGTCCCAAAGCACCTGATGCATTCCTCAATCCCCAAATGTCCAGGGACACCCTTTCGCTACTTGCCTTACCTCTACCCAATTAAAAGGAGTGCCTCAGTCGGTGTTCCAGAACAAAGGGCTACTTGTGGGACCTCCACTGACAGGGATACAGCTGACAACTTTAAATGGTGGTCCTACGCTAATAAAAATGTGACGTTCTACCTTGCTGAGCAGTCTGTTATATGCAGAAATGGGATTTCACCACACACATTGTTTTAAAACCTGATTTCTCTACTTAATTGAAGCAGGTTAGTCCAGTGCTTAAGGGTGTCTGGAATCCCAACTGCCAGGATTTGAATTCTTTTTTTCTTTAAGATAAAACTATTCCGGATTTGAATTCTAACTGCAATATTTACTAGCCATGTGATCCCAGGTCATTTACTCAGCATTTCCAACCCTTGCTCTTCACATCTGAAAATGATAAGTAATACTATCCACGTCAAGGGCTACTGTGGGGATTGTATATGTTAAATACACTGCAGGTTGCCTGGCACACAGTGGGGACTCAAGGTTCGCTGCCACTGCTGTGTTAGTGTGTTACATCATCGTCGTCAGTATTGAAAGCCCCCCTTTGTGTCTCCTCAGTGTCTAGAAGTAAGAATAATTCATCACCAGAAAGAAAACAACCTTACCATTAGCAAATCCAGAGGATTATTTAAAAAAAAAAAAAAAGAACTCATCAAATCTCCTTTCAATACCCAGTGAGTCAGCTTCTTACCAATACTGATCGCTTTTTATACTGTAATACCATATTCTGCTAAAATGTCCCATTGTCATGTTGTTGTTGTTAGTTGCCATTGTTTGAGTGATTTTAGCCAATTTTCTGTAGTTGGGTATTTAGTTTATTTCCACTTTCTTGCTATTATTAACAACATGGCCAAGAGAAAAGTTAAATCCCTGTTCACATTCATTATTATTTCACTAGAATAAATTGCCAGAAGTGAAATTGTTAAATCAAAGGATAAGAACATTTTTAAAAGATTTGTAATCGCAAGATCTCACAAACTTTTGCCCCATCTAGAAGAGCTGTATGACTTTACATTTCTATCAACAGCATCTGAAAGTGCTGAAACCTTAAGCAATGTCGGCTGTTGCTTTTGTTTATCTTCACTAATTTAAAAGAAAAATCATTTCTCGCTTTTAGTTTGCATTTACTTGATTTCTAGGTAGGCTATGGATTTCATGGGTTTCTTAGCTACTTATTTGTATTCTTTTGTAAATTGCTGTTTTCTGTTTTTCTTTTGGAAAATTCATCTTTTCCGTATTGATTTATAAGAGGCTTTCTATTATAAGCTAATAACTCTTTATCTCTCACATGTTTCAAATGTTTTCCTCGGTTGTTTTTCAGTTTTATTTATGGAGTTTTAAAGCATAAGGCTTCTGACATACAAAAAATTATACTCTTATAAACCCACACATTGTGAAATATCAGAATATTAGGGAAAATGAGCTGATGCTATGAGTGTCCAGAGAGAAAATACAGATCACATACAAGGAGTCATAATGAAAATGACTCTAGATTTCACAACAATATTTGAAGGAAGAAGAGTATGCACTTGGCTACCTCTTGCACAGATCCTCTAGCAGTTTCATCAGCTTAAAAATATGTTACAACAGCAGAAACATGGCGAAGACAACCATTGGCATACCCATCTCTTGGGCCACAGTGCTTCAGTCACAACTGGGGCACAGCTGTCATTTCTGACACCAATGGCAAGTTTGAGAGGTTCCAAAACCACCCTTAGGTCCTACATAATAATTTGCTAAAAGGACTCACAGAACACACCAAAAGCTGTTATACTCACAGTTACAGTTTATTACAGGGGAAAGATACAGATTAAAATCAGCTAAGGGAAGAAGTACCTAAGGCAGAGCCCAGGAAATTACCAAATGAGGAACTTCCATTGTCTTGCCCTGTGGAGTTGCAGACAGCATTACTTTCGCAGTATCAATGTGTGACATTATGCATGGAGTCTTGTTAACCAGGGAAGCTCACATGAGCTTTGGTGTTCAGAGATTTTATTGGGGCTCCATCATGTATGCATGATTGACTGCCCATGTGGCTGATCTCAGTCTCCAGCTCCTCCAGAGGTCAAGCTGATAACCACGTGACCCAAAGCCCCACCCTAGATCACATTTTCGTTGTGACTTAATGTCCCCATCCTAAATCACGTTGTTACTATCTGGCTGGCCCAAAGCTCCCAGGCAAACAAAGACACTCCTATCGGGTAGAACTTTCCAAGGGCTTAGAGATTACTTCCCAGAAGTCAAGGGCAAAGGCCAGAGCTCTCTTTGGGCAAGATTAAGGTCTTTACTACACAATTTGCTTCACCGAAACAGGGAATAAGTCTAAATATAGACAGGCAGATCAAGGACCAGAGGATCCAACCCAGGAGAAAAATAGGGAATTCCAAAGATGACTTATGAAAAAAGTCCTGGGATTTCAGCTATACAGAAGGCCTAAAAAGTAACCCATAGAAATAGGAGAAGGAGATATACAGAGAAAATGTTTGCAAAAAGTTTGAAACTGATACCTTTCAAAGCAATCAACATCTTCAGGAAAAACAAAAACTAAGAAGAGAAACCAAGTGAGGACTTTAGCTTCTGGTAATAGCAGAACTAGTAATTGAGACCAAGCCTACCACCAAAGACAACACAGCTGGATAAAATATTTAAAAGTTTCTTAAAGCATCAAAGACCTAATAAGATAGTGAGGCAAGATCCAGGAGAGGATGGGAATCTGAACAGATGAGAATAACATTCAGATCACCTATGGCTGTGTAACAATTGCTGGTCTGAAACAGGTGACTGAGAGGTTGAATTTTGAAGGCTTTCCAGAACTGGAGGACAAAGTCAAATTGCAGGGTCTACTGAGGGTGGGTTCCCTGTAAACAATCTCCTGCTTTGGACTAGGATGTCAAATGGACTGCACCCTAAAAGTAAATCAGCTTTCCCAGAGACTGCCACCAGCTTTGAATCACTTGGTTGGCCCCAAACCTAAAGCCTTCGAATTGAATTAAAGTGACCCTAGATAATCAGTGGTTCCAGGAGCCTGGCAGAAGCAAATACAGATCCTCTCTAGAGGGCGATAACATCATTTGACATTTTAATTTATTTCCATAACTAAGTTTTAAAATACAATGTCCAACACACAATCAAATATAACTAGGCACACGAGGAATCAAGATACATGAACAAAAACAAACACAAAAAACTGACAACAGACACAGCACTGGAGGGCTCCAGATACTGGAACTATCGAACAGTATATCAAACTATCAAAATAGTATAGTAACTGCCTTTACTGTGTTAAAGGACATAAAAGCTAAGTTTGAAAATTTCAACAGGAAACTGAAAACTATAAAAAGTGAAATAACATATTTGAAAAAGAACCAAATAGAAATTTGACGACAGAAAAGTATTATAAGACAAAATTTAAAAATCAGTGACTGGGCTTAGCAGGAGATAGCAAACTTGAAGATATTTTAAAAACATAATCACAAAACACTACAACACTCTGCTGGGGATTATATTTGCATATCCATAAATAGGAGTGTAAACACTGAATATCAACTTGACCAAATATCGTAATATAACTCTATCGAGTAGATGAAGGATAGTACCATGATATGAAAGGAGCCCTGGTGGTGCAACAGTTAAATGCTCAGTTGCTAACCTAAAGGTCAGCGGCTGAACCCACCCAGTGGCTCTGCAGGAGAAGGACCTGGCGATCTGCTCCTGTCAAGATTACAGCATAGAAAACCCGATAAGGCAGTTCTGCTTTGTCACATGAGGTTGCTGTGAGTCGAAATGAACTCGGTGGCAACTGACAACAACTATAATATGAACCCGATAGGTAACATCTAAAGGCATACGCAGATTATTTAGAAATAAGTAGACGTATAAATGCCAAAAGAGATAGCTAAAAGCGTAAAAAAAAAAAAAAAAGTTGTATTTTGTCATAAGCCTTTTTAGTACTATTCAACTCTTTAAAATGTGTAGATATTACTTTAATAAAATAAAAATGTAAAAAGAAAGATGAAAAATCTACAGGACTGGATGAGATGAGGTAGACAGACAAAAGAAGAATGCTAATATCTGAATGCAGGTTCCCTCCCATGTTTAGAGAGGAGGAAGATGAAGAGGAACCAGCAAAGGAGACAGAAGAAACTGCCAGAATAGGAGGAGAACCGTAAGAGATTGGTGTCCTGGAGGCCAAGTGGAGAAAATATTTCAAAAAGGAGAGAATGATCCACCATGCCAAGTGCTGTTAATAAGAGTGAAATTTGACCATTAAATTTGGTATCATCAAGGATAACCTTAAAGAGCAATTTTGGTGGAGAGAGAGCCAGATTTAAGTGGGTTCAAGATACTATGTGAGGATGGAAAGGGAAGATGGCTAGAACAGCAACTCTCTGGTAGGAAGGGTGGGTAGTGTGTGTCAAGAGAGGATTTGGTGCACATCTGAACTTTGTGTACAGAGGTGTGAACGTGCGTGTATGCTTTCAGATGAAAATATTTGCATGTTGATGATAATGACCTATTGCGCTTATCGGTCAGATATGTGATTTATAGCCATTTATTCCTAAAACTCTACTGGGCCAGACAGCATTAATCTTTTAATGTGATCCTGGATTCAGTTTGCTAATATTTTAAGATTTTTGTATCTGTGTTCCCAAGAAAATGTGTAGCTAGGTTTGAGAGATTCGGTTAGTTTCAGGAAGTAAATTGAAAAACTCTCTCATTTTCTACGTTCAAAAAACACATGTAGGAATTTTTCATTCCTTGAACATGTGTAAGTTAGTCATAAAATTGGCGGGCCATGTGAGGCAACACAGCTAACAGAAGCAAACAAACTTGGGTTCTTACTCCAGCTCTTTCATAATAAGTGAAATAAATAAAGCTGTATGACCCTGGGCAACTTACTTTACTTCTCCAAACTTCAGTTTCCTTCTCTGTAAAGTGATGTTCGTAAAAATAACAATACTAACTCAACTAACTCACTGTGTTGTCCTGAGGATTAAACAAGGTAATTTTTGTCTTTGTATGGCATGGTGTATCCTTGTTTATCATGGCACTTAAATGTGGTTCTATTATTACAGTTCTTTAATGAGTTTTCCAGTTTACTGGTTCTTGGCCCACTAATGTTTCCTACTGATTCTTGAGTTAATTTTTGCAGAAGAATCCTTTTATAAGGTTTTGTTATCAGGTTAGGTGTTTTTAGTTCCATTGAAAGCAGGAGGCAATAAACTAGTAGAGAGGGAGAGAATGGGACCAAAGGAATGAAATGGGGTAATTGATGAATCGAAGTACAGAGGTAGGTGGGAGGGGTGAGGCAAAGCACCCAGATCCAGGTGTTGGTCTTGAACAAAGGGGCACCTCAACTGCCAAGACTGGCCCTAGGAGGATGGGGTAGGTGGTGGTAACTGTGGAGGGAGTGGGGGAAGAAGGAGGAGAGGGAGTTGCATGTTACACAGAACTTCGAATCATTCCACAGAAACATTTTAAATTTTATGGTCAAACATTGTGAAGATGTTTTCATTTTTCTAAATTACATTAACACCATGACATGGTATTGTACTTTAGAGTATTCACTTGTCATTGATAGAAAAAACAAAACAAAACGCTGAAACATAGCTCTCCCTGGAAGACCTGGATGTGAACAATAGAAGACTGTCCAGCACACTGAGAGAACGTAAAAGCCAAGTTCATGAGCAACCACCAAAGCATTTCGGGAAAGCACATTATTGTCTGGTGTTTTACCATAGAGGAAGGACAGAAATTGTTTGGGATCATAAAATGTATATTAGGATCACGCCATATTTATTGAATAGACAATTTTACTCACAAAAATAGAGTAGACATTGGTTATTTTATTACACTCAGAGTAACAAGAAAAAAAAAGCTAGAGAAACTTATTTTTCACACTTGATTCATATTAGTATGTCATATAAGGTGGCTGTATCTAAGATTGTTTTGTGCGTAGATTACCAATCATCAAAATATCACTCACACACACACACACACACACACACACACACACACACACACACACACACACAAATGCTACAGAAAGAGGGCAGATAACAAGAATATGTTAGCCAGGGAGTTACTATTATTTGTTATACATATGTTATATGTCATATGTTTGTTATATAAGAGTTTTCTTTATCAGCTAAGTGTTAGTTAAGGAGTAATTACCCGTTCATTATACAAGCTTAAGTGCATATCAGTTTCACTACTATTTGTGGTTAAGTCCAAACAGAGGAGAGTTAACCAGTGAAACCCATTTCACCGGTGAACACACAGATGGAAATGGGAAATCTGAGTAACTCAGAAGACCAGCCTTTCTATTCACTTAGGAGTAGGATTTTTTATCTGAATTACAAGGATTGTTAAATCCACTCATTTTCCCTGTGTAGTGATAACCTAAGTGACATCCAACACATATCAAACCTTAAAATTAATTTTAGAAAAATATGCTGGTGTAGAGGAAAGAGTATAGGATAAGGAGAAGTCAAGATTGGGTTCAAATTCTAGCTCAGTCACTCACTAGCTGGGTAATGTTAAGTAATTGATTTGTATTGTCCAAGCCTCAATTTCCTCAGTTGAAATTAAGGGATAATAATATTCTCTTCACAAGGTTACTCTGAGAATTAGAGATAATACTTAAAAAGAGTCTAGTAGAGTGCCTGACAAAAAAACAGGCACTTAATAAATGGCAGCTATTATTAAGAGAGAGAGCCCTGATGGAGTAGTGGTTAAGAGTTTGGCAGCTAACCATAAGGCTGGCAGTTTGAATCCACCAGCTGCTCCTTGGAAACCCTATGGAGCAGTTCTACTCTGTCCTGTAGGGTTGCTGAGTCGGAATCCACTTGATGGCAATGGGATTGGTTTTTGGTTTATATTTACCATTAACTGCTTTAAGAAGCTTCTTAAAATTCATCAAATCAGGCTCCTTTTATTATAGTTTCTAAAATCTTCAAGTGATTTTTCCTGTGAAGTTAATATATTTAACTTGCCATGTGTTGGTTAAGGAACCCTGGTGGCACAGTGTTTAAGCACTGGGCTGCTAACTGAAAGACTGACGGTTTGAACAAACCCACCAGCCATTCTGTGGGAGAAAGATGTGTCAGTCTGCTCCCGTGAAGATTTACAGCCTTGGAAACCCCATGGGGCAGTTCTGCTCTGTCCTACAGGGTCACTGTGAGACTGAATCGACTCGAAAGCAGTGGGTTTGTGTTGATTATCATAGAAAAAAAAAATCACCTTTTCTCACTGTGTCTTTGGCAATTAGAGAATGTAAATTATGTCTCAATAGCTTATGTAGTTTGCTGAACCAGTTTTGTGATAAGCAACTATAAAAATTATTTATATTGTGGTAGATCATTGTGACCCATGTAACCTGATTTTAAAGTTTTAAATGAATTAATTCTGGCCTCATATACTGTATTAAGGTTAGTCATTATCTACTGCTTGATAACAAATTACCCCAAAACTTAGTGGCTGTCTTAGTTATCTAGTGCTGCTATAACAGAAATACCACAACTAGATAGCTTTAACAAAGAGAAATTTATTCTGTCACAGTTTAGGAGGCTAGAAGTCCAAATTCAGGGCACCAGCTCCAGGAGAAGGCTTTCTCTTTGTCGGCTCTGGGGGAGGGTGTTTGTCATCAATCTTCCCCTGGACTAGGAGCTTCTCAGTGCAAGGACCCCAAGTCCAAAGGACACGCTACACTCCTGGCGCTTCTTTCTTGGTGGTTTGAGGTCCCCCTCTCTCTGCTTGCTCCTCTTTCCTTTTATCTCTTGAAAGATAAAAGATGATACAGGCCACACCCCAGGGAAACTCCCCTTACCTTGGATTAGGGCTGTGACCTGAGTAAGGGTGTTGCATCCTACCCTAATCCTCTTTAACATAACCTAATCTTGCCTAATTAACCACAGGCAGAGATTAGGATTTACAACACATAGGAAATTACATCAAAATGATGGACAACCACACGATACTGGGAATCATGACCTAGCCAAGTTGACAAACATTTTTAGGGGACACAATTCAATCCTTAATAGTGGCTTAAAACAATGAACATTGATTTTCTTAGTGTTCCTATGGGTCACGAGGCAGAAGGCACAATGTTTTTTATGACATAGCCTTGAAAGTCACATACCATCACTTCTACCACACTCACAGACCAACCCTGATTCAGTGTGGGAAGGGACTACACAAGGGTAGAAATACCAGGAGGTGAACATCATTGGGGGGCCATCTTGGAGTCTGGCTACCCTATACACACAAACACACACACACAGTAAATATTCTGAAGAGATAACTTCAACAGTGAAACTGCTTCCGAAGGCAGAGTATACTGCCTTGCGCATAAAGGCATTTAACAATTTATTGAATGAATACAGACTCACTCTCACAACCTACAAGCCCTGGTAACACAGATGTTAAGAGCTCGGCTGCTAACCAAAAGTTGGCAGTTCAAATCCACCAGCTGCTCCTTGGAAACCCTATGGGGCAGTTCTGCTCAGTCCTGTGGGCTCACTATGAGTTAGAATCGACTCAACAGCAACGGGTTTGGTTTTGGTTTGATTTCACAACCTAAAGAGACAATAATTGACAAGCGAGTTGTCAGTTCATTCTTAATTTCTTTCTGAACTTGGATATTGATTGGTTATTTTGCCAAATTTGGCCATCTGTGTCTTTTACAGAGGGTGGTCAGTGGAAGTAAGGAAGATTGTTATACAATTGGTCACCTAGGATGCTCATGATAAAATTGATCACTACAGGTTTCCATGCTTAGTGGGGACAGAAGGAAGAAATGGCAGAGATATTTTCAAATGCCTGATAGCTTGAGTCTCGGGGTCCAAAGATCAGGGAAAAAATGGTCCATGAAGGACATCACAGTCAAAGGATAATGCCTCAAAATATACAACAACCAGCATACCATTTCTTCCTTATGAATGTCTTTCTAGTCATTATATATATATATGGTCAGAATATCTTCAGGATTTCAACAGATATCCTATTTTTTTCTCTCTACAACCCCAGAGAATAGTCCTGGGAGGAAAAACAGTTCTTCTTTGCAAGAGGCTGTGGATATCCACTTCAAATTTCAGACATATGGAGATAACATTTAGTGCAAAGAGCATCTCAAGCTAAAGCCAGTCAGCTTCTGTTATAGAGGTACCAGAATTAAATGCTCAGTCTCCCAAAAGCCCCTATCTTGGGAGTGATGCTGATAGGTCTTGTCCACTCCGATTTCCTAGCACATGACTCAGTAGGTGTGCTAAGTGTGATTCTCAGATTTGTGAGCCATTGGTTAGTCCCCACATATGGATATCAGAGGTCTTGGTTTCATTACGTTAATTGATGGGGTCAGGGGAAGGGTTTCCCTTGGTCTGGAACCTTGGTCAACTGTGTATCCAAGGCTGAAAAGCAACATTTACCGTGCCAGGATAGTGGGAACAAAAATATGGCATTCTCCCATGTCATGTATCATAGCTCTGTGACTGGCACATAGTGGGTGCTCAATAAATATTTTTAGATGAATCAATAAATGAATGAAAGTGCATGTGCATTGAATAGAAGTATTAAGAATATTTGGTGGGAGAGCGAGTCCACCAAGGATATGTAATATGGACTTAGTTTATCAGTATAATGCCATCCCATTCAGATTTGAGTCTCCTGTGCTGTGCCTTCACTCTGCGTTGGAGGTGAATACCTTGGAAGAAAACACTAGATTTCCCTGGAAAACTGAAGAGGCTGGCACAATGTTCCTTTTATGGAACTCTAGACCCCAAACGAGGAACTTTGTTAATGTCTACTGACTAGGGATTTAGTATCTATCATCTCTAGTAACAATGAAGAATAATTGCTAGACGCCTTAAAGAGAGAGCTATCTTGCTTGTTGCATCCCTTGCTGGTACAGAGCAGCCACTCAGCAAACATTTCTCAAATGAATAAATGAAGAGTACTTGTTATGCCAGCTGTTACATCTGCTATGCCAGTTATAAGCTCCACCACCGGTTAATCAGACTTTAAACTGGACTATAAAGTTCTCAGATCTCTTAAAAGAGATATATTGTTGTTGATGTGAAAAGGAGCCTTAAAAAGCTGAACTAGAGCAAGCTGGACATGAAACTGATTGAAGGCTTCGTGTCATTTCAAGGAGCCATGGGGGCAGATTCATTGAAGAAGAACTGAATTAGATAATGACGAGCCAGGCTGCAATAATGAATGAAGTTTGTAGCCAAAGACATTCTTGAGTGAGGGTGGGGAAGATGTGGTTCAGCCAGTAATAGGAGCTTTGAAGTATGTGATTTGAGCCTGGCCCCAGGAAAAACTGAAGCTGGTTTGATCTGTCTGTGTGGCCCCTAGACCTCCCTCTTTCCCTCAACACATTTTCTAGGCTAACAATCCCCTCATGTTTGCCCACTCTCCCACTAACTTCTTCCATATTGCAAGGAAAATATGAGACAAGGAGGTTTACATTATCACCAACCAAAAAAACCAAACCTGTTGCTGTCAAGTTGATTCTAACTCATAGTGACCCTATAGGGCAGAGTAGAACTGCCCCCATAGGGTTTCCAAGGAGTGCCTGGTGGATTTCAACTGCTGACCTTTTGGTTAGTAGCCATAGTGCTTAACCACTACACCACCAGGGTTTCCCCTAGAAGAATGAACCAGGACTTCTGGCCTTTATTTGCTTCTTTTTGCCAGATGTGTGCTTATTCAGAGCCCAACTTCCTCCTCAAGTAATGTAGTTAGACAGAACTTAACATGGATGGATCCAGTGGGGGCAGCAGTGCAAGGAAGTATCTGTTACTTTTTAAGATGTTCAGTAATTACAAAACAGTCCTTGAGTTCAGGGATTATTTGATATATAACCAACAGCTTCAAAAAACCATTTATTTAAAAAAGAAGATAATCAAATGCAAACTGAGTTGGGTATTTCTTAGGGCAAGTTATTTAGAATCCTATGTCCCTGCATGACTCAGTCTGCCCCTTTTAAAATTGTGGGTCACCCCAACTCTTATTCTAGTAATTTAATGCTTCACTGCTGAAGGGAAAAATGAGTATCACATTTTAAATCTGGCACATTATATCTTGTATAAAAAACCCACTGCCATCAAGTTAATTCTGACTCCTAGCGACCCTATAGGACAGAGAAGAACTGCTCCATAGGGTTTCCAAGGCTGTAAATCTTTATGGAAGCAGACTACCACATGTTTATCCTGTGGAGCAGCTGGTGGATTTGAACTGCCGACCTTTTGGTTACAGCCAAGCACTTTAACCACTACGCCTCCCGAACTCCTTATATCTGTCATATCCAGTCTTAATTGCTGAGAGGGATTACTGAAGGCTAAATAAATTACTATGCTACAGCATAATACAAGATTGCTTCTCAGTATTATGGCTTTGGATCTGACACTCAGAACTGCTGCAGCCATCTTGTGACCATGAGGCCACCTTTATGAATAAATGATAGAGGATATTTTTGCTTAGCTTAGAGCATGGGCACGCAGCACTTGCCCATTGCATGACCCTGAGCCTGTAATATAGCAAGAAGTCAGGGCCCTAAAGAAATAACTAGAGCAACTGCTTTTCAAAAGTTAATCAGAGTCAGTAGAAAAGCTGCCTGATGGTGATTTTGAGATTGTGCTATTTGGACTCAACAAACTGACTTGGGGCATAGCAATCAACTACACCAAGCTTCTCTATACAACTGTAGAAATGGCGTGGGGGCGGTGAGTGACCTCCTGAGTGACCTCCTCTAACGTCACAAGGGGGAAGGAGAACTAAGATCAAAAGCCCAAGGTGAATTCCCATGAGGCAAGGCCAGATAAGCCTCCTCTCTCTGCCATCTTTACTAATTCTGACACCAACCATCCCTGACACAGCACTCTCTACTTCTCTGCTGGGTTCAATAATTCATTGCAGTGGCTACACAGAATTCAAAGACCATACTCACTATTATGGGGTTTATTATAAGGGAAGTAACAGTTATAGTTCAGGCTCCGGAACACTCAGGGTACAGTTCTTCCATCAGGATAGCCTCTCCCAACCATGCTCACAGGCATGTCTCTTCCTGGCCCTAGGTCTCCCCAAAAAGGTACTCAACTTTCTCTCTCCTGCTGCCGAGTCTCGCCTGCCACGGCTTCTCACCGTCTTCAGAATTACAGAATTACAGCGCTCTCTCTCTCTCTCTGTTTCTCTCTCTCTCTCTCTCTCTCCCTCTCTCTCTCTCTCTCTCTCTCCCTCCCTCTCTCTCTCTCTCTCTCTCTCTCTCTCTGTCTCTCTCGGTTTCCTGCTTCCAGGAGCTTCTCAGTGTAGGGATCCAAAGGACGCGCTCTCCGCACCTGGCTGTTCTTCCTTGGTGGCCGTAGGATCCTCATCTCTGCTCTGGAATTGGCTCTCTTTTAAAGCAAAACTGAGCAATCCCCTTTGTGGGCCATAAGTACCCTATCACACAGTCCCGCCCAGTCACCTGAGTGGAAGTTACAAGACCACGGCTAGAAAGGCCACACAACAGTGATCAATTGTACTGCAGGCCACCACCTGGCTTTTCTAGCCCTGGTTCTTTCATATTTGGGGGATAACTTCCTCCTCCCAATCAGTTTACCAGTCCAAAACAGTCATTAATAATTAGTCTTTCAATAGGGCAAAAGAGTGCACAGGGTGAGGTTACTCAGGGACCAGCCATTCAGGTCTGCTGCAGGTCTCCATCTGCTTTGGTCAGGCTCTGCAATAGTTATCTTGTCTTCACTTTTTCTGGCCTCTGATAAAATTTAACTGAGAGAAGAGTATTCCCTTGCTCTGAGCCTCACAAGGTATCAGCACAGCAAAATTTTAAGGCACTTTAGGTTTGGTGACCGTACTTGAATCCAGCAGTGCCTCCCCCTTAGTCTCCTCTTTCACAGTTATAGCTTCTACAATTACAGCTTTTACAATCACAATTAACCCTGGGGGAAGGTCCTTGATATCAATCTTCCCCTGGTCTAGGAGCTTTTCAGCGCAGGGACCCCAGGTCCAAAGGATGTGTGTGCTCCTGGCTCTTCTGGTTTGGTAGTAATGAGGTCCCTCTCCTCTCTGCTTGCTTGTCTCTTTTATATCTCAGAAGAGATTGACTCAAGATATAACCTACTCCTGTAAATTGAGTCCTGCCTCATTAACATCACAGAGGTTAGGATTTATAACACATAGGATAATCATATCTGTTCAGAAAATGGTGGACAACCACACAGTACTGGGAATCATGGCCTAGCCAAGTTGACACACATTTTTGGGGGACACAATTCAATCCATAACAGCTAGTTACTGAGATTGATTCTTGGCTACGTTCAATTTTGCAAACTGGTTTAATGCTCTTAATCATTATAATAATTATTACAGGATTAATCAAATGTTTTATGAAATGTTTGTCAAATGCTTGTACTCACAATGCAAAACTACTTGCTATGCGAAAAATCATGTATTTTGAAGAAACAGCAATTCCTTAGAGAATAGCTCAGCCCTTCACCTTGGCCAGTGCCTCCCTCTGCCAAGTATTCCTATTAATTTGGCCCTATTCTCGCACACCCCTTTCTAAAAGATCCCAGAAGCAGGGGTCTCAGCTATGGCATGACTAAGACAGAACAGATGGTGCCTGACTACCTTTAGTGAAGAGTGTCTGGGGTCTTAAAAGCCTATTTTAAATAGGCAGTCATCTAATAAATGCAAGGAAAATAAGTCCATGCAGAAGTAGGCACTCTTATAATAGTAATTAGTGAATTTCTACAGAAGTTCTGGAATTAGAAGTGGGAGGTTGTGAAGGAGCCCTAAAAACCTAGGTACTCGGCATAAGGAAAGGCTTCTGCCAGAGACATAGGCCAGACTGTGTTTTTTGTTTTTTTTTTACTGCTCATTCTGAGCTGACTCAAAAGTTAGCTAGCCAGAATACCTCTGGAATCCTGCTGGGTTCCCTTCCCTCCCTCCCCCTCACAGCAGGCTTCCGGGAAGGATACTCACTCCAGCTGGCCCTCAAATATCCATAGATTAACAAGAAGTTAATTGACTCAAACTTGGTGATTAACAAAACAGTGCTTAAGCGATCTTGCAATTGTCTGGTGCTTGATAAAGCATGATTTTTTAAATGTCAACCAATCAGAGTTTTTTTCCTTGTTAAATTCCTGGATTTTCTGTACTTTGAAAAATTCCTTTCGCGGGAGTACTTTTGTGAATCCTCAGAAAGTGTTGCCTGATCCAGATCATTCTATCCCTACAATAAATCTCTTTGCTTTAATTTTAATAGAAGCTTGAGTTTACTTTTTGACAAGAGCGCTGAATAAGCCAGGTTTTTCTTTATTCAAATGGTATCATGTCTTACACACTAGGTCTTTATATGTAATATAATTCTGGATTAAGTAAATTGACTTAGGTCTTTACGGTGTTTGCTTAGGAAATATCAATCCACACAGCCCAAGTAATCTTTGCAGCTGCAAAATGCAGGTATAATTCTCTGTATCTTATATGCCATATAAGGAAACCTGGTGGTGCAGTGGTTAAGCACTCGGCTGCCAACCAAAAGGTCGGCCGTTCAAACCCACCGGCCCTTCGGCTGGAGAAAGATGTGACAGTCTGCTTCCGTAAAGATTTACAGCCTTGGAAACCCTATGGGGCAGTTCTACTCTGTCGTTTAGGGCTGCTATGAGACAGCAAGAGGTATATGTCATATATTCTATGAACCACCAGAAGGAGCCCATGTCCTGAAATATTGTATTCAGAAAGACTTCAAATTACTATTGCCAAAAATAGGAGTCACCTGAGCTATAGGGTTGCTATGAGTCAGAATCAACTTGAGGGCAAAGGGTTTGGTTTGGTTTTGGAGCTATCTTTACGAACAGACTGAGCTAACAGTCCCCTGATGTCAGTATTCTCTACTCCTACCACCTATAAAGAAAGGCTAACATTGTTTCTAAAGACTCCTTGAGGAAACTTAAGCAGAATCTTCCCAGTATGAGAGGGGTGGGTGGACTATCTTGATAGGAAGTGATTTGCGGGTAGGGAAGACTGGGCACACACTTTGTTGGGTCTGGTGTTGACTGACCCGTGTTTAGCTTTCTTGTAGTACCTGAAAAGAGAGCCAGACTCAAAGGAGCCTGCCCCATAGAAGCAAAACTCACACCAGGATTTGAAGGGCATGTAAAGGCATTCTTAAGCAAAATGGGTCTAAACTGAGATTAGGGAACCATAACAAAAGATCTGTCATTTGTGTTATCAGAGTCCCAAGAAGAAGAGGAGAAAGACTGTGGGTCCAAAAAGATGTTTGACAAACTTATGGCTGAAATTTTCCTAAATTTGGCATAAGATAAACCTATGGAGCCAAGAAGCTAATTGAAACTCAAACAGGAAAAAACGCAATACGTATCATAATCAAATTTTTGAAAACTAAAAACAACAGCAACAAGAAAAATCTTAAAGCAAAGAAAGAAAAATGACAGCTTACCTATAAGGGGAAAGCAATTTGAATGCCAATAGATTTCTCATCAGGAATCATGGAATCCAAAAGAAAGTGGCGCAATATTTTTCAAGTGTTGAAAGAAAAGAACTGTCAACACCAAATTCTATATTCAGTGAAAACATTCTTCAGAAATGAGGGGAAACAAAAGATTCTCAAATGAAGAAACTCTAAAAAGAAAATCATCACCAGCAGATCTCCCTAAAAGAAAGGCTAAAAAAATTCTTGAAACAGAAGGAAAATTATAAAAGAAGGGATCTTGGAACATCAAGAAAGAAGAAAGAAAAATAGAAAGAATAAAAACATGGATAAATACAGTAGACTTGCTTTCTCTTCTTGAGTTTTCTAAATTATGTTTGATTCCTAAAGCAAAAATTTTAACATTGTCTGATGTGATTCTCAACATATGTAGAGAAAACATTTAAGACAATTATAAATGAGAGTAGGTAAAGGGATTTATGGGAGGTAAGGTTTCCATACTTAACTCAAACTGGTGAAATGTCAGCACAAAATAAAATAATAAAACAAAGTTTAAAAAATTCCAAGAATGTAGAAAATTACATACATTACCCCGGTCTTATTTTTTAAAAAGTAAACTAAAGAGCTTCTTCTGAAAAGGAGATGTGAAAAACTCTACATAACTAGACCGCTCTGTATGACAATGATCAAGTTTGTCTGTCCTGTAGAAAGAGAGACATCACTACAGACTATTCACTTTAGAGAAATGGTTGTGTTCTACGCCTAAAGAACAGTGTGTGTGTGTGTGTGTGTGTGTGTGTGTGTGTGTGTGTGTCAGAGAGAAAGAGAGAGAGAGACAGAGAAAGAGAAAGACAGAAAGCATAGGTGGACACGAGACCATGTTTGAACCGACTTAACCAGTTTTCATAATCAGTGTTATAAGTCTTTAGTGCTACTTTGGGACCCAGCTGACAATGTTTGGTACTCATTTATGGGGTGGCCAGAGGCATTAAACACTTCTCCACCTCTTCTCCCTCTCCTCCCCCATTAAACCCATTGCCCAGTCAATCCTGACTCATAGCAACCCTATAGCACAGAGTAGAACTGCCCTATAGGGTTTCTAAGGCTGTAAATCTTTATGGAAGCAGACTATCAAGTCTTTCTCCAGTGGAGCAGCTGGTGGGTTTGAACTGTCAACCTTTAGGTTAGCAGCCAAGCACTTTAACAGCTGTGCCACCAGGACTCCTGAGGGGGGTTAAAGGGGGGTATTTTCCCCCGGGTGCAAGTCTAAGGCCATTGGCGAATCACCTCCCCACTGCGAGGCAGGGGGCTGGTGTGAACTTAGGGATTGCCCCTGGGCATTCATTAGCCTCACTAAGCCTCTGGGGGAAGCCATCCTCCCCACACTGACACAAGTGCCAGCACAGGATGGCGGCCTGGGAGGCGGTAAGACAGGAGGCAGCACTATCCCTTGGCCATGGACTTCTCTTCCAGAACCCAGAAAGCCAAGGAAGCCAGTGAGAAAATAGGAACAGAGGAATGAGAGTAATTTTGTCCTGGACATGTGAGACGAAAAAACTAAAAACAAACCCATTGCCGTCGAGTCAATTCCCACTCAGAGCGACCCTAGGGGACAGAGTAGAACTGTCTCATAGGGTTTCCAAGGAGTGGCTGGTGGATTCGAACTTTTGGTTAGCAGCTATAATTCTTAACCACTACGCCGCCACCAGGGTTTCCATGTGAGACAATACCTCGGGAATTCTGAGAAAGGATAGGGCGAGGCAGAGCAGAGACTAGTACCTTGTTGGGTAGGTGGGGCTCAAAGCCCTTCTAATTAAGATACTAATGTAAAAAAATACTAATGTAAACGTGGCTTTATTTTATTCTCGTTTAGTGAAATTTAGGCATATGGACTATAGTCATATTCTCCTAAGATATCGCTTGTTCAGAGTATCTAAACCACTTATTATGAGACTATTTCTAAAAATTCTAAAAAGGGAAATCTTATGGGCTCCCTTACTACCTCTATTCATTATCGAAGGGTTTTACTATTAGGAAGTTTTTTCTGCTTGCAAGTTGGACTCTACCAAGAAGTGGTTAAATTTTATTTTCTTGTATTTTGTTTTTGTTTGAGTTGGAAAACAGCTGGCCTTCATGTTTAATTTAAAAGTCAGATTTTAAAGGGTGTCATTAAATCATCATGATTGCATTAGCCAGAATTCTGTTTGCCGGCAACAAAAACCCCTTTCAAATTAGCTCAAACAAAACAAGGTGTGGTTACCTTTAGCTACAGCTGCATTTGGGAGCCCAGACACAGTCCTCTGGGCCTCAAGTCTGTTTTCCATAATCAGAGGCTGTGTCTACAGCTCAGAACAGTATCTCCAACAACAACAACAAAACAAGAAAAACCCTGGGAAGGAGTCTAATTGGTCTAGCGTAGGTCACATGCCTATGCCTAAACCAATCACTGTTCATAGGAAGTGAAGTAAAATATTGGTCAGGCCTGGTTGCCTGTGAGTGAGTGAACATGGAGAGCTTCACCAGAACCACATGAAATGAATCCTCCACAGGCATAAGTGCCTAAGTACCAGGATAAGATGCAAGGGATACAGATCACATCCAAAATAACACATGTCCAACAGACATCTACCTACCGTGTGGAGGGTACCATGCTTGGCAATGTGAATACATAGGTAATAAAACATGGGCTCTATGCTCAGGGCTTATTCTCCAGAGTTTTCATCCTAAAAACCTTCCCAATACCTTTGACAATTTCCTAAGTTGCTGTACTTCATTTGTAAGGTGCTATTCCAGACTACAATTTCTATGTAAGGATTTTTGAAATCTGGGAGTTTCCATTTCTAAATTATACTCAGGAAAAATTCCTGATCATTTGAGGACTCTCCCATTCACTGTGAGAACAAAAACATTTAAAATTAAACACATCGTTTGCCTACTGGGTTTGTGAGTAAAATGTAACTGGTAAAACCAGAGGCTCCTTTTATTAAAAGAAGTAATGCATGATGAAAGCAGTTCTGAGAAGAATTCCAGTCTAGATCTACCAATCATGGCATAGATGTGCCTCTGACATGCCCATATGTGTTCTGGACATAACTTACAAGTGCACATCATCATCATTCACGCCCACCCCACCCACTCCAGGAAACTGTGGAGTCCAGGTCTTGTTACTAATACCTGGATAAGGGTTGGACCAAGGAGTGGGGGAAGACTTAAAACTGCAGATGCCAAGACCCACTACCTAATTTGCCTGCCTCCTTCAATTTAAAGGTTAACCATTAACCATTTATAATATGACTAATTAATTTACTGAAAAGAAAAGAACCTGAAAGATTGCCTAGTCTGTTGCTTAGTCTATTCGCTTGCCTCAGGGACAGATCTGTACTTGATTCAGCTGAGGAATTAATCCTAAAGCAGAAACATTCCAGCCACTCTTGGTAACTCATTGAAGTGGGGCCCATCCCTAGTTGCCAACCCAGAGCTTGGTTGGGTTGGAACAAGACAGAGCATAAAGGAACAACAGTATTAAGGAGTGAGAGGGAAAGAGCCAGCAAAAGGAATAAATGTGTTCTTCAGAGTGAGATCTGGATCCTCTAAAAATTTATGTGATTGGATTTCCAGTTAAACATGGCAGACTGACAACACCTATTTCTCTGCTCTGTCCTGATACCCCACCAAAATACCTATAGATGAATTTTTAACAGCTTTATTAAGGTATAATTGACACTTGACATACACAAAACTGTACATACTTTCAGTGTAGATATATGTATCTAAAAAAAAAAAATGCATTGCCATCGAGTCGATTCCGACTCACAGTGACCCTATACGGATAGAGTAGAACAATTTCCAATGAGTGCATGGTAGATTTGAACTGCCAACCTCTCAACCACTGTGCCACCAGGGCTCCATATATGTATAATATACATATGTACGATAAGAGCTTGCTTTATCCTATAGGGTTGCTATGAGTAGGAATCAACTCGATGGCATTGAGGTTTGTTTGTCTTTTTTTTTTCAGGTACATACTTAAGTATGTTCATTATCTTGATATGTATATATCACCACAATCAAGATAATGAACATATCCATCATCCCTTTATTAAGAAATTGTCAAGGTGGCTACCAGAGTGGTCATTCTATTTTACATTCCCACTAATGGTGTAGGAAATTCCCAGTTCCTCCTTCACATTCTTGCCAACCGTTGGTATAACCAGTCCTTTTAATTGTATCCATTTTAGTAAGTGGGCAGTGGTATCTCTTTCTGACTGATATGCATTTTCCTAATGACTAATGATGTTGAGCATCTTTTCATCCATTTATCTTCTTTGGTGAAGAGTCTGTTCAGATCTTCTGCCCATGTTCTAATGGTGCTGTTTGCTTTTCTACTACTGACTTTTGAGAGTACTGAATATATCTGGATACAATCCTTTTTTAGAATTTTGCTTTGTGACTTGGCTTTTAATCCTCTTAACAGTGCCATTTGAAGGGCAGACGTGTTTAATTTGGTTGAAGTCCAATTTATCGATTTCTTCCTTTATGGATTGTGTTTTTGGTGTTGTATCTAAGGAGTCTTTGCCTAACCCATGTCGCAGCAGTTTTCCCCTACCTTTTCTTCTAGAAGTTTTATAGTTTTAGATTTTACATTTAGGTCCATGATCCGTTTTGAGTTAATGTTTGTATATGGTTTCAGTCATTGATTGACGTTTTTAATTTTTTTCTTTTGCACATGGATGCCTAATTGTTTTTTTAGAAACATTTGTTGAAAAGATTATCCTTTCTTCACTGAAATGCCTTTGCACCTTTTTCAAAAACCAGTTGTCCATATATGTGTGGGCCCATTTCTTGAGTCTATTCTGTTCCACCATTCTATTTGTTTCTCTTTGTGCCAATACTACTGTCTTGATCTCTATAGTTTTGTAAGTCTTGAAATCAGGTGGTGGTCATCCTCCAACTTTGTTCTTTTGTTTTTTTTTTAAGTTGTTTTGGCTATTCTAGGTCCTTCACATTTTTATGCAAATTTTGGAATCAGCTTGTCAATTTCTATACAAAAAGCCTGTTTTTTTTTTTTTTTTTTTTTTATTGTGGTAAAATATATGTAACAAAACGTTGCCATTTCAGCCATTTTTATGTGTACAATTCAGTGATGTTAATTACGTTCACTGTGTTATGCAATCTTCACCATTATCCATTTTCAAATTTTTTCATCACCCTTAACAGAAGCTCTATGCCCCTTAAGCAATAACTCCCTCTTTTCCCCCTCCCATCTACCCCCCGTAATCACTAACATACTTTGGTCTCTAAATGCATTTACCTACTATAAGTGGCATCATACAATATTTGTCCTTTTGTATCTGACTTACTTCACTCAGTACAATGTTTTCAAGGTTCATCCGTGTCATAGCATGTATGAGGACTTAATTTCTCTTTATGACTGAGTAACATTCCATTGTATGTATATAACATATTTGGTTTCTCCATTCATCTGTTGATGGAACATTTGGGTTGTTTCCACCTTTTGTCTATTGTGAATAATGCTGCAATGAACATTGGTGTACAAGTGTCTGTTTGCATTCCCTGCTGGGATTTTTTGATGGGGATCTATAGCTCTTAACAATATTGAATCTGCTATCCATGAATATGGTCTTTCTCTTCATTTACTTAGGTTTTCTTCAATTTCTTTTAGCAGTGTTTTATAGTTTTCAGTGCACAAGTCTTTCGCATCCTTTGTCAAATTTATCCCTAAGTGTTTTATTTTTTTCTTTATGCTATTATAATTTATAGGGTTTTTTTTTTAACATTTCAATTTAATTGTTCCTTTCTAGTATATGGAAATAAAATTGATATTTGTATATTGATCTTGCATACTGCAACCTGGCTAAACTCATTAATTCTTAAAGCTTTTTACTACATTCTATTGGATTTTCTACACAATCACATCACCTGCAGGTAAATACAGTTTTACTTCTCCCTTTCCAATCCGGATGCCTTTTCATTTCTTTTTCTTACCTGGTTGCATTGGCTAGAACCTCCAGTACAATGTTGAATAAAAGTGGTGAGAGCAGATATCCTTGTTTTCTTCCCGATATTAGGGAGAAAGCATTCAGTCCTTTGCCATTATTTATATTAGCTGTAGGGTTTTCCTTTTTGTGGATGCCCTTTATCAAGTTGAGGAAGTTCTCTTCTATTCCTACTTAGCTGGAAACTGTATCCTCTAAAAAGTTATATGATTGAGTTTTCAGGTTAACATGGCAGATCAACCACATCTGTTTCTCTGCTCCTTCCTGAATCCTCACCAAAATAATCATAGATGAGTTTTTTAAAAAATATAAACCTGTAAAAATAAGGAGAACTGGAAAGGAGATAACAGTAGGCCAAGATATTGGCAGCTGAAAGCAGATGGAGGAGTGGAAATGGACTTGGCAGCACTCAGAAAGCTGCAAACCTACCTACCTTCCCATTGTTGATGGAGGTCAGACCTGAAAAGAAGCAAGCCAATTCAAAGGGCAAAAACTCCAGAAAAGACTTGAACTCAGAAGGACCACGCACCTCTAAAGGTAGGTTGAGAGCCTAGGAGGAGTGGCTGATAATATGTATACCCAAACTAAGCCCATTACCAATGAGTCCACTCGGACTCATAGCGACCCCATAGGGTTTCCAAGGCTATAAATCTCTATGGAAACTGACTGTCATATCTTTCTCCCATGGAGCCGCTGGTGGTTTCAAACTGCTGACCTTTCGGTTAGCCGATAATCGCTTTAACCACTGCACCACCAGGGCTTCTTAATAAGGAGCAGTCGAAACACCAGTCAGAACACGAGGTCACATCCCCTATCCTGTACAACCAGATGGCCATCCTTCTCCACTGCAACATAAGATTGGAGGTTTATGCACTGGAAAAAAAAATTTAACCAAAGAGGATCTGACAACAAAAAGACAAATAACCCAATTAAAAAATGGGCAAAGGATATGAACAGGCATTTCACCAAAGCAGAGATTGAGGAGGCTAACAGACACATAAGAAAATGCTCATGATCATTAGCCATTAGAGAAATTCAAATCAAAACTACAGTGAGATACCATCTCACCCCAACAAAGCTAGCATTAATCCAAAAAACACAAAATAATAAATGTTGGAGAGGTTGTGGAGAGACTGGAACACTTACACACTGTGGAATTTAAATTGGTACAACGACTTTGGAAATTGATTTGGTGCATCTTAAAAAGCTAGAAATAGAAGTACCATACGATCCAGCAATCCCACTCCTTGGAATATATCCTAGAGAAATAAGAGCCATCACACAAATAGATATATGCACACCCATGTTCATTGCAGCATATTCACAATAGCAAAGAGATGGAAGCAACCTAGGTGCCCATCAACGGTTCAATGGATGAACAAATTGTGGTATATTCACACAATGGAATACTACACAATGATAAAGAACAATGATGAATCCATGAAACATCTAATAACATGGAGGAATCTGGAGGGCATTATGCTGAGTGAATTTAGTCAGTTGCAAAAGGACAAATATCGTATAAGACCACTATTATAAGAACTCAAGAAAAGGTTTAAACACAGACGAAAACATTCTTTGATGGTTAAGAGAGTGGGGAGGGAGGGAGAGAGGTATTCACTAACTAGATAGTAAACAAGAATTATCTTAGGTGAAGGGAAGGACAACATGCACTACAGGGGAAGTCAGCAGTACTGGACTAAACCCAAAGCTAAGAAGTTTCCTGAATACAGTCAAACACTTCGAGGGACAGAGTAGCAGGGGTGGGGGTCTGGAGACCATGGTTTAAGGAGACATCTAGGTCAATTGGCATAACAAAGTTTTTTAAGAAAATGTTCTGCATCCCACTTTGGTGAGTGGTGTCTGGGGTCTTAAAAGCTAGTGAGTAGCCATCTAAGATGCATCAGTTTGTTCCAACCCACCTGGAGCAAAGGAGAATGAAGAACACCAAAGACACAAGAAAAATATTAGCCCAAGAGACAGAAACGGCCACATAAACCAGAGACTGTATCAGCCTGAGACCATAAGAACTAGATGGTGCCCAGCTACCACCAATGACTGCCCTGACAGGGAACACAACGGAGAGTCCCTGATAAAGTAGGAGAAAAGTGGGGTGCAGAACTTAAAAAGACCAGACTTAATGGTCTGACTGAGACTAGAAGGACCTCAGAAGATATAGCCCCCGAACTCTCTGTTAGCCCAAAATGAAAACCATTCCCAAGGCCAACTCTACGGACAAAGATTAGACTAGACTATGGGACATAAAATGATACTCATGAAGAGTGTACTTCTTAGCTCAAGTAGCTGCCTGAGACTAAATGGGCAGCTACTGTCCAGAGGTGAGATGAGACGGCAGAAAGGGACAGGAGCTGGTTGAATGGACACAGGAAATCTGGGGTGGAAAGGAGTGTGCTGTCACAGTATAGGGAGAGTAACTAAGGTCACATAACAATGTGTTCTCATAAATTTTTGTATGAGAAACTAACTTGAATTATAAACTTCTACTTAAAGCATAATAATAAAAAATAAAACAGAGGATCTGAGTTGGAGCAGAGGGCAGAGGTGAAGTACCATAATGCGAGGAGGGGTGATGATAAATGAAAGTCTGGATCTGAATGTGGTAAACCACATTCATCCTTTGCCTGCTGGCTCCCAGAACATTAAAAACCAGGCCTACAAGGTCAACAATTGCTCTAAGGCAAAGATGAAGAGATAAGGGGGCAGGGAAACCAGAGCGCTGAAAATGAAAAAACCAGAACACAGTTAAAGTAAATGCTGACACATTATGAAAAATGTCACTAACGTCACTCAACAATTTGTATAGAAATTGTCAAGTGGGAACCTAATTTGCTGTGTAAGCTTTCACTGAAAACACTATGAAGTATTACTAAAAAACAAAACAAAACAGAAACCCAGGCCTATGAGTCCCAGGCAAAAGTTCGGACATTCTTCTCTGGGAAAATTGACCAAGTCAAGAGAAAAAAAAAAAATAATGAAATTTGATGAAGCCCCAAGGAAACATCCAGGTCCCTGCCTGATCATCCCACAGTGATCTAACAGACAGATAACAAAACTTCACAAAGCTTCCAGTAGCTTTTTATTTTTATTTATTTTTCACTAGAAATATTTGATTCTTTTTAATCAGCTATTGATGGTATAATGAAATAAATTTAAGTGGCTCCTAATTTAAACATTTAAAATCGTTCATTGAAGGATAATCTACAACACAATATCTTAAGCCTAATTGTCAAAATGATGTCTTTTTTTTTTTCTTTTTCAAGAAAGGAGAAATTAAGGCATGATCAAAATCATGACCAACAATTTTGGGGGTTCGTTCGGACACTTACAGAAGATTTTGTAGGCATATTGGCAGGCATGGTGTTGAAAAATCAGCCCACTAGATTCAGGAATAATGGTAAGATGAAAAAGGGAAAGATACATATTTCAGAGTTAACGTCTGAAATTAAAGGAAAAAATCCACAAATATCGCAACAGATCTTTTAATGACTTCTTTTTTTAACATTAAGATTGTTGTTTTGGAGAACACATTTTCTCTTTGGACATTTACTTAAATGTTTAATGTATTAAATAATTTACAGCAAGAAATACGTTCTGTACTCTGTACAAATTAAAGGACTTATAATTACCCCTTCCTCCCTCAAAGCACAATCTTGCAATGGTCTCAGCAGAAAAGAAACAGTTCACAATTTGAACAGAATTGGTAGCATTACAAAAGTTTACAGAACCCCTGTCCTTAATTATTTTCCCTAGCAGCAAAGATTATATTGACAAAACTGAATGATCAGAATGTAAAAATATTTGTGCAAAACGGCATTAATTGTCCTTACCATCTAATAGGGGTATAACCTAAGAACACCCAGTGCCGATCATGAAGAAAAGCTACATTGAAAGTCGTTCTATTTTAGATTTCAAACAATATGGATTATACTATTACTAAACATTAAAAGAAAATGTGGGCACCATGAGCAGCAGGAGCAGCAAACGATTCAGCAGTCATGCCAGCGAAGGAAAGCTGATGCTGGAATAAGCCAAAGTTTATTTCCATGACAAGTATCCATCTTAAATGACTGGAAACAACTGTAGGACTTACAATTGATTTCAGTGTCTTTATTCTTGAATTTGCAGATCATAAATGAAATGTTTACGAAAGTCTTACTTCCCTCCTCTCAAGGAGTGTTTCTTGTGTCATTGGAAATCCTTAAAAGAGCTGAGTCATAGACTCTCTGGATTTACCTATGCCAATCCATTTACCTGGAATTTGAAGCTCGTCTTTAATGTATTGAACATTAGTTTTGTTCATTCACAGGTAGTTTTTTAAATGTCCTTGCATTTGATGTGTCCATGTTCCATCCTGGGAGAGTTTCCTGTTGAGCTTCAACTTTATTTAAGACTTCTTGGTTTGCTGGGAAATGAGATATGATTTCACCATCTAACTGGTAAGCAACTCCAACTTTGATTTCTGTAAACACGTCCAAGGTATCCAATTTGGTAAGGGCCAACGAAGTAAATCCATTAATCATGTGTGCACATTTGAGCAAAACAAGGTCCAGCCAGCCATATCTTCTTTTCCTTCCAGCAGTCACACCATGCTCTCCTCCCTTGTTTGTAATAATTCTCCCATTTCATTGTCTTGCTCTGTACAAAAGGTACCAATACCAGCTCTGGCTGTATAAACTTTCACAACTCCGCACACTTCTCCCACATTTTGAGGGGGCATACCCAAACCAGTACAAACACCTCTAACAGTACAATTTGAAGAGGTTACAAAAGTACAGATCCCAAAATCAGTATTAAGCAATGCTGCATTTGCACCTGCCACCAAGATTTTCTTTGGTGGTCCAGGTAGACCTCATTTAGGAAATAAACACCATCTCTCACCCTTGGTTTCTTTCCATATGTCATGGATTGAATTATATCCCCCAAAACTGTCTGTTAACTTAGCTAGGTCGTGATTCCCAGTATTGTATGATTATCTACCATTTTGTCATCTGATGTGATTTCCTTAAGTGTTGTAAATTTTATCATTATGATGTAATAAGATGGATTAGTGGCAGTTATATTGATGAGGTCTACAGCGTTAGTGTCTTAAGCCAATCTCTTTTGAGATATAAAAGAGAGACGCAAGCAGAGGGACATGGGGACCCTAGACCACCAAGAAAGCAGTGCTGGGAGCAGAACGTGTCCTTTGGACCTGAGGTTCCTGCACTGAGATGCTCCCAGACCAAGGGAAGACTGATGACAAGGGTATTCCTCCAGAGCTGATAGAGAAAGGCTTCCCCTGGAGCCGGCGCCTGAACTCAGACTTGTAGCCTACTGCACTGTGAGAGAATAAACTTCTCTCTGTCAAAGCCATCCACTTGTGGTATTTCTGTTACAGCAGCACTAGATGACCAAGACAACATATAATACTTGAGTTTTTGTAATTCACCTTCAATGTCTATTTTCAAAGAGACTGGTTAGCCAGAACTCTGAACCTCTCAGAGAAGCCATCAAATGCAGAGATGAGATTACGCATTCTAAGTCCACTGCAAGCAGCTTTGGAAGAATATGCTTGGCCAATGCCTTTTTTTTTTTTTTTTTTGTGGTACCCAAATTTTTTCCTGCTTGTTCTTGTTTTTGTTGTTCCTGGATGCCATCAGAGCTTGAGCTCTGTCAGATATGATAAGCATTTTTTCCCAGCCTTCTAGACCTTTTCCTTTTCGAACATTTTTCTCTGGTTCCTCAAACAATCCAGGTAGATTAATTACCACGTCATTTCCAATAACTGCAGTAACGTTTGGATTAATTATTTCACTGGGTAAAAGACGACAGTTACAGTCTGCAGAATCTACAACGATTGTGTGATCAGTATTATTTCCTCCCTGGCAGCGGCAGACGGTGTCGGTGTCCAGGGACCGCAGATCCACCACCTTCCCTTTGCCTTGGTCGCCCCACTGCGCGCTGAGCGCCACCGCTACTCGGCTCCCTCCGGGCCGCGCCCTGGGGCGACCACAATCGCTGCTGCGCAGGGAGGCTGCTGCAGGGTTGGTCTGGGAGAACGCCACAGTCCAGCAACGGGAGGAGAGCCAAGGAGACCCAGGAAGAGCGCGCGCATTGCTGGGCTCTGTGGCTATAGGCCACGCGGGAGGAGGCAGGCTCCAGAAGCCAGCCTGCCGACGCCCTGCTCTCTGCCACAGCCCACCCAGAGGGGGACCACCACCCCTCTGCACAGGCTGGTCTTGGCGGCACCGCGGGAAGACTGGGGACCGAGGTCCAGTAGCTTTTTTAATACCTCCGTTTTCAATACACTGGGGCCCTGGTGGCGCATGTTTAAGAGCTCGGCTGCAGTTCTACTCTGTCCCATAGGGTCGCTATGAATCGGAATGGACTGGACGGCAGTGGACTTTTTTCTGTAAACATTTGAGGAAACGCTCTATCATTAAAGACAGATGAAAAAAAGGAAGTTAGAGTAAACAAAATATGCAGGGAACAGAAAAAAATCTGAAAGAACATTTAGAGCGATAAGAGAAGACATTGCCCAAGCACGGATTTATCTTTTTAATTTATTGTGCTTTAGGTAAAAGTTTACAGCTCAGATTAGCTTCTCATTCAAAACTGTATACACAAATTGTTTTGGGACATTGATTGCAATCCCTACAACGTGTCAGCATTCTCCCCCTTTCCACCTGGGTTCCCCATGTCCCTAGGTCCAGGTTTCCTGCTCCTTGCTGCATTCTCGTCTTTGCTTTTGGGCAGGGGTTGCCCATTTGGTCTCGCGTACTTGATTGAACTAAGAAGCACATTTCTCACGTTTGTTATTGTTTGTTTTATAAGTCCTGTAGCTTTTTAATACCTCCCTTTACAAATAAACATTTGAGGAAATGCTCTATCATTAAAGACATAGATGAAAAAAGAAGGAAGTTAGAGTAAACAGAATATGCAGGGAACAGGAAAAAAATCTAAAAGAATATTTAGATAAGAGAAGACGTTGCACAAGAACAGATTTTGTATTTTCTTAAGTACATTAAAAAACGAAAAAACCGGATGCTGTGGAGTAGATTTTGACTCAGAGAGTAGAACTGCTCCATAGAGTTGCCAAAGAGCACCTGTGGATCTGAACGGCCCACATTTTGATTCAAAATCGAGCTCTTAACCCCTGAGCCAGCAGGGTTCCAAGTACCTTAACAGGATTAGAGACAGCTCTTGGAAATTAAAAATAGGACAGCCCGATATATATATATATATATGTATATATATATATTTTAAATTCAATAAATAGGCTGGAAGCTAAAATAGAGGAATTCTCTTAGAAGTAGAATAAAAATCAAAGATATAAGAAATAGGAGAAAAAAAGATATGAAAATTAGTAAGCGCAACTAGTCCAGGCAGTCTAATATGCAACAAATAGAAGTTCCAGAAAGAGAAAACAGAGCAAACAGAGGGGGAAAAGTCTTCAAAGAAATAAGACAAAATTTCTCCAAACTTAAGGACATAAATTTCCATATTACAAAGGTTTACTGAGTGCCCAGCAAAATAAAGTATGAACCATGTCAAGAACACTATCCTGAAATTTCACTACAATTGTAATAAGTAAAACCTTCTAAAAGTTTCTAAGCTAAAACATTGAAATAAGAAGACCTTTCAGCAATGCCTTACAAAATGTGAGAGAAAATTATTTACCACCTAGAATTCTATACCCAAACCACCTAAGTGTGAGTGCATAATAAATACACAACTGGAAATGCCAGTCTTTAATAGTTTATCTTCCACTGGATGATGTGCTTTACCCAGACAAGGGTGTAAATCAAGAAAGACAAAATATAGAATCTATGACACAAGGGAGAAGAGAAGGGAATTCCTTGAATTGCAGTGAAATGAAGTCCCAAGACAGCTGTGTAGTCCACCTAGAAAGTAACTGGCCTAAGTTAGAACAGAACTGATGCCTTCAAGGAAAATAATTGAATTGATAATCTACAATGTACCACGACTTCCAATCAGTTCCTTCCAACTGGAACCCCTCCTGATAATTTGCATTTCTAACAAGTTCCCAGGTGATGTTAATGCGACTGGTTAGGGACCAGTCCTGAGAACCACCAGTAGAGCAGTGGTTCTCAAAATTTATTACACGTAAGAATCACCTGGGGATCTTACTAAACTGTAGATTCTGATTCAGTATATCTGGGGTGAAAATGCAAAGTCATAGCAGGGGTTCGATCCAGAATGAACCAGTTTGAAGCCCTGCAATGTACTCATTCGGAGTATTATCACTTTGGAAAAGATTATGATGATAAACTAATGATAAAACCCCGTTGCCATCGAGTCAATTCCAACTCATAGTCACACTATAGGACAGAGGTAGAACTGCCCCATAGGGTTTCCAAGGCTGTAATCTTTACAGAAGCAGACTGCCACATCTTTCTCCATCTGAGCCGCTGATGGGTTCAAACTGCCAACCTTTGGATTAGTAGCCGAATGCTTAACCACTGCGCCAGCAGGGCTCCTTGTAATTAATGATAGGTATATAAAATATTAATCAAACAATTAAACAAAAAAACCAAGGCTTAAAAGTATATGTTTTAGATTGAATAAACAAGAAGTTGCACAAGAAAGGAAATACAATCACAGTTTTCTATGTGGCTCGGTTGTGAACAATATTTACACTGTCATAATAAAATAAACCATTAATTTTTTTTCTTTCTTTTTTTATTGTACTTTAGATGCAGATTTACGGAGCAAGTTAGTTTCTCATTAAATAGTTAATACACGTATTGTTTTGTCACACTGGTTGCCAACCCCACAACATGTCAACATTCTCCCCTTCTCGACCTTGGGTTCCCTGTTACTAGCTTTCCTGTCCCCTCCTGCTTTCTTGTCCTTGCCCCTGGGCTGGTGTGCCCCATTACTCTCATTTTGCTTATGGACCTGTCTAATCTTTGGCTGAAGGGTGAGCCTCAGGAGTGACTTCAGTATTGAGTTAAAAGGGTGTCTGTGGGCCATACTCTCAGGGATTCTCCAGTCTCTATCAGGACAGGAAGTCTGGTCTTAATTTCCCGAGTTAGAATTTTGTTGTACATTTTTCTCCAGCTCTGTCCAGGACCATCTACTGTGATCCCTGTCAGAGTAGTCAGCAGTGGTAGTCAGGTACATCTAGTTGTGCTGGACTCAGTCTGGTGGAGGCTGTGGTACTTGTGGTCCATTAGTCCCTTGGACTAATCTTTCCCTTGTGTCTTTGGTTTTCTTCATTCTCCCTTGCTCTACATGGGGTGGGACCAGTGTAGTATCTTAGATGGCCGCTCACAAGCTTTTAAGACCCCAGACACTACTCACGAAAGTAGAAGTAGAACATTTTCTTTATAAACTGTGTTATGCCAGTTGAGCTAGGTGTCCCCCGAGATTAACCTATGAATATTTATCGAACTAACCATAAATTGTAATCTAAATATATCAGGAAAATGGGTTGAGAGGAAGTGGAGGTGAGGAGAGGGAGATGGGAGTGTAAGAAAGAGAAATCCTCAATTTTTATTTTGAAAAGACAACAGATAATGTTTAATTTTGAAAAATCGAGAAATAGCATCCTAAGGTAATATTTAGGAATATGGTAGTAAATACTGAAAAAAACAGCTAAACATGATTAAAGAGGTCACTTCTAGGGAGTGGAAAACCAGATATGGGGAAAGGCATGGATAAGGCATTGCTTTTAACTTTTGTTATCAGGTTTATTGAACTATTTGACTTCTAAAATTATTTACGTCTATAATTTTTAAAGAAATCTTTTGTTGAAGTACAATATGCATACAGAAATGTGCACATTTTACAAGTAATATTTTTATTTAAAAACTCAAGTTTGAAAAACTCATAGCAGCCATGTAAGGCAGTAGAGGCATTGCAGGTGTGGCTTTGGGTATAAGTTACTGTTGATGGAAACAATGAACCACTAAAAAGTGTTTCTCAAGGTGTTATTCCAGAGCATTGGTCCATGGTTCTCAAGCACTTTGGAAGTTTTTGATGGAAAAGCAATGAACAATGTTATTCATAATTTTGAAACATCAGATTAACCGTGGCTTTCTAATTACAATCTTAAAAATCATTACAGTGTAAGGATGGCTTTTAACCTGTTCTTAAAGTGTAACTCATTTTGCTAAACTTCAATTAACCAGGTGTCATTTCATCTCAGCCACAGTTTTGAGTAATTTATATGTGATTGTTTACTTTTGTTAAACTTAATAATATCTTTGATGGGCTCTGCTTTGTTGTTTTATGTCCCCCAAGTCATCTACCAAATCAGTTGTTCAGATGTGGTTCTTGGAAGCTTAAAATTAGTGATGAAAATAGTAACCTACATAGTACCACTAAGAATGATCTAGCTGTTCTATAGGCACTTGCCAACATCATCTGTCTGGGCTAGGCCTGATTTTAAGCTTTCAGCAATGAAACACTAAGTAAAAATTGCAGGACATCAATGGGCCTATAAATGAGTCAGATATTCTGCTGCCCATTTTTCTCCGCGACAGGGCCTCGCAACCTTGGCTGCACATTGGAATCACCAGGGTGCCTTTAAAATTCCAATGCCCAGGCCACGCCCTGGACCAAGTAAATCATAATCTCTAGAGGTGGGACCCAAGCACTGGGATTGTTAAAATTTCCCAGGTGATTTCACTGTGCTGCCAAGGTTGAGAATTACTGCTCTGTGGTAAAGCATAACTATTTTCACAGATTGTAGCTATGCCAGTGGGAGAAACAATAGGTGTGTGCAGTGCCAAGATATTCAGGAACTCACAGACACAATATACCTACCTTATCTAAAATCCATGCCCTTCCACCAGATGATATCATTTAAAAAAAATCTTTTCCTCAAACTCCTAAACGCTACCCCAATGTGCCCCCTAAGTGCCCTGCCTTTGCTTGTGCACAACTTATTTTATCTTCATGTGATATATTGCTCATTATATAATTAGCATGGGCAGGGGTCCTTAGGGTGCAATCATATGGCTATGCAATCTGTTCTCAGTCAAGACTTCTTTCTCCTTGGTCAGATCCCGGTGCTTTTCTTGTCTCATTTCACTTTTTGGCTACAAAAGTGCAGAAACTGAACAACCTCTTCCTCCTTATCATGCCTTTGCCCCTAAGTGTCTTGCTGATTAAAGCATATTCATCTAATCTACCTGTTCAGTGCACTATTTTTCCACCAAGTTATTCACAAAACGTCTCTCACCATATATCCCTGAACATACTGAGTAAGCAAACCTTAAAACTGAGGCACTTTGTCATAACTAGATAGCTGCCCCAGAAGTAAAATGAAAAACTCAATTTTAAATTAAGCTTGTAGCTAGGCCTGGAATCTCCACTTCTACTCTTGTGACAAAACAATTTAGCTTCTTTTAAAAAGTTTAACTGTTTATAACATAAAAGAAGCAAGGGTCAGGGATTTAGCTTGTATGAGGAGTTGGTTGTTAAAAAGGTGTTTGTCAAGAATGTTTGTGCAGCTTGCCCTGGGGAAATTGCTTTAGTCAACATGTTCCAGGAGGTTAGAGATTAATAATGTTAGGTTCAAGATTAATGTTAAGAAAGTTTGTAGTTTGACAAACCCCTTGTAACATTTTTCCTTTCCTTGTACCTCCACCCTCCCACCTTGGTGCCTGCAGCCCCATGGGCTTTTGTTTGCGCCACCTGATAAAAACCTTACCATTCTCCCAGCAATTTGGAACACACTACAGCATCCTGCCTGGGTGCTTGTGTGTCTTCTGTTTTGTGAAATTTTTTCCTTCAATAAAATTCTTCATTTTTATTTCTAGCAAGAGTGTAAGACTGGTGTTTCACTACAACAATATATACCATGAGATAACCATATTGTTGTTTTTAGTTGCTGTCAAGTTAATTCTGACTCATAGAGACCCCACTTGTGCAGAGTAGAACTGCTCCATAGTGTTTTCAAGGCTGTGAACTTTCAGAAGCAGATCACCAGGCCTGTCTTCTGAGGTGCCTCTGGGTAGGAAGAAATCTCAATCTTTCAGAACCTCATTTATTTTCCTTTTCAAATTCTCTACTAAATACAAGTTATATACTTATTAGCTATCTTAATAAACTTCCCTAATCCACTAAATTTCCTTTCTAATTAATACTAGCTATTGTTTATAATAGTATTGTGAGTCTGGAAAATGTGTATTTATATCAGCACTGATGGTTCACCAGCTTTGTAGGCAGCAAGGAAAGACACTGATAGGCAAATTCAGAAAGGCAGGCCGAATGTCAACCCACACACTGCTTTATTTATTGTTTTAGTGGAGAACAACATGCTACTTGACCTTGATTTAATACTGAAGGGAGCCATGAAAACAAAAATTGTAAACACAGAGACTAGAAGTCTGGGGAGATTAAAGTGCTTCACACCAGCTAAGTTACAGACCCAGGCAGCCATTATACGTTATAGCTTTCTCAGCCTCTTAGGATTTACCGATAAACAGAAATCTTATTTTTTTTTTATAAGTAGGTTTTGTTTTGTTTTTTAACCATACAAGCTGCCAAATGCTCCTGTCCAATCTGCCCAATTATGACAGATCTCAGCAGAGTGAAATACTAGGATGAGTCATGCTCACTGGGTCTGAGATGTGGGCTACAAAAATTTGCAAATATCCGACTAGGGTGAATCTAGGCCTTTGACAATATAGACAGTGTAGACAGAGTTTGTTCTGGTACTAAAGACTGAAGGCAGTGAGGAGAAGATCCATCTGATAATTCATAATATATTTTCCGGTAATTTTTAATTTTGAAGTAATTTCAAACTTGTAGAAGTATTGGGAAAAAAAGTTACAAAGAAAAACTATCGTACAAATAGTCCTATATACTCTTCATTGCAATTCACCACTTGTTACTAATTTTTCCTATTTGTTTTAGTCGTCTCTCTCTGTCTCTATTATTATTTTCTGTGCCATGTGAGAGTAAATTGCTGTCATGCCCTCCTACACCTAAATACTTCCCATTTGATAAACTCTCAAAGAAAATGATATATACATCTTTTTCTGGGTCTCCTTCACTGAACAAAAAAAATCTGTTCACATGCACGATTACTATTGCATCAGAGTTGATTTCCTGAATAGAGACGAAAAGACTGTGAGAATCTAAGATGAAATCTTTCTTTATCTTCAATTTTATATTTTCCTTTCAGCAGCTATGTATTGATAGAATATTATGTGGCATTTTATATCTTTAGGCCAAATAGTCTATCTGCAGCTATTGAGTGGACTAAAAAAAAGTCTGAATTATTAAGAGTGAAATCAGGAAAATATGTCAAATATATGGCTTTAAAACTTTTAAGGCTTAGTTTTAAAGCCTTTTGTGTGTTTGACTTTTAATTTTGTTATGATTTCTAACTTAACAGAAAAGTTGCAATTCTAGTACAAAGATCTTTCATATACTGTTTACCCAGATAGTTTACATTTTCCTGCATTTGCTTTATCACTCTCTCTATACAAACACATATATATAACAGAAGAAAACATTCTTTGATGGTTATGAGGGTTTAGAGGGAAGGAGAGGGTTATTCACTAACTAGACGGTAGACAAGAATTATCTTAGGTGAAAGGGAAGTCAGCACAACTGGACTAAACCAAAACTAAGTTTCCTGAATACAACCAAACACTTAGAGGGACAGAGTAGCAGGGGTGGGGATCTGGAGACCATGGTTTCAGGGGACATCTTGGTCAATTGGCATAACAAAGTTCATTAAGGAAATGTTCTGCATCCTACTTTGGTGAGTGGCGTCTGGTGTCTTAAAACCTAGTGAGCAGCCATCTAAGATGCATCAATTGGTCCCAACTCACCTGGAGTAAAGGAGAATAAAGAACACCAAAAACACAAGGAAAGTATTAGCCCAAGAGAAAGACAGAGCCACGTAAACCAGAGGCTGCATCAGCCTGAGAACAGAAGAACTAGGTGGTGCCCGGCTACCACCAATGACCGCCCTGACGGGGAACACAACAAAGAGTCCCGGACGGAGAGGGAGAAAAGTCAGGTGCAGAACTCAAATTCTAGTAAAAAGACCAGACTTAAGGGTCTGACTGAGACTGGAGGAACCCCAGAAAGCATGGCCCTCAGATTCTCTGTCACCCCAGAACTAAAACCATTCCTGAGGCCAACTCTACAGACAAAGATTAGACTGGACTATGGGACATAAAATGATACCCGTGAAGAGCGTGCTTCTTAGCTCAAGTAGATTCATGAGACTAAATGGGCAGCTCCTGTCCAGAGATGAGGAGATGAGAAGGTAGAGAGGGTCAGGAGCTGGTTGAATAGACATGGGAAATCTGGGGTGGAAAGGAGGAGTGTGCTGTCACAGTATAGGGAGAGCAACTAGGGTCACGTAACAATGTATGTATAAATTTTTGTATGAGAGACTAACTTGAATTGTAAACTTTCACTTAAAGTACAACAATAAAAAAAAAACATATGTATATATTTTTTCGGTATCATTTGAAAGTAGTTAGAGACATCATGCCCATCTTCCCCTAAATACTTAAGGATGTATTTCCAAGTACAAGGAATTCTCTTATATAAGCACAATACGATTGTCAAAATCAGGAAATTTAGCATTGATACCTAATACCTAATCCACTATCCATGTTCAGATTCTTGAATTGCCTGAATATTGACCTTTATAGCTATTTCCCCCACCCCAACCCCAGTCTAGATTCCAATCCAGGGTCATGCATTGCATTTAGTTGACATGTCTCTTTACTCCCCTTTATTATTATTATTTTACTCTCTTTTAATCTGAAACAATCCTGTGATCTTTTTTTGTTTCTTGACCTTGACAGTTAGAAAGTTTAAAATATATATATACTGCACTTGATTTGCTAGCTTCATGAAAGAGATTCTACATCGCGACCAGATTTAAATGTCAGTATTACTATAATTTAGGCAGGTCATTGTGCCGTATTCTCGTTGAGGATGAACAATAGCCATAGAGCCCTTTCTTCCATGTAAGTCTTGATTTAAAAAAAAGTCACCATTTCTAGTTATTTGTCACTGCCTATTTGGTGCTTAGGAGCACTGGTGGCACAGTGGTTAAAACGCTTGGTTCAGTTGCTAACTGAAAGATCAGTGGTTCGAAGCCACCAGCCATGCCATGGGAGAAAGATGTGGCAGTCTGCTTCTGTAAAGATTTACAGCCTTGGAAACCTTATGGGGCAGTTCTACTCTGTCCTATATAGGGTTGCTATGAGTTGGAACTGACTCAACAGCAGTGGGTTTGGAACTGGTGTTTGTTAGAAGCTTTCGGAAATTAACTGACAGCTAGGCTGCATTTTAGCGTGTAAGTGTAGTAATAAAAATAAAGTAACGGCTGGAAAAAAAATTAAACACGATGAAGTTGCAACCAGTGGCTTTCCAGGAAGCTCTTTTAAAAAAAAAAAAGGACAGCAGATATAACAGGTTTTCCCCACTGAAGATCTTGCTTGTGGAGGGCAGAGGTGCTCACATCAATCTTTTTTATGAGGGATCGGCTGAACACATTTCTGCATGTTACTAAGAACACCAGTTTTCAAGTGGCTTACTTGAATGTCACACCTTAGTGATATATTTACTTATCTTCGTTAGCTATCACATAGTCAAGATATCATATTTTTTGATATTGAGGATACGATCTCAAGAAGATAAAACTGAGAAGACCAGTTCATGAGGATTTAATCCTCTCTCAACAGTGGGTAATTTTCTGTACACATCAGAGACATAAGCAGATGGCATGTTATGGGGCATGTTTATAAACCATATCCAAATGTTATACCTGAACATGAAGAAATCCAGGGCAAAAAGCAACCAAGGAACAGAAGAAGAATCCAGGAATCCAGTCTCCCAAGTTGAAATATTTACTTTTCTAGATTTTGGGTATATGTTTGTCAACTGTGCAAGTGCTGGAAGGGGTATCAGAGAAAAATAGCTTTATACTTTCAGGGTTCACATTTGATCATAATAACTAGAAGGAGCTGAGAGTAACGCCAAAAACTTGCTACCAGTCTCAATGATCTGGAGTGGAGCTCAGAATCATCTACTTTAGCGGAATTATGAGAGGAGCGCTGGTGGCATAGTGGTTAAGCACTCAGCTGCTAACAAAAATGTCAGTGGTTTGAACCTACCAGCCACTTGGCAGGAGAAAAATGAGGCAGTCCACTTCTATAAAGGTTTACAGCATAGGAAACCCTATGGGGTAGTTCTAATAAGTCCTATAGGGTCGCTATGAGTCAGAATTGACTTGACAGCAACGGGGTTAGTAAAAATATAACATTAGAAAATTAAAAATATGAATGTGTGGCTAATTGTCTCCTTTGCCACGAGACCAGAACTGTATGGTGCCCTGCTACGATTACTAAGCATTTTTATCAAAGATTCTTTAGAATAATCCTGATCAAAGGGGGAATATGCAGAACAGGATTTCAAATTTTCATTGACTCTGGACTTTCTGGAGCCATGGAGGCTGGATGAGCCCCTGAAACTATTGCCCTGAGATAATCTTTAAACCTTAAACCAAAAATATCCCCTGAAATCTTAAAACCAAACGATAGTTTAGCTTAACTAGCAAAAAATATTTGCCTTGAGCAAACGATCCCAGAGATTGCATGATAAAATTTTGTAAGACAAATGACTTATTCATTGCAAATACCTTTTTTCAACAGCATAAGTGATGACTATACGTGTGGACCTCACCAGACAGAATCCACAGGAATCAAATCAATTAAATCTGTGGAAAGAGACCATGGAGAAGCTCAATATCATCAGTTAGAACAAAGCCACGGGCAAACTGCAGAATAGACCACCAATTGTTCATAAGCAAGTTCAAGTTGAAGCCGAAAAAAATTAAAACAAGTCCACAAGAGCTAAAGTATGACCTTGAGTATATCCCACCTGAATTTAGAGACCATCTCAAGAATAGATTTGGCGCATTGAACACTAATGACAGAAGACCAGACAAGTTATGGGAGGACATCATACATAAAAAAAGCAAAAGGTCATTAAAAAGCCAGTAAAGAAAGAAAAGACCAAAATGGATGTCAGAAAAGACTCTGAAACTTGCTCTTGAGCATAGAGTAGCTAAAGCGAATAGAAGAAATGATGAAGTAAAAGCTGAACAGAAGATTTCAAAGGACTGCTCGAGAAGACAAGATAAAGTATTATAATGAAATGTGCAAAGACCTGGAGTTAGAAAACCAAAAGGGAAGAACATGCTCAGCATTTCTTAAGCTGAAAGAACTGAGGAAAAATTCAAGTCTCAAGTTGCAATACTGAAGGATTCTCTGGGCAAAATATTGAAAGATGCAGAAAGCAACAAAAGAAGATGGAAGGAATACGAAGTCACTGTACCAAAAAGAACTGGTCAACATTCAGTCATTTCAGGAGGTAGCATATGACCAAGAACCTATGGTACTGAAGGAAGAAGTCCAAGCTGCACTGAAGGCATTAGTGAAACACAAGGCTCCAGGAATTGATGGAATACCAATTGAGATGTTTCAACAAATGAATGCAACCCTGGAAGTGCTCACTTGTCTACGCCAAGAAATTTGGAAGACAGCTACCTGGCCAGTCGACTGGAAGAGATCCACATTTGTGCCCATATCAAAGAAAGGTGATCCAAGAGAATGCGGAAATTATCAAACAATATCATTAATATCACACACAAGTAAAATTTTGCTGAAGATCATTCAAAAGCAGTTGCAGCAGTACATCAACAGGGAACTGCCAGAAATTCAAGCTGGATTCAGAAGAGGATGTAGAATGAGGGATGTCATTGCTTATGTCAGATGGATCTTGGCTGAAAGCAGAGAATATCAGAAAGATGTTTACCTCTGTTTTATTGACTATGCAAAGGCATTTGACTATGTGGATCATAATAAATTATGGATAATACTGTGAAAAACGGAAATTCCAGAACACTTGATTGTGCTCATGAGGAACCTGTACGTAGACCAAGAGGCAATTGTTTGAATAGAACAAGGGGATACTGAGTGGTTTAAAATCGGGAAAGGTGTGCATCAGGGTTGTATCCTTTCACCATACTTATTCAATCTGTATGCTGAGCAAATAATCTGAGAAGCTGGACTATATGAAGAATAACATGACATCAGGATTGGAAGAAGACTCATTAACAACCTGCGATATGCAGATGGCACAACCTGCTTGCTGAAAGTGAAGATGACTTGAAACACTTACTGATGAAGACTAAAGACTACAGCCTTCAGTATGGATTACACCTCAACATAAAGAAAACACAAGCCCTCACAACTGGGCCAGTAAGCAGCATCATGATAAATGGAAAAAATATTGAAGTTGTAAAGGATTTCATTTTATTTGGATCCACAATCAACATCTATGGAAGCAGTGGTCAAGAAATCAAACAACATATTGCATTAGGCAAATATGCTGCAAGAGATCTCTTTAAAGTGTTAAAAAGCAAAGATGTCACTTTGATGACTAAGGAGCACCTGACCCAAGCCATGGTATTTTCAGTCACCTCATATGCATGCAAAACCTGGACAATGAATAAGGAAGACTGAAGAAGAACTGATGCCTTTGAATTATGGTGTTGGCGAAGAATATTGAATATCCCATGGACTGCCAGAAGAACAAACAAGTCTGTCTTGGAAGAAGTACAGCCAGAATGCTCCTCGAATGGCGATGGTGAGACTTCGTCTCACGTATTTTGGACGTGTTATCAGGAGGGACCAGTCCCTGGAGAAGGACATCATCCTTGGTAAAGTAGGGTCAGTGAGAGGAAGACCTCTATGAGATGGACTGACACAGTGGCTGCAACAATGGGCTCAAACATAGCAACAATTGTGAGAATGGCACAGGACCGGACAGTGTTTCATTCTGTTTTACATAGGGTCACTATGAGTTGGATTCCACTCGATGGCATCTAACAACAACAAGAAAAAGATCTACCTATACGGGATCAAATTGACAATAGCAACTTGAAAGATTAAATTGAAAACTTAAGGGGTAGTGAGTTTATGTTAATAGGGAACAACTTGGAAAAGGAGGGTGAGAATGGTTGCACAACTCAAAGATTGTACCATATTTTTATGCAAATACGTTGCTATAAAAAAAAATTAGTGTAGCGCATTTATGAAAATACCTAACTGGGGGAGGGTGCCGTTGGCAAACAAATGTAGAAGACTCACATTAATTGTGTAAAAATACAGTAATCAAAGTCACTGAATTGTACATGTAGAAATTGTTGAATTGGTGTATGTTCTGCTGTGCATATTCTCAACAACAAAAAAGTAAAATAAATTATAAAAATAAACATTAGATAATTAACCTAAAATTAGAAATAACCCCCTACTGGATATGGAATCTAGCCCACGGCTCAACCTGTATGTAAATATCTTTGTGAAAGACTTCAAATGTCATCTGCCTCTCTGGCACCAAACTATATTACTATTAATTATAAAAATTGAAATAAATCTTTGGAAATTTTTTTTTTTAATTTGATGATCAATGAGAGTTTGAGAAACTCTAAACTATGAGATTTATAAATATCCTAGGCTCGCCTCCAACATTTTTGGGTTCACTGAAATTTTGAATTATTTAACATAGTTTTAAATTACTTCCATGACTTTAAAAAAAACTTTCAATTTGAAATAGCTTCCAACTTACAGAAAAGTTGGAAGAATAGTACAAAGAATAGTACATAATGCTTTCCCTAGATTCCCTGATTGTCAGTATCTTGCCACTCTAATTTTTATTTCATATAGTTTTCTTTTTTATTATAAAATTTTACATGCTTATTGGTGGAACTGTGAAAAATACAGAATAGAATAAAGAACATAAATATCAACCATAATCCACTATGAAGAGATAATCACTGTTGACCTTTCTTCTTTTGTCTATGTTAGGTGGGCCAAAGCTTTTGAAATATTAACTGCTCCTTTGAGTAATAATTGGTATTTCCTTCCAATATTGGGACAGGCATCATGCCTGATGACCTAGTTGTCAGATGGCTAGATGATGGTGAGGACCAGGGGTCCTACCCTGGAACTTAGATGCAACTTGGGGGAAAAGGGTAGAATAGGGGAAGGTATGATGAAATGGAGGCTTATAAGAATAATTATACAGGAAAAAAATGCAAGGTCTTTTGCATACCTGAACATTACCCATTACACATGTGCAGAATGACCCACTGACATAGATCATATCATATATGCCCATGAGATATACGTATGTATGGCAGGATGAGGGGGTGAAGTCACATGGCAGAGATTCAGTCTCTCAGAAGACATAGGCGGGACTCCTGGGATCCTGTTAGGAGCCCAGTGAACACTATGGCTTCCTTCATCTTCTCAGCCTCACATGCTCAACTACCTACACTACTTTCCCCAGTTAACATGTGCATACTTCCAACATTTGGTTTGGAAATCTTATCTGATCTCCAAAACTCAACGCATAAGACCCACTCTAAGACTTCCCTGATCACAAAGCTGTGAGTACTGCTTCCCTGTTTCTTTGGGATTCCATCATTGTGTATGTAGCGGATATCCAATATTTTCTGCATGACTACATGACACATAGCCTTATATTGAACTTACGGCTCTGCATGTCTTATCTCCCTACCTAGTTTGCACTTTTAATGAGAGTAAGGACTGTATTATACACACGATCACGATCATCTCTTAATAGTACCTAATACAGGAGAAAGGTGTTTCAGTGTATATATATATGAAAGACACAGAAGGGAAGGAAACCAAACAAGGGTGTAATTTCGGGTAAATTCCTGGACTTGGTCTGATCCTGTGGTAAGCTCTGAAGCATAAATTACACCTATGAGCTCATTCAATTTTGAGGCAAGGGAGCTGGGCTTTTGTACTCCTTCACTAGTCAGTGGCTGGCTACCAAACACTTTGTTGTTGTTGTTGCTGTTAGTTGCCATTGAGTCGATTCTGACTCATAGCAACCCTACGTACATCAGAGCAAAACACTGCCTGGTCCTGTGCCAGCCTCACAGTTGTTATGGTTGAGCCCATTGTTGCAGCCACTATGTCAGTCCATCTGGTTGAGGATCTTTCTCTTTTTCTCTGACCCTCTACTTTACCAAGCATGATGTTTTTCTCCAGGGACTGATCCTTCCTGATAACATGTTCCAAGTATATGAGACGTAGTCTTGTCATCTTTGCTTCTAAGGAGAGTTCTGGTTGTATTTCTTCCAAGACAGATTTGTTCGTTCTTTTAGCAGTCCATGGTATATTCAATATTCTTTACCAAAACCACAATTCAAAGGTGTCAATTCTTCTTCGGACACCTTGAGAGGATGTGAATCCCCAATCCCCAAGCCAACTGGAAGTGACTCCAATAGCTCAAGGCAATCCTCTAAAGAAGATTGCAGATGTAGCCTGGGGAGAGTCTGAGGGGGTCTGGGTGGATGACAACCATGTTCACTACACCTGGCAACAAACACAGTCTCTGAGGGCTGCTTTTATTCATTCTGAACAAGATGCTCCTATTGAACCTTATTTTTTGGTCTGTTGGTTTTTCGTTTTTTAGTCAATTTAGTAATTTATATCTTGCCTCTTTGTGTTGGTTTGCACAAATGCAATAAAAAAAAAACCTTAAAAACAAATACCAGATAGTCCAAAGATTTATTCTAAAAACGGAAACCATAAAAATCCTGGAAGAAGGCTCAGAGTTGCTGTGGGAAGCAGGAGCTGGAGAAGTCTGATGGGTTCTACAGAAGGAAATGGAAAGAATTTGTTTTCTATGTTGATGTTATTTATTTTTTCTCCTTCTGAGAGGAGAGAGGAGTGAGTACAGCAACAAAGGACATAGCCAGAAGACTGCTGAGGATAGGTGTGTCTGATATTTGTCTTCAAGATGCTTGTGTAGTGTCAGCTCCCTAAACATTCATTATAGATGGCTGCAGTGCTCAAAACCTTGGGAAAACAGGAGCTGTTTTTGGCACGAAAACTAATGAACGGATTAAAGTCAGGGTGGAGATAAAGGAATGGCCTCAAGTTGCAGAATGGAGAACAAGAATTCAGTGAAGGCAGCCAGAGCCAGAAGGACCAGGAGACCATAACTCTCCAGGGAATTCACAGAGATCTTGGCCAGAACACTGGGTTTCCTTTCCCCCAAGGCATGGAATATGAACATCCAAGCCAATCCTGTCTAGATCCTTCTGTTAACCCTATTTCACTAAGGAAGCTAAAAGAACTTCAAAATATCCTCATGAAGTGCTTTTATAAAATAATACACAGTCATAATATGGGATAGGTTATGTGAGTCGTATGAGAACATGAAACAATGAAGAGACAAAGCCAGAACCAGAACTCAGATATGTAGGTTCCTAGTCCAGTCCTCTTCTACTATATTACTGTTCCCAATTGGAAAAAAAGAAAAACAAACAAACCAATGCCATCAGGTCAATTCCAACTCACAGCAACCCTATAGGACTGAGTAGGGTTTCCAGGGAGCTGCTGATGAATTTGAACCACCAGCCTTTTGGTTAGCAGCCCAAGCTCTTAACCACTGTGCCACCAGGACCTGGTAGCAACTAACAGTGGAAGGGACAGAGTTACTGAGTGCATCTGAGGCTTCTCTGAAAACTTTAAAAGTGAAACAAGGAGTTTGAAAAACAGGTTCATTTAAATCTCCTCTCTGTCATACCTGTCTAAGCAGCTGTTAACCCACTCACATTGGCTGAACTCCAATGTGCCCTATGTACTTTATAAATGTGGCTGGCTAAAAATTCCCTTTCTCTGATATGCTAAATTCCTTCTATTACATTCCTGTTTTCAAAGGCTTATCATGTAGAATTTGGTATTGAGAAAAAGTGGCCTGTCCATGACCAGAAAACCTTTTAGAATGGTGCAAAGCAATTCCTGATACCAGGGAGTCACTGTATGTATTTTGGGGAAGTAAGAAAGGGTTTGGGTTTTTCAAGAGACAGTAATTGGTTCCACTGTGATTAGGGATAGAAGGCATATGAAGGCTGGAGTGATGGAGGGAAACCAGAACAGTAGTTTATAATCTGTCCTTTGGCAGTGGGAGATTATTGAAGATTTTTGAGTAAAGGAGCTGCAAAGTGCAGAATAAGTCCAAGGGGGGAAGAAACTGGAAGTTGGGGAATCATTTCTTGAGGAGGTTGTTGCAATAGGTGAAGAAAGGTTGTAATTCTACTCTTGGAGTGGTTATCACCAGCTATCAAAGCCTGAGTAACATATTTGGAAAATAAAGTCCAGAAAGCATACAATGATTTCATTACCAATTACCTCAGATACACAGAAAAACTACCTTTTATCTAGACTGAAAATATTTTCTATTGATTTGAAGGTGGGAAATTCTCTCCCAGTAAGATTGTTTTAACCACTGTGATAGATTTTACAAAATGACCATAAATGATTTCTTTCCATGTAGACAAGTACTGTTTACAGAAAATTTACATCAAAATCTAAGGAAAATGTTCTACATTCCACTTTGATGAGTAGCATCTGGGGTGTTAAAAGCTTGTGAGAAGCCATCTAAGGTACATCTATTGGTCCCATCCCATCTGAAGCAAAAGAGAATGAAGAAAACCAAAGACACAAGGAAAATACTAGCCCAAAGGACTAAAGGACCACATAAACCAGAGCCTCCACCTGCCTGAGCCCAGAGGAACTAGATGGTGCCCAGCTACCACCAACGACCGCTCTGACAGGGATCACAACAGAGAGTTTCAGACAGAACAGGAAAAAAATGTAGAACAGAATTCAAATTCATGAAGAAAGACCAGACTTACTGGTCTGACAGAGACTGGAGAACCGCTGAGACTATGGCCCCTGGACGCTCTGCTAACTCAGAATTGAAACAAGTCCACTTTTCAGACAAAGATTAGACAGGCCTACAAAGCAAACACTAACACATGTGAGGAACGTGCTTCTTAGTTCAATCACATATATGAGGCCAAACGGGCAACACCCACCCAAAAGCAGGACAAGAAGGCAAGAAGGACAGGAACTGGACAAATGGACACAGGGAACCTGGGGTGGAAAGGGGGAGTGGGCTGTCACATTGTGGGGATTGCAACCAATGTCACAAAACAATACATGTATAAATTTTTAATGAGAAATTAACTTGAGCTGTAAACTTTCACCTAAAGCACACACATACACACAAAAGTCAGCCATTGAAACCCCCCAAAAAAGTATAAAGTGGATAAATCCATTTACTCATCAGTTCTGCAACTAGTAATTTGTACTATAGACATACTCATATAAATTCATTAAGTTCATTATGGCCAAAAGATTGGTCATAAATTGAAGATTATTGAAGAAGCATGATTAAAAAAACAAAACAAAACACCAAACCCGTTGCTGTCGAGTTGATTCTGACTCATAGCAACCCTATACACGGAGTAAAACTGCCCCACAGAGTTTCCAAGGAACGCCTGCTGGGCTCAAACTGCCAGCCATTTGGTTAGCAGCCACAGCTCTTAACCACTACGCCACCAGGGTTTCCAAAGAAGCATGATGGGTACATGAAATTGATTATATTATACACTCACTACTTTTGTACATATTTGAAATTTTCCACAATGAATTTTGTAAAATCTATGTCATCAATGGAATAGAATTGAGAGTCCAGAAATAAACCCACACATCTACAGCCAAGTGAATTTTGACAAGGATGGGTAAGTCCATCTAATGGGGAAAAAAATAATCTCTCCAATAAATAGCTCTGGAACAACTGAATCTCCACATGCAAAAGAATGAAGCTGGACGTATACCTCACGTCATGTGCAAAAATTAACTCAAAATGAATCAAAGACCTAAATGTAAGAACTAAAACCATAAATCTCTTTGAACAAAACGTAACAGAAATGCCTTGAAACCTGGTTTTCCACAATGGACTCTTGGATATGATACCAAAAGCAGGAGCAACAGAAGACAAAATAGATAAATTGGATTTCATCAAAATTCAAAAGTCTTATGCTCAAAGGACTTTACCAACAAAATGAAGAGAAAACCGACAGATTGGGAGAAAATATTTGGGGACCATATATCTGATTAGGGTTTAATATCCAGAATATATAAAGAATTCCCATAACTCAGCAAAAAAACCCAAACAACCCAATTAAAAATTGGGCAAAGGACTTGAATGGACATTTGACCAAAGAAGAAATACAAATGGCCAATAAGCACCTGAAAAGATGCTCAAAGTTCATTAGGGGAATCGAATCAAAAACACGATAAGATACCACTAGCAGAGCTATTATCAGAAAAATGGAAAATAACAAGTATTGGTGAGAATGTGGAGACATTGAAACTCTCATCCATTGCTGGTGAAACTGTAAACTAGTGTAGCCACTGTGGAAAACAGTATGGCATTTCCTCAAAAAGTTAAACATAGAATTACCATATGGCCCAGCAATTATAGTCCTAGGTACATACCCAAGAGAGCTGAGAGCAGGGATTCAAACAGATACTTGTACATCAATGTTCTTGCAACATTCTTCACAATAGACAAAAGGTGGAAACAAGACAAAAGGTGTCCGTCAACAGACGAATGGATGAATAAAATGTGGTATATACATACAATGGAATATTGTTCAGCCATAAAGAGAAATGAAGTTCTGATACATGCTATGACATGGATGAAACTTGCAAGCATTTGCTGAGTAAAAGAAGGCAGACAAGAAAGGACAAATATTGTATGATCCTACTTATATGAAGTATCCAGAATAGGCAGATGCATAGAGACCAAAGTTTGTTACGGTTACCCGGGACCGGTGGGAGGGGGAAATGGGAGGTTTTGCTTAAGAGTACAAGTTTCTGTTAAGGGTGATGAAAAAATTTGCGAACGGATAACGGTGATGGTTGCCCGACGTGGTAAACGGTTGAGATAGCAAATGTTTGGTTACATGTGTTTCACCACAATAAAACTTTAAAGTAAATGAAAAAACAGACACACAACCACACAAAAATCTAGATACAAGGATAGTTATTGTAACATGAGATGAGAATGTGGAAAAACATAAATGTCAATCAAGATGGGAATAAAAGACGTGCCCTTCTGTTGTATGTCTTTCGCCGTCTTTGTAAAAGGCTCATTCTAAAACCACAGCTCCATTCTTTCAAACAGAGAAAAGTTGCCTTAGCCTTCAAGTTCCAAATTTCTTTGTCTTCCTGTTTATCAGTCTTCCCTTAGCCCAGATTTTCTTCCAAGTCCTCAGCATTTTGCCAAAGACAGCAGCTCCTTTTTTACTTCAAGAGACTATACTTTTTTACTTTAGAACGTTGTAACACTGTTTTGACACGGAACGCTTTTATTAAAAATGCCATTTTCTAATTATGAGAGTAATATGTTTGCACTCCACCTTTTTCTGTCCATCTTTGGCCAAATCCTCACTGCCTTTTGGGCTCTAGAGAAGACCACCGACTCGCTTTCTCCTCCTTCCTCTGGCTCCCTGCCTGCCACCTCTGGGGCAGAGCCCAGGAAAGTTCACCAGCGTTTTGCAGGTTGGAAGCCTGAGATGCTGAATGGCTTGTTTGCACATTTCACATGCCTCAAACCCCAATTTCAATGTTTTATTGTCTAGTAGGTTTACCATTACTGGTAGAATATGTTTGTTTGTTTGCCTTGGGCTAACCTGGACTTGTGTACTTTTTAAGCTACACAATTCAACTGAGGTTTGTGGTTTTAAAAGAAAATCACATGTAACGCAAAGAAATATCACCTCTAAGCTGTAAAAAAACAAAAATTAATATGTGTTCATTAGATTAAATATGGAAAGTATAGAAAAGCATGCATAAAGAATTACAATCACCTATGATTCCATTACCCAGAAAGAACCACAGTTAATATTGTGGTGTACTACTTCTAGACTTTTTTGTGCTTATGTAAACACAGATATGATTTTGTTAATATAATTTAAACAAGAATAAAATTACACTATAAACCCATTGCCATTGAGACAATTCTGACTGATGGCAACCCCATGTGTTTCAGAGCAGAACTGTGCTCTATAGGGTTTTCAATGTCTGTAATCTTCTGCAAGTAGTTTGCCAGGCCTTTCTTTCATGACACTCCTGGGTGGATTAGAACTGCCAACCTTTTGGTTAGTACATGCCCTCTTATTGCTTATTTTTCTTAATGACCATATTGTGCACTTTTTCATGTTATTAAATGCTCTTCTATGATGCTATTTTTAATGGCTGCCTAATATTCCATAAGCCATAATTTATTTAGCAGATTCCCCATTTTATCATTTATTGTTATGAATGCTATGATAAATATCCTTGTAGTTAAATCTACGCATATATCCTTAAATATCTTCTTTGAATACATCTCTAGACATAGATGTGCTGAGTTAAAAGACATGCACCTTTTAAAAATCTTTTTCTCTGCGTTGTTCAATTATCCCCATGGTTCACTCCTTTTTCCCTTCTTCATTTTCTCATTTTTTTTACTTTCCCTTTCCTCACCTCGTAAACCCAAAGGGTGCCAGGTACTATTAGGAGGAGATTCAGGAGGGAAGAACAGCTCTGATATTCACCCTCCTTCCCGAAAGCATGACTCATAGCTTTGCTATTTTAACTTTTATACTGTGACCTCTGACTAGTGAAACAGATGACAGAATTTTTTGTGCTTTCATTCTCCTAGAGAGTAAAACTGAAGAACCTAAAGAAGAGGTAAACTTGATTCACAATTCCTACCTGGAAGATTGTTCATTCTCTTCAGGAGAGGGAGGGGTGGGCATCTACAGAAAAAGCCAGCCTTTATGCACTAGCCTAACTGTTGAGTGCCAAATGCTACGGTAAGGTAATCCAAGATATTAAAGTTGTCCAGACTTGTGACTGCTCTGACATCTTCTCCGAAACTGGGATGTCAGACATAGGTAGCAGCTCGTGTTTTGGGTTCAGGCTGGAAACTTCAATGAGAGGGCAGGCTGGCTGGGATTTCGGGGGGCAAAGGCCCTTTCTACGGAGGGCAGCCACCGCTCAACTCAAGTCAAATGTTGCCTTTTGGGAAAATGGTTTTAGTATCGCAAGACCTTCCAGTTTTCCAAAAGAAACTAGTTACCTGAATTTGTATGTAGGCTCCACTGAATTGTAAACGTTGAAAACTAACTTGAATTTTTAAAAAATGACATTGTCGTCATGAATTGAATTATGTCCCCCCAAAAATGTGTGTATCAATTTGGCTGGGCCATGATTCCCGGTACTGTGTGGTTTTCCTATATGTTGTAAATCCTGCCTCTATGATGTTAATGAGGGAGGATGGATGGGTGGCAGTTGTGTTAGTAAGGCAAGACTCAGTCTACAAGATTGGATTGTGTCCTTAGGCAGTCTCTTGAGATATAAAACAGAGAAGTGAACAGAGAGACGGGGGACCTCATACCACCAAGAAAGCAGTGCCAGGAGCAGAGTGTGTCTTCATGCTGACCGGTTATAGCGGTCAGGATTCTTATGGTTGCAAGCAATAGAAAATCAACTTAACTGAGCTTAAGTAGAGAAGGCAATGTATGGCTTAGTAAGTGTCTTAGGCTGGCTTCTCTAAAGAAGCTAAACCAGTGAAGCATATATATATGTATGTATATATATATATATATATATATATATATATATATATATATATATATAGAGAGAGAGAGAGAGAGAGAGAGAGAGATTTGTATCAAGGAAATGGCTCATGTGGTTGTAGAGGCTGGAAAGTCCAAAGTCCTTGGGTCAGGCTGGAGGCTTCTCCTGACTCATGCAGCTGCAGGGGCTGGCAAACCCAAGATCAGCAGGTCAGATAGCAGACCTCTGGCTCACAGGCTGCGGAGGCTGACGAATCCCAAGATCGGCAGGTAAGCTGCTAGCTCAAGTCCCAGGAACCAGAGGTCAGATGAACAGGAGCCAGCTGTGGATCCAGAGTGAGCAAAAACCAGCCAGCTTTGCCATAAAGTCTACATATATTGGGTGCAGGCCACACCACCAAGGAAATTCCCTTTCAATTGACTGGCTGCTCATAGCAGATCTCATCATGGTGGTGATTATATTATACCAAATCTTATGATGGGGGTGATTACATCATTACATAACTGCCAAACTACATCATAAATGCCAAACCACTGAGAACCATGGCCTAGCCAAGATAGCACACAACCTTAACCATCACAGTAAGCTGGAAGTCCAGGGTTATAGCTGGCCTCATTTTTTACTGTTCCAGTGGTCAAATGATCAGGACTTTGGATCTCCATTTCTAGGACAGAATCTTTCCACAAGGTAATCAAATGGTGGTTGTCTTAGTTATCTAGTCCTGTTATAACAGAAATACCACAAGTGAATGGCTTTAACAAATGGAAATTTATTCTCTCACAGTTTAGGAGGCTAGAAGTCCAAATTCAGGGACCCAACTACTGAATTTGAGAGAAGGCTTTCTCTCTGTGTCAGCTCTGGGAGAAGGTCCTTGTCATCAATCTTCCCCTGGTGTAGGAGCTTCTCAGAGCAGGGGCCCTGGGTCCAAAGGATGCACTTTTCTCTTGGTGCTTCTTTCTTGGTGGTGTGAGGTCCTTCTCTCTGATTGATTCTCTCTTTTATGTCTCAAAAGAGATTGACTCAAGATACAGCCTAATCCTGTAGATTGAGTCCTGCCTCATTAGCGTAACTGCCTCTAATCCTACCTCATTAACATTGTAGAGGTTAGGATTTACAACACATAGGACAATTACATCAGATCACAAAATGAAGGACAACCCACAATACTGGGAATCATGGCCTAGCTAAGTTGACACACATTTTTAGGGGACACAATTCAATCCATAACAGTGGTCATGATAAATTATGCAAATTGTAAAGAGTTCATTTTCCCTATTACCTCTAGCAGAAAAGTGCCAGAGAGAGACCAGCTTTGGCCATATCCACCCCTCAGTCAACATGGTGACCAGATGAGTGGGATGCTGGGATGTATCCCGTTCCTCACCTATGGCCAGGGAAGAATGGAGCAGTTTGGTTGTCAGCCCCTAACCATTCCATGTCCCTCACCCTTGGAGTGACCAACTCTCCCAGTTTTCCTAGGACTGTGAGGTTTCTCATACACACAACTTTCAGTGCTAAAACTGGCAAAGTCTGCGACAAATCAGGACAGTTGTTCATCCTACCCCCATTACCCAAGGAGAAAGAGGCTATGGCCCAAAGGTGGATGGGAAAGGATGCTAGGCAGACCAAATCTATAGCTAATACAGTCCACCACAAAAATAAAATTACTTCTGGTTTATTGGCAAACTCAACGTATTTCTGATTACTCTGGCTCTTCTATTGTCTTAAGATACTTGTCAAGGAATCTTTCTTCAATGAAAAACACTGACTGATGATTTTTAGTTTCATGACAACCTTTTAAGTTTCATCCCATGTAAATGAACCAAGAGTTTCAAGCAACTCATAGCCCCACCATGAACTCTCTTCTAACCCAAACACTTTATTTTCACTCAGAAACCTTGACATGTGCAATGAAAATATTAGCTTTATTTTGTAATTTCCTTCTAAGGGTTTAACTTTTTAAAAAATTCAAATTAAGTAGACCTTGTGAGCCACATTTACCTATAAGGGGAGCAGATAAAGAATCTATTCATTTAATCCAAGTTTTACCCTTTGTCATGGCATTTTCTTTTTTTCCATAAAGAAAATAACAATTCATCCTTGAGTAAGAAAACTGACCAGTGGCTACTCCTGGTTAAGCTTGTATACATCTGTATAGTGAAGCAAATTTTCAAAAATCAACATGTTCATTATAAATTTGACTCAAAAGAACAAATAACCAAACCACAGACTTCTGCTTCTTTACTACCCCTCTGTGAGAATATAAAAATAAAAATTTTGAGCCAAAGTGCTTTTTTTCTTGCATTTGTTTACTTATTTTATTTAAAAAAAAAATTTATTTTTTATTGTTGCTGTTGAAAATGCAGAACATATACCAATTCAACAATTTCTATATGTACAAATTAGTGACATCGATTACATTCTTCAAGTCGTACAACCATTCTCACCCTCCTTTTCCAGACTATTCCTCCACCATTAACATAAACCCATTGCCCCCAAGCTTCCTATCTAATCTTCTGAGTTGATGTCAATTATTTTTGGCTGTTATCTTTTTTCTTCTTTTTATTGTGCTTTAGGTGAAAGTTTACAGAGCATATTAGTTTGTCATTAAACAATTAATACACGTATTGTTTTGTGACGTTGGTTGCCATGCCATTGTCAATTTGATCCCATATAGATAGTTCTTTATAAAAGCACAATGCTCAAGGCAAACATTCTTTACTTCTTAAGCTAAACTATTGTTTGGTTTAAAGAAGACTTTAGGGGATATTTTAGGTTTAAAGTTTAAAGATTATCTTAGGGCAATAACTTCAAGGGTTCATCCAGCCTCCATGGCTCTAGAAAGTCTGAATTCCATGAGAATTTAAAATTCTCTTCTCCATTGAGGCATAGGGTTCTTGTGGTTGTTGAGTCAGGGACTTGATATGGTTTACCGCTACTGGAGTTCTGTTTGTCAGAGATTTGGCTTCATCTCTGCATATTCCTGTACGTTTGTTTCCGGAATATACTGTGTGCTGAAAAACTTTCCTGATGGAAAATAGTTTCATCAGTTATTTTTACCAACACACATCTTCACAGACATCACCATTAAAAATATAATGAAGAACTGCCTAACCAATAACAACCATGTTTTCATCCAACTATAAGAAAAAAGAAATGAGTTAAATATGACTTTTTTTAAAAGTACATTCAAATGTGTTTATTAACTGTATCATTTTTATAAGAACAAATTTTTCAGATTACAAACCTGTTTTTGGCCTAAAACAGATTCGGGAATATCCACCAGTCAGGATATCATCAATTTTTCTTTTTTATAAATTTCAGTTTCCAAGGTAATTAAAAAATAGCTTATCTATGCATTTTATTGTAATGCTTCTCTCTTTCTAATTGAAAAAAAAAATCACAGTCTTCCTTAATAGTTAGCAAAATTGATTTTTTAAATGCTCCTTCAAGTATAATGGTTTCAGGCAATTATTGCTCAGTTTTCTTAAACAACAGATACCAAGATGTAGACTCATCTACATATCCACAGTAATAGAAATTTATATTACATGTAAACATTTGAGCATATCCTGTACACTGTAGATACACTTATTAGAGTCGTGATTGGAATACATCAATGACAAAATAGTTAGAGTATTTTTAGTAGTTCTGGCTGTCAGTAACCTCAATAATTACAGGTTTTTCTGATTTTTTTCTATTCACACTGTTTAAAACTTGTAATGAAAACTTTCTCTTTTTAGCCGTTGATCCATGTTACCATTTGAAAATATAATGTTTAAAGTATTACAATTTAAGATAGTCTGGTAGTCAGTGTGCAAAATAGCCCCCATCCTTGCCTCTGGGTATTTCTACCTTATTCTCTTCTATAGTGAATAGGGCTGATCTATGTAAATAATATAATATTGTGGAAATTAGGGTGTGTGACTTCTGAGGCTAGGTCATACAAGACATTGCAACTTCCTTTTTGATCATTCTGGGATTACTCACTTTAGAGGAAATCAGCTACAGGTCATGAAGACAACGAAGCAGTCCTATGGCGAGGCCTATGAGGGGAGGAACTGAGGCCTCCTGCCAACAGCCATGTGTGTGAATGTCTTAGTTTCCTCCTGCTGCTATAACAACAACAACAACAACAAAAATACCACAAATAGGTGGCTTTCAAGAACAGAAATTTATTTTCTCATAGTTCTAGAAGCTGCAAATCTAAATTCAGAGTATTGGCTATAGGGTAAAATCCTTCTGTCTCTTTCAGCTTCTGGTAGCTACCAGCAATCCTTGGCATTCCTTGCCTTGTAGATTCATCTGCCTTTGTCTTCACATGGTGTCTTCCCCCGTGTGTTTCTGGGTCTTTTTTGCTCTTTTTATGAGATGCCACTCAGAAGGGATTTGGTTTAGACCCATTAGTCTCTGGTATGACTTCATTAATGTAACAAAAGAAATCCCTTATTTCTAAATGAGGTTATATTTACAGGTACAGGGGTTAGGACTTCCACATAAGTTTTTGGAGGACACAATTCAATCCATAACAGTGAGCCACCTTGAAAGTGGATCCTCTGCCCCAGGCAAGCCTTCTGATGACTGCAGACTCAGCTGACATCTTGATTGCAACCTCATAAAAGAACCTGAGCCAAAACCTTTCAGGTAAGCTGCTCCTGAATTCCTGACCACCCAAACTGTGACATAATAAGTATTTATTGTTGTTTTAAACCACTAGTTTGTGAAGTAATTTGTTACTCAGCAATAAATGACTCATACAGAAAATCAGATCTAAACGAGTTTGCAAAGCACAAAATTTTCAGTGCTTTTTTAAATCCGAAAACTCACTGCTAAGTGAACTGGAAAAGTGCCATTTAGAGACAAGACATCTGATCGTAGACAACTGGGGCAAGGAGTGATTTTATGGAAGTAAATAAATAATTTTTTTTTATAAAAAATTTAAAAAACAGTCTGAGAATTTAATTTTGAAAACCCTGCATGGTGTTTTTTGCAGACTTAGCAAGAAATATCACATTAATACAATGGGTCCCGGTGATAATTCCACAGTTTGTCTTACCACAACCCAACACACCCTTGACACATCCAACAGGGAAACACCACTGGGCTCCCTAACAGCATGAAAGCACTAAACTTCCCTATCATTCATTGCACAGGAAAACTTTCTACTTTTCCAGGCTTTTACAGAAAACGAGATTGGCAGCCATGACAAAGTGGTATATTGTTTATTTTCCTTATTGAATGCATGTCATAAAAACTTTTTAGGGCTTAAAAAAAATTCCAACAAGAACTCCGCTTATATAGATCTTGAGAACCTCCTGAACTGGCCTGGCCACCATTGCTGAGCTCTGCCTGGCTTTCCTGCCTTTGCATCCAGTTTCCTTCCCAAGCCTGGAATTCCCTGTATGCTCTATATCTCTCCTTGCTGAAATGCTACCCATGTTCCCACTCATCTCATTGGTTCCCATGTCAAGAAGCTTCTCTGGAACCTTCCTTCAGAGTGTAATTTGTCCCACCTTGGGCCATATACACTGATGAATATTTCCACATTTAGTATTATAATAGATACATTTTTAGAGTTGGACATTTGGAGTTAAATCCTTCTCCAGTAAAAGAATTTAAGTTCCTTCTGAATTTGAATTATCTTTTATAGAGCTTAGCACAAACTCTTAGAAGTGGTAGGGGGCTGTCTTAGTTATCTAGTGCTGCTATAACAGAAGTACCACGTGTGGGTGGCTTTAAGAAGCAGAAGTTTATTTTCTCACAGTTTAGGAGGCTAGAAGTCCAAATTTAGGGTGCCGGCTCTAGGGGAATCTTTCTGTATCTGTCAGCTCTGTAGGAAGGTCTTTATGCCTTCAGCTTCTGCTTTCTGGTTCCTTGGAGATCTCCATGTGTCTTGGCATCTCTCTTTCCCCATCTCTCTCTCTCTCTCTGCTTGCTTGTTTAATCTCTTTTTATATCTCAAAGAGATTGACTCGAGATACACCCTACACTAATCCTGCCTCATAACATAACAAAGACAACCCATTCCCATATGGGATTATAACCACAGGCATAGAGATTACAATTTACAGCGTATATTTTTTGGGGACATAACCCAGGGGCCCACACATATTTCCCAGTTAAAGGAAGTCCTTTTTCACCTCAGGGATATAGCGGGAAGTTGGGAAAATTGAAGCCATCATTGGTACAAAGACGGACAGAGCCTTCCCAACAGGCAGGGTGATAGAAACTCCAAAATTCATACAGCATCTTCAACACAGCCCTCGATTTAACTACCAGCCCCTTTCTTCAACAAAGTATTCTACTCATTGAGAAACCACTTCTGATCTTACTTGGGAAATCAATGAGAAAATAATATTTTCTCCAGGAATAACTTTATAGCAAACATTGCTGGGACAGGTGTATGTCATCATTTATTAAATTTCAGGACAATCTAGGAAGATTTCTCTGACCTTTTTAGCTGAATATCCTTAACAATTGGGTTTCATTTGCCTAGGGGTTAATTACATTCTGTCTAATTTTGATATTTAAATATAATTTACTACATTTATGGAGCCTTTTCACCTCTTAATAGATTAACTTGATCTTTACAAGAAATAAATAACCTATGATTGTGAGCTATGGGATTTGATTTTACCATATTTACAAGCTAATAATTTAGCCTGTTTCTGTTCCGTGGATGTTAGAGAAGATAAAAGACTCCTGGGCCAAAGACAAAGGACCTTTTTACTCTTAGTACATCAAGCAGCATGAGCTTCATGTTTGCATCACTTCCCCTGGCCTTCCAGTTCCCGTGGTGGTGTGTTATAGGAGAGAAACACTGAGCTTGGGGAACCCATCATTTTATAGCAAGCAGTAAGCAAGCCTCCTGTTTGTCCTAGAGGAAGACATTACTTCATCCCTCAAGGCTGCTTGCTGCAAACATAACAGCGAGAAATAGCCCAGCTAAAGAATGATCAAGACCTTGCATTCTTGGCATATCCAGCAAGTCTTATAGCAGTGCAAGATAGCCATGGAGTAGTGCCTTTCCCAACAATCATTATTAATTCCCATTACATAGACTGACACACTGAAGCTCAAAGAAGTTAATAGATGACTTGATTAAGTCTGCACAGCTAGTAATAGCAGAAACTAGATGTGGCATTATGCTGAGTGAAATCAGTCAGTCGCAAAAGGACGAATATTGTATGAGATCACTATTCTAAGAACTCAAGAAAAGCTTTAAACACAGAAACATAGATCTTCTAATTCTTAACTGGTGCTATTTCCAACAGATCTGTGCTGTCCAATATGTAAATTTTTATTAATAATTTGTATCTTGACCACAGATTATAATAATACTATTTAGATATTGATAAACTATTATTAAATATAATAAATAATAATTAACATTAGGAAATATATTTAACAAAATATCCTCAGCTACAGTTTATTAAATATTATTTAGAAGATATCATTAAATAAAGTATTACTAAATATAGTTTATATATTATTACATATAATTTCATGTGTTTCTTTTTACTTTTTAAAATATAGCTATTAGAAAATTTACAATTACATTTGTGGCTTATATTCCTTTTGGACAGTGCTGTTATAAATAGACCATAATTGTCTCATCCTTTTTTTGTTTTTCTTTTAATTTCTTACTTTTAACCTTTTAGTTGTGTGTTGGTTTTATTAGGTATAACATACATATAGTAAGTGCATCAGGTATGCTAATTTTAAAGTGCACAGCTTGCTGAATTTTTCTCTGTGCATATACTCCTATAATCACTACCCAGATCAAGGTATAGAACATTGCAATCACTGCAGAAAGGTCTCTGCCCTTTCCTAGTCAGTACCCACCGACTTCACCTTTGTGATAACCGCTATTCTAACTTCTGTCACCATCAGTAAGTTTTTCCTGTATTAGAACTTTTTATAAATGTAATCATACAGTATATACTCGTTTGTGTCTGGATCCTTTTACTCAACATGGTGTTTTTCAGATTCATCTCATTGTTGAGAACATTAGTAGTTCATTTGTTTTTTATTGCTTTGTAGAATTCTATCGTATGGATATGCTATAGTTATCTATTTTCCAGTTGGTAAACATTTAGTTTGCTTGCATGTTACACAAGACAGCCACCAATAAAAAGAAAAAAAAAATTGATTTGCTTCCTGTTTGTGCTGTTATGGAGAAAGCTGCTATGAACATCTGTGTATACATCTTCCTTAACCTTTGAGGAAAGACTGTAATATATCCTTGGTAACCAACTCCAATGGCATTCTCACCCTCCTGTACCTAGCACAATGCCCTTCTTGATGGATATTTGTTGAAGTATGGTTTCAAACAGGCAGTGTGGTGATTTCTGTCTCTTAGCCTTGGTATGGAAAATAAAATCCAGTGGCAGAACCAAGTCTACTCAGAGTTTCCACTATTATCATAAATTATGAACAAATAGGTCAGGAAGTCAGTCTCCTGTATTTAAAGGATCTATTTCCGTCTTGTTGCCAGTTAAAAATAGACTTGTTCTCCCGAATGCATTTTGGTGACTGATTATAAAAGATTGTAGGTGTTTCCTCCATGGTTTTTTTCCCTAAAATTCTGTTCCATTCTTCAAGTTGTGCAACCATTCTTACCTTCCTTTTCTGAAGTGCTCCTCCCCTATTAACATAAACTCACTTCCCCTGAAGCCTTCTATCTCCTCTTTTGAGCTGCTGTTGTCATTTTGAAGCCATAATAGTTCTTTAAAAGAGCACAGTGTTCAAGACAGACATTCTATATTAGCTAAGCTAAACTACTATTTGGTTTAAAGAAGACTTGAGGGGATATTTTTTGGTTAAGGTTTAAAGTTTTAAGATTATCTCAGGGCAATAATTTTGGGGGGGTTCATCCAGCCTCAAGGGCTCCAGAAAGTCTAGGTTCCATGAGAGTTTGAAATCCTGTTCCACGTATCCCCCATTTTCTTTTTAACAGCAATCCAGAGAATGACAGTGGAAATACCATATAGATGTTCAAAGAGCTACAGTACGTTACCCGGGGAGGGTTATTATTCTGGGAGTTCACTGCAAACTTTTGTTTCAGTTTCTTTTTGTTGTTGTTGTTAGTTGTTGTCAAGTTAGCTCCAACTCATGGCAAACCCCATGTACAACAGAATGAAATCCCACCTAGTCCTGCACCATCTCCTCTATTGTTGGAGTCCCTTGTTACGCCCACTGTGTATTTTGAGTGCCTTCCAAGCTCATCTTCCAGCACTACATCAAACACTATTCTGTAGTGATTCATTGGCTAATGTTCATAAGTAGATTACCAGGCTTTTCTTCCTAATCTGTTTTAGCCTGGACGGTCCACTGTAACCTGTCCACCAGGGGTGGCCCTGCTGGTGTTTGAAATACCATGGCTTCCAGCATCACAGCAACACACCAGCCACCACAATATGACAAACTGACAGAAGGGTGGTTGTTCTTTCCTTTAAGACCATCTGTTTGGGAGACGACAGAAGCCAGATATCCTGGGTTTGGGTCATGGATTTGAAACGCGCTAGCTACATGACTGAGACTAGGGACTGTGAGCCTCTGCTCTCTTGTCTCCGAAATATAGGGTTGCTTGGAGGATTATGAGAGACCTAACATATATCAAGCTGGGCTCTCTGGCAGCAGTCTTGTGAAGCCCAGTGCTTATTGGACCCATCCTTCTTCGTGCCTGAGCTGCTCTCCTTGTCTCTCTGCTGACCTGAGTGTTGTCAGGCATCGTCTGCTGTGGTTCCTAGACTGATTCCTGAGGCACCCTGGGGTGCTGTAGCAAAGTCACCAGGAGCACCCCTGAATATTTTAAAACTTAAAGGGCAACTGGTGATACCTGACATCTGTCGGACTTGGGGTGAACCACTGGCTTCTAGCAGTTCACAGTCTCAACAGTGGATCGTGGTACATTTCTTTCATTGATACTCCATCTTTGCAAGGCTGTGTTTTCTGTAGCTGCTGTGATAAAACAGCAGGTACTGCGTGAAAATCAGCGTGAAACAGGCTATGACAGTGGTGCTGTCCAATTTAATCCCAAGGTTTGTGGAGTTGTGCAGTGACCAACAGGTACAGATACCCCATCAGTAAGAATAGTGGCTATTTAAGAAAGAAAGAAATTTTTTCAATTTACTTGTATTATGTTTTCATATGACTACTAAGTTGCTGTTGTTAGGTGCCGTCGAGTTGATTTAGCGACCCACTGTGACGTACTAGAATTGCCCTGTAGGGTTTTCCTAGGCTCTAATCTTTATTTTTTTTTTTTAATTGTATTTTAGATGAAGGTTTATAGAACAAATAGTTTCTCATTAAACAGTTACTACACATATTGTTTTATGACATTGGTTAACAACCCCACGACATGTCCACATTCTCCCTTCTTGACTTTGGGTTTCCTATGACCAGCTTTCCTGTCCCCTCCTGCCTTCTAGTCCTTGTCCCTGAACTGTTGTGCCCCATTAGTCTTATTTTGTTTTATGGGACTGCCTAATCTTTGGCTGAACAGTGAACTCAGGAGTGACTTCATTACTGAGATAAACGGGTGTCCGGGGGCCATACTCTCGGAGTTTCTCCAGTCTCTGTCAGGCCAGTAAGTCTGGTCTTTTTTTTTGAGTTAGAATTTTGTTCTAGATTCTTCTCCAGCTCTGTCCGGGAACCCTCTATTGTGATCCCTGTCAGAGCAGTCCGTGGTGGTAGCCAGGCACCCTCTAGTTGTACTGGACTCAGTCTGGTGGAGGCCATGGTAGTTGTGGTCCATTAGTCCTTTGGACTAACCTTTCCCTTGTCTCTTGTTTTCTTCATTCTCCCTTACTCTCGAAGGAGTGAGACCAGTTGAGTATCTTAGATGCAGGCTGTAATCTTTACTGGAGCAGATTGCCAGGTCTTTCTCCCGAGGAGCTGCTGTGTGTGTTTGAACTGCCAACCTTTCGGTTCGCAGCCCAGCACTTAACCAACGTGAATAATCACTGAGTTATTTGGATCTTACTTTTAGTAAGTGGTATCTCTTAGGTATCTCTTTAGGAGTGCTGTGAAAAAATGACTGAGACACTATGAGCGTTGTGAATTAGAAAGTTTGGGAAATTTCTGCTCTGAGGATGTTTAATCTAGAACAGACAACAGTAAAATAGGTAAAGATGTAGATTTTGTGGCAGGCACATAATAATAACAAACATTAAATTAAAATAATCAAGGTTATATCTTGTAGAGAAACATGTTGTTCTTCAGCCCCCTACTTCTTTAATTAGCTAATTCCTACTTATCTTTAAAATTCAATTGAAATATAAGGTCCTCCAGGAAGCCTTCCCTGATTTACAACTCTTCTACCTCCACCAGGAAGCCTTCCCTGATTTACAGCTCTTCTATCTCCATTCTCAGAGCCATCTAGATAAGGTGACTCATCTAGGCTTTCAAAAACCCTCTGCTTACTTCATGTCGTTGTTGTTAAGTTGATTTTGACTCATAAAGACCCCGTGTGACAGAGCAGAACTGCCGCATAGGATTTTCTTGATTGTAATCTTCACGGGAGCAGATCACCAGGTCTTTTCTCCTTCAGAGCCACAGGGTGGATTTGAACTGCTGATCTTTTGGTTGGCAGCCACACTCTTAACTACTCTGTCACCAGGGCTCCTACTCAATCATAGTATCCTGGAAATGTTGATTTTCTTGTCTCTGTTTGCATTTGCTGTGGGTAGAGACTAGATCTAATTGAACTTAGTGTTTATGAAATCTGGTACTATGTCCGGCACATAATGTACTCAGAAGCTGTATGTTGAGTGAATTAATGAAACACAGAGATGGTACATATAGGTAATAGTAACCAGTGTTTACTAAGCATTTTACCAGTGCTGTTGGGGTTATGCAAATACCATCGCATCATCTTATAACCCGAATGCTATCTAGTTATCTTATAACTGAAAGACCATCTAGTGTGATCCTCGAGTTATGTAAGTTTAGAAAGTTGGATAGAGACAACTGGGGACCAAGAGCACTGGTCACTTTTGGTCATAGGAACAAGCAGGCTGAACCTAGAGTCCAGGGCTTCAAGTTTTGTTTTAGTTTTTACACCACATGCTACTACTACTAAAAAAAAAGAGAAAACCATTGCTGTCAAGTCGATTCCGACTCATAGCGACCCTACAGGGTAGAACTGCCCCATAGAGTTTCCAAGGCTGTAGTCTTTACGGAAGCAGACTGCCACATCTTAATGCCGTGGAAGCGGCTGGGTGGTTCGAACTGCCAACCTTTTGGTTAGCAGCCAAGCACTCTACCCACAGTGCCGCCAAGGCTGCTTTCGTTCTACACCTGGTCACTAGCAATTAAAGTGTTGGCTTGTTGTGGTCAGACCCCTCTTCTTAAATTTCTTCTGCAACCGTTTTAGAATGGGACTTTAGGCACCCAAGGAATAGCTACCACAGTTTATATGCTGGAGGCCCAGTTTCAGGGAAATTGCGGCCAATTAAAGATGAAAAACTTTAGAACACAATCGCATGGAAAATACAGAAATATAGAAAAAGTTTCCAAACAAAAAGTTTCAAAAAATAGAAAACAGGTATCTTGCATTCGGAGATTCTGGTTTTTTTTATCCTTCTTATTTAGCTGTTGTGAACATTTCAAAAGGCAATTTTTGTTTAATTCATTCACTCATTCAACTCAGACTGATGGAGCAGCCATTATTTGTGTTTACTAGGGCATAACTGTCAGGAAGATACAGTGTGCGTTTACAGTGTATTATAGACCACTTTGGGGTGGTGGTGGTTCAGTGGTAGAATTCTCGCTTTCCACGCAGGAGACGCAGATTTGATGGTTTGATCCTGGCCAAGGCATCTCATGTACAGCCACCACCCATTGTCAGTGGAGGCTTGTGTGTTGTTATGATGGTAAACAGGTTTCCGCAGAGCTTCTAGACTAAGATGGACCAAAAAGACCTGGTGATCTACTTCTGAAAATCAGTCATTGAAGACCCTGTGAATCACAACAGTCCAATCTCTAATGGTTCATGGGGATGGCCCAGGACCTGGCAGTGTTCAGCTCGGTTGTATTGTGCATGGGGTCACCATGAGTCGGGAGCCAACTCCACAACAGCCAACAACAACATTGACAACTTTACACTCACTACACCAAAAAACCAAACCCGTTGCTGTCCAGTCAATTTCGACTCATAGCCACCCTATAGGACAGAGTAGAACTGCTCCATAGGGTTTCCAAGGAGCAGCTGGTGGATTCGAACTGCCCACCTTTTGGTTATCAGCCGAGCTCTTAAACTCTGTGCCACTAGGGCTCCATTTACACCCATTAGAATAGCTAAAACTAATAACCTTGATGATACCAGCTATTGCATGGATGTGGAACAAGTGGAATCCTCAAGCACTGCTGGAAATGTGATACGGTCCGGCCACTTTGGAAAACTGTCCATTTATAACCGGTCACTGTCAAGTAGACTCCGACTCATGGTGATTCCATGTGTGTTAGAGTAGAACTGTGTTTCACAGGGCTTTCAAGGGCTAATTTTTCCAGAAGTAGCTCTCTAGGTCTTTCTTCTGAGGCACCTCTAGGTGTACTCAAACTGCCAAACTTCAAGTTAGCTCCTGAGCACTGTTAACCGTTTGCAACACTGAGGGACTCCACACTTATCTTACCCGTTAAACCCGTTGCCCTCAAGTTGATTCTAACTCATAAAAACCCTACAGGACAGAGGAGAATTGGCCCATAGAGTTTCTAAGGCTGTAAATCTTTTTTTTTTTTTTTTAAATGTACTTTAGATGAAGGTTTACAGAACAAATAGTTTCTCATTGAACAGTTAGTACACACATTGTTTTATGACAATGGTTAACAACTCCACAACATGTCAACACTCTCCCTCCTCAACCTTTGGTTCCCTATTACCAGCTTTCCTGTCCCCACCTGTAAGGCTGTAAATCTTTATGGAAGCAGACTGACACATCCTTCTTCTGTGGAGCAGCTGGTGGGTTCGAACTGCTGACCCTTCAGTTAGCAGCCTATTGCTTACACACTGTCCCAGCAGGGCCCCATACTTACCCTGTTGTTGTTAGGTGCTGTCGAGTCGATTCCAACTCATAGTGACCCTATGCACAACAGAACGAAACACTGCCCAGTCCTGCACTGACCTCACAATCCTTCTTATGCTTGAGCCCATTGTTGCAGCCACTGTATCAATCCATTTTGTCAAGGGTCTTCCTCTTTTTTGCTGACTCTCTACCTTACCAAGCATGATGTCCTTCTCCAGGGACTGGTCCCTCTTGATAACATGTTCAGAGTATGTGAGATATTGTCATTGATTGAATTGTGTCCCCCCAAAATATGTGTCAACTTGGTTAGGCCATGATCCCCAGTATTGTGTGGTTGTCCTCTATTTTGTGATTGTAATTTTATGTTAAAGAGGATTAGGGTGGGATTGTAACACCCTTACTAAGGTCACATCCCTGATCCAATGTAAAGGGAGTTTCCCTGCAGTGTGGTCTGCACCACTTTTTATCTCTCAAGAGATAAAAAGGAAAGGGAAGGGAACAGAGGAGGGACCTCGTACAAACCAAGAAAGCAGTGCCAGGAGCTGAGTGCATCCTTTGGATCTGGGGTCCCTGTGTGGAGAAGCTCTTAGTCCAGGGGAAGATTAATGAGAAGGCCCACAGAGAGAGAAAGTCTTCCCCTGGAGCTGATGCCTGAATTTGGACTTTTAGCCTACTTTCTGTGAGGAAATAAATTTCCTTTGTTAAAGCCATTCACTTGTGGTATTTCTGTTATAGCAGCAGTACATGACTAAGACAGATGTAGTCTCGCCATCCTTGCTTCTAGGGAGCATTCTGGCTGTACTTCTTCCGAGACAGATTTGTTCATTCTTTTGGCAGTCCATGGTATATTCAATATTCTTTGCCAACCCCACAGTTCAAAGGTGTCAGTTCTTCTTTGGTCTTCCTTTTTCATCATCCAGCTTTTGCATGCATATGAGGTGATGGAAAACACCCCTTGGGTCAGGCGCACCTTAGTCTTCAAGGTGGCATCTTTTCTTTTCAACACTTTAAAGCGGTCTTTTGCAGCAGATTTGTCCAATGCAATGGTCTTTTTATTTCTTGACTGCTGCTTCCATGGGTGTTGATTGTGGATCCAAGTAAAATGAAATCCTTGACAACTTCAAACTTTTCTCCATTTATCATGATGTCGCTTACTGGTCCAGTTGTAAGGATTTTTGTTTCCTTTATGTTGAGGTGTAATCCACACTGAAGGCTGTGGTCTTTGATCTGCATCAGTAAGTGCTTCAAGTCCTCTTCACTTTCAGCAAGCAAGGTTGTTTCACCTACATAACGCAGGTTGTTAATGAGTCTTCCTCCAATCCAGATGCCACGTTCTTCTTCTTACCCTAAGACCTAGTAATTACAGTCCTAGGTATTTACTGAAGAGAAATGAAAACTTATGTTCATACAAAGACTTTTCCAATAATGGTTATAGTAGCTTTATTCATAATTAACAAATGTTGGAAACAGTCCAAATGTCCATCAATGGGTGAATCGATAAACAAGTTGTGGTACTGTGTGTCTATAGGGTCCCTCTGAGTTGGAATCAACTCTACGGCAACTTCTTTTTTTTACATCTATACAATGGAATACTACTTAACAAGAAAATGAAGGGATCAGTGATAAACCAATAACACAAATGAATTTCAAAACATTATGCTAAGCTGAAGAAGTCAAACTCAAAAGTACTGGCTGTATGAAGTTATGTGTGAAGTTCAGGGGCATGAAAAAGTATGCTGTGGCTATAGAAATCAGATCAGTATTGCCCAGTGAGGGGATGGTTATTGACTGGGTAGCCTCATGATAGAACGTTCTGGAGTGATGCAGGCATGCTAGATCTTGATTAGAGTGGTGGTTACACGGGTGAATAGATTTGCAAACCTCATGGACTGTACGCATTTTGCAGAGCAGAATTTCAAATTCTCATGGAATCCAGACTTTCTGGAGCCATTGAGGTTGGGTGACCCCCTGAAACTATTGCCCTGAGGAAATCTTTAAACCTTGAACCAAAGCTATCCCCCAAAGTCACCTTTGAACCAAATAATAGTTTAGCCTAATTAGAAAAGAATGCCTCCATTAAGCATTACCCTGTTTTAAAGAATTATCCACATGTGACCCAACTGACAACAGCTTGAAAAGATAGATGAGAAGCTTAGGGGGCAGTGAGTTTGTGTTAACGTGAAATCGTTTGGAAAAGGTTGTCGGGAAAGGAGGTGCAACTTGACTGCACCCTGGATCACTGATTTTGTCCATGTAGAAATTGAAGTGATGTATACTTTGTTGTATATATTTTCATATAACAAATTAAAAAACCTGTGCATTTCTCTCTATATAAATTAAACCTTAAAAAAAAAGTATTACAGGGTGTTTTAACTCTGTAGTGGCTGAAGTAGGGGTCACACTATTTTCTATGAGAAGGATATTAAAGGGTATTCTGCAAGGTTTTTTCTAAAATTGTGTTTTAGATGAGAGTTTACAGCACAAATTAGTTTTCATTCGAAAATTTTATACACATTATTTTCTGACATTGGTTGCAATCCTCGCATTGTGTCACACTCTCGCCCTTTCCCTTTCCACCCCGCTTCCCCTTGTCCATTCGTCAGCTTTCCCTGTCCCTCCCTGCCTTCTCTTTGCCTTTGGGCAGGTATTGCCCATTTGGTCTGGTATACTCGCTTGAACTAAGAAGCACGTTGCTCACGTGAGTTACTGTTTTATAGGCCTGTCTAATCTTTGGCAGTGGTTTCAGTTCCAAGTTAGCAGGGTGTCTAGGGCCATAGACTGGGTGTTCCTCCACACAGGGTTTTTAGGGGTAGGAAAGGAGTGTCCGAGTACCGGGAACCTCCACAAGTACTGGGAAAGCGCTCCCACGTTTTACAGCGCCAGGAAGGATGCCGAGATAGCGGGCGGCGACGAGGGGCAGCCGCCTGGGAAATCCTGGAAAGTCCCGGGAAGTACACCGGACTCCCCAGCTCCGCCGCCCCAGCCGATCTGCACCGCCGCCACCAAGCTCGAGCCCGACGGCGGGCGCTCGCCGGCGTCGCGCTGACGTCACGCGCGCGCTGACGTTGCCGGCGGCCGCGGCCTCTGAAGCGGGCTGGGGCTCGGGGGGCGCCGAGTTTGACTAGTTTGGGGGCCGCCAGGCGCTTGGCGCCGCTCCCGCCGCCCGCTGCGCCCGGAGCCGGCCCGCCCGCTCCGGCGGGGCGCGCACTGGCGGCTGGGCGGTGCTCGGCGAAAGTTGGTCCCTGGCGGGCGGACGGCCGGCGGCGGCCATGGAGCCCCGCAGCATGGAGTACTTCAGCGCCCAGGTGCAGCAGAAGGACGTGGGCGGCCGGCTGCAGGGCGGCCAGGAGCTGCTGCTCTACCTCGGCAGCCCCGGCGCCATCCCCGACCTGGAGGAGGACCTGGGCCGCCTGGGCAAGACGATCGACGCGCTCACCGGCTGGGTGGGCTCCAGCAACTACCGGGTAAGCGGCGGCGCGGACGGGCCGGGCACGCCCTCCCCGGCCGGCCCTTTAATCCCGGACCGGAGCGCCGGGGATGCGCCGGGAGCTCGGACCCACCCGGGCAGGGAGCCCACAGACCCTACCCCAGGGGCGCCCCCACTGGCCAGCCCGCCTCTTCGGACGCCAGCGGGGACTGACTGCCCACCGCCACCAACTTTTTCCACATTTGTGAACAATTGGGACAAATCTAGCGATTCCATCGCACGTTGCGAAGTTACTCGGGACTAGGACGCAGTGTTGATCGGTTTTAAAAATCTGTGATAATTTACATAAAATAGAGGGCTGGAAGACATTTTACTTTTTCCATACGTGTGTAAACACCACCCAGACCAAGACAGAGCGCGTTAAGGCACACTGTTTAAAGTTGAAAAGAAATGTCCAAGTTAATCCCTTCCTAATTACTGTTTTTTATCCTACGTAATACCTGATTTCTTCTTCTTCTTTTGTTTTTCTTTTATAATTTTTACGTCTGGGAGGTCGTGCTCTTCGTCTGTCAACCATCTAGGATTTAATCTGGTGCCTGATCGCGTTTCCCGTTAAATCTAATGAAAAGTTGCTGACCTCATGGCGTTATTTATTTTCTTGTAGTTTATTGACGACGGAAAGCAATTGAGCGCTCTCTGTGGTTTTGTATTGCCGCAGTTGAGGACTGATTCAGATTTGAAACCGTGTCGTAGCAGGTTGGGCTGATGCTGAAAGTAAAATAAAAGGATGAGGTGCAGGAAAGAATGAGTGTTTCTGGAGTCGGTAGCAGGCTGGCTTTGATGTAGCCACGTTGGGAGACTAGACAAAAATTCTGTAATTAGTATATATAGTAGTTGTTGGCAGTTACTTTCCTTTCTAGTCTTCTGGTGGCAGTGTTGGTTTAAAATGTTGGCTTGAACCTCCTGTGAATGAAGAGATCCTTCTTAGCGGTATATCCTTATAACCTAGGGAATAGGCTGTTCTTTGAAAGCTTTTATCTACATAGTAAAGAAAGGCAAACTCCAGAATCATTATGCAGATTTAATGGTGAAGCCTATATGCATTTTGTAAGGGTTTGACTTTTAATTTACAAGGAAAATGAACAGTTTGAGTTAACTGCCTTGAGCTCTATTACATGCTGTTTTATTTTTTTTAAAAGTTACTGTTTAATAATCTGTTATTACCATTTGGGGGTTATTCTTATTTCCTTTGAAGGAACAGCTAAATGTACTCACCCTGCAAGAAAGGCATGTATACACTCCACACTCCAGATAGTTGTTCTTATGCTGTGGCGTAAGCTGCTGTAGACAGTCAGTGCTTTGATGTTTGGCCTCCCTGGTGGCCTCCCTTCCCAAGTGAAGGTGGATGGGCTGCCTTCTGCACTGGCTGTAGTGAACTGGCTGTGGGCCATTTTCCTCCTCAGATGTACTGTCAAGTGGATGATGGATGGGCAGTCCCATCTCTTGAAACATACTCTTCGCTCTTAATGATACCACAGCATACCCATTTTTCTTTCATGTTCTAAGCATTGCTTCTCCTCAGTGCTGTTTTTCCTTTACCTGGTCCTTTTAGTTGTTAGGTGCTGTCCAGTTGATTTTGAACTCATTGTGACCCCGTGTGACAGAGTAGAACTGCCCCATAGGGTTTTCTAGGCTGAAATCTTTACAAAAGCAGATTGCCAGGTCTTTCTTCATCTATCAGGCGTCTGTCCTAGATTCTCATCTCTTCTTAATATACATTTTCTCACTAGATTCTGTGGCTTGAGACAGTTTCAGCAGTCACAAGAGAACTGCCACGGGCACCCTCCACCTAATCTACATGATTCCTTGTTGCTGTGCTCCTGTCTCTGTCTTCTTTCCCATTACAATGAATGAATGGTCTGTGTTGCTGACTAATGCCCATCCCTCCACACGCGCAGTAGATCCCATCCCCTCTTGCCTACTCAAGGATGTTGATCCATCGATTCTGCACTTGCCTTCCTGAATCATTAGCTCTCTTTTCTGCTGAATTCTGTAATATAAAAACTCTTTTCTTGACATTGTGAGAGAGAGAGTATTCTTATTAGTCTATTAACTTTTTTCTTCGCATTGTATGTTTTAAATTTTGTTGTGCTTTAGGTGAAAGTTTACAGCTCAAGTTACTTTCTCATTGAAAAAATATACATCCATATTGTTTTGTGACATTGGTTGCAATCCCCACAACCTGACAGCACACTCCCCCTTTCCACCCTGGGCGCCCTGTGTCCGTTCTTCCAGTTCCTGTCCCTTCCTGCCTTCCTGTCTTGCTTTTAAGCAGGAGTTGCCCATTTGGGCTTGTATATTTGATTGAACTAAGAAGCATGTTCCTCACGTGTGTTATTTTTTGTTTTATAGGCCTGTCTAATCTTTTTCTGAAAAATGAGCTTTGAGAATGGTTTCAGTTCTCAGTTAGCAGAGTGTCCGGGGGCCATAGTCTCAGAGGTTCTTCCAGTCTCTGTCAGACCAGTAAGTCTGGTCTTTTTTTGTGTAGTCTGTTAGTTTTACAAACTAAGTTACCCAACTAAATAAACCAAAAAACCAAACCCATTGCTGTTGGGTCAATTCCGACTCATAGCAACCCTGTAGGACAGAGTAGAACTGTCCCATAAGGTTTCCAAGACTAGTCTTTACAGAAGCAGACTGCTACATCTTTCTCCTGCGGAGTGGCTGGTGGATTTGAACTGCTCACCTTTCGCTTAGCAGCTAAGTGTTTAACCACTGTGCCACCAGGGCTCCTTAGTTACCCAACTAAGTTATCATTTTTTACTCAAGGTACAATGAAATATATTTAACTCTTTTTTTAAAAGGTGTATTGTAGAAAATTTTGAGCATAACCACGAAGACAATTGTACTTAAATTTTAAATTATGCTGACTAAAATATAATTTTTTTGTCTTACTTCAGAATTTGAGTCGTAACTTACAGAGTATATAACATTTATTGATTTAACAAATAATGAGTGGCTTTTATATGCTGGACATTGTTCTCGATGTGGAGGATCCATTTGTGAACAAGACAAGCAAGGCTCATTCATTCAGTCTTCAGATATTTATTGAGGACCTGTTATATACAGGCACTCACTCTTCTAGGTACTGCAGATGCAATAGTGGAAAAAAAAAAAATCACAAATCCCTGACCTTGTGGAGTTAGATTCTAGTTGGGGGAGAAAAATAAGCAAGATTTTTTATTATAAAATTTATAATATGTTAGATAGTGATAAATGCTTTGGAGACAAAGCAGTGAACGGAATAGGGAGTTTTGGGGGGTGGGTGGTTAGAAATTTAACTAGTTGGTATTGAAGACCTCGCTGAGAGGGTGATGAGTAAATAGGAGAAGGAGATCAAATTAGAGAGAGGTAGACAGGAATACAAATTAGATAATTTGAGGTAACAAGTGTTGGCAAATCAACTTGTTGAAAGAATTAGGGTAAGATGGGACTCCATTTTGGGTGGCCAAGGAAGTCAGGTGACATTTGAATACAGACATGAAAGAAATATGTTGTTCCTATAGGGTCGCTGTGAGTCAGGATAGACTCAATGGCACACAACATCAATGTTCAACTGTTTGAAGAACTGCCAGACTGTTTTTCAAAGTGGCTATACCATTTTGTAGGGTGGCCATGAGTTGGAATTGACTCAGTGGCGACAGGTTTATACCATTTTATGTTCCTGCCAATAGTGTAGGAGAGTTCTGATATCTCCATAAATTTGTCAACAGTTACTGTCTTTTTGATTGTAGCCATCCTAGTGGGTGTGAAGTGGCTTCTAATTGTGGTTTTGATATGTGTCTGCCTGATGAACAGTGATGTTGAGCATCTTTTCATGTGCTTATTGGCCCTTGTATATCTTCTTTGGAGAAATGTCTATTCAGATCCTTTACCCATTTTTAATTGTGTTACTTGTTTTTATTACTGAGTGTAAGAGTTTTCCATATATTCTAGATAACAGTCCCTTACGAGATACATAATTTGCATGTATTTCCTTCCGTTCTGTGGATTGTCTTTTCACATTCTTGATAGTGTCCTTTGAAGCACAAAAGGTTTTAATGTTGATGAAGTCAAATTTATATATTTTTTTCTTTTGTTGCTTGTGCTTTTGGTATCATTTCTAAGAAAGCATTGCCAAGACCGTGAAGATTATGTCTGTTTTCTTCTAAGAGTTTTATAGTTTTAGCTCTTAAATTTAGATCTTTGATCTATTTTGAGCTAATTAAAAAACACTGTTTTTGAGATGTTGAATTAATTTTCATATATGGTGTGAGGTAAGCGTCTAACTTTATTCTTTTGCATGTGGATATCCAGTTGTCCCAACACTATCTTTTGAAAAAATTATTCTTTCCTCGTTGAATGGTCTTGGCACCCTTATCCAAAATCAGTTGACCACAGACAAAATGAGTTTATTTCTGCACTCTTAATTCTATTCAATTAATATATATTTATACATATATATAACAAATATTATGATAAATGAAGAAATTGACGTTGTTAGTGATTTCATTCTACTTCGATCGATAGTGCACATGGCAGCAACAGTCAAGAAATAAAACAGTGTTATTATATTGGGCAAATCTGCTGCAAAAGACCTTATTAACGTTTTCAAAAGCAAAGATGTCACTCTGATGACTAAGGTGAGCCTGACCCCAGCCATGATCTTTTCAGTCGCCTCATATGCAAACAAAAGCTGGACAAGAAGAAGGAAGACTGAAAAAGAATCGATGCATTTGGACTGTGGTGCTGGCGAAAAACATTGAACACGTTGTAGACTGTCAGAAGAACAAATAGATCAGTCTTAGAAGAAATAAACCAGAATGCTTCTTAAAGCGAGGATGGTGAGACTTTGACTTGATTACCTTGGACATGTCATCAGCAAAGACTAATCACTAGAAAAGGATATCATGTTTGGTAAAGTAGAGGGTCAGCCAAAACAAGGGAAACTTTCAGTAAGATGGATTGACACAGTAGACACGCCAATGGACTCTGACACACCAACAGTCATGAAAAATGGTGCAGGACCAGGCAGTGTTTCCTTCTGGCATACACTGGGTCGCCATGAGTTGCTGTGGACTCAGTGCCAACTAACAACAACAGTGATGTGTATGTTTATCCTTATGCCAGCATCACACTGTTTTGATTACTGTTGCTTTGTGTAGTTTTTGAACTTGGGAAGTGTGAGTCCTCCAACTAGTCTGTTCTTTTTAAAGATTGTTTTGGCTATTCTGGGTCCCTTGCAATTCAATGTGAATTTTAATGTCAGCTTGCCAGTTTCTAAAAAGAAGCCAGGTGAAAAAAGGTCGAGAAGGGAGAGGGTTGACATGTTGTGGGGTTGTTAACCAATGTCATAAAACAGTGTGTACTCCTGTTTCATGAGAAACTGTTTGTTCTGTAAACGTTCACCTGACGTCCAATAAAAATAAAAAAATGTAAAAAAAAAAGAAGCCAGGCAGGATTCTAATAGGAATTAGCTTGAATCTGTATATCAGTTTGGGAGAGTACTGCCATCTTAACAGTATTGCCTTCTGATCCATTGACATGGGATAGTTTTCCATTTATTTAGAGCTTGTTAATTTCTTTCAGCAATGTTTTGTAGTTTTCAGACTGTAAGTTTTGTACTTTTTGTTATTACTGTTTTATTCTTTTTGATGCTGTTGTAAATAGAATTTTTTAAATTTCATTTTTGGATTGTTCACTGTGAACATATAAAAATTGGTTTTGTGTATTGATTTTGTATTCTGCAACCTTGCTGGACTAGTTTATTCGTTCTAGTAGTATTTTAGTGAATTTCTCAAGATTTTCTGTGTATAGCAATTTTCTGTCCTGCAAGTAGAGGTAGTTTTACTTTTTTCTTTCCATCTGGATGCCTTTTATTTCTTTTTCATCCCTAATCGCCCTGACTGAACCTGCAGTACAGTGTGGGATAGAAGCGGTGAGATCAGACATCCTTGTCTTGTTCCTGATCTTAAGAGGAAAGCATCCAGTCTTTCACTGTTAAGTATGATAGAAAAGAAAAAAAAAAACAAAAAAACCGTTGCCACAGAGTCTATTCCGACTCATAGTGACCCTATAGGGCAGAGTATAAGTGCTCCATAGGGTTTCCAAGGAGCTTCTGATAGAGTCGAACTGCCAACATTTTGGTTAGCAGCTGAGCTCTTAACCACTGCGACACCAGGGTTCCTGTTAAGTGTGATAGGCTGTGGTCTTTGTAGATGCTCTTTATTAAGTTGAGGAAGTTTTTCTTTTTTCCTGGTTTGTTGAGTGTTTTTATCTTGAAAGGGTGTTGGATTTTTGTCAAATGCTTTTCTATTGAGATGACTGTGGTTTTTATTTTTTATTCTATGATGCATTATAGTACATTCATTGATTTTTTTTTAGTGTGAAAACAGCCTTGAATTTCTGGGATAAACTATTTGTTCATGGTGTATAATTCTTTTTATGTTTCTGGATTTGGTTTGCTCATATTTTGTTGAGGATTTTTGTGTGTCTATTCATAAGCAGTATTGGTCTGTATTTTTTTTTTTTTTTAATTGTACTTCAGGTGAAGGTTTACAGAACAAATAGTTTCTCATGAAACAGTAGTACACATTGTTTTAAGACATTGGTTAACAACCCCATGACATGTCAACCCCTCTCCCTTCTTGACCTTTTTTTTTTTAGTGAAAATATACATAGTCAAAGATACACCGTTTCGAAAATTTCTACATGCACAGTTCAGTGACATTGACTACGCTCTTCCAGTTGTGCTGCTATTCTCCCTTTAGATGAAGGTTTACAGAATAAAATAGTTTCTCATTAAACAGTACACCTGTTACCCTATGACAATGGTTAACAACCTCACAACACATCAACACTATCCTTACTCAACCTTGGGTTCCCTATCACCAGCTTTCCTATCCCCTTCTGCCTTCTAGCCCCTGTCCCTGGACTGCTGTGCCTCATTAGTCCCATTTGGTTTTATGGGGCTGTCCACTCCCTGGCTGAACGGTGAACCTCGGAAGTGACTTCGTCACTGAGCTAAAAGGGTGTCTGGGGGCCACACTCTCGGGTTGGTCTGTGTTTTTCTCGTGTCCATTTTATTGTCAACGTAATAGCGGCCATGAGTGAGGTGAGAAGTATTTTTTGGGTTTTTTTTTTTGGAAGAGTTTGTAAAGAATTGGTATTAATTCTTCTTTAAATGTTTGGTAGAATTCAGCCATCTGGGCCTAGCCTTCTCTTTGTGGATAGTTTTTTGTTTACTAATTCAGTCTCTTTAGTTGTTAAGCTCACTGAGGTAAACCCCTGTTTTGACTTTTACTGTCATACCTAAGTTTTGCCTGTTCTTGAACTTTATCAATATGGAAGGTGTGGAACGGCATGCATACTTTGTGCCTGGTTTCTCTTCACTGAATATTATGTCTTTCAGATTTATCTATTGTTGTATCTAGCACAAATACTAGCAATAGTTCTTTCTTCTTGCTGTATATTATTCCATTGTATAAATATACAGTTATTTATCCATTCTTCTGTCAACGCACATTTGGATTTTTTTCCTTTCTAAAAAATTTTTTTGGCTCTAGCTTTAAAGATACTGCCAAAGAGTTTTATCAAGTGATTGTATCTGTTTACATTCCCACCAGGAATGTATAAGAATTCTGATTGTTTCATATCCGTGTCAACACTTGGTATCGTCAACCTTTGTAATTTCAGCTTTATGCTGTACGTAGTAGTATCTCATTGTAGTCTTAATTTGTATTTACCTGATGCATTAATGATAATGCCTATAAAGGTAACTGAGAATTCATATTTATGCGTTATTATTGGTGTTATTATCAAACCATTAGAGAATAAGGAGCCCCAAACTCATGACAGTTTATCCCTGAATACTTCAATCTCCTTATTTTTTTAAAAAACTCAGTAGTATATTATGTGAATGTCTTTAAATGTCAACAATTCAAGTGGATATTAAAGTATGTATGTGTAATTTGTATTCATTAAAACTTCTTTCTGTCTGTAGGTATCATTAATGGGATTGGAAATTTTAAGTGCCTTTGTGGATAGATTATCGACACGATTTAAGTCCTATGTAGCAATGGGTAAGTTAACTTTATTTAAAAAGTCAGTGGGAGGATTAACATAGTGACTTTTTTTGGTGAACACATATTTTATTAACTAGTAAAATCCATCGTGACTTTTTATCTGAGATAATTAGTTTTCTGTAAATGCAAAAACAGAAGTTTGTACAACTCAGAGGTCTACTGTTTAGCATTTAATTTGCCCAGACGTAAAAGATTTTAAGTGTATTTAAATAGATAATTATATCCCCTTTGAGGCAGAAGACAAAGAAAAGCAAAAAACTTGCTGAATATACTGCTAAATAGATTTTCACCTAATGTTTTCAGATCTTTTACTGCATCTTCTACTTTTTTGTAAAATACGAAAATTGAAAACATAACTTGTAGCAGCATTTTTCAGACTGTGTTGAAGGAACAGTTCTTTTACTGCCAATGAAAATATTGCAGACCAATATTTTGTCAAATACAATAAAAGTTAAAAAATGAAGTGAAAAAAAAAAAGACAATACAAGGGCTTAGTCCTATCACACAGCAACATGTCTCGGTAATTTCAGATGTTAGAGTGATTTTTCAGTGTATTAAACTAATACCTCAAAATGTCAGTGTATCATCCCACTTATTTTCAAATATCTTTGATCAACTTTTTTCTTTATGCTCGGTACATCAGCAAATTCTGCCAGTTTCTTCTCTTATTTTTATTTTCTAGCTACCCTTTTGGAGCCCTGGTGGCACAGTGATTAAGAGCTCAGCTGCTAACCAGAAGGTCGGCAGTTCAAATCCACCATCTGCTCCTTGGAAACCCTGTGGGACAGTTCTGCTCTGTCCTATAGGGTCACTATGAGTCGGAATTGACTTGATGGCGATGGGTTTTTTTGTTTGGTTAGCTGCCCTTTTAGCAGAGACATCCTGGTAGATTTTCCTGTCTTTGTTATTCCCCTAATAATTAATACCCTGTTCAAATTCATCCTTTGTATAAATATAGTCTGAAAAGATTTTTACTCTGTCACTCGTCTATCTAGTATCCTGTGGTGGATGTTAAAAACTACCCTAAAAACCCATCTTATTTGCTTGTTTCTTTGTTTTAAAACATTTACAGCCAATGTTTAAAATTGGGAAGTTACACATAAAAATTTATATTTCTGGTTTATCTTGAAAACTCTGGCTGAGGCGGCATCCCTGGCCTTCCATTCCTGCATGTGATTATTGGCTGAAGCTGTGTCATAGCTTCCCTTTGGGCTGGGGCGTGAGCTCTTCATTACATAAGTCCACCTCCTCTTCTCCCTTATAACCGCGAGTATTGGTCATAATGCAGTAAGGTTGGAATACTGCGGTTCTTAGACCTCGCTCGGTTTCTGCATTTCTGGTACCTCCCTGGCTGTAAGCATTTGTGTTTGTGACCCCTGCCGTGTAGTAGAAACTCTGTGTTACTAGTTGTTAAAGATGACATTGTCGAATCGAGTCTAATTCTAGTATTAGGTAGTCCTGTCACTTATTTTCCAGCCACAAGGAGGGCCAGATGGGGCTTGACGTACTGACTACTCACATCGAGGTAGCAAGAGTATTGGCACCATAATCCTAGTTTGCTGACTCCCAGCACAGTTCTGCTTGCGCCCCTTCCTTCTGCTTTGCCGTCCTTGGTGTTCAGTTTCTCGCACCAAGTGTCCCCTTCTCCATCTCAGCAGCCTTTGTTCTTCGTGATCTTCATCAGGCCTCTTTTTCCACCCCAGCTAGTCAGAAACTTGCTCACTCTCGTTTCTAGCTTAACTTGTTTATGTCTCTGCTGTGCTGTTATTTCTGTTTTCAGATCCTCTCCTGTCCTCCATGGTTCTTTCTTTTCCTTCTAAAGTTTTAATTCCGACGTCTGGGAGCTTTTCAGATTAACCTTATGCTGTACTGAATTTCTTTACTCCATGATTCCTATGCTCTTAAATACTTAATGAATTACATTAAATTGCGTTTGTTCATTAGTGTTTTTCTTATGTGTTTGCTGAGCTAGATGGCACATATCTACAAATTCTTGTATATATAGTTTGTTTTAAATCTCCTACTCTGCTTGAATATCCCATTAGTAAATACTGTTTTCACTTTGATCTGTAAGTGCTCATCATTGTCCTTCATGAAGCTTGAACTTGTTATTAATTTGCGAGTCGGTGAGGTATAATAGGAAATTTCATCACAGTTTAGCTACCATTTATTGAATGTCCACCTTTTACCCATTTACTGGGCCTATCTACTTTACACATTTGAAAGATTATCCTCACGTTATTTCTAGTTTGCATAACAGCTCTGCAAGATAGGCAGTCCATCTGCGTGCTCTTCAAGAGCACAGAATGGGACTGAGTCCACGGGGTTAGTTAGCTTTCTTGTTCTGCCCTGTCTCAATCCTGAGTCAAGCCAGCTAAACTTGAGGACCCCCTCTGTAAGAGGAAAGAATTAGATTAAATTATGTTTTGGAAGTTTTTTGATAATATAACCCTAGATAATGTGTAACTCAGTTTGAGTGACATTATTTCGATGTGTTTAGGTTTTAGACTATAGGTATTTTTAATGCCCTTTTGCATTAAAAGTGAATGGATGTTTTAGAAAAATTGAGAGTCACGTTTAGTTTTAGACATAGTTCCAAAAGGGTAAGAGCTCTATTAATGTAATACTTTAATATATAATCATATATTTGCATGGTAATATATTTTAATTTTTTTTCTTACGTGACCACATGTATTGTGGAGAAATAAAATTTTCAAACAAAGAAGATACACAGTTCACATTTATCACTGATAGCTAACCCTGATTTTATAACTGAATTCAATAACCTAAACCAACCCGTTGACATCGAGTTGATTCTGACTCATGGCGACTCTATAGGACAGAGTAGAACTGCCCCATAGTGTTTTCATGGAACAGCTGGTGGATTGGCACTGCCAGCCTTTTGGTTAGCAGCTGTAGCTCTTACTCACCGCATCACCAGGGCTCCAAATTCAATAAAGGATCTTGTATTTTACCAATCTTAGACAGACAGTTTTAACCTGAATGGTGTTATAGAAAGACTGTTAGAAGAGTCAGGATTCCTGGTTATCAGTTCTGCATCTGATAAAATGGTTTTCATCTTATTACACGCGAAGAGAATAAAATATGCTAACAGATAGGTTTCACACTTGGTCCATGTTTTGCTATGCAAATTCCAGTCTGTGATAGATTGGTTCACTTATTTCACAAATTCTTATCGAGAGTCTTCGTTCTGTTATATACATAAGGTTGCCTTGAGTGGGAGTCGACCCAACAGCAGCTAACAACAGGGTGAAAAACTGTCCTGGATGTCCAGTAAATACCTGTTGAACGTTCGTCATACTTAATGATAGTTCAGTGGTCATTATATAATACACAGATCTTTAGGGAAGAGTGCTCACACTTTCGAGTGCTTATTATGGGCCTGGCACAGGGGCTTCTATCTCATGTTACTTCATCCTCACATTAGTCATGTGAGGTACAGGCCTAGTATTAGTTTCCTTCCTTGTTTTATAGACAAGGAGGCTTTGAAGTTCAGAGACATTTACTATACTTATATAGCTCATCTCATGTGCTTTGGACATACTAACAGGAGGGATCAGTCCCTGGAGAAGGACATCATGCTTGGTAAAGTAGAGGGTCAGCGAAAAGGAGGAAGAGCCTCAACGAGATGGATTGATACAGGGACTGCAACAATGAGCTCAAACATAGCAACGATCGTGAGGATGGCACAGGACTGGGCAGTGTTTTGTTCTGTTGTACGTAGGATTGCTATGAGTCAGAACTGACTCAACAGCACCTGACAGCAACGACATAATTAATTATTGGTAGAGCTGGGATTAAAAACTCCAAGAGAGTTTGTGTGAAAAAGGGATTCCAATGCAAAACAAATGATGAATTTTTTTGTTTAATAACTGTAATGTTAAGTTTGTGTAGTGTGAGGTTATTTTGTTTTTGTTGTTCTTGTTTTACAGAACTTGCTTTTAATATTCAAGTGAGCCTCGTATGGGCCAACATTATTATTTTCCTTTTGTAGGTAAATCCCAGCTCTCAGGAATCAAGTGCCTTTTTTTTTCCCCCATTATTGTTACATGGTTGTTAAAACAAAGACAGGCATACGCTCAGACACCTCATACAAGTAAACAGAAGTGGTTATAACTGGGACCTTACATTGCCTAGGTTATTTAAACCCTGGTTTCACCACTTGTTATTTGTGTGACCTTGGGCAACTTTTTGACCCCTCTGGGCCTTCTCTTTCCAATGAGCCTACTCTACTGCGTAGGATTGTTGTGAGGATTAGAGATAATACAGTGCTTAGCACGTAGTAATGTCTAACATTTTTGTAGCCTTTTCTTTTGTCTTTTGCCTCTCAGAAGTTAGAACCAGAGTCCCACAATTGCCAATCTTCTAGATGTCGATAAATTCCTCTAGTATTAACCTACCTAAGCAAAATGCAAAGGTTTATATTGTTCCCACTGACGGATATTTCTGTTGCCTCATGATTTTCATGGCGAGAGCTTTTTTTCTTGCACAATCATTTCCTTGATTAATCTTAGGTTTTTGGATGATCTCATTATATTTGTCATAGTTGGCTTCTCACCCTAGTCATTTTCTTTCAAAAAGAAAGTAATCTATTTTTTCCTTAAGTGTTGTTGATCATTACAACATCAAATTGTTTATTACATTTTGGACAAATATATTAGTATCAGATCACTTACACATCTAATTATATTGTGTCTGTAAATAAACTGAGGTTCCTAGGTGGCACCTAAAGGCTGGCGGTTCAAACCCACCCAGCAGTGCCATGGAAGAAAGGCCTGGCAGTCTGCCTTCATAAAGATTACAGCCAAGAAAACCCTATGGGGCAGTTCTACTTTAAAACACATGGGGTTGCCATGAGTTAGAATCGACTTGATGATGGCAGGTTTGGGTTTTTTGTTTTTTGGTATAAATAAACTAGAGAAGAATCCCTTTCCTGATTTCATTTTTCCTCCTTCCTCTGTTTAAACTACACCTCAGGCCTCCATTGCCTCAGAAAAAAGGAAGGACATAGCTGAAATATCAAAAGAGAAAAAAAAGTTAATTTCTTTGCTTTTGAACATGCTGGATAGTAATCACTCTCAGAGTTATTTACAGAGCCCTGGTGGCACTGTGGTTAGGAGCTTGGCTGCTAACCAGGAGACTGGCAGTTCAAATATACCAGCCTCTCCTTGGAAACCCTATGGGGCATTTCTCCTGTGTCATATAGGGTCGCTATGGGTCAGAATCAACTTGATGACAATGGTTTGGGGTTTTTTTTTTTTTTTTTTTTTGAGTTGTTTACATGTATTGTCTTACAGTTACTCTCTGAGGTGAGTACTGCTAACCCCATTTATGGGTGAGGAAATAAAGACGAAAAGAGGTTTAATAACCTGTTCAAAGTCACATACCTAATAACACTACACTAAGTGGATTACAGAAAGATAATTCTGACTATGAGAAATTTTTGCCCTGTGAGCTGACTTTAGAACCTGTCCCCTTGGAATTCTCCCCCGACCCCGTACAAGATGTAATTTCTTTGTGGTGGATTGTTCACTTACAGTAACAGAACGCTTGTTCATGGAGACTTTACCAGACTGGACTCTGACCTGTCTTTCCTGCCTCCTTTCATGGAGTAGTGCCAAGACTAGGAGGTAGTAGGGCAAGTCTTCAACCCCAGGGGCCTGCTGTGGAATATGTCATACATGCAGAAGAATACATATCAAAAATGTACAATTTAAAGAATAATGATAAAACCAACACCTGACTGTGCCCAGGTCAAGAAAATAGGACTTGGAGTTCCTTAGAAGCTCCCTCTCTCATTTCCTGATGACAGCCTCTCCTTACCTCTCCCAGAGGAGACCATCATCCTGACCTTTGGTGTAGTCCCTCCTCTGCTCGTCTGTACAGCTTAACCATCTATGTGCATCCCTAAATGAAATAATATTTACTTTTACCTGTAGTTTTGAACATGATTATAAGTGGAGTCATCCTGTATATATTCTTCTGAAACTTTCTCAGTTATTTTTCTTTGATCAGACTCATGAGTAAAGAACTTAAGACAATTAATTTGCTTACCTTGTAACTCTTCATTTATGGAAATAATTGCCGCTTGTAATTTTGTAAACTATAGTTTGTGATGGAGGTAAGTTAGTAAATATTTATACTTTTCCTCTTTCCCTCTCTAGTTATTGTAGGTTTAATAGACAGAATGGGAGATGCCAAAGACAAGGTTCGAGATGAAGCTGTGAATCTGATATTGAAGTTGATGGATCAAGTAGCACCACCTATGGTAGGCCTCACTTTTAAAATTCACATTTTGCTAACTAATGATGAAATGTCAACAAAGGTAGATAGTAATCACAGTCAGTCAGTAAAGCTCCAGGGGGCATTATAGCAGAATTTTTTTTAAAGAATGAGTTGTTAGTAATGCTTTGAAGGAATTGAAATTTATAGTAAATATCAATATTTAAGTTTTTGGACGTTCAGTTTTCTTTTTCTTATTTTCTACTACTCTTCCATGCTGTTTCTTTTTTAAGCTAGCCCATAGTTTTAAGACAATGTACTGACTATATTATACTTTAGCATTTTTTGGTTTTCTTTACATGCAAGTTATAAACGTTTATTGAGAAAGCTTATTTTGAGAACTGTGAATGTTATATTGTTAAATTTTGCAACAGAGACAGGAAGAAACATTTTAGCAGGTGGTTACTAATTATATAAGGCATATATTCTATGACAATGACTTGCATTTTATGAATACAATAGGAATAATTTGTGTCCTTATAGAGGTGTTTTGAAAGCAGAGCAAAAATAAATTGACACATATACAAAGATTTAAACAGTAGCTTATGCTGAGTGGAAAAAAACCCCCAGAAAATACAATATGCATCATAATATGATATCATTTAAAATGCAGTGTAAAAATTGTAGTATTTTGTATAAAATCCAGATAGTAATGAATTGTAGAAGTGAATTGTCTTCCCAGCTACTGTACACTTCACAACTAAATCTTTGTAGTTTGGTGTGGATGTCCTTTGATATTTTATAGACTCATACTTTAAGTTGACTTTTATTTTCTTTTATTGCAAAAAGTACTGTAAGAAACATCCTTGTACATGTATCTTTGGGTTTAAATATTTCTGTAGGCTAAAGTTCTAGAGATGGCGTTGCTGAGTTATGTTATTCACAGCTAAAATTTTTATATAAACTTTCAAGTTACCTTCCAAAAAGTTTGTCAGGAAGACAGAAAACACAGTAGTAGAAATGAGTCGAAAGTGCAGAAAGAGGCATAGAATAGATATAAGTGAATTTAGTAAATAGTAAAGGTGGTGTTTCTAAATGTGGAGGAAGGATGGACTAGAACAATTACCTTTGTGTTTGGAAAAGTAAAGTTGGATTCCTTCTTACACCAAACTCATGTACTTGTTTTGGATTATTTTTATATTTTATAAATGCTTATTCCAAAAGAAAATTATAATAGGTAGCCATAAAATAGAAGCCCTCGTGGCACTGTGGTTAAACGCTTGGCTGCTAACCAAAAGGTCGGCAGTTTGAATCTACCAGGTGCTCCGCAGGAGAACGATGTGGCATTCTGCCTTGGAAACCCTACAGAGCAGTTCTGCTCTGTCCTTTAGGGTTGCTATGAGTCGGAATCAACTTGAAGTCAGTGGGTTTGGTTTTTTGTTTTAGCCAGAAAATGATTTGCCCAAATACTTTTATGTATTTGAACCCGGTATTAAAAGAATAGACTAATTTATAAAATGTTGAAAAAGCCTGTTCTGTGTGACAGTCTATAGCCAGTTGCTAGGAAATGTTGGACATCCTAAATGCTTACTGGACTACCGAGCTTATGATAGTAGCATTGTTGTTGAAGTTTTCGAAAGTTTAGGAGAAATCCTGTGTCCTTGGGAATTCTAAGGTGCTTAGATATAGGACATGGTTTTTCTGAGAATAAGTGAAAGTGTTATATAAATAAAAACTGAACACAAGATTAAGATACCAAAACATGGGTGAGAGCAAGTGGCGTACAAATCGGGCTTGGAGTCCTCCTTGTCCATAGTAGACAAGTGAGGTGACTGGTGAGGGGATTCAGTCACCGGCGAGGTCGGTGAGAGACCGGCAATAAGGCCGGAAAGAGGCAAAAGATGACAACGCGAGTCATTTAATTTTTTGTTATACATGTTTGCTTTTCTTTCAAACAGTACATCTGGGAGCAGTTGGCTTCTGGTTTTAAGCACAAGAATTTTCGATCACGAGAAGGTGTCTGTCTGTGTCTTGTTGAGACCTTAAACATGTAAGTTTAATGATTACTTAAAATGGCCTTATTATGTTTTTTATTTTTCATAAAAAAAAATCCATATCACAAAGCTCAGGGAAAGCTATGGAAATAGCTTTGAAATTTTTAAATAGTTATTAATCGAATTCTGGCACAAGAGTTTTTATTTGATGCCTTTATTTTTTTGTGTGTATGTTGTTATTGTTTATGTTGTTACTTTTAGATTATCATTCAGTGATAAGAGATGTTTCTTTCTTGGTTTCTTTTTTTTTCTTTGGTATGTTAACAGTAGCCACTAAGTAGATGGTCATATAACTGCTAAGCTGATAACATAGGACCCATTTCTGTGCTGGTGATTTGAAATTGTTTTTAACTCAGTGAGATTTCAGAGATTGTAGTCATTGTTCTTTGTTTGCGTCTCCGTCTGTCTCTGTATCTTTCTCTTGCCAATTGGCCCTAGGTTTCCTAGAGCAGCATTGGTGGCTAACCAAAATCATAGACCGAATAAGACTCTCCCAGGTAGCTAGAGACAGATCTGGTATCGGTGTGCAGGGCTCTGACTGTGTAGATATCACAGAGCTCAGGATGGCCAGTCTGAAGAAATAGTAAGCTGGGGACTTTTGTTCTCATTCTAGATTTTTTTTTTTTTCAGGTTCTGTGCAACATAATAGGTAATAAGTAGTAGCTTTCAACTTTTCCTGTTACTTCGTTTTCTCTAACTGTACCTTCATTTGTTTTATTTAACTCCTCTGTGGTCCTTTCTGCCGTGTAGAGTTTGTGAGTGCATTCTGTCTGCACAACTTAAGTGGTTTTTGACACGCTTGTCATTTGCTGTCACCCCATGACTCATCAAAACATTAATAAGCATACATAAAGATCTTTTCATTTACTACATTCTCATTTCCTTTAACATTTCATTAGAACAGAAATTTATGTGTAACTCTGATTTTCCTCTGAGCGTAGATGACTGGTAGATTACTAGGTTTAAGCGTGCCATTATGTTCAAGGTTGAACGTTTTGCTCGGTCACGTCTTGTGTTGACAGTTATCAGTGTCAATTATTATTTACGTTTGTATGTCTCACATTGGGTAGAATTATTTTTTGCTTGTGTCTCCTGCCCGTCATGTTTTAATGACGGGTGCCCATGCTCTCTACCATGATATTTGTCTTATTGATAACAGACAAGAAAAAAGGATAAAGATTTTTTGGTTTACTGTTTGATTAAAACAATTTTTTTTCCTCAAATTATTTTTAGTTTTGGAGCTCAGCCATTAGTTCTCAGCAAGTTGGTACCACATTTGTGTGTCCTGTTTGGAGATTCCAACAGTCAGGTAAAAATTGTTTTCCGTTTCAGGATTGACTTTTGGGGTCTCTCTTTCTTTACTGGTGCTCTTACCCCATTGAAAAAAAAGAGGAAGTAGGGTGGAGGGGGGTGAAATTAAGATCTTGCCTCATTTTTTTTAGACCCACCAAAGCTAATTTTTAAAAAGAACGTATTATTTTCCCATAAATTGGCTAAGTTTGTCAGCTGTTTGTCTAGTATTAATGGTAGATGGGATTTAATGGCTAGCTACTGAGTTTTAGAGATGGAACAACAGAGAAGTTGGATTCTTTTCTGCAGTCTCCAATGTGTTAACTGTGGGGTGAGGGGTGTCCATTTCCTTTCATCATTCCTGAATATGGCTGCTTCTTGCCTCAGTCCTAACTGTTTAACAGAGCGTTTGTGCCAGTGCTTTATCACACGTTGGAAACTTCTGTATCTGAGCTGCACACACTGTAGGCAGAATTTCAGGGATGTGTTCTAGGTCTCATCCCTCCCGGTGGAGTTCAGTCTTGACTGTAACCTTTTTGGCATGGCTTGGGCATATTGAATGTACCCTGGGCAAGGTTTTCCTTTCTTTCATGCCCTGGCTCCCGTCAGGAGGTTGAGAAGAGAGATTTCTGCTGACTCTTCAGGTGTTCTTTGACAGTGAGCTGTTGTCCAAATTCTTGTCTTTAGGCCACATTTTTGAAAGGCAGTTTTATTCAAGGAAAATATATTAACCTTGTTAATAATTTGTATTCAGACAACTATTGGTGTTTTTTTTTTTTTTTTTTTTTCCAGCATCTTGTTATAACTTGAAAATTTTTTAAAGGCCAAATCAGTAACTTCTAATTACAAATTTGTTAGATTTCAGTAAAAACCTTTCCTGAGGATTCTCTAGAGGTTTCTTGGCAGGCTCTCTTGGTTTTGGCTAATGACCTGCTGTGATAGTCTCCAAGGGGCTTACAGGCAATAAAATCCACTGGAGCTTCAAGTTGGTAAATGGGCTACTAGTGCAGTGTTACTGTAAGATGAAGTATTTTATTTTTACTTCATTCTTCGACAGGTGAGAGATGCTGCAGTATTGGCCATTGTGGAGATTTATAGACACGTGGGAGAGAAAGTGAGGGTGGACCTTCATAGGAGAGGAATTCCCCCTGCCAGGTAAGTCTTGCTGAATTTATTTATTTTTGCCACTGTTTAAAAATTTCTTAATTTCAAGTGCTTATTTTCAGTAGATTCAAATGTCTGAAATGTTTGAAACTTCAAAGATACAAAAGAATATATAGGTTCCTGTACCAGACCCACTGCTGTGGAGTCAATTCCGACTCCTAGCAACCCTATAGGACAGAGTAGAACTGCCGCATAGGTTTTCCAAGGAGTGCCTGGAGGATTTGAACTGCCAAACTTTTGGTTAGCAGCCAAGCTCTTAACCACTGTGCCACCAGGGCTCCATGTATAGGTTAAAAAACCAAAACCAAACCTGTTGCCGTTGAGTCAATTTTGGCTCATAGCGACCCATATGACAGGGTAGGACTGCCCCACAGGGTTTCCAAGGAGCCCCTGGTGGATTCGAACTGATGGCTCTTTGGTTAGCAGCCGTAGCACTTTACCACTACACCATTGTATAGGTTATTGCTGTTTAAAATGTTCTTAACATCTTGTAACTTTCTGGGTGACTCTTTCATTACATATTCATGTGTTACTTATATGTTATTTGGTATGTAATTAAATAGCATTATCAGGTAACTGTCTTTTTTTTTAATAGTACTTTAAATGAAAGGTTACAGTTCAAGTTAGTTTCTCATATAAAACTTTACACACACACTGCCGTGTGACCCTAGTTGCACTCCCCACACTATGATAGCACGCTCCTCCTTCCCACCCCAGATTTCCCCGTGTCCATTCAACCAGTTCCTGACCCTCTTAGCCTTCTCATCTTGCCTCTGGACAGGAGCTGCTCATTTAGTCTCATGTATCTACTTGAGCTAAGGAGCAGACTCTTCACGAGTATCATTTTATGTCTTACAGTCCAGTCTAATCTTTGTCTGAAGATTTGGCTTCAGGAATGGTTTTAGTTTTGAGCTAACAGACTCCAGGGGCCATGTCTTTCGGGGTCCCTCTAGTCTCAGACCATTAAGTCTTGTCTCTTTACTATAATTTGAGTTCTGTACCCCACTTTTCTCCTGTCAGGGACTCTCTGTTGTGTTCCCTGTCAGGACGGTCATTGGTGGTAGCCAGGCACCATCTAGTTCTTCTGTTCTCAGGCTGATGTAGTCTCTGGTTTATGTGGCCCTTTCTCTCTCTTCGGCTAATACTTTCCTTGTGTCTTTGGTGTTCTTCATTCTCCTTTGCTCCAGGTGGGTTGGAACCAATTGATGCATCTTAGATGGCTGCTCACTAGCTTTTAAGATGCCAGACACTACTCACCAAGGTGGGATGTAGAACATTTTCTTAATAAACTTTGTTATGGCAGTTGACCTAGATGTCCCCTAAAACTATGGTCCCCAGACCCCTGCTCCTGCCACTCTGTCCCTAGAAGCGTTTGATTATATTTAGGAAACTTCTGAACTTTTGGTTTAGTCCAGTAGTGCTGACTTCCCCTGTGGTGTGTGTTGTCCTTCCCTTCACCTAAGATAATTCTTGTTTACTGCCTGGTTAGCAAGTACCTCTATCTCTCCCTCCCTACTCTTGGAACCATCAGAGAATGTTTTCTTCTTTGTTTAACCCTTTTCTTGAGTTCTTATAATAGTGATCTTATACAATATTTGTCCTTTTGCAACTGACTAATTTCACTCAGCATAATGCCTTCCAGATTCATCCATGTTATGAGATGTTTTGCAGATTCATCGTTACTCTTTTTCGTTGTGTAGTATTCCATTGTGTAAATATACCATAATTTGTTTATCCGTTTGTCTGTTGATGGGCATCTAGGTTGTTTCCATCTCTTTGCTATTGTGAACAGTGCTGCAGTGAATGTGGGTGTGCATATATCTCTTCGTATGATGGCTCCTATTGCTCTAGGATATATTCCAAGGAGTGGGATTGCTGGATCTATGGTACTTCTATTTCTAGCTTTTTAAGGAAGCGCCGGATTGATTTCCAAAGTGGTTGTACCATTTTACATTCACACAAACAGTGTGCAAGTGTTCAGTCTCTCCGCAACCTCTCCAACATATATTATTTTGTGTTTTTTGAATTAATGCTAGCCTTGTTGGGGTGAGATGGTATCTCATTGTAGTTTTGATTTGAATTTCTCAAATGGCTAATGATTGTGATCATTTCCTCATGTATCTGTTAGCTGCCCAAATGTCTTCTTTGATGAAGTGCCTGTTCATATCCTTTGCCCATTTTTTAATTGGGTTATTTGTCTTTTTGTTGTTGAGGTTTTACAGTATCTTGTAGATTTTAGAGACTAGACCCTGATCAGATTTGTCATAGCCAAAAATTTTTTCCCAGTCTGTGGGTTGTCTTTTTACTCCTTCAGTGAAGTCTTTTGATTTTTAGGAGCTCCCAGTTATCTAGTTTCTCTTTTTTGGTGTTTGTGCATTGTTAGTAATGTTTTGTATTCTGTTTATGCCACGTATTAGGGCTCCTACCATTGTCTCTATTCTTTCTTCCATGATCTTTATCATTTTAGATTTATATTTAGGTCTTTGATCCATTTTGAGTTTTTGTGCATGGTGTGAGGTATGGGTCTTGTTTCAGTTTTTTGCACATGGATATCCAGTTATGCCAGCACGGTTTGTTAAAGAGACTGTCTTTTCCCCTGTTAACGGGCTTTGGGCCTTTGTCAACTATCAGCTGCTCATAGGTGGGTGAATTTACATCTGGATTCTCAATTCTGCTCCATTGGTCTGTGTATCTTTTGTTGTACAAGTAACAGGCTGTTTTGACTACCGTGGCGGTATAATAGGTTCTAGAATCAGATAGTGTGAGGCCTCCCACTTTGTTCTTTTTCTTGAGTAATGCTTTTCTTATTTAGGGCCTCTTCCCTCTCCATATGAAGTTGGTGATTTGTTTCTCCATCTCATTAAAAAATGTCAGTGGAATTTGAATCAGGATTGCATTGTATCTGTAGATCATTTTGGGTATAATTGACATTTTCACAATGTTGAGTGTTCCTATACATGAGCAAGGTATGTTTTTCCACTTATGCAGGTCTCTTGGTTTCTTGCAGTGGTACCTTGTAGTTTTCATTGTATAGATCTTTTACGTCTCTGGTTAGATTTATTCCTATGTATTTTATCTTCTTGGGGGCTATTGTAAATGGTATTGATTTGGTGATTTCCCCTTGGAAGTTCTCTTTGTTGGTGTAAAGGAATCCAACTGATTTTTGTATGCTCATCATGTATCCTGATACTTCGCTGAAATCTTCTGTCAGTTCCAGTAGTTTTCTTGTGGATTTTTTGGGGTTTTTCTGTGTATAAGATCATATCATCTGCAAACAGATACTTTATTTTTCCCTACCAGTTTGGATGCCCTTTGTTTCTGTTTCTAGCCTCATTGCTGTAGCTAGGACTTCCAGCACAATGTTGAATAAGAGTGGTGATAGAGGGCGTCCTCGTCTGGTTCCTGTTCTCAAGGGGAATGCTTTAAAACGCTCTCCATTTAGGATGATGTTGGCTGTTGGCTTTGTATAAATTCCCTTAATTATGTTGAGGAATTTCCCTCCTATTCTGATTTTGCTGAGAATTTTTATCATGAATGGGTGTTGGACTTTGTCAGATGTCTTTTCTGCATCGATTGATAAGATCATGTGGTTCTTGTCCTTTGTTTTATTTATGTGATGGATTACATTGATTGTTTTTCTTACGTTGAACCATCCCTGCATGCCTGGTATAAATCCCACTTGGTCATGGTGAATTATTTTATTGATATGTTGTAGAATTCTATTCAATAGAATTTTGTTGAGGATTTTTGCATCTGTGTTCATCGGGGATATTGTCTGTAATTTTCTTTTCTTGTGGTGTCTTTACCTGGTTTTGGTATCAGGGTTATGCTGGCTTCATAGAACGAGCTTGGGAGTATTCCATCTTTTTCTGTACTCTGAAATACCTTTAGTAGTAGTGGTGTTAACTCTTCTCTGAAAGTTTGGTAGAATTCTCCCTTGAAGCAGACTGGGCCAGGGCTTTTTTTTTGTTGGGAGTTTTTTAATTACTTTTTCAATCTCTTCTTTTGTTATAGGTTTATTTAGCTGTTCTACCTCTGTTTGTGTTAGTTTAGGTGGGTAGTGTGTTTCTAGAAACTTGCCCATTTCCTCTAGGTTTTCAAATTTGTTAGAGTACAATTTTTCATAGTATTCTGTTATGATTCTTTTAATTTCAGTTGGGTCTGTTGTGATATCACCCATCTCATTTCTTGTACGGGTTATCTGCATCCTCTCCTGGTTTTTCTTTTGTCAGTTTGGCTAGTGGTTTATTGATTTTGTTTGTCTTCTCAAAGAACCAGCTTTTGGTTTTGTTAACTGTTTCAACTGTTTTTCTAATTCTCTGTTTTATTTAATTCTTCTCTAATTTTTATTAGTTCCTTTCTTCTGGTGCCTGAGGCTTCTTTTTCTGCTCTGTTTCTGTTTTAGTTGTAGGGTTAATGTTTTGATTTTGGCCTTTTCTTCTTTTTGGATGTGTGTGTTTATTGCTATAAATTGACTTCTGAGCACTGCTTTTGTTGTTCTGGTAGGAGGTATTTTCATTCTCATTAGATTGTATAGATTTATTGATTCCATCCTTAATTTTTTCTATAACTCAGTAGTTTTTGAGCAAAGTGTTGTTCAGTTTCCATGTATTTGACTTTTTTTTCCTTGCTTTTTTGTTATTGATTTGTACTTTCATGGCTTTATGGTCAGAAAAGATGCTTTGTAATGTTTCGATGCTTTGGATTCTGTTAAGGCTTGCTTTATGGCCTAATATGTGGTCTATTCTGGAGAATGTTCCATGTGTATTGGAAAAGAAAGTATACTTGGCTGCTGCTGGGTGGAGTGTTCTGTATATGCCTATGAGATCAGGTTGGTTGATTGTGACATTTAGATCTTCCGTGTCTTTATTGAGCTTGTTTCTGGATGTTCTGTCCTTCAACACAAGTGGTGTGTTGGAGTCTCCTGCTATCACTGTGGAGTCGTCCTGTCTCTCTTCAGTGCTGTTCGAGTTTCTTTTATGTATTTTGGATCCTTGTCATTGGGTGCATAAATATTTATTATGGTTATGTTTTCCTGGTGCACTGACTCTTTAATCATTATATAGTGTCCTTCCCTATCCTTCGTGATGGCTTTTACTTTAAAGTCTGTTTTGTCAGAGATTAATATTGCTATTCCTGCTCTTTTTTGAGTGTTCTTTGCTTGATACATTTTTTCCATCCTTTGAGTTTTAGTTTGTGTCTTTAAGTCTAAGGTGTCTCCTGTAGGCAGCATGTAGACGGATTGTGTGTTTTTATCCATTCTGCCACTCTCCGTCTCTTTATTGGCGCATTTAGTCCATTTATATTCAGCGTAATTATTGATAGGTATGAGTTTAGTGCTGTCATTATGTTGTCTTTTTTTGTGTGTTGTTGACAGTTTCTTTGTTCCACTTAATTTTCTGTGCTGAGTCATTTTTCTTTACGTATTTTCTTTTCATCTTTTTCATGGTTGTTGATTTTCTATTTGCTGATTCTTTATGTTTTTCTTGTTTTTTATTTTGATGTGTAGGATTGTTAGTTTCCTTTGTGGTTACCTTAATATTTACCTATATTTTTCTAAGTTTAAACCAGTCTTTTATTTCTTTATATAGCCTTGTGTTCCTCTCCATGTGAAAGATCTATAACTACATTTTTTAGTCCCTCTTTTTTGTTTTACTGTTGTCATCTTTTGCATATTGACATCTCTGTTTCCTTATTTTCATTGTTTTAGCTTGGATTTATTTTTGTGACTTCCCTATCTGAGTTGATTCTGGTTGCTCTGTCCTGTGTTCTAGTTTTGGGTTGTTATCTGATGTTATTGATAATCTAACCGGAGGACTCCCTTTAGTATTTCTTGTAGTTTTGGTTCAGTTTTTGCAAATTCCCTAAACTTCTGTTTATCTGGAAATGCCCTAATTTCACCATCATATTTGAGAGACAGTTTTGATGGATACATAATTCTTAGCTGGCAACTTTTTTCCTTCAAGGATTTATATATATCATCCCATTGCCTTCTTGCATGCATGGTTTCTGCTGAGTAGTCCGAGCTTATTCTTATTGACTATTCTTTGTAGATGACTTTTTTTATACCTAGCCGCTCTTAAAATTCTCTCTTTATCTCTGGTTTTGGCAAGTTTGATTATATGTCTTGGTGCCTTTCTTTTGGGATCTACCTTATGTGGGGTTCGATGACCATCTTGGATAGATATCTTCTCATCTTTCATAATATAAGGGAAGTTTTCTGCCAACAAATCTTCAACAATTCTGTCTGTATTTTCTGTTATCCTGCCCTGTACTGGTACTCCAGTCACTCATAGGTTGTTCCTCTTGGTAGAGTCCCACATAATTCTTAGGGTTTCTTCATTTTTTTGAATTCTTTTATCTGATTTTTCCTCAAATAAGTTGGTGTCAAGTACTTTATCTTCAATCTCACTAATCCTGACTTGCACTGCCTCTATTCTGCTCCTGTGACTTCTATAGAGTTGTCTTATTCTGAAATTGTATTGTTAATTTTCTGGATTTCTGTTTACTGTCTTCTGTGTGGATTCTTGCAGCCTGTTAAATTTGTTTTTGTGCTCTTCTCTAATCTTCTAAAGTTCCTCTATTGCTTTGTTGGTGTGTTCCTTGGGTTATCCTGTCTTTTGCCTGATCTTCTTCCTGATCTCTTGAAGAGTTCTGTATATTGATTTTTTGTATTCTACCTCCAGTAATTCCAAGAGGTTCCTTCCTCTGGAAGATTTCTTTATTCTTTGTTTTGGGAGCTTGCTGAAGCCATCATGGTCTGCCTCTTCATGTGATTTGATATTGACTGTTGTCTCCGAGCCATCACTAAGTTATTATATTTATTTATTTTCTGTTTGCCTGCTGTGTCCTAGCTTCTTGTTTTGATATACCCAAATAGGCTGCTCATATGAGCTAGTTTGATCACTGGCACCTTTGAAGCTCTAATGTCCTGTCACCAGGTGGTTAGGTCTGTTCCTAGGTCTGTGAGCCTAGGAGTCTGTTTACTTTTCTTGTATGGATTCAGCTCAGGTGTCCAGGTAGTCGGTCACCACGTGTGTGGTTCAGGCTCTCACCTACAGTCCTAGATGGGCAGGGGTGATTGGTGTGGGTATCTGGCTGCAGTAGGGGGTCACATGCTGAAGAAGGCAGGGAACTGACAGCTGCCTGTGAGTGTCTTGGAGGAAAAGATGTCCCTGTTCCCTAGCGTGCATAGGGGGATGGGTTTTGCAGCTGGACTATGGGCACCCAGTGCTGTTGGGTGTAAGGAGTAGGAGGCACCACTTATTCTTGGACCCCTGTCACGGGTGGCTAGGTGGCGTGGGTGGAGCCACTAGTCCTCATGCCCCTTACGTTGGTAGGTAAGGACCCTGCTTAATGGGCAGAACGGTGTCAAATATCACGAACCTGCCACTCCGCCATATAGCTGACGGCTGGAATTAGGCTTCAGATACATACCCTGTTGTACTGTGCTAATGAGGGCCTGTGCTATTGTAATGGGCCCACACAAGTCTATGCAGGGGTGAAAGGCAGTTAAATTTCATGGACCCCTTATGCCTGTGCCTAGGCAAAGGAGCTGTGCCTACTCTAAGTTTCCAGCTTAGGTGAGCTGGCATATTTATTCCCGTTTGTTAATTTGTTCCCTCTCCAAGTCCAGGAGAATGGCTCAGGGCATGTGAGGGGTCTTTATTTCTGGCCCAGGGGAAGCGGCAATGTCTGAAGGTGGCCTGGGACCCAGTGCAGAGTGGGCAGGAGGTAGCTAAATGGGAGAGAGGTTTTTCTCAAAGGGGGTGTTTTTTGATCTGCTCATAGGTTAGACGTATGTGCTTATCTTTTGCCGATTGAGCGCTGATTTTCACTGGTTCTGGAGGCTTGAGTAGACTCTCTGCCACTCGGTCTCTCCTGATGTGGAAAACACGTCCTGGACACCACTGCTTGCCTCACCGCTTGTGCCCGTTGCAGGGTGCTGATTCCCACTGGGTCAAGTCAGATAACTCCTCGCTGCTTCTGAACTGTCTCTCCCTCCGCTTGCATCTCAGTCCGATTTCTCAACTTTGCCTTTGATGTTAAGGGCTCCTAGATTGTCATATATAATTGATTCACTTGTTTTTCGGGACTTTGTTATAAGAGGGACCACAGGAAGTGTCTGACTACTCCGCCATCTTGGCCCCGTCTCCAGGTAATTATCTTTTGATACCAGGTGGTAATAGTCATTATTTGAAGGATGCTTGAGTAAGGATTTGGTAAAAAAAAAAATGTTAATCCATTCAGTAAACAAATAGTTTTGAACACCTACTGTTGAAATACACTCAAGATACTGAGTGACAGATCTTTTTTTTTTTTTTTAAATATTTTATTGTACTTCAGGTAAAGGCTTACAGAACGAGCAGTTTCTCATGTAACAGTAGTACACATGCTGTTTTATGACTTTGGTTAACAACCCCACAACATTTTAACCCTCTGAATTCTCAGCTTTTTATTTTCTTTTTGGTGAAAATACATGTAGCCAAAGATCCACCATTTCAAAACTTTTTACGTACACATTTAAGTGATATTGACTATGCTCTTCCAGTTGTGCTGCCATTCTCACCCAAGATGAAGGCTTACAGGACAAAATAGCCTCCCATTTAACAGTTACTACAAATGTTTCCCTATAACAATGGTTAACAATCTCACAACACATCAACAGTGTCCTTACTCAACTTGTGTTCCTTATCATCAGCTTCCTACTCCCCCTCTGCCTTCTGGCCCTTGTCACTGGACTCCTGTACCTCGTTAGTCTCATTTAGTTTACTGGGCTGTCCACTCCCAGGCTGAACAGTGAACCTCGAAGGTAACTTCACCTCTGAGCTGAAAGGGTGTCTGGGGGCCATACTCTTGAGGTTTCTCCAGTCTCCTTTAGGCCAGTAAATCTGGTCTTTTTTTTTTTTTAATTTTGTGAGTTAGAATTTTGCTCTACATCCTTCTCCAGCTCTGTCCAGAACCCTCTGTTGTGATCCTGGTCAGAGCAGTCAGCGGTGGTAGCCGGGCACCATCTAGCTGTACTGGACTCAGTCCGGTGGAGGTCTTGGTAGCTGTGGACAATTAGTCGTTTGGACTAATCTTTTCGTTGTATCCTATTCTCTTCATTCTCCCTTGCTCCCGAAGGGATGAGACCAGTGTAATATCTTAGATGGCCGCTCACAGGCTTTTAAGACCCCAGACACAACTCACCAAGGTAGAATGTAGAGCATTATCTTTATAAGTAGTGTCATGCCAGTTGAGCTAGATGTTCCCCGAGACCATGGTCCCCAGAGCCCTCCGTCCAACAACTCAGTCCCTCGGGGAGTTTGGATGTGTCCATGGGGCCTCCATGACCTTTCCTTGTGCAGGTTGTGTTAGTTTCCTTTGTACTGTGTACTGTCTCACCTCTCACCCAAGATACCACTTATCTATTGCCTATTTAGTATTCCCCCCCCTCCCCTCCCATCCCTGGTAACCAACAAGGATTTTTACATTTTGCATGTGAATTTTTTCATGGGTTTTTACAATAGAGGTCTCATACATTATTTGTCCTTTTGTGATTGACTTATTTCACTCAGCATAATGTCCTCCAGTTTCATCCACGTTATGAGATGGTTCACAGATTCATTGTTGTTCTTTCTTGTTGCATAGTACTCCATTGTGTGTATGTACCATAGTTTGTTTATCCATTCATCTGTTGATGGGCACCTATGTTGTTTCCATCGTTTTGCTATTGTGAACAATGCTGCCATGAACATAGGTGTGCGTATGTCCATTCGAGTGATGACTCTTATTTCTCTAGGATATATTCCTAGGAGTGGGATTGCTGGATCGAACGGTATGTCTATTTCTAGCTTTCTGAGGAAACGCCATATCATTTCCAAAATGGTTGTATCATTTTGCATTCCCACCAGCAGTGTATAAGAGTTCCCATCTCCCCGCAGCCCCTCCAACATTTGTTATTTCCAGTATTTTTGATTTGTGCCAGTAATGCCGGGGTGAGATGGTATCTCATTGTGGTTTTAATTTGCATTTCTCTAATGGCTAGTGATCGCGAGCATTTCCTCATGTGTCTGTTGGCCATTTGAATGTCTTCTTTGGTGAAGTGTCTGTTCATTTCCTTTGCCCATTTATTGATAGGATTGTTTGTCTTTTTGTTGTAGAGGTGTTGGATTTTCTTGTAGATTATGGAGATTAGACCTTTGCCTGTCTTGTACTGTCCAAAAATTTTTTCCCAGTCTGTAGGTTCTCTTTTGACTCTTTTGGTGAAGTCTTTTGAAGAGCATAGGTGTTTGATTTTTAGAAGATCCCAGTTATCTAGCTTATCTATTGGGTTTTGTGCATTGATAGTTATGGTTTGTATCCTGTTAATGCCATGTATTAAGGCTTGAAGTGTTGGTCCTATTTTTTCTTCTATGAACTTTATAGTTTTAGGCTTTATATTCAGGTCTTTGATCCATTTTGAAGTAGTTTTTGTATACGGTGTGAGGTATGGGTCCTATTTCATTTTTATGCAAATGGATATCCAGTTTTGCCAGCACCATTTGTTAAAAAGACTGTCTTTTCCCAATTTGATGGACTTTGGGCCCTTGTCGAAAATCAGGTTACCGTAGGTGGATGGATTTACATCTGGGTTCTCAATTCTGTTCCATTGGTCAATGTCTCTGTTGTTGTACCAGTACCAGGCTGTTTTGACTACTGTAGCTGTATAGTAGGTTCTCAAGTCAGGTAGTGTGAGTCCTCCAACTTTATTCTTCTTCTTCAGTAGTGCTTTACTTATTCGGGGCTTCTTCCCTTTCCATATAATGTTAATAATTAGTTTTTCCATCTCTTTGAAGAATGTTGTTGGTATTTGGATCGGGATTGCAGTGTATTTGTAAATGGATTTAGGTAGAATTGCCATTTTCACAATGTTGAGTCTGCCTATCCATGAGCATGGTATGTTTTTCCATTTATGTAGATCCCTTTGGGTTTCATGCAGCAGTGTTTTGTAGTTTTCTTTGTATAGGTCTTTTACATTCCTGGTCAGATTTATTCCTAAGTATTTTATCTTTTTAGGGGCTATTGAAAATGGTATTGATTTCCTGATCTCCTTTTGATCATTCTCTTTACCGGTGTATAGGAATCCAACTGATTTTTGAATGTTTATCTTGTATCCTGCTACTCTGCTGAATCTTTCTATTAGTTCCAGTAGATTTCTCGTGGAGTCTTTAGGGTTTTCTATGTATAGTATCATATCATCTGCAAACAGGGAGAGTTTAACTTCTTCATTACCAATTTGGATGCCCTTTATTTCTTTCTCTTGCCTTATTGCTCTAGCTAGAACTTCCAGCACAATGTTAAATAGGAGTGGTGATAAAGGGCATCCTTGTCTTGTTCCTGTTTTCAAGGGGAATGTTTTCAGCCTCTCTCCATTAAGAATGATGTTGGCTGTTGGTTTTGCACAGATGCCCTTTATTATGTTGAGAAATTTCCCTTCTATACCTATTTTATTGAGAGCTTTTATCAGGAATGGGTGTTGGACATTGTCAAATGCCTTTTCTGCGTCAATTGAGATGATCATGTGATTTTTTTTCTTTCCTTTTATTTATGTGGTTTATTACGTTGATGGATTTTCTAATGTTAAACCATCGTTGCATACCTGGGGTGAATCCTACTTGGTTGTGGTGTATTATTTTTTTGATATGATACTGAATTCTATTGGCTAGAATTTTGTTCAGAATTTTTGCATCTCTATTCATGAAAGATATTGGTCTGTAATTTTCTTTTTTTGTGATGTCTTTGCCTGGTTTTGGTATCAGCGTTATGCTGGCTTCATAGAATGAATTTGGAAGTGTTGCTTCCTCTTCTATGCTCTGAAATAGCTTGAGTAGTACTGGTAGAAGCTCTTCTGTAAATGTTTTGTAGAATTCTCCAGTGAAGCCATCTGGGCCAGGGCTTTTTTTTGTTGGGAGTTTTTTTTATTACCTTTTCAATCTCTTCTCCTGTTAATGGGTCTGTTCAGATTTTCAATATCACTTTGCTGTAGTTTGGGTAGGCCGTGTGTTTCTAGAAATTTATCCATTTCCTCTAGGTTTTCAAATTTGTTGGAATATGGTTTTTCATAATATTCTGTTATAATCCTTTTTATTTCGGTTGGGTCTGTTGTAATATCCCCCATTTCATTTCTTATTTGGGTTATTTGTGCCCTCTGCTGTTTTTCTTTTGTCAGTCTGGCCAGTGGTTTGTCGATTTTGTTGATTCTTTCAAAGAACCAACTTTTGGTTTGGTTGATTCTTTCTATTGTTTTTCTGTTCTCTATTTCATTTATTTCTGCTCTGATCTTTACTATTTCCTTTCTTCAGGTGGTTGTAGGCTTTTTTTGCTGTTCTCTTTCTATTTGTTTGAGTTCTGTAGTTAATGTTTTGATTTTGTCCCTTTCTTCTTTTTTGATATGTGCATCTATTGCTGTAAATTGTCGTCTGAGGACTGCCTTTGCTGTGTCCCAAAGGTTTTGGTATGATGTGTTTTCATTTTCATTTGATTCTAGGAATTTTTTTAATTCCATCTCTGATTTCTTCTATTACCCATTGATGTGTAAGCAGAGTATTACTCAGTTTCCATGTATTTGATTTTTTTTCCTTGCTCTTTCTAGTGTTAATTTCTACCTTGATGGCATTGTGGTCAGAGAAGATACTGTGAATTATCTCAACGTTTTGGATCTTGTTGAGGATTGCTCTGTGGCCTAAGATGTGGTCTATTCTGGAGAACGTTCCATGTGCATTGGAAAAGAATGTGTACTTTGCAGCGGTTGGATGGATTGTTCTATATATGTCTATGAGGTCCATTTGGCTGATTGTGTCCTTTAGGTCTTCTGTATCTTTGCTGAGTTTCTTCTTAGTTGTTATGTCGTTTACTGAGAGTGGTGTGTTGAAGTCTCCTACGATTATTGTGGAATTGTCAATTTCTCTTTTCAGTGCTGTTAGAGTTTTTTTTATGTATTTTGGAGCCCTGTGATTGGGTGCGTAGATGTTTATTATTGTTATGTCTTCATGATGGATCGTCCCCTTAATCATTATATAGTGAGTGTCCTTCTTTGTCTTTTCTGGTAGATTTTGTTTTAAAGTCTATTTTATCTGAGATTAGAATTGCCACTCCTGCTCTTTTTTGGTAGTTGTTAGCTTGATATATTTTTTTCCAACCTTTGATTTTTAATAAATTCACATCTTTGTTTCTAAGGTGTGTCTCTTGTAGACAGCATATTGATGGATCCTGTTTTCTTATCCATTCTGCCACTCTCCGTCTCTTTATGGGTGCATTGAGTCCATTTAGATTCAGTGTAATTATCGATAGATGGAAGCTTGTTGCTATCATTTTGTAGTGCTTTTTTTTTGTGGTGCTGAAGTTTTCTTTGTTCTTCTTACTCTCTTGTGCTGAGTTACTTTTGTTTGTGGATTTTGTGTTCATTTCTTTTGTTTTTGTAGGTTTTGTTTTTGCTGAGACTTTATGTTTATCGTCTTTATTTTTATGAGTTGGTTCGTAAACTTTCTTTGTGGTTACCATGAATTTTACCCTTGTCTTTATAAGTTTGAAGCAGTCTACCCTTACTTGGTATCGCCTTGCCTTCCTCTCCGTTAGAAGGTTCTATACCTATGCCGTTTGTTCCCTCTTTCGTTGTTTTGATGTTGTTGTCATCCTTTGATTGATTGCTCTGATTCCCTGTTGTATTTCTTTTGGTTTTGAATAGTCCTCGATAGTTCATTTCCTAGAATGGTATCTGGTTTGTATGAACCTGTGTCCTAGGTCCTGCCTGAGGGCTGTAGCTGTTTGTCCTCAGATCGAAGAACTCCCTTTAATAATTCTTGTAAGTTTGGTTTGACTTTTGCATATTCCCTTAGTTTCTGTTTATCTGGAAATGACCTAATTTCACCATCAAATTTGAACGAGAGTTTTGCAGGATATATTATTCTTGGCCGACAATTTTTTTCTTTCAAGATTTTATATATGTCATCCCACTGCCTTCTTACCTGCATGGTTTATGCCGAATAATCTGAGCTTAGTCTTATTATTTCTCCTCTGTATGTGACTTCTTGTTTTTCACGAGCTGCTCTCAGGATTGTTTGTTTGTCTTTAGTTTTGGCGAGTGTGAATATGATATGTCTTGGTGATTTTCTTTTTGGGTCTCTTCTATACGGGGTTTGTTGAGCTTCTTGGATGGCCATCTTTTAATCTTTCATGATATTGGGAAATTTTTCTGTGACAGATCTTTTTGAAAAGCTTCTAGCATACCAGGACATTTTTTTCCAAAGGATCTTTATGACTGCTCAGACTTCACATTTTCATTGAACATATTGTTCCAACTAAACCTACTTTTCTTTTTGTAGTGAAATTTTAGTCCCCATTTTAAGGAGAGTCACTAAAAGAATTTTTTGTTTTTTTTTTTTACTTTTTATTTGGAAAATTTTGAACATATACAAAAGTTGACAGATTAATATAATAAACCTCCACGTATCCATTACCTAACTTAAGTAATTGCCAACTTGTGCAATTTTGTATCAGATGTATGCTCACCTACTTACCTTTCTCCTGTGTTGTTTTCAGGCAAATCCCAGTCATCATAACATTTCATCTGAAAAATATTTAAAAAGGAAAAAAAAATGTTTCTTATTCACAACCACAATAGTATTATAAGTTCTTAAAAAATTTAATATAATTACATAATATCAAATATTTAGTTAGGGTTCAAATTTCCATTTGTTTTTATAAACAGTGTAGGTATGTATGTATTTTAAGTTTGTCTGAATCAGAATCCAAATAAAGTCCATACATAAAATTAGTTGATATGTTTTGTAAATCCTAAAATTTTTATGTTTCCCCAATATACACTTCTTTATTTCCCCTTGAATTTTATTTGTTGAATATGCTGGGTGTTTTATACTGTAAAGTTTCCCAGATTCTAGATTTTGCTGATTCTTTTCCTATGGTGTGATTTACCATAGGGTCGTTATGAGTCGGAAGCGACTCTACGACAGTGGGGTTTTTTTTGCTTCATCATGTTCTTCTCTCCTCATTATATCCTGTAAATAGGTAGCTGGATCTAGAGGCTTGATTGGATTTTTTTTTTTAAGGGGCAAAGCTTCTTCATACATGGTAGTGGTGTGTTTTACTATTAGGCTCCTTGTGATACCTGGTTGTTTCTCTTATGTAGATTTCTTATAGTACAGTTGTTTTCTGATAACAAGGTTGTCCTGTAAATAGGCAATTTGTGTTTACTTGTTCATTTATTCACTTTCTAGTTCCAGAGCTAACATAAATTTCAGTTGCGTAAATTCTATAACATTTCATTTGATGAAAGAAGCGATATTAGCATATATTTTGTGTATCTGTGTGTGAATGTGTTTATGTATGTGTATATATATATATAGTATAAATTTTTAACTTTTTATTGTAGTTACTTTTTTATTGAAATATTTTTTTTCATTGACGTATGATACCCATACAGAAAGTACTCAGATCATAAGTACGCAGCTCTGTAAGTTATCGCAAAGTGAATACACCCATATATCTACCGTACAGGTGAAGAAGTAGAACTTTACAACATCCTATAAGTCTTTCCATACCCTCTTTCATTCCTTACCTCTTGTTCCCTTCCCAAAAGTAACCACAGTTCTGACTTCTAACACCGTAGTTTAATTTTGCCTGTTTTTAAATTTTAGATAAGTAGGATTATATATATTCTTTTGGGACTGGTTTCTTTCAGTCGACATTATCTTTTTTTTTTTTTTTTTAATATATATTTTATTGTACTTCAGGTGAAAGCTTACAGAGCAAATAGTTTCTCATGAAGTAGTAGTACACATGTTGTTTTTTTTGACATTGGTTAACAACCCCACAACGTATTAAGCCTCTAAATTCTCAACCTTTTTTTTTGATGAAAATTACAGATGGCCAGAGATACACCGTTTCAAAATTTTCTACATTCACAGTTCAGTGACATTGACTACGCTCTTCCAACTGTGCTGTTATTCTCACTTAAGATGAAGGCTTACAGAACAAAATAGTTTTTCATTTAACAGTTACTACACATGTTGCCCTATGACAATGGTTAACAATCTCACAGCACATCAAGAATATCCTTACTCCACCTTGTGTTCCCTATCACCAGGGGGCTTCCTTGTCCCCTTCTGTCTTCTGGACCTTGTCAGTGGACTACTGTACCTCTTTAGTCTCCTTTGTTTGTTTATTTATTTATTTATTTTTATTTTATTTAAACACCATTTCAAAACTTTTTACTTACACATTTAAGTGATATTGACTATGCTCTTCCAATTGTGCTGCCATTCTCGCCCAAGATGAAGGCTTACAGGACAAAACAGCCTCCCATTTAATAGTTACTACAAATGTTGCCCTATAGCAGTGGTCAACAATCTCACAATACATCGACAGTGTCCTTATTCAATTTGTGTTCCTTATCATCAGTTTCCTACTCTCCCTCTGCCTTCTGGCCCTTGTCACCGGACTCCTGTACATCGTTAGTCCCATTTAGTTTTACTGGGGTGTCCATTCCCAGGCTTAACATCGAACCTTGAAGGTAACTTCCCCTCTGAGCTGAAAGGGTGTCTGGGGGCCACACTCTCGAGGTTTCTCTAGTATTCTTTAGGCCAGTATATCTGGTCTTCTTTTTTTTTTTTTTTTTTTTGGGAGTTAAAATTATGCTCTACATCCTACTCCAGCTCTGCCCAGAACCTTCTGTTGTGATCCTGGTCAGAGGAGTCATTGGTGGTAGCCGGGCACCATCCAGCTGTACTGGGCTCAGTCCCGTGGAGGCCTTGGTAGCTGTGGACCATTAGTCCTTCGGACTAATCTTTTCCTTGTATCCTGTTCTCTTCCTTCTCCCTTGTTCCCGAAGGGATGAGATCAGTGGAGTATCTTAGATGGCCGCTCATAGGCTTTTAAGACCCCAGACACTACTCACCAAGGTAGAATGTAGAGCATTATCTTTATAAGTAGTGTCATGCCAATTGAGCTAGACGTTCCCCGAGATCATGGTCCCCAGAGCCCTCCGTCCAACAACTCAGTCCCTCGGGGGGTTTGGATGTGTCTATAGGGCCTTCATGACCTTTCCTTGTGCAGGTTGTGTTAGTTTCCGCTGTACTATGTACTATCTCATCTCTCACCCAAGTTACCACTTACCTATTACCTATTTAGTATCCCCCCCCCCCCCATCCCTGGTAACCAACAAGGATTGTTACATTTTGCATGTGAATTTTTTCATGGGTTTTTACAATAGAGGTCTCATACAATATTTGTCCTTTTGTGATTGACTTATTTCACTCAGCATGATGTCCTCCAGTTTCATCCATGTTATGAGATGGTTCACCGATTCATTGTTCTTTCTCATTGCATAGTACTCCATTGTGTGTATGTACCATAGTTTGTGTATCCATTCGTCTGTTGATGGGCATCGAGGTTGTTTCCATCGTTTTGCTATTGTGAATAATGCTGCCATGAACATAGGTGTGCATATGTCTATTCGAGTGATGACTCTTATTTCTCTAGGATATATTCCTAGGAGTGGGATTGCTGGATCGAATGGTACGTCTATTTCTAGCTTTCTGAGGAAACGCCATATCATTTTCCAAAATGGCTGTATCATTTTGCATTCCCACCAGCAGTGTAGAAGAGTTCCCGTCTCCCCGCAGCCCCTCCAACATTTGTTATTTCCAGTGTTTTTGATTCGTGCCAGTAATGCCGGGGTGAGATGGTATCTCATTGTGGTTTTAATTTGCATTTCTCTAATGGCTAGTGATCGCGAGCATTTCCTCATGTGTCTGTTGGCCATTTGAATGTCTTCCTTGGTGAAGTGTCTGTTCATTTCCTTTGCCCATTTTTTGATAGGATTGGTTGTCTTTTTGTTGTAGAGGTGTTGGATTTTCTTGTAGATTATGGAGATTAGACCTTTGTCTGACTTGTACTGTCCAAAAATTTTTTCCCAGTCTGTAGGTTCTCTTTTAACTCTTTTGGTGAAATCTTTTGAAGAGCATAGATGTTTGATTTTTAGAAGATCCCAATTATCTAGTTTATCTGTTGGGTTTTTTGTGTTGATGTTTATGGTTTGTATCCTGTTAATGCCATGTATTAAGGCCTGAAGTGTTGGTCCTATTTTTTCTTCTATGAATTTTATAGTTTGAGGCTTTATATTCAGGTCTTTGATCCATTTTGAAGTAGTTTTTGTATATGGTGTGAGGTATGGGTCCTGTTTCATTTTTCTACAAATGGATATCCAGTTTTGCCAGCACCATGTGTTAATAAGACTGTCTTTTCCCCATTTGATGTATTTTGGGCCCTTGTCAAAAATCAGGTGACCGTAGGTGGATGGATTTACATCTGAGTTCTCAATTCTGTTCCATTGGTCAATGTCTCTGTTGTTGTACCAGTACCAGGCTGTTTTGAGTACTGTAGCTGTATAGTAGGTTCTCAAGTCAGGTAGTGTGAGTCCTCCAACTTTATTCTTCTTCTTCAGTAGTGCTTTACTTATTCGAGGTTTCTTCCCTTTCCATATAAAGTTAATAATTAGTTTTTCCATCTCTTTGAAGAATGTTGTTGGTATTTGTATCGGAATTGCATTGTATTTGTAGATTGCTTTAGGTAGAATTGCCATTTTCACAATGTTGAGTCTGCCTATCCATGAGCATGGTATGTTTTTCCATTTATGTAGATCCCTTTGGGTTTCATGCAGCAGTGTTTTGTAGTTTTCTTTGTATAGGTCTTTTATATTCCTGGTCAGATTTATTCCTAAGTATTTTATCGTTTTAGGGGCTATTGAAAATGGTATTGATTTCCTGATCTCCTTTTCATCGTTCTCTTTACCGGTGTATAGGAATCCAACTGATTTTTGAATGTTTATCTTGTATCCTGCTACTCTGCTGAATCTTTCTATTACTTCCAGTAAATTTCTCGTGGAGTCTTTAGGGTTTTCTATGTATAGTATCATATCATCTGCAAACAGGGAGAGTTTAACTTCTTCATTACCAATTTGGATGCCCTTTATTTCTTTCTCTTGCCTTACTGCTCTAGCTAGAACTTCCAGCACAATGTTAAATAGGAGTGGTGATAAAGGGCATCCTTGTCTTGTTCCTGTTTTCAGGGGGAATGTTTTCAGCCTTTCTCCATTAAGAATGATGTTGGCTGTTGGTTTTGCATAGATGCCCTTTATTATGTTGAGAAATTTCCCTTCTATACCTATTTTATTGAGAGCTTTTATCAGGAATGGGTGTTGGACTTTGTCAAATGCCTTTTCTGCATCAATTGAGATAATCATGTGATTTTTTTCTTTCCTTTTATTTATGTTGTGGATTACGTTGATGGATTTTCTAATGTTAAACCATCCTTGCATACCTGGTATGAATCCTACTTGGTCGTGGTGTATTATTTTTTTGATATGATACTGAATTCTATTGGCTAGAATTTTGTTCAGAATTTTTGCATCTATATTCATGAGAGATATTGGTCTGTAATTTTCTTTTTTTGTGATGTCTTTGCCTGGTTTTGGTATCAGCGTTATGCTGGCTTCATAGAATGAATTTGGAAGTGTTGCTTCCTCTTCTATGCTCTGAAATAACTTGAGTAGAACTGGTACGAGCTCTTCTGTAAATGTTTTGTAGAATTCTCCAGTGAAGCCATCTGGGCCAGGGCTTTTTTTGGTTGGGAGTTTTTTTATTACCTTTTCAATCTCTTCTCTTGTTATGGGTCTGTTCAGATTTTCAATATCACTTTGTTGTAGTTTGGGTAGGCCGTATGTTTCTAGAAATTTATCCATTTCCTCTAGGTTTTCAAATTTGTTGGAATATAGTTTTTCATAATATTCTGTTATAATCCTTTTTATTTCAGTTGGGTCTGTTGTAATGTCCCCCATTTCATTTCTTATTTGGGTTATTTGTGCCCTCTGCTGTTTTTCTTTTGTCAGTCTGGCCAGTGGTTTGTCGATTTTGTTGATTCTTTCAAAGAACCAACTTTTGGTTTTGTTGATTCTTTCTATTGTTTTTCTGTTCTCTATTTCATTGATTTCTGCTCTGATCTTTACTATTTCCTTTCTTCCGGTGGTTGTAGGCTTTTTTTGTTGTTCTCTTTCTATTTGTTTGAGTTCTGTAGTTAATGTTTTGATTTTGTCCCTTTCTTCTTTTTGGATATGTGCATCTATTGCTATAAATTGTCCTCTGAGGACTGCCTTTGCTGTGTCCCAAAGGTTTTGGTATGATGTGTTTTCATTTTCATTTGATTCTAGGAATTTTTTAATTCCATCTCTGATTTCTTCTATTACCCATTGATGTGTAAGCAGATTATTATTCAGTTTCCATGTGTTTGATTTTTTTTCCTTGCTCTTTCTAGTGTTAATTTCTACCTTGATGGCATTGTGGTCAGAGAAGATACTGTGAATTATCTCAGCATTTTGGATCTTGTTGAGGATTGCTCTGTGGCCTAAGATGTGGTCTATTCTGGAGAACGTTCCATGTGCATTGGAAAAGAATGTGTACTTTGCAGCGGTTGGATGGATTGTTCTATATATGTCTATGAGGTCCATTTGGCTGATTGTGTTCTTTAGGTCTTCTGTATCTTTGCTGAGTTTCTTTTTAGTTGTTCTGTCCTTTACTGAGAGTGGTGTGTTGAAGTCTCTTACTATTATTGTGGAACTGTCAATTTCTCTTTTCAGTGCTGTCAGAGTTTTTTTAATGTATTTTGGAGCCCTGTCATTGGGTGCATAGATATTTATTATGGTTATGTCTTCATGATGGATCATCCCCTTAATCAGTATATAGTGTCCTTCTTTGTCTTTTATGGTAGATTTTGTTTTAAAGTCTATTTTATCTGAGATTAGAATTGCCACTCCTGCTCTTTTTTGGTAGTTGTTAGCTTGATATATTTTTTTCCAACCTTTGATTTTTAATAAATTCACATCTTTGTTTCTAAGATGTGTCTCTTGTAGACAGCAAATAGATGGATCCTGTTTTCTTATCCATTCTGCCACTCTCCGTCGCTTTATGGGTGCATTGAGTCCATTTACGTTCAGTGTAATTATTGATAGATGTGAATTTGTTGCTGTCATTTTGTAGTGCTTTTTTTTGTGATGCTGAAGTTTTCTTTGTTCTTCTTACTCTCTTGTGCTGAGTTCCTTTTGTTTGTGGATTTTGTGTTCATTTCTTTTGTTTTTGTAGGTTTTGGTTTTGTTGAGACTTTATGTTTTTCTTCTTTATTTTTATGAGTTGGTTTGTTAACTTTTTTTGTGGTTACCATGAATTTTACCCTTATCTTTATAATTTTGAAGCAGTCTACCGTTACTTGGTATCGCCTTGCCTTCTTCTCCTTTAGAAGGTTCTATACCTATGCCGTTTGTTCCCTCTTTCATTGTTTTGATGTTGTTGTCATCCTTTGATTGATTTCTCTGATTCCCTGTTGTATATCTTTTGTTTTTGGAAAGTCGTCTGTAGTTCAGTTCCTAGAATGGTATCTGGTTCATGTTAACCTGCGTCCTAGGTCCTAGGTCCTGCCTGAGGGCTTAAGCTGTTTGTCCTCAGATCGAAGAACTCCCTTTAATAATTCTTGTAAGTTTGGTTTGACTTTTGCATATTCCTTTAGTTTCTGTTTATCTGGAAATGACCTAATTTCACCATCAAATCTGAATGAGAGTTTTGCAGGATATATTATTCTTGGCTGACAATTTTTTTCTTTCAAGATTTTATATATGTCATCCCATTGCCTTCTTGCCTGCATGGTTTCTGCTGAATAATCTGAGCTTAGTCTTATTGTTTCTCCTCTGTATGTGACTTCTTGTTTTTCACGAGCTGCTCTCAGGATTCTTTGTTTGTCTTTAGTTTTAGCGAGTGTGAATATGATATGTCTTGGTGATTTTCTTTTGGGGTCTCTTCTATATGGGGTTCGTTGAGCTTCTTCGATGACCAGCTTTTCATCTTTCATGATATTGGGAAAGTTTTCTGTCAGCAGTTCCTCAATGATCCTCTCTGTGTTTTCTGTTTTCTCCCCCTGTTCTGGTATGCCAATCACTCGTAAGTTTTTGCTTTTAATTGTGTCCCACATAACTCTCAGGGTCTCTTCATTTTTCTTTGTTCTTTTTTCTGAGTTTTCCTGAAACAGAGTTGTATCCAAGTGTTTGTCTTCAGTTCCACTGATCCTGTCTTCCATGGTTTCAAATCTACTTCTCAGCCCTTCTATGACACCGTCCATTTCTGAAATCTTGTTGTTTATCTTTTGGATTTCTAATTGTTGTTTTTGTATAATTTCGAGTTGTGAATTTATTTTGGCATTTTGTTCTTGCATCATCTTCCTGAATTCTTCCAATTTTTTGTCTGTATTTTCCATAAATTTGTCTATTTTTTCCTCATGTTTGTCAGCTTTTTGCCTCAGTTCTTGGAAAATTCCGAGTATTAGTGATTTGAGTTCCGTATCAGGTACTTCTAGTGCATTTTCTTCCACAGGAGAGTTATCTGGTGTTTTAATTTGGACGCCTATTGGAGCCATCTTGTCTTGTTTTTGTAAATGTTTTGATATTGTTTGCTGTTTTCGGGGCATTCAGTAGATATTTCTCTCGTTTATTGATTGTAGATTTTTTTTTTTTTCGTTCTTGTGGTACAGCTGGGCAGATCTAGTTGAGGAGGAGCCACTGGGATGGGTTGCTTGTGGCACTCACCGCAGCCACCAGGACGGTCGGTAGTCAGTGCTGGGCAGGTTCCAATAGGGCGTGCCTGCACCGCTTGGTGATGTGATGTCTAGTGCACGGTGCAGGTAGGTAGGGTGCAGCGGGAAGATGGTTATGTGTGAAGCTAAGCTGGATATGGGAGAGACGAGAGAGGAGGAGGAGCAAAAAGTGTACAAACATAAAAGAATGCTAGGGGAGCTTGTCGTTGGAATGTACAGAAGAGAGACTATGGGATGGAGGAAACCAGAAGGGGGAAGAGAAAGAAAAGGAAAGAATGACCAAATAAAAATCAGAAAAGTTAAAGAACTGCAAAGTTCCCAGGGATCCCACCGATGCAGCTATGAGGTCTGGGGGAGTCGGTCTCAATTTTCACAGCTCAGCCTGGCCAGAAGGTACAGAGGCATACATCGCCTGGAATTCAGGGATCAGAAAGAGAAGGAAGAGATAGAGAGACAAGAAATTAAGCAATGAAGAAAGACAAAAGAGAAAAAGAGGTAAAAGATGACAAAACTAATCAAAAAAGGAAGAAAAATAAAATTGAGAGAAAAAAAAAAAAAGGGCAACACCAGCAGTCAGTGCCTACAAATGGGACCCAGAGAGGCCCCACTCAGGGGCGCGAATTCCAAGAAGCCGGTAGTCTCGGGGTTAAGTGACCGTGGCCACGGGAAGCAGAGGGGCCAACGAACAAAGGCCCCAGGATCCCACACGCGCGGGAGCCCAGACCTGGAAACAGCCACACGCCCGAAAGCAGCCCTACAGCCCCGCAGGAGAGAGCAGAGACGGCACTCGGAACCAGGCACCCAGGCAAAAGGAGGGGGAGGCGGCAGAAAAAGGCTCGCTAGCGGCCGGCAAACGGCTCCCAGAAAGCCCCCCGCCCGGGCGCGCGGAATCCAAGCACCGGCGCCCCCCAGCTCAGGGACTCCGGCCACGGAAAGCAGAGGGGCGAACAAACAAAGGCCCCGGGATCCCACCCACGCGGGAGCCCAGACCTAGAAACAGCCACACGCCCGCACGCAGCCCTACAGCCCCGCAGGAGAGAGCAGAGACGGCACTCGGAACCAGGCACCCAGGCAAAAGGAGGGGGAGGCGGCAGAAAAAGGTTCGCTAGGTGCCAGCAAATGGCTCCCAGAAAGCCTCCAGCCCGGGCGCGCGGAATCCAAGCACCGGTGCCCCCCTGCTCAGGGACTCCGGCCACGGAAAGCAGAGGGGCGAACGAACAAAGGCCCCGGGATCCCACCCACGCGGGAGCCCAGACCTAGAAACAGCCACACGCCCGCACGCAGCCCTACAGCCCCGCAGGAGAGAGCAGAGACGGCACTCGGAACCAGGCACCCAGGCAAAAGGAGGGGGAGGCGGCAGAAAAAGATTCGCTAGCTGCCAGCAAACGGCTCCCAGAAAGCCGCCAGCCCAAGCGCGCGGAATCCAAGCACCAGCACCCCCCAGCCCAGAGACCCTGGCCACGGAAAGCAGGGGATCCCCAGCTGAGGCGGAGAGGGGTGGGTGGTGGGAGAGCGCGCACCGCAGTTTACCGGTCGTTCTGTCTCCGACCAGATGCTCTGCAAGGCTGCTCTCCCGTTTGCTGGTCTCCGATAGGAATCCAAGATGGTGGATCCGCGCTGCGTTAGCTGGTAAGGAATCTCTGCCTGAGTCTCTCCTCGCTCTCCGTTCTCTTTTAGTATTCTCACTCCGTTTGGTGTTTGGCTGAGTTCTTTATCTCTTCATTTGGTGTTCTAGGGTTTCAGGATTGTTGATTCTCTGTTAGGCTTAGTTTTTCGGATCTTTGCTGTGGAGGGACGGCGTGGTGTTTCTGCCTAGAGCGCCATCTTGCCCCCCTCCGAGACATTATCTTTTTAAGGAGTTGGATCCAGCTGTTTTTGTTTATTTTCGTTGCCATATAGTTTTCCGTTGTATGACTAGATCATATTTTGTGGATGGACTTGTGGGTTGTTTCCAGTTTTTAGCTTTTATGAATAATGTTGCTAAAAACATTCATGTACATATTTTTTTGGTGTACATAATTATTTATTCTTTCGGAATATATCTAAGAGTGGAATTGTTGGGTCGTAGGGTATGTATATGCTCACCTTTAGTTGATACCACCAAACAGTTTTCAAGACTGGTTGTACCCATTTATATTCTTACTAGCATTGTTTTCAAGTTTACATTATTCTACACTTTCACCAATATTTGGTATTATTAGTCTCATGATATAGTGCGAAGGATCTCTTTTATATGACCTTTCTTGCCATTGTCTTGTAACTCTCACCAAATGTTTGGGTAGAATTAAGCAGATAAGGTGCTTGTGGCTCAACAAGGGAGTTGGACAGCTTGCTAATAATCCAAATAAGGTGCATGGCATCCTTTTGGGTTGTGACCATGCAAATAGGGTATATGGAACCCTAACAAGGGGATTAGCTAGTTTTTCCATTCTGCTAGGCTTAAAATGAGCCATCACAGAGGTGGAAAGAGGGGACCTCACTATCACCAAGAAGGAAGAACTGGGAGTGGAGTACGTCCTTTGGACCTGGTGTCCTTGTGCTGAGAACCTCCTAGACACAGGAGACAGAGAGCTGTAACACCAGAGATGTCAAGAGGTGGCAAGAAGCGACTGCAGAGAAACAGTGGCAGCAGAACCAGGAGACTAGCGCAAGATTGTGCAGTGTACTTTCTGGCTCATGGAGCGACTCAGCTACAGTGGGTGTGCTGAGTCACAGAGCGAGAGTGCTGAGTGCCTTTATGCAGGATGCTTGCTGGCAGAGTCAGGTACCTCTGGGCACTTGGTGGAGGTAGGCTCACTGACACATGGAGCAAGCAAGAGCTGAGCCCCTTTGGGCCAGCCGAGGCTTACTGGTGGAGTGGGGTACCTCCGGACACTTATTGTAAGAGCTAAAGAGCTTTGTAACACTTGCCTGAGCAGGGCAGAGACAAGGCTAAGAGGCCATGGGGCCAAGGGCCAGAGAGATGCCTTTCTGCAGGCATGGCTGATTAAGAAGCTGTCCTGATTAAAGAAGTGTATTCTGAGTTGTTCCTGATCCTGTATTGTAGCCTTTTACTTCCCTAATAAACCCTATAATTGTGAATATTGTCTTTGAGTTCCGTGTGGCCTTTGCAACAAATTATTGAACCCAGCAGAAATGTAGAGAGTGGCGTAGGAGGGACGGCTGGTGTCAGAATTGGTAAAAAGATTGGAGCCTGGAGGTACGTTTGACCTCCACGTCTTAGGCATCAGCCTTGGGCTGATGATGGTCTTGATTCTCTCTCCTCCCTCTTGTGAAGTCAGATGAGGAAGTCCAACGCTGCAGCACCATTTTTACATATGCTTATTAATTTTGGGTTTCTAGTGGGTATGTTGTGGTTTCATTGTGATTGTAATCTGCATTTTTTTAAATTACAAATAAAGAAGAGCACCATTCCATATATTTATCAGCCATTTGGATGTGTTCTTTTGTGAAATATCTTTTCAGATTTTTTGCTCAGTTTTTTAAATTGGGTTGTATCTTAGTTATCTCGTGCTGCTATAGCAAATACCACAAGTAATGGCTTTAACAAACAGAAATTTATTCTCTTCCAGTCTAGGAGGCTACAAGTCCAAATTCAGGGCACTAGCTCCAGAGGAAGGCTTTCTTTCTCTGTCAGCTCTTGGAGAAGGTCCTTGTCATCAGTCTTCCTGTAGGTCTAGAAGTTTCTCAGCACAGAGATCCCAGGTCCAAAGGACACGCTCTGATCCTGACTCTTCTTTCTTTGTGGTACTAAGGTCCCTATCTCTGCTTGCTTCTTTCTACTTTTATCTCTTGTAGGACAATGAAGGGCGGTGACTCAAGATACCAAAAAAAACCAAATCTGTTGGTGTTGAGTTGATTCCAACTCACAGTGACGCTATAGGATAGAGTAGAACTGCCCCATGGGGTTTCCAAGGAGCACCTGGTGGATTCGAACTGCTGACCTTTGGGTTAGCAGCCAAACTCTTAACCACTATGCCACCAGGGTTTCCAGCTCAAGATAGATCCCACCCTAATCCTACCTCATTAACATAACAAACATAACCTAATCCTCATTAACTTGACTTAATCCTGCCTCATTAACGTAACGGACAGCTCACTCCCAAATGGGACATACCAATAGGCATAGAGGCTAGGGTTTACAACCCATCACAAAATGGAGAATAATCAGATCACAAAATAGAGGACAACCACACAATACTGGGAATTATGGCCTAGCCAAGCCGACACATATATTTTTGAGACACAATTCAATCCATGACAGGTTGTCCTTTTCATTACTGTTTTATAGGACTTGTTTATGTTTTCATAGGTGTAAGGTGTTCCTTACATCTTCTCCCAATTGCCTTTTTAATTTCTTGATGATGTCTTTTGGTGTCATGAAGTTCATAATTTTAATGTGGTTCTCAGTCATGACCTTTATGACTAAACATTCTTACGCTTTGTTTAAGAAACCTTTGCTTACTCTAACATCACAAAAACATTCTTTACGTTAGCATCTTGAAGTTTTATTCAAGCTCTGTAGTCCTTCTGGAATTCATTTTTGTAAATGGTGTGAGGTAGGGGTTTATATACATTTTTTCCGCCAAATGGATACCCACTTGACTTGGCACCACTTATTGAAAGATCTTTCTTCAGTGGTCTCAGTGTTGTAAATTGTCCACATATGTGCTTAGGATTTGTTCGTCAATGCTCAAAGTGAGATTGGCCTATAAGTTTTCTTTCTTAGCTTATGTTAGTAATCTTAGTTATTAGAGAAGACTCCTTATTTGATTCCCCCCCATCAAAGTCAATCTGATGTGGTGTAAGAATGGCTTGGGGGTGGTGTCTGACCTCCTCTAACTTCACAAGGGGGAAGAAGAATCAAGATCAACTGGCCCAAGGGTGATTCCCATGAGACAGAGGTCAGACAAGCCTCTTCTTTCTGCCGTCTTTACTAATTTCTCTGCTGGGTTTGATAATTCATTGCAATGGCCACACAGAACTCACAGACCATACTCACGATTATGGGGTTTATTAGGGAATTAACAGATTACAATTCAAGCTCAAGAACACTCAAGGATACAGGTCTACCATCAGGACAGCCTCTTCCCAGCCATGCTCTCAGGCACGCCTCTCCCTGGTCCTAGGCCCAGAGGCACTCAGCTTTCTCTCTCTCTCTCAGGCCCGCCATGCTGTGCCGTCTTCTGCTGCCAGTGTCTGCCGCCGGATCTCTCTTGCCACCGCTTCTCACCATCTTCAGGGCTACACCTGGCTCTCTCTTTCTCTTGCTGTTTCTTGGTTACCTGCTTCCAGGAGCTTCTCAAGGCAGGGATTCCAGGTCCAGAGAATGCGCTGTCCACTCCTGGCTGTTCTTCCTTAGTGGTGTTAAGATCCTCATCTCTGCTCTGGAATTGGCTCTCTTTTGAGGCAGAACTGACCAACCCCCTTGGTGGGCCACAATTACCCTATCACACAGTCCTGCTCAATCACCTGGGTCTAACGAACAAGACCATGGCTAGAAAGGCCACACAAAAGTAATCAATCGCATTGCATACGGGTTTTATCATATGCAGATAGCTAATATGTTAATGTTCTCACTGAGATAAGTCAATGCCTTCTTAACTGTAGCCATTCTTACTTATGCTTTCTCCCTCCCCCAAGTGGCTAGCTACTAGGCAGATGGGGACTCACTCTGAGACCTAGAGCAGTGACAGCTAGTTGGTGAGAAGCCGAAGGCTTCTTGACTCAAGCTGTTCTTTCCTCCATGCTGTGCTTTTGTTGTTCTTTTCAGCAGATCCTTGTCTAACAGTAGAGAGTGGGAAAGGATCTGCTCAGGTATAAGGAGTGGTGGGCTTTGTTTTTTCAGGCATGCAGAGTGTTTTCTGTTCTTCCAGCATGTGGTGCCATCATTGTTTTTATAGGCAGTGTTTTGAGTCCTCAGAATATTGGCCACATTCCTATGGAGGAATTCTAAAACTGGTGATACACTTTGGTTTACCCATTTCTTCAGACTGTTGTTCCACTGTTTCCCTCCTTCCACTAGCATTTATTCTTAAAAGAGTTAACTGGGTATTACATTCATTTGAAACAGTATATCCTCTTGTCACAGTTGTCACATTCTGACTTTAATTTTCAGAAGGAGTATTTTTGCTTCTCAGATATGACTCAACTTGTGTTTTCCAAATTTCCGGTTGGACGCAGCCCTCTAAGGTTAAAGTTCTGCTTTAGCTCACCCTCCTATTTATATCAAAAACATTTTTCTTTGTTCAAACAACTAAACCTAAGTATACTTCATCAGGCACTAAATCAGATTGTTTTAAAATAATGATTTAAACATGTTTTTCTCTATCAGGTATTTTTAAAAAGATAATCTCTAACAGTGTGCTGTTGGCATAAGGCTTGACATGTAGGTCAGTGAAGTATAATTGAGAGCCCAGAAACAAACCCTTACATTTATGGTCACCTGATCTTCAGGAAGGGTGCTGAGACCATTCAATGGGGAAAGAATAGTCTTTTCAACAAGTGGTGCTGGGAAAAGTGGATACACATAGAAGAGAATGAAGTTGGACCCCTACCTCACACCACACACAAAAATTAACTCAAAATGGATTGTGGACCTAAGTGTAAGAGTGAAACTGATAAAACTCTTAGAAGAGTACCTAGGCTTAAATCTTTGTGACCTTGGATTAGGCAGTGGTTTTTTAGATATGACACCAAAAGCACAAACAACTAAAGGTGGGGGGAATAGATTAATTGGACTTCATTGTAATTAAAAACTTGTGCTTCAAGGGATACTATCAAGAAAGCAAAATGACAATCTGCAGAATGGGAGAAAATGTTTGGAAATCATGGGTCTGATAAGAAACTTACATACCAAATATATAAAGAACTTTTAGAAATACAGATGAGAACTACAATGAGATGCCACTTCATACTCACTGGGATGGCTAAATTTAAAAAAAACAGACAATAACAAATATTGGTGAGGATGTATAGAAATGGGAGCCCTCATCCATTCCTGGTGGGAATGTCAAATGGTGCAGCCACTTTGGAAAACAGTTCAGCAGTTCCTCAAAATGTTATACATAGAGTTATCACATGCCCACGTACGAACAGTACACAAATATTCATAACAGCGTTATTCATAATAGTCAAAAAGTAGAAACCATTCAAATGTCTTATCAACCGATGAATGGATATTTAAAATGTGGTATGTATACCAAAAACCAAACCCACTGCCGTCGAGTTGATTCTAATTCATAGCGACCCTATAGGGCAGGCTGTATATCTTTGTGGAAGCAGACTGCCACGTGTTTGTCCTGCCGAGTGGCTGGTGGGTTTGAACTGCTGACCTTTCCGTTTGAACTGCCAACCTTTCCATTAGCAGCTGAGCACTTAAGCACTGTGCCACCGGGGCTGTTTGTAGTATATATAGGCGGTGGAATAGTATTCAGCCATAAAAAGGAATCAAGTACTGTATATGTGCTACAACATGTATGAACCTTGAAAACATTATGGTAAGTGCAAGAAGGTGGTCACAAAAGGCCACACACTGTATGATTCCATTTGCATGAAGTGGCCAGATAAGGCCACTTTGTAGACAGGAAGTAGATTAGTGGTTGCCTAAGACTGGAAGGGTTGGGGGAAATACAGAGTGACTGTTAATGGACATAGGGTTTCTTTTTGGAGTGAAGAAAATGTTCTAAAATTGATTGTGGTGGTAGTTGCACAGCTCTTTGAATATGCTAAAAAAACCACTGATTTGTACACTTTAAAGGGGGTGGATTGTATGGTATGTGACTTATATGTCAATAAAGCTATTATTAAACAAGAAAGACAAGCTCTGAGATCCTAATCGTCTGTCTCATATTGTACTTGCGATTGATTATTCTTACCCTAAACTTTACTATGGACTTCGGTTAGAGTTGCTTTTCTAATTCTATTGTCCTGAGTAAATAAATACCAAACAAAAGTCAGGTGTTAGTTTTGCACAAGAGTTGGTAAAGTGAGAAACATTTGAAGGAAAGGGACAACGAGAAGTGAGAAGGACAGTCACGGGAAGAGTAAAAAGAACAAAGTGAGGGTTGGCAGTGAGGTGAGGGGTGTGAGGTCAGCATCCTCTCTGTGTGTCCTTCCCCAAAGACCCTTGATGACACCTTCCTCCTATACCTTTCTTTCTTTTTTTGCCCTATTCCTGTTGTATCTACCAAGTATTTCAGTTGAGCCCTCTTCCCATGAAAGCTGCCTGCATCTCCATTCCTTGTTGGCATGTTTTATCTGCCCCACTTCAATTCCTTGCCAACCCTATTCTCAATCTGAGCTTTATGTCCTAAATTTCCTACTTCCGTTTTCATAATCTTGTGCTTCTCAACACTTGTTCTGATTCCTTCCCAAACAGCTCAGCCTCCAATCCCAGTGCTCCTCCCCCACCTCATGTCCACATCTTGTCTCTGGGGACTTGCCTAGTGTCTGCTCATCTATGTGGAAGATCCTGCTCTGTAGGATCAAAGGACCTGTGTCTCTCTACTGAAGCGCTTTCAGATGTGTGAATAGTTGTATTTGTTCATGTTAATGGGGGTAAGAGGTGACGTTAACGTTTAGAAATTCCATTATGATGATTCTCTAGGAGTTTTCCAACTAAAAAAATTTAAGCCAAAAAATACCTGCCTCCTCAGTTTATAAGTAAGAAATGATGTTATGTGGACCAAAGCTTAACTGAGGTTTTAGAAAATGAAACTGTGACAGAAAATAGGCTAAGTCAGAGAAAACCATTTGACATTTAAAGACAACATGACAGTTGCCCTCCTCTTTTCCCCAAATCTCTAAGTCATGAATTTATGAAGAAATCATAAGATGATATATTGGAAAGTAAAGAAAAGCAAACTAAAAGGACAGTATTGTCAGTATGCCCCTATTTTGGTGTAAAGAACATCTATATGTGAACATAAAAGAAAAGGCACAGTTAAATTCTCTAGATGGTGGAATTGTGCTTTTCTCCTTTGTTCTTATATTTCCTAATTTTCTTTTATAATGAGTGCCATTGCTTTTGTAATAAGAAACACATTTTAAAAAAGTGTGATAGCAGAGGTGTAGAAAGAGTAATTATCCTGAATATAAAATTAGAAGCACTAATGGAATTGGTGTTGTATGAAAATAGTCAGGTTAATAGGGATAGCATCGGATTATCAGTCATTCTGTCAGCAATGTTTAGTTTCTGGTATTTTATATTTTAGTGTTTGTAACTAGAATATTTCTGATGGGATTGGAGGAATAATTATTTATGAAATTTTTTATGAAACTGCTTTGCCTGAGAGTTGTCTTTTCACAAGCGTACCTATGGGTGTGTAGAGGGGTACTGGTACTTAGCTTCTCTCAACGGAAGAGAGACGGGTTTTGTGTCTCCTTTCAGTAAGTGAAATAATTGCAGAATGGAGTTGTATAGAAAATCAGGTGAAGGCCCTAGAATTGTTTTTTCTAAGGGAGATGGTGAAGGAAATTGTTTCTGTTTAATCTGTATGTAAAAACAAACAAACAAACAAAATTTATTCTTTATTCCCAGATTAGAAATGATATTTGCCAAATTTGATGAAGTTCAAAATTCAGGCGGTATGATTTTGAGTGTCTGCAAAGGTAAGAGTAAGTTATTCCCGTTCTCAAACATTTCTAAGATTATTTAGCAAAGTTTTAGATGCTAACATGAGTCTTCAAGTCAACTCTCACGTCACTGTGATTGAGCGGAGTTGGCTTTGTAGCTCGACAGTTTAGTCGGGCTGCAGTGATAGTCTTTCCGACCTGCTGCTGATCACCTGTCGTCCCACTCTTTCAAAATACGTGAACATTTCATGCTAGACCTGCTGCTGATCACCTGTTGTCCCACTCTTTCAAAATACGTGAACATTTCATGCTAGATCACTTGTGTAAAATGGTATTGTAGTTTTACTTCTTATTTTTGATCTTCTGGGTTGAGCGTAGGATGACCCCCTTGCCCCTCCACATTCCATGCGTAAGATATATTTTCTGTTCTCAGAGTAGTTGTTTCTAGTGGAAATTGTGGATTGGTGGACTCTCGTACGCAGACTATCAGTGATGCTGGTGAGGAGATGCAAACACAGAGCTTCACCAGCATAATCACCTTTGGCTTCTTAATGCAAATGAGACCAGACTGGAGCTCGGGGAGGCTGGGGTTAGTATCTGGCATTTATTTGATTTTGTAGTTGCTCTCCTTTTTGTAGGAGCCCTGGTGGCGCAGTGGTTAAGAGCTCGGCCACTAACCAAAAGGTTGGCAGTTTGAATCCACCAGCCACTCCTTGGAAACCCTCTGGGGCAGTTTTACTCTGTCTTGTAGGGTCGCTATGGGTCAGAATTGGCTCAACAACAACAGATTTGGTTTTGGTTTTGGTTCTCCTTTTTGTAAGATTGTTAAATTGTGTTTAGTTTTATTGGGTAGCATTTACCTAGATTAAAAATTAGCAACATATATGAAGAATATATGCTATTCCCCAAGATTTTCCTAGGAAAATCCTAGGTTTTTCCACCTAGGAAAGTAGGTTCATGTCAAAGAGTGTGATTAGGTTGGAAATGTAAATGATTTTGGAGAATAAATTTGGTGTGTGAACTGCGTAGTCAAATAATAGGAAAACTGGTTACTAATATGATTTAGTTATTTTTCTCTGGGTTAAACCAAGGCTAAGCCTAGTTGTGTTGGGTGAAGGTGGATGGAATGAGAATTCAGTGTTACAGAGGTTTGTGTCTGCCCTGATCTAAACTCAGTTCCAGAAGCATACGTTGACTGTGGTGCTGCCAGTCCTCACCCTGGCTGCCAGCTGTTTCTCACTTCTCTTCTCTGAATAGAAGGTGTTTTAACTACCTCATCCTTATTTTTCCAGCAGTTACCTCTGTCCATTCCCATGGAAACCCGAAACAGCAGGAAGATAGAGTTGTTAAAACTCCTTGAACTGAGATGTGTGTGTTTTCATAACATTTATGATACACTCTCATTTGTGTATTCCACGCTGTATCGTTAGAACTCAAAGAAAACTGTGTAAAATCCATATTATAAATTTTGAGATATTGCTTACTTTGCAGGCACTGTTAATTCTTACTTTTGTGAGGTTATTTCTGTTGCCTTCAAAACAGAAGCTTTTTAGATTCCTCCTCTTTTAGCTCCTCTTTCTTTTTCTCTTTTTATGTATGTATTCTCTTGGAGAGAGTCTTCAGAGATTGTATTAGAGATTATGATCTGAATATGGCAAGTTTTGTCAAATGTGAAAGTTATTTATAGTATATGGAAAGATAAGGAGATAAGGAAGTTGGCCATGATATTTTTGATGCTGTCACTGAAAATACTTTAATGAATTAGCAAGGGAGAGGGATAAAAGAGGGAAGATCGTTAATCATGTTGGCAGGTCCTAGGGCCCAGGCTTTTGACCTCTCTTCTCCCCTGGCTCCATTCATTCATTCGTATTCTTTCTTTCTCTTTCTCTCCTCCCCCACCCCTCAGTGCTTTAATCCAGCCAAAGGCTTTAAATGACAACTATTTGCTGATGATGCCCAAATGTGTAGTTCTAGCCCTGACTCATCTTTCCCTGATGCTTTAGACTTGGTAGCCTGTGGCCTGATGACATTTCCACTTGGATGCTTGATGGGTATCTCAGGCTTAATGTGTCCAAAAGTGAAACCCTGTTGTCTCTTCTTGTCCCCACATCTGCTCCTCCTCCAGTCTTATCCATTCCGGTCAGTGGCACCACTGTTCACTCCAGATAGAGACGTAAAGGTCATTGTTGATCACCCATTCTAGCTAATCAGTCTTTACTACCTCTGAAATACTAATAAATCCCGAATTTACTTGTTGTCCGTCTCTGCTGCTAACACCCTAATCTAGTTGCCGTTGGTGTTTACCTGGACTGTTGTAGCAGACTTCTGTTCCGTGTTTGTTCCCCTGTAATCCATTATCTACCCAGAAGACAGACTGAACTTCTTACAATGTAAATTAGGTCATGTCACAACAGTGAAGAAGACAGTTAAAGCTCCTGCCCTCAAGGAGCCTGCGTTCTAGTGAGGGAGCTAGATTGTAAGGAAGCAAACAAATAGATAAACAAGGTGATTATAGCTGATAATGGAGGAAATACAACTCTTCCTTGTTTAATGACTTGAAATTATTCCTAAGAACCCTGCTGCTCAGTGAAAAGCTATTCAATGGAAAAAAAAATTTCCACTAATATTAATGAGAAAAATTATGATCAGGTGTTTTATTCCAAGCCAACATACCCAGATGATCTTCACAAGCAGCAAAATATATTAACTGAACATTGAAAACAAACTTTTATGAGTAAATTTGAAAGCAACTAAATAGTGTACACATGAAATGTAATATAATGGAGATTTATTGGACTCCTTTTTTATTTCTACACAAATTTTTCCCACAAAATTTTCAGCCCTTTGTTGGCTCTTTGTTATCTTGCACTAAAACTAAAAATTGAAATAAAACTATAAACCCAAACCCAAATCTACTGCCGTCGAGTTGATTCCAACTCATAGCAACCCTATAGGACAGAGTAGAACTGTTGCATAGGGTTTCCAAGGCTGTAATCTTTATGGAAGCTGACTGCCACATCTTTCTCTCGCAGAGCAGCTAGGGCGTTCAAACCACTGACCTTTAGGTTAGCAGCCAAGCACTTTAACCACTGTGCCACCAAAGCTTCTAAAATAAAGCTATAGAACAGAAAAATACTTTGGGGCAAATTAAAGACCAGCCACAAGAACTCGTGGAAATAGTTCATGTCTACAACATACTGAAGAACATTGAAGATGCCTCTTCCTCTCCCTTGGTGTGTGTATGCAAAGCAAATTGTTTTGCATATGATATTCTCTGACTAGAAACTGTTATGGCAAGTGAAATTTTTTCATGTGTCTTTGCATGAAACCATGATAATGAAGTACCACCTTCTTATAGTGTATTGATTTAGAGTGTTTTAGGATGAAAAAGTCATTTCACTAAATACAAACAACAACAACAAAAGGATTTGTTGGAAAGGCGTTAGAACTTTTTAAGAACTATTTTAGCTAGAAGTTGTTAACTGAGTAGTCATTAAACCAGAAAAACCATGTGCAGTCTAGGCGATTCCGACTCGTGGGAACCCATCTCAGTCATCTAGTGTTGCTGTAACAGAAACACCACAAGTGTATCCACAAAGCTTCAACAAAGAGAAATTTATTCTCTCACAGTCTAGTAGGTTACAAGTCCAAATTCAGGATGTCAGCTCCAGGGGAAGGCTTTCTCCGTGGGCTCTGGAGGAAGGTCCTTGTCATCAGTCTTCCCTTGTTCTGGGAGCATCTCAGCACAGGAACCTCAGGTCCAAAGGATGCGCTCTGCTCCCGGCACTGCTTTCTTGGTGGTATAAGGTCCCCATGTCTCTCTGCTCGCTGCTTTTATATCTCAAAAGAGATTGGCTTAAGACACTATCTAATCTTGTAGATCTCATCAATATAACTGCCACTGATCCATCTTATTACATCATCATGATAGAATATACAACACACAGGGAAATCACATCAGATGGCAAAATGGTACACAGTCATACAGTACTGGGAATCATGACCTAGCCAAGTTGACAGATATTTTGGGGGGACACAATTCAATCCATGACACCAACCTCATGCATGTCGTAGTAGAACTGTGCTCCACAGGGTTTTCAATGGCTGATTTTTCAGAAGTAGCTAACCAGGCCTTTCTTCCAAGGTGCCTCTGGGTGCATTCCCACCTCCAGGCTTTCAGTTAGCAGCCAAGTGCATTAACTGTTTGTAACACCTGAGCCCTGAACAGTCATTACGTGAAGCAGGTAGGGTATTCAGATGATAAGTAACTCAGGGATGCCACTTTAGAGAGAGTAGTGGGACAAGCCTCTCTGGAGAGGTAACTTATTTGAATTGAGAATGAGCAATAGGAAAAACGTTTTGACAGAGGAAAAAAGTGGCCATAAAGCCCAGAAGTGGGAAAGGGCTTGGTATGTTTGAAAAGCAGAAGGGAGGCCAGGACTGGCTGCAGCCTAGAAAGGATGGGAAAATGGGTGATTACGTATGAGGTTAGTTAGAGAATTGAGTGGGAACCATGATAGCCTTGTGGGCCATGTGGAAGAGTTTAGATGGACTTTCCTCCAGAGGGACCCTGTGAAGGGTTTCAGCCAGGAGAGTGATGGGGTGAGTGGGAGTGACCCGGTCTAACATGCTCATCCTGTTTACATTTCTGGTTCAGATAAAGTCTGTTCGGTGTTTTCTTTATTCTCCCAATTCTCCACTTATGTGTGTTCTAATACGTATCTTTCACATCTCCTGCTTTATCTGCTTTCTTTCATCGTTGCCATATTTATATTCTTTGGGTTTAAGTTTTAGTGGAATTGCTTACCTTGATTTTCTAGAGCACTAGTTTAGCACACTGAGGAACACTAATTACATCATCAGAGATCTGAACATACCGTTGAGTTTAGGAAAAGTAAGAAGCGCAAGACATTTTCCTGTCTTGAGGGTTTGTCAAGCCTGACTATTCTCTCATCACAAAGTTAGGCAGAGTCCCTAAATGCAGCGGTGTTAGTTCTGCTGTTAGAAAGCAGCTGGCTTTAGACCTAATCAGAGAGTGGCTGGAAAGCCTCCACACCAGCCCTGTAGGGGAGGGAAAGACCGCAAGTTGCTGTCCCCCTGTGATCTCGGCAGGGTCTCATGTCACCATGGTGCTTTCCAGACCGTCTCCTACGTCGACCAAGATGTAAACACCAGCAGTGGTGGTGGCTGTGACTGCAAGTCTCCCCCCCTTACCCCCCACTGTGAAAGAGCTACGCGTAATTCTGATTTGTCTATACGTGCTTGTAGGACCTAGTATAGTTTTGGCATACAATTGTAAAATATTTTCCAGCTTCCCTCTTTGAAACAGTTGCTAGGAAAAGAATTGCTCTTGGAGGTTGACAGTAAAATAAGACATGAAAATTAGGCTTCGGAATTACTTTGATGTTTGGCTTACAAGAGGCAGTAAGCATTTGCAGTCTAGCCTTGTCTGTGTTTAGAACATACCCTTTTTGCGAAAGGCGAAGTGGCTCTTTGCCGAGGGAGGTTGATTTTAAAACCTATCTGTCTGTGACCCCAGCGCCCTCCCAGACCCTGGCAGTGCGCTGCTGGTTGTGCAGCTTGGACCGGGGTGGGGTACCCTGCACCCCTGCAGCTGCGCACTAGCTGGGTTCCGTCTCCACCAGAAGCAAGCTTTGTTCCGTGTGGCCCTGCTGTCCAGACACAGAGCAGCCTTTGATGGGCTGCCTTTGACGTGATTTGTTTACGGCAGCCAGAAAGGCTTCCTGCATAATGAGAGCGGTGAATCCTGGCAACTGGGCTCTTCCTGTTTGTGCCCTTGCAGCTGTCTTCTGTTGTAAATATCCCAAGGTAACACAAAGGGACAAAAACCTTTCTAAAAAGGCGCACATCAGTTACTCCATCGGGTCATGTGATTGCCACTGATTACAGGATCTCTTTAGGGAAGCAGAAAATGATAGCTGAACACATGCCTTGTGTTTTGATGATTGCATTAAAAGTCCCCCAGTGGGATGGCATTGACGGACTCCCAGAGCTTTTCTGACATTAAATTTCAGGCAGCCAGCACAAGGAGAGGCTTCATAACTCGCACCAAGCAGCAAATGCGCGGTTCAGGAATCATGTTGATCGAGCCCTGCTAGGCTCTGCTGAATAAAGGAGGGTTTTCCGCGAGACCCCAGACTTTTATTTTGAAGTGGAGCAGCAGCTGTTGGCTATTGCGGTGCAGAGCTGCAGCGCGCGGCCTGGGTCACACAGTGCTCCCTCCGGGTGGCTGCAGGCTGCAGGCCCAGCCCAGTGGCGCAGGCACCCATCCACACTCAGCTGCTCTGCCATTTGACCTCTTGCTTTCCGATAGCTCCCTGGACCATCTGAATGGCTATGGGAGATGGTGAGTAAGATCTGTTTTTCACCTCTCGCTTGTCTTCCCCACTTCCTTTTAAGATGACGATTGTTTGCCGTGCAAGGAATACATTTCTCCCAAGAATGAAGGACACTTTTGTGTGTGTGTGTGTGTGTGTGTGTGTATACATGCGTGTGTGCATGTATGCACGTGTGTGCTCACTTGTCATTTGATATCTTTTCTACTTGATATGTCTGCATCTGGCAAATATAAGGTGACAGTTTACCTTGTGACCCAACCAAGCACTCAGTCTTTGGTTGTGGGTAGGAAGGGCTATTTGAAGAAACATATAATATATGCAAAAGCTTTGAAGTGAGAACATGGCCTTCGGAGGGATGACAGGGTTTGGTTAGCTGGCTGGACATCTTTCCTGTGTGTCTGATACCAGACAGAATTCTGTGGCAACAAAATATTTAAAGAGGCTAAATGGTTTGCCATGAACACTATTTTAATATGTTTGTGATCTGTCAGTGTTCCTAGTAAACAGTTCTCTAGAAAATGGTTAACCTATTAAGTATTCTGTAGAGGTTGTAATTTGATTAAAAATTGATTTTACCAAACCTTTATTGTGATAAGGATACTTTTAAAAACACAACGTTTTCCAATAATGTTTTATAGTTTTCCCAAGCAATTTTGTATGTACTTAGTATATATTAGCTCCTCAGATACAAATAACTGTGAAGTGCACAGAGTATTTTAGTATTTCCATTACACAGATGGGAAAATTGAAACTTGCTGAGATTATATGTCCCTGATCCAGACCCAGAGAGCAAACTAGAACCCACATCTAGGGCCCCAAGAGTGCATTTGGTATTGTCCTTCATCACACTTGGTACCTGAGCTGTTTTTTTTTCTTTTCATCATTAAACCTTCTCTTAAGATGCTTAGAGGTATACTTCATAATTGCATCAACACCAGAGATAAAGGGGAATTTGAGGTTCCTCCAAAATGTTTGGTGTGTTTTTTCACTAGATTCTTCAGGAAGACTGGTCAGTATTTAGGGTTTTAACCCTGTTTCAGCCTCCCTGATGACTATATAATGGCTATTCTCTCTAAGGAGTGTAGTCCCCTTGGGGTTACAAGGAATAGGATGCAAACTCACTAAAATGATGGTATTGGTAAGCAGTCATTTAAACTATTACGTGCAGTTAGGTTGAAATGTGATAGTAAATTTGATTTTGCATATTGTTATGGTTTATTGCAAGAATTTATGTAACTGTCTTGTATGACCTTATAGAAATGAACAAGAATATCATTTTAACTACTGCTTTTTAAGGTGAAAGCCATCAAAGTTAACAAAGTAAGCTCCCCTACACGTAAGGGAAGTTTTTGTTCCTTTTCTCTCTCTTTTTCTTTTGTTGTCACCGTTTTTTAAATTGTAATTCGCAGGCAACTTTACATGTTGCGTTTGGTTCTAGCCGTGTCCAGATTTTATTTTCGTTCTTAAACATTATAGGTTCAATAGCTGTCAATGTATATTTACTTCGTTTTTTTCAAGTAATACATAAATACATTCGGATTGTTCAGAAATATATTAATTTAAAGAAAAGGTAATTTGTTGTAAGGCTCAGAGGTTAACCTTCTAGCTCATCTTCTTCTTTAAAATGGGAATATTTTTGTTGGATTTTACTGATAATGAAGGTAACATACCTTTATAAAAAGTAAAATATCCAAAAATAAAGATAGATGTATAGTAACGGGTTATCTTGGGATTTATAGTTTTTAACAGCTTAGTGCGTACATCTCTATATATTAATCACTCTGACATACAATACACATATACCGCACCAGAATCATATGAGCATATATAACATAAATGGATTATACTGTTCCTAACCTGTGTGTGTTTTTTTTCCTTCTCGTTTTCAAAATTCAGACAATGAAGATAAAGCAAAAATTCCCTCAACCCCCAAGCCCGGTATAAGCAGGAGCAAACACGTTGATTAGTGCAGGATGTGCCTTTTCGTACCTGTTACTGTGCCTTTACATGCATATTAAGTACCGAAATAATTCATTGTTTTGACTGTTTACATAAACGATGTCATTCTAAATGTATTTTTCCCATTTATTATGTCTATTCAATATGCCATGGAGGTTTTTTTTTTAAATGCCATCATGTGTAAATCTGCCTCGTTTGAATGCACCATAACCATTTCTTTTTTTGATGGAATTTTAGATTGTTTATCACGTGTAATTTTTCTATCGCTCTGAAATAAACATCTTTGTACAACCCGTGTGTGTGCGCACACACACATGCACATGTGTGTATTTCTTAAAACAGTCTAGAAGTAGAATTTCTGGATCGAAGTTTGTACTCATTTACACTGTGTTGTTGTCGTTGTGTGCTACCCTGTGTGTTAGCTGTAGCTAAATTGCTCCCCAAAAGCTTTTCTCTTACATTCCCACCAACAGTGACTGCTGTCCTGCATTTTTTCCTGTTCTGGCTATTATTAATCTTTTTAATTTTGCCTATCAGATGAGTAAAAAATACTATCACCTTGTTTAAAACACCACTGCTTTTCCGATGAGTTTGATCATCTTCCTGTCCTTGGTTATTTGCATTTGCTTATCTGTGGATTGCTTTTGGCATCCTTAGCAAACTTTTTGGTTGTTTGACTACTTAAAAATTATTTATATTTTCTCTTTATGTATTCTTGTTTACTAGCCTGTTATCTATTAAATGTGTTATATAAAAAGCTTAACCTCAGGGCCATATGAACGATTTCATTAGCAATTTTATTTCTAGACAGGCTTGGATTTATGAAACACTATACCAAAACCAAACTTGTTGCCATCAAGTCGATTCCAACTCATAGAGACCCTGTAGGACAGAGTAGAACTGCCCCATAGGGTCTCCAAGGAGCACCTGGTAGGTTCAGAGTGCCGACCTTTTGGTTAGCAGCCCAGCTCTTAACCACTGCATCTCCAGGTCTCTGTGAAACACTAAAAAAAAAAACGAAACAAAACAAACCCGTTGCTGTCAAATCAATTCGGACTTACAGTGACCCTATGGGATGGAGTAGAACTGTCCCATAGGGTTTGCAAAAAGAGGCTGGTGGATTCGAACTGCCGATCTTTTGGTTAGCAGCCATAGCTCGCCACTATAGTGGCTATCAGTTGAGTTTTGGGGAATGGCTTTAGGGTGCTTTTCAGTTTTGTTGTCTTCATCCTTATCCAAGAGCATAAAAGCAAGCAGCCAGATGATTGTGTAGGAGCTGTGGGCAGTCAAACCAGATAAGAGTCGAAAACCTGTAGGATTACTATGTACTGCTGAGTCCTGCAATCTGCTTCAAAAGCGCACGAGAGGAATTTGGCCTTTTATTGTTATGCTGCAGATTGACAGGGAGAGAAATACGGTTTTGTAATAAAGAGACTGTTTCCAAACTTTTAACATTTCAATACAGTCTACTATTGCAAACTTGAATCTTTTAAAAGTATGTATATATAAATGACTGTAGAACCAGGACTCTCGAGAGGTCAGCCCTCTGGGACCCTTGGGTTTCTGGAACCACTCCAGACTGAGATGTAGCTGTTGGCTTAGGAGGAGGGGAACAATAGCAAGAAATTAGTGCTGAATAGATCTCTTCTCTTCCATATCCTCGAATATTCTATGTGATAATTTAGGATTGGGTAATTTAAGTCACTGAAAGAAAGCAACCCTTTGACTGCCTGGCAAATATAATAAAAGTCCAAACTTGTCTTGAAAGAGCAGTGATAGGAAAAAGAAGAGTCTGTAAGGAGAAAAAGTAAATTACAAGGGACAGAAGATTGGGCATTCACCAGCAATATGAGCACCAAGCAGTGATCACAAAGATTGAAAATAGACAGTGATCAAAATAAAGCAGCCTATAAAAACCAAAAACCAAACCCGTTGCCATCGAGTCGATTCCGACTCATAGTGACCCTATAGGACAAAGTAGAATGGCCCCGTAGTGTTTCCAGGGAGCCCTGGTGGATTCAAACTGCCGACTTTTTGGTTAGCAGCCGTAGCTCTTAACCACTACGCCACCAGGGTTTCCGAGCAACCCTGTAGTACCCCCTATTTTAGCGCTTGGAGGTTTGGACACTCATGCAGTGGTCTGGGTCTGTGTTAAGGGTATCCAGCCACCTGTGCTGTACCTTTGAATCTAGTAGCCGTCTTGAGGCAGCCCCATCTGTCCATCTGGGTACAAGGAGCTGGGCAACAGTAGTAATGTCTCCTTAAGCCTGATGTTGCTTGTTGTTCTTGTTGTTGGTCGCCGTTGAGTGTTTCTGACTCATGATAACCGCATGAGTTACAGAGTAGAACTGCTGCATAAGGTTGCTAATGAGCCTGAATCTTCAAGGAAAGGTTTACATCTTTTCTTTGTACATATAGAATGGAATAGTCAAGGTTCTTAGCAGCTGCTATGATCAGCCTTCAGCTGTCTGGAAAATTCAAGTACCTGCAATGACTTCAGTTTTTAAAGATTCTAAATAAACCTTATTGTGAGCCTCATTTATTTAGTTTGATATTGTGATTATTATAACATACGTTGTCATTTAATTTTATTAATACCAAATAATGGTTTAAATTGTGATTGTCCCTTTACTTCATTAAATTATTGAAGGTCTTGTATTTTTAAATGATGCCTTTAAAGAAAATGCGAAAAGTCTTCAAATATGTTTTTAACTAGTTAGTTGAAACCTACCTAGACATTTTAAGATGCCGTATCAAATTTCTCGGCCTCTTGTAAACTTTATATGGAATGGACTTTATTTTTTATAAATAAAGTAGTGAAATAAAATAGTCAACTATGTCAGATTAAATGTGCTGCTGATAACACAGCATCTTCATGTGAGTGTTAGAATTGGACCGTTGGTTTTAGTTGAAGCACTTAAATTTTCAACTTCTAATCATTTTACTGAAATTTTTTCATTTTCATTTAAATGGAGGACTTTTTTTATTTTTACCATTGAATTCTTTTCATTGTGAAGGCTTGTGATTTTCTTCAACTCTGAGAAATCCCCCCCCCCCACCTTTTTGGCATAATCCCATTCATACAAAATGTCCAGAATTAGCAAATCTATAGAAGAAGAAAGTGGATTGGTGGTTGTTAGGACTAGGGTAGGGGAAGAGGAAGTGGGACTGCTCGTGGGGATGGGGTTTCTTTTTTGGGTGATAGAAAATGTTCCAGAATGCCTTGTGGTGATGGTTGCACAACTCACCGAATAGACTAAAAGCCATTGAATTCAGCTCTTTAAATAGGTAAATTGTATGGTATGTGAATTATATATCAATAAACCTGCTATTAAGAAAATATGCTGAGAGTTGAAAATTTGGATGAAAAGGATGACTGTGCTTTTTTTAAAAAAAGCATATTATCAAAACTTATTTGAGAAAAAAAACTCAGATTGTTCAATAATTATAAGAAAAGCTTAATCCATTTTCAAATAACTACCTTTAAAAGTGGTTCTGGCCCGTATGTCTCAGGGGAGCACAGGCAGGGGGAGGCAAGTCCTGGCAAAACTCCAGTGCTATTTAAAGTGTTAGAGAGCATTAAAAAGATGGGACATTTCCCAATTATTTTTTTACCAAAGAATCATAACCCTGATACCAAAAACTGGACGGAAGGCACCACATGCACCTGTGCCCCCCCCCCCCCAACATAGACCAGTCTCACTCCCGAGTAAAATTTAAAAGTCCTAAATAGACTAGCAAAGTGGCTGTTAACCATGCCTTATTATCTTCTTCATAAATTTCTTCCTGCATTAGCTTTCGTCTCTGCTTATGGGACTCTTACTAGTTGAACGTTGAACTTCTTCGGTTGATCCACTTTTTTTACTTTGTGTTCTGGGAGATTTCCTCATCGTTTCCAGTTCTTCTATTAAATTTTAGTTTTGGTGGACAAAGTTTAAATGTTTCCAAGAACTTTTTTTTCTTTTTCTGATGGTTCCGTTTTCACAGATGTTGTGTGTGTGTGTGTGCGTGCACATGCCTGTGTGCATGAGCTCACAGGTGCACACATTTGTGTAAAATGTTGAACAGAGTTGAGTGTGGGGAAGGTCTTAATGATGAAGTCATTCTGTAGATTTTCAGTTGTTCTTTGCTAGTCATTCCTATACTTGCTGGCTCAGAAATTGTTCCTTTTCTGTCATTCTGCAAGGTAGATCAGCGCTCTCTGCTGTTTTAGTCCCTTTCTAAGAATTCTAAGTTGCAGTTTTGCTATAGTATTATTCTTCAATAATCTTTTGTACTTTTAATTTGCATCTTTTAATTATTTGCTGTAGTCTTTTAGGTGTTGATTTCACATACTTTCTGCCCCTGCCTCATTTTCTTTGTTTTTATGATGATGTTTATCATTTTATTGGGATTCCATTGTAGAATTTTACACAAGGGAATAAAGTGTTTCAAATTATTATAATTTTTTAAAGAAAAATTTCAAACATACCCAGAAATAGAGAATACTATAATAAGCCTCCATGTACCACCCATCATCCAGTTTCAACAAATTATCGATACATGGCCAATCATTATCTGTCCATATCCCTACCCCATCCTTCCCCAGCCCCTCATCCCCATCCTGCTGGACTGAGATGTGTGTGTGTGAGCATACACGCATGCACCCATACCCGTATATAAAATAAATAAAAGCTTCTTTTTGAGAAACAATCACAGTACCATTATCATACATAAAAAAATGAACCTTTAGTACCAAATATTCAGTGTTTGGATTTCCTGTTATGTCATAAATAATCTTTTACGGTGAGTTTGCTTGAATCTGTATTCAAACAAGATTCAGCATTGCAGTTGGTTGATATATCTCTTAAAGCTCTGTTCAGCTATTATAGCAGTTCTCTCTCTCTTTTTTTTTTCCCCATCCCCTTGCCATTTATTTGCTGAAGAAATAGGTCATCTGTCAGGTAATGTTTTCCCTGTGCCAGCTTTTGTTGATTGCTTTGCCATGATGTTTTTGTGTTTTGGTTATTAATGTTTCTGTCCTCCTATGTTTCCTGAAAATTGTTCTAGTAGTTTGATCAAAATCAGGTTTTTTTTGTGGTGTTTTTGGTATGAATTTTCATAGGTGCTATTGTGTATTTCTGTGATTGTTTTTTTTGTGATATTACTATTCATTAGTGGATTCAGATGTAATCCATCCTTTATAAAATTTTACTTAATGGTTTCGGGAGCTGTTGGTCCAAATTACTTTTTAAAAAAATTTATGGTAAATATGTATGTAACAAAACATTTGCATTTCAAGCATTCTTCACATGAACAATCCAGTGACATTAATTACATTTATTATGTTTATCATGTTGTTCCCTCTCACCTGCCCCTGGTAACCACTAATAAACTTCAGTCTTTATACAGATGTCTGTTCTAGATATTTCATATCGGTGGGATCATACAATATTTGTCCTTTTGTATCTGGCTTAGTTCATTTATCATAACGTTTTCAGAGTTCATCCATGTTGTGATGTGTATCAGTCTTTGTTTCTTTTTATGGCTGAACAATATTCCGTTGTATGTATGCACCACATTTTGTTTATCCATTCATCTGTGATGGTCATTTAGTCTGTCTCTACCTTTTGGCTATTGTGAATAGTGCTGCAGTGATCATTGGTGTACAGATACCTGTTTGGGTTCCTGTTTTCAATTCTTTGGAGTATATACCTAGGAGTGAAATTCCTGGATCATATGTTAATTCTGTGTTTAACTTTTTGAAGAACTTCTAGACTGATTTCCACAACGGCTATACCATTTTACAATACCACCAGCAATGGCTGAGCGTTCCAGTTTCTCCATGTCCTCGCTAAACCTGTTGTTTTCCAATCATAGCCATGTTAGTGAGTGTGAAGTGGTATCTTCCTGTGGTTTTGATTTACGTTTCTCTAATTGAGCATCTTTTCATGTGCTTGTTGGCCATATGTATTTCTTCTTCGGTGAAATGTCTGCTCAAGTTCTTTGCTTGTTTTTTGAGTGGGTTGTTTTTTTGTTGTTAAGTTGGAGGAATTCTTTATATATTTTGGATATTAAACCCTTGTCAGATTTATGGTTCCCCAGATTTTTCTCCTAATCTGTAGGTTGTATCTTCACTTTGTTGATAAAGTCCTTTGATGAACAAAAGTTTTTAATTTTCACGAGGTCTCATTTATCTATTTTGTTTTTTGTTATTTGCTCTTTTGGTGTTATATTTAAGAATCTGTTGTTAAAAACTAGGTCCTGAAGCATCACCCCCATGTTTTCGTCTAAGAGTTTTAGGGTTTTAGTTCTTATATTTAGATCTTTGATCCGTTTTTATTTAGTTTTCATACATGGTGTGAGGTATGGGTCCAGGTTCATTCTTTTGTTCGTAGAAATCCAGGTGTCCCAGCACCATTTATTGAAGAGACTATTCTTTCCCTCTTGAGATGGACTTAAGCACCTTTGTCAGATTAATTGACCATAGATGTATGGGTTTCTCAACTCTCAATTCTGTTCCATTGGTCTCTGTGTCTATCATTATACTAGCACCAGACTTTGAGATCAGGAAGTGTGAGTCCTCTTAGTTTGTTCTTCTTTTTCAGGATTGCTTTGGCTCTTCTGAGCCCCTTGCCAAATTACTTTTTAAGAGAATTACCTTGTCAACTTTATGGAGATAGACTTGGAAGGAGGCCAAGAATGGTAGCAAGAGCAGTTTAAGAGGTTGTTGTATATAGGTAAAGATGATATTGGTCTGATGTTAGATTACAGCAGAAGTAAAGAGAAATAGGTGGATTTGAGATATAACTTGGAGTTACATGCACAAGAACTGTTGGTAGATTGTCTATGTTGGGCAGAGGGGCTCCCCCATTACGAGCTTCAGCAGCTGAGTAAATGGTGATATCATTTACTGAGATGGGGAAAGAATTAAGGAGAATAGGTTTAGAGATGGTTGTTGGTGTTACGTTAAATTAGAAATGCCTTTGAGATATCCATCAGGGAGATGTATAGTAGGCTGTTGTGGATATACAGATTTTCAGCATATAGATGATGTTTAAGACGGTTGAGAATGGATGAGACCATTTAGACTGTGTGTAGTCTGGAGAGAAGGAGGATATTCAACACTTAGTGGTTGGGTAGAGGACCAGGTGGAGTCCCTGAGTCCTGTGAGTGGTTAAGCTTCAATAACTAGCCTAAAGATTAGCAGTTTAAACTCACTCTGAGGCACCTCTGAAGACAGTCCTTGCGATGTGCTTCTGAAAGGTCACAGCCTTGGAAACCAGGAGCAAGAATTGACTGTAACAGCTAACAACAGCAACAGGAGGAGCCAACAGAAGAGACTGAACTGGAGGGGCCTGTGAGGTCAGAGGAAAGCCATGGGGAGTGTCCCACTGTAGAAGCACAAAGTCTGGAGTCCAGACAAGTAGAACTTGTTGAGTTTTCAGTAGTTTAGGGATTATTGTTTCCTAACCTCAGTCACTAGTTCAGCTCTTAGACATGACTGTGGTCACTGCTGGAAATGCAAGAGCGTGAAACAGCTCAGAAATCCAAAGTCCTGTTGCTCATTGTTTTCATTAGAAGAAGGAAGGATACAGCTTCCAGTGAAAAGAGGAACTTTAGTGTAAGAAACCGCTTAATACAGGAAATGAAGTGTATTTTGTGCATGAGAAGCTATGGTGTTGGGGATTCTTCTCACTGGTTTCTGCCGAAGACAATCCACACAAAACGAATTTATTTTCTGAGATGTGGTGTAAAGTTTTGGTTTGCTCTTTTTGTCTGCCATGCAAGATAGAGCAATTTTTCATCCTTTATATGAATTCAGAAGCAGAAATGTCAGGGGTTGGAATATGTATACCCACCAAAGTGAAGTGGAAAGTTTAAAAAGCCATTTTATTATATGGTTTTCCTTCATGGGGGAGGGGGAAGGGGAGTTGATTCAGATAACAAATCCAAAACTCCTTATCTGAAACCATGGAGGACAGTTGAGCTTTGGAATTCAGGATGTGTCAGGTTTAGGTATATATATGGTCATATGCCATATATCATGTAGCAACTCTAGCCAGATGTGGGGCAGCACCCCATAATCAAGCACCTAAATATTTCTTTAGTTAATGCAAATTTACACTGAGTGGAATAGATGAAGACCACTAATAGCCTTGTGCCAGTTCACGTCATGTCTTGCCATAAACTGAGTTCAGATTTTGCCACCAAATGAGTTTAAAAAGACGAAACAAAACAGAAACAGAAACTTGATTTTCAGAGCTTTTTGGATCTCAGACACGCAGGTATGCAATTGTGGGCCTGTAGTATCTCAGTGCTTGCTGAGGACAGTTTCCAGGTGTTAATAGAAAGTTAGTAAAAGGCTATAAGTTAAGGCCCTTACTTGGGCTTTTCTTCTTCCCCTCTCTGCTTGCTCCTCCCTCTTTCTTGTTCCCCCTTTGGTTCTCCCTTCTCCTCCTCCTCTTTTTCCATCTTGCTCTTCTTTTACCCTCATCCCCTCTGTTTCTATCTCCTCCGCTCTGTCTCCATCATCACCACCTCCTCTCCCTCCCCTTCTTCTCTGTCTCCATTATATAAGTAGCCACTGGAGCCTGCTCATTCTATTGGCTTCTACCCTCCGTTACGTTTTAATGTTTGTCTTTGTTTCCTCACCCAACCGTAAGACTGTTGTCTTCAAACACTGGAGTGAGAACAGAAGGGTCAGCATAGTTATAATTTACTATTTGGTTTCTGTGTTTGAGCCTTCTTTTGTTTATTCAGTAAATATTAGAGCACCTACTATTTTTATCCTAGTTGATTTCTATTGATTTATCTTCCACTTTACCAGTGATCCCTTGAGCTGTTATGCCTGGCCACTGAATTTAAATGTCAGTTATTGTATTTTCATTTCTGGAAGTTCCGTCTGGTGATTTAAAAAATCTGTGCCGCTTTTTATAATTTTTTATGATCCTTGAAGTTTATTTTCAAGCACAAGCATTTTATAGTCTGTATCTGATAATTGTAGGATTTGAAGTAGACCTGTTTCTGTTGTCTACTTCTTTGTTTTTGTTCTTGCTGGTGGTATCTTGTTTCCTTCTATGCCTGGTAACATTTGGAAACTTATTTGTGGGGATAATTTAAAGCCAGAGACCTTTTTCTAGAGAGATTTTGCATTTGCTTTTGCTGTTGCTTGGTAGTACTACCAGTCTGAACCCACGGAGTTTAAAAGCTCTAGTCTTTCTGGACTGCCTTGTCAATTAACCCTAATAAGTAGTCCATTTGTTTACTTCTTTGTTGCTCTCTTTTGAGAAAAGTTTGAAAAGAACAGATTGTAGTAAGGGCTTACTTTTGGTTCACTTTAACCTTGAGGATATAGCGGTTTGATATAACAGCATTTGGTGGGAAGGGTCTCCTGTAGACTCTGCACCTGTGGTGGGTTTTGAATTCTATTCCTTGCCCCACAAGGCTTTCAGAATAGAAGTTCACATATACCAGTTTTATCCTTGTGTTTCCTGCTGTCTTGTCTCAGCTATTTATTGCTTTTAAGAAGGTTTTTTAAAAAATGCATTTTACCCAGTGTTTATAGTTGTTTGTCTTCAGAGTTTCATTCCAAATAACATAGTAATGCTTGTACTAGAGACCTAAAGTCTCCCTACGAAGATTTTGTTCCAGATGTTGGAGAGGTAGCAGTGGGCAAAATAGAAGTCTCCACCCTGTAGATCATACATTTCAGTGGGAAGAGACAGATAAACCAAAGAAGTAAAATATGCAGATGGTTAGTGCTAGGGAGAAAAATAAAGCAGGGAGATAGGGTGGGTAGATCAGGATTGTCAAGGTCTTGGGAAGTTTGCGATTTTAGTGTCCAGAGAAGACCTCATTAAGAAGGTAACAATTGAATAAAGATCTGAAGGAGGTGAGTGAACTAACAGTGTGTCTGTGAAGAGGAAGGGCATTCCATGAAGAGGGAGCTAGTGCAGAGGCCCTGGCATGAGTCACAGCAGGGAGCCCAGGAGGGCAGTGTAGAGAGAAAGATGGGGAATAAGTAGGAGATAAAGTCAGAGAGACCTGTGGGATTGCTAAGGTCTCTAAGATCTTAGAGCGCTTGTAGGCCTTTATGAGGAGTTGTAGGAGGATTTTGAGCAGTGATTGATATGACTGTTCAACTCAGGATGCTGTGTTGAAAATAAACTCTGAAGAGGCAGAGGTAGGAAGCAGGGAGAAGAGGTAGTTGTCTGTTACAGCTATCCCAGGATTATCCCAGGTTACAACATGAGCAATACAAAGTTCCTGCCCTTAAGAAGCTTACAGTGCTCTTATAAAAATCAGTGTCTTTTATTTCAGGAAGTGATAGGTGCTAGGGAGAAAAGTAATTGAGGTCTGTCCTGATACTTTATACCTATTAAGAATATATTTTTAAGCCAAGAGTGTTTATAACCTCTATATAAATTGTAAACCAACTTTTAGAGCCTGTGATGATGAATCAGCTTTATGAATTCTTGTAGCTTATGGTCAAAAAAGATATAACCTTAATGGGAATGGGTAGAAATTTATTTCCCCCTATGGTTGTAGTTTTGTCTGTTTATCCTTGTAGTTCTTCAAATTTTGCTTTATGTATCTGAAGCGGTGTTACTGCGCGCGTAAAAACTTAGGGTTGAGATTTCTTCCTGTTGATTGTTTTATCATTATTATTTCTCTTTATTGCTAGTAATGTTTCTTCAAACTGCTTTGTTTGAAATCAGTAACGAGCCCTAGTGTCGCAGTGGTTAAACGCTCAGCTGCTAACCGAAAGATTGGAGGTTTGAACCCACCAACTGCTCACCTGGAGAAAGATGTGGCAGCCTGCTGCTGTAAAGATTAACTCGTTGCAGTCGAGTTGATTCCGACTCATAGCAACCCTATAGGACAGAGTAGAACTGCCCTTCATAGGGTTTCCAAGGAGCGGCTGGTGGATTCGAACTGCTGACCTTTTGGTTAGCAGCCAGGCTCTTAGCCACTGCACCGCTAGGGCTCCGATGTAAAAACTGCAGCCTTGGAAACCCTATGGGGCAGTTCTGCTCTGTCTTATAGGGTTGCTGTGAGTCGGAATCGACTGGACGGCAGTGGATGTGTGTGTTTATGGTTACACCAGCTTTCTTTTAGTGTTGCCATGGCCTGCCTTTCTCTGTCATTTTACTTTTAATCTTGACCCGTTGTCATCAAGTCAGTTCCAACTCATGGTGACCCTATGTGTGTCAGAGTGGAACTGTGCTCCACAGGGTTTTCAGTGACTGATTTTTTGGGAAGTAAATCTCCAAGCCTTTCTTCTGAGGCACTTCTGGGTGACTTGAACCACCAACCTTTTGGTTAGCAACCAATGTGTTAACTGTTTATACTACCTAGGGACTTTTTAACCTTTATGTGATCTTAGAAATTGTGCCTAATTTAAGCAGCCTGTGTATTGTTTTCAAATCTTGGTCTTTTGCTTGGAATATTTAGTTCACTCATATTTGAGGTAATTACTGACATATTTGGTTTTGTATTTATTTCACTGTTTTATATTTCTCCACATTTTATGCTTCTTTTTGTATTCTTTCCTGCGTTTTTCAACTAATTAGAAACATTTTTATTATTTCTCTTTTATTAGTGTACTTATGTTTACTTTTTCTCTTTTAGTAGTTACCCTGTTGCAAGGTTTGACAGACTGTTACCTGCAGACCAAATCCAGTTGCCCTCCTGTTTCATAAATAAGATTGTATTGAAACACAGCCACGCCCATTCATCTGCATACGTTGTGTCACCCTTTCGTGCTACAATGGTGTAACTGAGTAGTTGCACAGTCAGCATGTGTGTGACCTGCAGAGCCTAAAATATTTGTTATATGGCCCTTTACAGAAAAAGTTTGCCAACCCTGCCCTAGGGCCAAAACCAAAAAACCAAACCTGTTGCCACTGAGTGATTCCGACTCATAGCGACCCCATAGGACAGGGTAGAACTGCCTCATAGCGTTTCCAAGGAGCGCCCGGTGGATTCGAACTGCTAACCTTTTGGTTAGCAGCTGAGCTCCTAACCACTGCGAGTGGTTCTCAAACTTGAGCATGCAACAGAATCACCTAGAGGGCTTGTTAGCACACAGACTGTGAGCCTCATCAACATGGTTTCTGATTCAGTAGGTTTGTGTTGGGACCAGGTGATGCTCAGCTACTGGTCTGGGAACCCGCTTTGAGGAACTGCCCTGAAGGTTACAATGTGCATCTTTGACTTACAACAAACTAAAGTAAATTACTATGTTTACTACTTCTTCAGTAATGCTAAAAGCCTTAGAACCTTTTAACTTCCGTTTGCTTACCTCTCAGAAGCACTCATTTATAATAACCTCAAATTGGAAACAACCCAAGTGACCATCAACAGTAGAATGGATATTAGTAAATCATTGTATATTCTTACACCAGGAAACTATACAGCAATGAAAATGAATGAATCTTTCAAACACAGTGAATGAAAAGAAGCTGGACACCATAGTACATATTGCACGATTCCGTTTATATAAAGTTCAAAAATGGGCAAAACCAACTATGTTGAGACTAGTTAGCTTTAGGTAGGAGACAGTAACTGGGGGTCATGAGGATGCTTAATCGATATGGGTAATAATCTATTAATGATCTGGATTCTGGTTACACTGGCATATTCATTTTGTGAAATTTCGTTGAGCTGTATTATGATTTGTATACTTTGGTGTATTCTGACAAAAAGTTAAAAATTAATTTCCTGGTAGTTTGAGAGTGTTAAGAGTTAATTCTTTTTTTTAAATGGTAGGGAAGTTACTCTTTCATTTCTTGTGTGTTGGAACAGGCAACTACTGATTTGCAAGCGGAATACTGTTTCCATGGAAACTTCTGGCTACTCTGTGTTTCAGTGCCTGTCTTTCTGTAGGTTTGTGTGTCTACGCTGTTTCTAAGCTGCATTTTTATTTTTATATGCTGATGGCAAAAAAGTTTATTTGGGAATTGTATTAGTATTTTAACAGACAGTCTATTTAAGCCAGAGGTTTTAAGCCCATTATTTCATCCAAGCTGACTCTCTTATAGTGTTATGCAGAATAAAATAATTCTTTTTTTTAAACTAGAAGATACTTCTATTTCCTGTGACTTGTGCTATTTAAGAAAAACACTTGCTGAAATGGAATGTGGCTTTATGTTAGAATGTCTCTGATTTTTTTTCCACCAGTAAATAAAAGTGTTAAAAATTGTTTGATGTATTTTTTTTAAAATATGTTTAATAGTTGAATTTAAGCATCCCTTTGGAGGGACAGTCATTCTAGGTGATTTAGGTATTTGCATAGGCAAGGGGGGCATAAAGGAGAGAAGAGATCCCAGCATACTGATATGAAGCCTGTGCTGACGCTGCTTCTCTGCCTCTCCCATCTTGTTGTCCGTGGTTGGTTTGTGCAGGGTCCTAGAGAAAACCAGCTTCTCACAAGGGAAGAGGGAGATGCGTACATCTTGTCAGGTGTGTGTGTGTGTGGAGATGCGTACATCTTGTCGTGTGTGTGTGTGTGTGTGTGTGTGTGTGTGTGTGTGTGTGTGTGTGATTTATATCCAAGGAGATGAGGCTAGTGTGGTGAGAAGCGTTGTAAAGGAGCTTTATTGAACATTGTAGAGTCATTTATGAGAACAGCATTGTTCAGCTAAATAAACAGCATATTCAGAGTTAATTATACACAGTAATGAGCACTGTGATATTCCATGCTTTACTGATGCAATAATAATCAGTCCTGCAGAATATTGCATAAAGCCTGTTCTTTTTTCCTATCTGTGTAAATTTTCATGTGAGTTAAGTAAGAGAAAACAAATTTAGGTTTACAGACCTTCAGTATTTAATGCCTTTGGGATTTTGGTGTACAGTAAGGCTTGTAGCTGCATGGAGAATTTTCACCTTTCGTGGCAGTAGCTGCCATAAGATGATGTCACCTTGTAGCTGATTGGCTGTTGCAGCACCTAGGGCAGGGAAGAGAAAGAAAAATGCCGGCACAAACCTCACTGCTGGTTCTGTGGTTGTTGCTGTCTGTTTTTGATAGGATCTTTGATTAGTATTGAATCGACTGTGTCTGGCCATGTGAACTGTTGGGAGCATCCTAGGGTGAGGGGAATTAAGAGCTTTCAGAGGAATGAGGCGACTGATTTGCAAACGGATCTGTGATTGTAAGTTGCAGAATCTGGGTGTGAGGAATAAGGCAGGGCGTGCTAGAAGATGCACTATGGGAGGGGCTGGCAGAAAATGCTTTTTACAATCCTTCGAGTTTGCCTTTATGTTTTGACTTAATATGTATGTTGGTAGGAAATATGACAGTATTGCGTTCTGATTTTAAATGACTCGGGGTTATTTTATATATGGCTGGCTAATATAGCAATGCTTAGTCAGAGGAGCTTTATTTTGTATTATATGTCTTTCCACAGTAGTGATTTTGTGCATGGCTTTATTTGATTTTTGAGTCTTATGAAAAATGGAGCAAAGCTTAGTTCTCTTAAATATGATTTTCTAACGCTTTGTGCAGATAAAAGCTTTGATGATGAAGAATCAGTGGATGGAAATAGGCCGTCGTCAGCTGCTTCAGCCTTCAAGGTTCCTGCACCTAAAACATCCGGAAATCCTGTCAACAGCGCAAGGAAGCCTGGTTCAGCAGGTGGCCCCAAGGTTGGAGGTAATGGAAATCCATATGGGATCTCATGTGCGTGCCCCATGCCCTTGATAGGGCCACGCACCTGTAGAACTTAAGAGGGGCATGTTTATTCATGATTGCAGCGTGATTGCGGAGCTGGAGGGTCTGTTGCAACACACCCAAGAATGTGGTACCTTTAGAAAATGTTGAAAATACTGTATATGGCTATGGCCCTTCAGAACATGGCTGAATTAATGTTTTCTTGAGAGTGTTTATTTCCAGATGCCATTTTTAAAGGGAGAGATTTAAGCGAGTGGGTTTTGTTTTTGTTGGGTTTTTTTTTTAAGGATAGTGTAGATTTTTCAGATCCAGCTATTAATTTTCAGGTGCTGTAGCTGTTACAGAAATGTTGAATTATGTAGTATTTTTACACATTCATCTAAGTAGTGAGTCTTAAATACTCCAGCATTGAAAAAAACGGTTGAAGACACTGGGTCTTGAATCATATTTGCCACAATAAGACATGGGTGGTGGTCAGGTAAAATTGGCCTCAGGAATTGTTTCTGGATAATAGTAAAGCAGAAAAAGCAAGTTCTCTGCAATTCTATATGACATAGTTGTTTTCTTATCATAGTAGAACTGTTTTTTCTAGCATGTGGTTTATATTTTTTTTAATTTTAATTTTTTTTTCCCCATATACTAATTTGAGAGCCCTGGTACATTTCACGTGTTAGTTTCTGTTGGTCTCTCTGAGAGAAGGAATATACTGTGAGAATAAAGGTCGGCATCTCATGCTCAAGGGCTGGAGTCGCTCTTTTCTCTCTCTCTTCCTGTTTTAAACCATGTTTTAATTATGATAATTTGGGAGAACAGATTTTTATCTCATTGACAATAACTGGTGGGAAAATCATGATCTTATTTTTTCTCTTTCAGTCTTTAGTGCTTTTATTAAAAAAAGGAAATAAAGATAAACTGTATGTTTTGGCAAAATTCTATAAGCACTTGTATTCCCTTGATCTTTCTATACAATCAGAAATTTTTTTCCAAATTATATGATATTCTAACTATAGGAAAACTGTCGTAAGTGCTTTCTCTGTCTTTACTTATCTCACGTGCCATATAGCTAGCAAGATAGTAGGATGTGTGTGTGTGTGTGTGTGTGTGTGTGTGTATACACATGTAAATAAATAAATAAAGTATATGTAAGCTTATAAAAAATAAAATATTATGAAATAAAAATGTCATTAATTTCCCTGGGTATTTTGAGTAACTATTTAGAATTTTAACTGTTTTCTTTTTGCTTTTTAACTCTAGGCATATATTCTCATCCAGATATTAGTTATGATATCCTATTACATGATATTTTGTTAAACAGTCTTACTTATTTCTAGTAAAAAGTATATAACGTTCTAAGATTTCTTCCTTTTGTAACAAATGGCTACCTTTAGTTATCACAAGGGGTTTATTTTCTTGTTTTGGATTATAGATTCTAATCTATGATTAATTTGTTATAATTATTTCCCAAAACTGTCTTATTTGACTTGAAATGGATTAACATTGAAATACATGGTGATAATTTTTAACATTTTTGTGAATATGGACCATTGGTTTATAATTAGCTGTTTTTCATGCTTTATTGTCTTTTCTTAGATGAAAATTGGATTGTAGTTTATCCACTAAAGGTCACTTAATTCTGATGTCAGTCAAATTGATATAATCAGTTGTTCTTCCTAAAAGAGGAGAGACTGTCTTAATATGTACTGTTCCCCTCTCTGCAAAGTTTGTCGTTGATAGCCCTAGCAGGAATGAGAATGAGAGGTAGCGTTCATCCCTTTAGTCAGTAGTCACCAGTACAGGTTATGTCATGAGCATCTAGGCAAGCAGTTCTTCTGAGAAAAATAAGGGAGAGGCCTTACCTTCCTTTCTTCTTCTTCATCTTTTATTTTTATCAGTTGCAGATTCATTCTTTTGTTTTTTTTTTTTTTATTTGCCACAGGTCGTTTAGGTTCATTGCCCATTTTTCGACCCAGGAAAGAGCTACTAGCCAGAAGATACTGATATTGCTTCTTAAACTAATGCTTGGCTATCAATCCTACTTTGAAAATTAACTTTAGATTTTCTGGTCTTGATTTTTAAATTAGTTGTAAAAAAGTTTTGTTAGACTTGTAGACTCTTTAAGTTGGAAGGGACCTTGTGAGTCATATAGTTCAATTTACTATCTAAGTACAGCATTCCCTTTCATGATATTCCTGATCGATGATTATTCAGCATTTGATTAAAGTATATATGCTCATGGATTAAAGTTCGGAACAAAACTCTCCTGCAATACTGCTACACGTGGACATAATTACTGATAAATTATGATGTACTGTCTTCTAATTACTTTTGTAATTACTTTCTCCTTATTTTCACACACACAAATATTTTCTTTAACACAGTTGACGCCTTTGATTATATAGTTATGTATAGCCTTTTTCTTACTAATGTTCTACCCTGAGCATTCTCTCATTGTCTTAAATGATTAATTGAAATCTAAATAATGTGTAGGTTGTTCCAGTTTATAGTTTCTTCTGTGAACTGTGTCATTATTCTTACATCTTTTGGTGCATCTCCAGTCATTTCCTTGAAATAAATTTCTGAAAGTCACTGGATCAAAAGGTGTAAGTATTTTTAAGGGCTCTTTCAGTTTGGCAGAGTATCCTCCAGAGAGTTATAAAGCCATCCCGATTCTGGATATATTAGTTCTTTTCTATCTTGCATTAAAACCTGCCTCCTTGTAACTTATACAGGGAGGATGAGTTATTTGTTAACGTGACACTTTCTAATACTTGAAAATGGCCCCATCTTTCCTTATGTCTCTCCTGTTATATATATGCCCCATAAGCTTATATGGAATGATGGTAGTTCAGTCACAGCATTTTATTTACTACTTCTAGGTCTGTAATAAACACAGAGATATGATTAGTTTCTACTTAAAGGAATATGGTAGTGGAGGTGTGTAATAGTGGTGCAAACCAGTCACAGCCCAGTAGCTTTGACAAATCTCTTTTCGGGTAAGAATAACCCCCCCAAAGTGAGTGTGTTTGGAATCATGACTGGATCTACTTTTGAAGTTTTAGAGTTTAATTGACTCTTTCCAGAGATCTGTGTCAGGATTAAAGAGATGAATGCTATTTTTAGGTAAATTTCCATCCAGTTAATTAAGGCTAGTAAGACACGTATTTAATCTTTAGTGTGTTTGGTTTTGTTTTTTGGCCTCAGTGTGCCAGCCGGTAATACTCATATTGTAATTGTTTGGCTTTTAAGCCAAAGAGGACTGAAAACTGTCTCGTGGCTCTGAAACCCCTATTACGTGGGTATCAGAAGTGTCAGGTTTATGCTTTACTAGTTAGAATAGGGATAAAGTGAATCCCCTTAGATAGTCTTGTTTTCTGAATAATGTGAAAATTCATAATAGAAAGTTAGGGAAGCACATTTCCTGTTCTGTTGGCTTAATGATTTGGTGCTTTATTTTTAAAAAAATACTTCTACCTCTGTAGTATTTTAAGTAACAATTTAAAAAAAGTGATTGTGTGTTCTTACATGTATTCTCTCGTTTAAACCTCAAAACCCCTGAGTTAGGCACTTTATTCATCTAATTTTACTGATGAGCAAACTTAAATTTGGAAAAGTTAAGTAACTTGCCCAGGTTCACACACCTAATAAGTGAGAAAAACACAAAAACCACTTTGCTGCTTCCACTTACACTAATCTTGCTGGGTAAATAAAGATTCTTCTAGATTTTATAGCTTTTAGATTTTATATCCTATAATAGTAATAATCACTACATTTCTGCATCCATGAATCAGTCATTTTAAAGCTCAACTAATATGAGCCCCAGCAAAATAGAATATTTAGAAATAAGAAAACCTATAATTTTTACATTGTAAATAGAAATGCTTTAAAATATTTTCTTGTTGAAATTGCCTTCTTAAAGTTTCTTTTCTAAGTTGTAATATCCCTATTTCTGTACCAATTATTTTGACTGTTATTCTTCTCTCTCTCTCTCTATTTTTTTTAATAAGGATTGAATTGGATGATCATATAATCAACATTTCATATAATTAGTATCAGATTTTGAGGTTAGTGATTTGTCACTGAGGTTTGTATGTAATCATTGAGACACATCATTGGCCAGTCTTCAATTCTCAAAGTTCTTTTGTACTCACTCATTCATTTACTCGAGTGGACAGGGTCTTTTCTCACTATAGTTCCCATCTAATATCAAAAGATGACTTTGAAATGGCTTTGTCTTTCAATTCTCATAATTACATAATTACTACCTTTTCAAATTAGTAGTACTTACTCAACTTTTAGAATATTTTATATTTGTACCTTTCTTTATATCTGACTTTAGACTTTATTAAGAATGTCTAAATTATCTCTTTTCTAAACATGATGTTAATCAGTTTCATTTTTTTCCCATCATGAAAACAAAGTTCTTTTTTTAAATAAATAAATAAATAAAAGAAATAAAGGTCACAAGAATCTGGATATATTTAATAAAACAAACCTCACAGAATTTGTTGTTTAATCCTGGAATCCATTTTACCTGTATTTTACCTGCTAGACCTCAGTTTCTTGTTTTTGAACTTTATATAAAGCCAATTAACTTTTCCATTTGTGTGTTTTCTTTCCTTCCTCTTCCATTACTGACGGGGAAACATACTAAACACGGGGAATGTCAGCCCGGCAGAGTCTTAAAGACGATCCGAGCCAGATTCAGATGAGGGGACTGAACCTCAGAGAGCTGGGTGATGTGTCCCCGGTCAGACAGTTGGTTACCAGCAAGGATGAGATGAGAACCCACTAGTGATCCTCTTGGATCATCTCTGGGTCATTTCCTAAGTAACAGTGCTTGTTGTCCATATTTCCTGTTTTTATCCCATGTAGTAAAACACTATTATTGACATTTGGAATTTAGAGGTTAGCCAGAGATTGGCCAGTCACTATTCTGCCTTAAATGACTATGAATCCCAGATCATTGACTATCCATCATAAGATGCCCTTATACTGTTGATCTTAATTTAGATTGGAGGGTAAGTGTAGTTTGAGTAGTAATAGGTAAATTATGAATATGAATCAATAAGCTACCTGATTGTTTAGTATGTGTAAGAGTATATTTTTACTGTACTTATTTTCTTTGACCTCAGTTTTGTGTTACCTCCTGTACAAACTTAAGGGATAAATAAATTTCACCGTGCAGGATTTATTTTTTGAGATATCCAGAATTCTTAAGAGATGGGAGAAAATAGTATAAAAGACCAAATTATTTTGATTGATATTAAACATATTATTCAATTGATATTGAACAAACCAAAGATAATCTCTCCACAGGTAAGTTATTGTCATTATCTACAGCTATATACAGAGCCTGCTGTGTACAAGGCTCCCTGTTGGGCACTGAGAAGACCGTGTGGGGTGTTCAGTTTAAGGTTTTAAATTTACAAAGACAATTACACTATCTTCCCATGTTTGTTATTCTACCAGTCAGTATTAATTATTGCCATTTTGGTCCTTCAGTACTTTATTTGCTCTATGTCTTGATTGAAATGTATATGTTAAAAAACCATAAAGCCTCATATACATAGGGAAACTGGCTAAAGGTTTGCCTTAGAAAAGAAATAGTAATTTGGATCTCACATATGAGGACTGTTTTCATTAGTTAGATTCCTTATATTTGATCCATATAAATTTTTGTAATAATAACTGTAGTTCCAGGCTTTTATCACATACTTCTTAACATAGTTGAGTTGGTAAGAAGCATTATTTCTACGTGGCCATTGTTAACAAGTCAAATAATACAGAGGTGTTTCAGAAACAAACTTTAATATCTTACCTCTAATCCACTGTACAGAGGTGCTGGTATGAAGTTCCATGTATATCCTTCCACATCTCACTCCACATTCGTATGTGTAGATACTCCCATTAGATTTTCTTTTGGCCGACATTTTTTTAAAGATGAGCTCATATATTAAACATGCTAATGAACACATTACTTTGCAACTTGATTCTTTTTACAGAACATCCTTGAATATCAAGAATGAGAGCGATCTCTTTCTTTTAATAGCTATACAGTAATTCCACATTATCGATATACCATGATTTAATAAGCTCTTTCTCTGTCATTTTCATGGTTTACAACTTTATGTTATTACAAAGAGTGCATATCCCCATATACTTAGATATTTGTCTTCTGTTCCGTAGACTAGGTTTCTCTAAATGAGATTATTCAGTCAGAGGTTGTGTGTGTGTGTAGGGGGTTGGTTGTGTTTTTTTTTTTTTTTTAATTTTAATAGTTAAAGACGTTATTTTACCTTTTGCAGCACTGGATATAATGGCTTCATTAATTATTGCCTTTTGATGGGTAAAAAATGTTGCTTCTTTCTTTTAACTTGTATTTTTCCATTCACCCAGCCAGTCAGCTAGCAAGTATTTTTTAAAGACTTTAGTATGCTGCTGTTTTTTAATCTCTGGTGAAATATTAGTGAAAAAACAAAGACCCTGTCTTCATGGAGCTTATATTGTAGCGAGGTTCAGAATATTTAAATCCATTCATAACAACATATCTTCTGTGAATTACATGTTCCTATTATTTGTTCATTTTTTGACTGTTTTGTCTTAGCAATTTATTGGAGTTTTTTTAATTCTTCAGTTAAAATATTTCCTCAGTCTCTTGTGTTTTGACTGATTATGGCATTTTAACATCAAAATTTAAAAATTTTTGTTGTGGTAGGTAAAATACTTATCCTTTTCTTTTTGACTTCCACGTTTCCTGACTTGAATAAGGAGTACTATCTAGTCCCAAGGTATAAAAATAGTTTAATTTATTCTAAAACATTAATTTTTTTACATCTAGTTTGTTCAGTACGTCGGAAATTTTGCAACAAAGTGGCGGTATATCCATTTTAATCTATTTTCTTCCTTATGCATGGCTAATGGTGTGTGCAATTAAATAAAACATTCTTTCCCTCATTGAATTGAAATACCACCGTACATATTTTAATCAGTTTCTGGAGTTTCTCTCCCTTTTTCCTGATCTATCTGTCTGTACCTACTCTAGCTTTATATTGAGTAAGTAGTTTCCCAAACTTTTTGTTATGAAGAGTTTTACGCTTACAGCCAAGTTGATGTACAGTGAAGCTAATCACTTAGATTTAATAACTAGCATTTTGTCATATTTGCTTTAACTCTCACTATATAGATATATTTCCACACATAGTCTTTTTTTAATCTCAACCATTGGAAAATAAATTGTAGACATCATGCCATTTTACACCTAAATACTTAATGTGCATCTCCTAAAACCTCCAGGCATGCTCTATTATAACTGTAGTATCATTACCATATGCAGAACATTCCATCATACTGTCTCAAACAGTCCCCTCACCAGTGTTTACCACCACGACATAGAGTTTTTGAAGAGTGTAGGCCAGTTATGTTTTAGAAAATGCTACGTTCTGAATTTGATTTCTTTGTTATTTAACTTATTTCTCTAGCTCTCTTGTTTCCTGTAAATTTAAACTACTCACCTCCTTTAACTGGCTCTTTTTTAAGCACCTTTGTTGTATACTCACATTTCCTTAAGTGTCCTAAGAATATTTTTTATACCTTTTCTTATTCAAACCAGGATCCAATCAAGGTTCTCTGATTTATTTGGTTACTATTTCTCTTTGATCCTTTTTTAAACACCTTTATTGAGATATAATTCACATACCACAAAATTTACCCTATTAAATTGTACAATTCAGTGTTTTTTTCAGTATATTCACAGAGGTATGCAACTATTACTACTATATAATGTTAGAGCATTTCAGCACCCAAAAAGAAACCCTGTACCCATTAGCAGTCATTCCCCATTATCCCCTCTACCTAGCTCCTGTCAACCATTAATTGATTTTCTGTCTATATGGATTTGCCTACTCTAGACTTCTCGTATAAATGGGATAATACAATATGTGGCCTTTTGTGTCTGGCTTCTTTCACATATCATGTTGTCAAGGTGCATCCGTATCCGTGCTTCATTCATTCTTATGGCAGAATAATATTTCATTATATAGTTGTGTATTGAAGTCAAGGATTTCATTTTACTTGGATCCACAATCAACGCCCACGGAAGTAGCAGTCAGGAAGTCAAATGATGGTGTGGCGTTAGGCAAATTGGCTATAAAAGACCTCTCTAAAGTGTTCAAAAGCCATGATGTTTTCATTCACCTCATATGCTTGTGAAAGCCGTACAACGAATAAGGAAGACCAAAGAAGAATTGACGCCTTTGAATTATGGTGTTGACGAAGAATATTGAATATACCATGGACTGCCAAAACAACGAACGAATCTGTCTTGGAAGACGTACAACCAGAATGCCACTTAAAAGCAAGGATAGACTACGTCTCACATACTTTGGACATGTTATCAGGAGGGATCAATCAGGAACTGACTGGAGAAGGACATTATGCTTGGTAAAGTAGAGGGTCAGCAAAAAAGAGAAAGACCATTGACAAGATGAATTGACACAGTGGCTGCAATGATGGGCTCAAGCATAATGATGATTGTGAGGATGGCGCAGGACCAGGCAGTGTTTCTTTCTGTTGTACACGAGGTCGCTATCAGTTGGAACTGACTCAATGGCACCTAACAACAACCACTACCTCTGGTCCTGCCAGTTTCCATGCCCCAAAGCCAGTCACTTGGCCCTTAGGTCTCAGATGCTTTGCTCAGTTTATTTTCATTCAGAATGAACCCTTCCTTCTGGGGAGAGAGTAAACCTTAGTTGAAGTCTATATTCCATCATCACCAGGATCCTTCTCTTTTATACAATTTCCTCTGATTTTTCTCTCCAGTGAGGGCTCTGCAGTTGACATTGCTGGTCTTGGGTATTTATATTTCCCTACTTACTTGTAAAAGTCAGGAGCCCTGGTGGCGTAGTGGTCAAGAGCAGCTGCTAACCAAAAGGTCAGCAGTTCAAATCCACCATCCACTCCTTGGAAATGCTATGGGGCAGTTCTACTCTGTCCTATAGGGTTGCTGTGGGTCGGAACTGACTTGACGGCACCTAACAGCAGCAACAACTTGTAAAGGTAGCCCTGGTGGCACAATGATTAAAGCACATGGCTGCTAACCGAAAGGTCAGTGATTCGAACCCACTAGCCACTCCACTGGAGGAAGATGTGGCAATCTGCTTCTGTAAAAATTAACAGCCTTGGAAACCCTGTGGGCAGCTCTACTCTGTCCTGTAGAGTTGCTATGAGTCAAAATCAGCTCAAAGGCAATGAGTTTGGTTTACTTACGTGTAAATTGAAGTCTGAAGTGTTGTCTCTTAGTTATAAGCATAGGCTGTGGGTGATCTTATTTGCTCTCTTTTTCATCTATCTGGTTTTTGTAGTATTTAATGAAAGATCTGAATTTGGATGACTCCCATTTTTCACGGAAATGAAAATGTCTGCTGTAAGGTTTAATACCTAGTAAGGAAATACTTTTACATTAATATTTTAAATAGATAATTCACTGTCTCAGCATTTTATTAAATTCTGGGACATTATTATCGAATAGTCCCTACTTTCCCCATTGATCTGAATCATTTCTTTCTCAAGTATCCAAGTTTCATCTATTTGTGGTTCTATTTTTAGCTTTCTGTTTTGTTCATTTGGTTAGTTGGTCTATCCCTGTGACAAAACCTGGTTGTCATAATTATTATTTTTTCCTCCAACCTTTCGTTTTTTTCTTTTTAATTGTTCTTTAAGTGAAAGTTTACAGTTCAAGTTAGTTTCTCATACAAAAATTTATATACACATTGCTGTGTGACCCTAGTTACTCTCCCTGTAATGGGACAGCACACTCCTGTTTTCCACCTCAGATTTCCTGTGTCTGTTCAACCAGCTCCGGTCCCTTTCTGCCTTCTCATCTTGCCTCTAGACAGGAGCTTCCCATTTAATCTCATGTATCGACTTGAACTAAGAAGCACACTCTTCAACAGTATCATTTTATGTCTTCTGGTGCCCGAAGGCTTCTTTTGCTGCTCTCTTTCTATTTGTTGGAGTTGTAGGGTTAATGTTTTGATTCTGGCTGTTTCTTCTTTTTGGATGTGTGCATTTATTGCTATAAATTGACCTCCGAGCACTGCTTTTGCTGTGTTCCTAAGGTTCTGGTAGGATATGTTTTCATTCTCACTTGATTCTGTGTATTTCTTTATTCCATCCTTAATTTCTTCTGTAACCCAGTAGTTTTTGAGCAAGGTTTTGTTCAGTTTCTATGTGTTTGATTTTCTTTTCCTTGCTTTTTCTGTTATTGATTTCTACTTTTATGGCTTTATGGTCAGAAAAGATGCTTTGTAATATTTTGATGCTTTTGTGGCTTGCTTTATGGCCTAATATGTGGTCTATTTTGGAGAATGATCCATGTGTATTGGAAAAGAAGTATACTTGGCTGCTGTTGGGTGGAGTGTTCTGTGTATGTCTGAGATAAAGTTGGTTGATTATGGCATTTAGCTCTTGCATGCCTTTATTGAGCTTGTTTCTGGATATTCTGTCCTTCACCAAAAGTGGTGTGTTGAAATCTCCTACTATTATTGTGGAGCTGTTGCTCTTTTCAATGCTGTTAGAGTTTGTTTTATGTATTTTGGATCCTTGTCATTGGGTGCGTAAGTATTTATTATGGTTATGTCCTCCTGGTGTATTGACCCTTTAATCATTATGTAGTGTCCTTCCTTATCCTTTGCTGTGGCTTTTACTTTGAAGTCTATTTTGTCAGAGATTAGTATTGCCAATCCTGCTCTTTTTTGATTGTTATTTGCTTGATATATTTTTTTCCATCCATTTGAGTTTTAGTTTATGTCTTTAAGTCTAAGGTATGTCTCTTGTAGGCAGCATATAGACGGATCATGTGTTTTTATCTATTCTGCCACTCTCTGTCTCTTTATTGGTGCATTTAGTCCATTTACATTCAGCATAATTATTGATAGGTATGAGTTTAGTGCTGTCACTTTGATGTCTTTTTTTGTGTGTTGTTGACAGTTTCTTTGTTCCACTTAATTTTCTGTGCAGAGTCATTTTTCTTTATGTATTTTCTTTTCATCTTTTTCATTGTTGTTGATTTTGTATTTGCTGATTCTTAATGTTTTTCTTGATTTTTATTTTTATGTGCAGGATTGTTAATTTCCTTTGTGGTTACATTAATATTTACCCCATTTTTCTGAGTTTAAATCAGTTGTTATTTCTTTATATTGCCTTGACTTCCTTTCCATATGAAAGATCTATAACTACATTTTTTAGTCCTTCATTTTTGTTTTAATGTTGTCATCTTTTACATAGTGACGTCTGTATTTCCCTATTTTCACTGTTTTAGCTTTAATTTATTTTTGTGACTTCCCTATCTGGGTTTATACCTGGTTGCTCTGTCCTGTGTTCTAGTCTTGGGTTGTTACCTGGTGTTATTGATTTTCTAACCAGAGTACTCCCTTTAGTATTTCTTGTAATTTTGGTTTGGTTTTTGCAGATTCGTGAAACTTCTGTTTATCTGGAAATGCCCTAATTTCACCAACCTTTTTGAGAGACAGTTTTGCTGGATATGTAATTCTTGGCTGGCAATTCTTTTCCTTTAAGGCTTTATATATGTCGTCCATTGCCTTCTTGCCTGCATGGTTTCTGAGTCATCCGAGGTTATTCTTATTGACTATCCTTTGTAGATGACTTTTCATTTATCCCTAGCTGCTCTTAAAATTCTCTATTTATCTTTGGTTTTGGCAAGTTTGATTATGTCTTGATGACTTTCTTTTGGGATCTACCTCGTGTGGGGTTCAATGAGCTTCTTGGATAGATATCTTCTTATCTTTCACGATATCAGGGAAGTTTTCTGCCAACAAATCTTCAATAATTCTCTCTGTATTTTCTGTTACTCCCCCCTGTTCTGGTACTCCAGTCACTCATAGGTTATTCCTCTTGATAGAGTCTCACATAATTCTTAGGATTTCTTCATTTTTTAAAGTCCGTTTATCTGATTTTTCTCAAATAAGTCAGTATCAAGTGCTTTATCTTCGATCTCACTAATTCTGACTTCCATTGCCTCAGTTCTGCTGCTGTGACTTTCTACTGTTGTCTAATTCTGAAATTTTATTGTTAATCTTCTGGATTTGTTTGCTGTCTCTCTATGGATTCTTGCAGCCTGTTAAAATTTCTCATTGTGCTCTTCAGTAATCTTCTTAAGTTCCTCTGTTGCTTTGTCTGTGTGTTCCTTGGCTTGTTCTGTGTTTTGCCTGGTCTCCTTCCTGGTATCTTGAAGAGTTCTGCTGTGTTCTACAGAATTCGAAGAAGTTGCTTCCTCTGGAAGATTTCTTGATTCTTTGTTTTGGGGGCTTGCTGAAGCCGTCATGGTCTGCCTCTTAATGTGATTTGATATTGACTGTCGTCTCTAAGCCATCACTATGTTATTATATTTATTTATTCTATGTTTGCTTATTGTGTCCTAGCTTCTTGTTTTGTTTTGTTTTGATATACCCAAATAAGCTGCTCGTGTGAGCTAGTTTGATTATTGGCACCTTTGAAGTTCTAACGTCCTGTCACCGTGTGGTTAGATCTGTCATTAGGTATGTTAGCCCAGGAGTCTGTTTACTTTTCTTGTATGGATTCAGCTCAGGTATCCAGGTAGTCGGTCACCAAGTGTGTGGTGCAGGCTCTCACCTACAGTCCTAGACGGACAGGGGTGATTGGTGTAGGCACAGGTATCCGGCTGCAGTAGGGGTTCATGCACTGAGTAAGGCAGGGAAGTGACGGCTGCCCCTGAGTGTCTGGGAAGAAAGCGTCTCCCTGTTCCCTATAGCGCGTAGGTGGGTGGGTTCTACAGCCGGACTGTGGGCACCCAGTGCTGTTGGCTGTAAGGAGTGGCAGGCACCACTTATTCTTGGACCCTTCTTGAGGGTGGTTAGGTGGTGTGGGTGGAGCCACCAGTCTTCAGGCCCCTGATATGGGTAGGTGAAGACCCTGCTTAATGGGCAGAGCAGTATCAAATGTCATGAACCTGCCACTCTAACATACACCTGATAGAGTGAAATTAGGCTTCAGGTATATACCCTGTTGTACTGTGCTAATGAGGGCCTATGCTGTTGAAATGGGCCCACATGAGTCTATGCAGGGGTGAAAGGCATTCAAAGTCTGTGGACCCCTCATCCCTGTGCCCAGGGAGCTGTGCCTGCCCTGAGTTCCCAGCTTAGGGGAGCTGGCAGATTATTTATTCCTGTTTGTTTGTTTGTTACCTCTCCAAGGTCGAGAGAGTGGCTCAGGGTGCGTGACAGGTCCTACTTCTGGCCCAGGGGATGTGGCAGTTGCTGAAGTTGGCCAGGGACTTGGTGCAGAGCAGTAAGGGAGCATGTAAATGGAAGAGAGGTTCTTCCCATATGGGGGGTTTTTTGATCTGTGAGGTAGGTTAGATGCATGTACTTACTTTTTGTTGATTGAGCACTGCTGTCCACTGGTTCCTTAGGCTCGAGTATACTCTATGCCGCTCAGTCTGTCTCGATGTGGAAAATGCGTCCCAGTCGCCACTGCTTGCCTCACTGCTCATGTGAGCCCATCCAGCCTGCGAGGAGCGGTTTCCACCATGTCAGGTCTGGCAGCTCCTCGCTGCTTCTGAACCATCTGCCCCTCCTCCTGCCACTCAGTCCAATTCCTCAACTTTGCCCCAATTCCTCAACTTTGCCTTTGATGTTCAGGACTCCTAGATTGTCATATATAATTGATTCGTTTGTTTTTTTGGGTCTTTGTTGTAAGAGGGACCATTGGAAGCATCTGACTATTCTGCCATCCCGGCCCCGCCTCCTGTCATAATTATTTTATTATAGCTTTTTAAGCCTTGATATCTAGTAAGGTAAGCCAACCTTTGCCCCACGCTTTTCTTCTGCAGCCGTGTCTTAACAGTTCTTGGTCCAGTGTCTTTCACATGAACTTTAGAATCATCTTGGCAAATTTCTAATGAAACTCTGTTGGGGGTTTGATTGTTATCGCATTACTTTGGGGAAACCGGACATCTTTCTGATGCTGAGTCTTCCTGTCCATGAATGTGGAATATTGCTCCATTTATTTTGGTATTCTGTAATATCTCTCGTTAGAATGTATTCTTTTCTCCCTCTAAGAGCTTTCCTGCTTTTGTATAATTAATGTCCTGTGCTTGCAGCTGAGTTATCTTTCTCAGCCTGTTTCTCTTAGAAGGTTGGGAATTCAGAAGGCTCTTATCATTTTAAACTGCCTCTGTCTCTTTTAGTTCAAGATGGTTTTATTAGTACCAAAACCTAACCCATTGCCGTCAAGTTGATTCTGACTCAACGCGACCCTATAAGACAGTATACAACTGTCCCATAGGATTTTCGAGGAGCAGCTGGTGGATTCGAACTGCTGACCTTTTGGTTAGTAGCCGAGCTCTTAACCTACACTACCAGGGCTACTTCATTAGTATAGCTCTCTTTAAAAATTGTGAATTTTGTGTGAGTTTGCTTAGGGTTCATTCCCTATTTACTGCCATTTATTACTTTATGATTTATCCTTCTCTCAAGTGCCAGTGTCCTCACTGTAACCTGAGGAGAACTCATCCCTTTCCGGTCTGGAACTTGGTTCTCCTTGCTTCTGTATCTGAAACCTATTACCTTTGTATCCAACACTTCACCTTATAAGTAGTTAACAGCTAAGTAGAATGGAATTTTCTCTGGATACTTAAGATGCTTTTCTTAAGGAACGGCAGAACCTCTTAAAGTAATATTTGGAATTTTTGCAATGTGCCCACTCTAGTCATTCTAGCATACTGGAAACCATGACGTCTCCTGAGTGGCAATATCCTCTCTACTTCCCCCACCTCCCCCACTCACATACACACACGTACCGCCCCGTGGGAAGTTGTAGCACAAGATTCAGCAAATTATAGTCCAAGGGGCAAATCCAGCCAACTGTCTATTCTTGCTTTGGCTGTGAGCTAAGATTTTTTTTTTTTAATCTTTCTAAATGGTTAAAAATATTGAAAAGATGAGTAACATATTGTGCCATGTGAAAACTATGTGAAATTAGAATTTCAGTGTCCCGTCAGTAAGAGGTATTGGAGCACAGCCTCACTCATTGATTTACACACTGTCTGGCCGCTTTCATGCTGCAGTAGCAGAGTTGAGCAGTCGCAGCAGAGATCAAATGGCCTGCAAAGTCTGAACTATTTACTGTCTTACCCTTTACAGAAAAAATTTCTGACCTCTTCTCTTAGTCATCTAGTGCTGCTGTAATGGAAGTACCACAAATGTGTGGCTTTAACAAACAGAAGTTTATTTTCTCACAGTTTAGGAGGCTAGAAGTCCAAACAAATTCAGGGTGCCATCTTCAGGAGAAGATTTTCCCTCTCTGTTGGGTCTCGAGGAAGGTCCTTGTCTCTTCTGAGCTTCTGCTACTGCGGAATCTTCATGTTACTTGTCATTTCTCTTCACCCATTTCTACTTGTTAGCTTATGTTTAATCTCCTTAATATCTCAAAAGAGACTGAGTCAAGAACACCCTACACTAATCCTGCCTCGTTAACATAACAAAGACAGCCCGTTCCCAAACGGGATTATAAACACAGGCATAGAAGTTAGGATTTACAACACATGGGGCAGGGGGTTGTGGGGGACACAATTCAGTCCGTAACACCCCTCTTCTAGAATGGTTAGACAGCTGCGCAAAGCTCATGTATTGTGTTGTAGCCCAGTAACTCTCTAATGTGATTGTTTACCCGGTCATACTTGAGGGAGCCATAGTCAGGTTGGAAGCCAGCATTTCTCTTCCTTTCAGCCCAGCCTGTACTTGTGCTTCTGCTTTCAAGCTTGCATTAGCTGAATACTTCTCTTGGTGTGCACACTGGTGTGCACACTCTTTTCTTGCAGTAATGTGGTGTTTTTATGCAAATAATGCTCACCTTCTGCATTTGTTTCTGGCCATGCCCTCCCCCATCTCCCACCCCAGGCACCCTCACAAGCACCTCCATGTTAATCCTCTTCCACATGTTGCTGTAAAAAAAAATTAGTCCACTTATGAAAATACCTCCAAGTGATTTGGAATATTTGTGTGTGTGTGCATGTGCACGCTTGCTTATTTTTAATATTTTAAAAAATTATATTGATTTTTTTAAACATCTAAGTAATTGCTTTGTAATTTATTTACCCTTATAATTGTTGAATTTTTTCTATAGCAAGTGCCTTCATTCCCTTTTCAGATCATTAAATTTATTGTTCTTACTTTTAATTTGTCATTTTATATTGCCCTACAACTTTGTTATGCTGTCCTGCAGTCCATCTCTTACTGCTGTTAAATCTCACATATAAGTCTTCAAGGGTTTTTGTTTTTTAAGATGAGGAGCTTTTTACCTACCTTTGGAAATGCTATGTACTTTTTATTATGATGATATTAATTTCTTAAATCCAATTTTCAAGTATGAATGTGTCCTTTGGCAGATGTTAAAGCTTCATTGGGAGTATGTTTGAGAGGTTTTTAAGTTCATTGACCCTTGGAATGTATGCCTTGTGTAGCTGAAGTCCATTTTGAGTATTAAATTCTTAACATGAAGTAATATATCTATGTAGAGTTAGAAAGTTAAGTACCACCTGTATCAGCTAGGAGTCAGTCAAGGGGCAGAAACAACATCAGCTCTGTTTACAGAGAGAATTTACTGTAAAGGATTATTAGATGAGTATTGAAGAAGTAATGCTTTTTTATAAAATAGAATGTCCCTCAAAATTATGCCTTTGTTAATATTGAAAAGGTTATATTTTTATTTTGTCCTTGGTGTTAAAATATTTAAAATCGATGTTAAAAAATAAATTTCCTTTTAATTAGCAGGTGCTTCTAAGGAAGGAGGTGCTGGAGCAGTTGATGAAGATGATTTTATAAAAGCTTTCACAGACGTTCCTTCTATTCAGGTAGGGCGCCCAATGGAGTGGCTTTCCCATGAATGTGGCTTGTGTACCTGTCTATAGAATTAGTTTTGTTGCTTTCCTTATTCTTTCTTTTCTTAAATAACTACATGAATAAAATACTTGACTTATTATTACCAAGCTGTCATTTGTTGTTACTTTTAGTTTTTCAAGTGATATTTTCAATGAGGGTGAAATAAAATTGAATCCATATTGTTGAATCACATTACATTGTAATGTTCTACTTAAAGTTCAGATTCTGGTTCTCAGTCCAGAAAGATGTTGGAGATTGGGTGACAATAGAAATTTGGAAGTCATTTGCATAGAAGGAATTGACCTAGTCAAAGCAAATGTATGAGTAAATAAGAAGTATTATTTGTCTGTTTTAAAAATTAATAGAAATGGTGTATTGCAAATAGCATTCTGCAACTTGACTTTTCACTCATTATTGTTTTTCACACTATAAAATGTGTGACTCTTGTTCATTCACTTTGATGGATAGGTAGTATTCTGTTGTATGAACAGACCACAATTCTGAAGGACATTTAGGTTGTTTCTAGCTTTTTGCTCTCCCGCACCGTGCTGCAGTGAGGATTCTTGTACGTACGTCCTTGATTATTTGTTGGAGTCTTTTTCGGGTGTAAACATAGGAGTGCGGTTGCATGCCTGTAATCTACAGCCTTATTAGATGTTACTCTGTAGGATGGTTGTACCAGTTGAGACTCCTACAGACTGTCTTTGCAGACTCTCTTCAGCTGTCTGTATTACCTGTTTAGCTCTGTGAAAGGAAAAATTGTCCAGTAAGCTGTCTGATTTACTTAGATCTTAAAAGTTGTTGGAAAGCTTTAGAAACTTTTCTGATTTGAGTGTATTTTGTTATCCGTTGATTGGGTCTATCGTTCTTATTTTAACGTATTTACTTTTTCAAATGAAGGGAAAAATATAACCCCCGAAACACACCCTTTCCTTTTGTATTTTACAGGCCTTTCTTATAAGGGCCAGATTAGTGTTGGAGGAACAAGTGGTAAAACTTAACTGAACTTGAACTTTTTTTTTGTTGAATGAGTTGCCAGACTGATACCATCATGGCGTCCGTGAAGCCAAGGGCTGCTCAACTCTGTGGAGGGAAAAAACCTGTTTCGCAGTTATCCATCCAGGGCTTCTTTACAACTAACCTCGCACCGCCCTCCCAGGCCTTCCCCTTCCAAACGTTCCACACCTTCCATTATGCCTTCTGGACACCTGTTTCATAGCAGCAAGTCCTCTAAACCCTTAACCTCGTGTTTTGAGGGTCCCTTCAACATCCTTGCTTTAGTTAAAACTTGGTTGTTTCTTGAAGCTCTTTAAAGGGGAGGCCGTTTATTACCCTTGACCCACATGTCCTCGGGATTTGATAGGGGGTCTGTTGTTCTTGCTGTCCTCACTGCCACTTGGTGATCATTATTCCAGTGCCCACTCATGTGAGAGATTCATGCTCTGTGGACGGCCTCCTGCTGCTGCTGTGTACTGACGTGGACAGCTTTCACTGTTGGCCTGGGTTGGAATCCCAGCTCTCCCACACTAGTGTGCAGCCTTGGGCAGGTTACCCGGTTTGCTCATCTTAGGCTAGTAATATTAGTGCTCACTCAGAGGGTTCTTGCTCAGGTTTGTCTCCCTGTTGTCTAGCCTAGTGCACTTCTGTTAGGTGAATATTTGTTGAATGAATGAGAGAATAAATGGCATCTAGCTGCTTGGCAAATGGCTCCAGAGGAGACAAAGCATGGGGCTGTCCTGGCTACAGCCTGTCAGAACATTGGAGGGAAAAAAATCTGTGCTAAAAATACATCCTTTTGGCAGTATTTTGTAATAAGGGTATGAGTACAATGAGCTGTGTTATGTACCTGAAGTCGTCTTGAGACATTAGGCCCGTCTTTATTAATTACTTGGGGGTTTGCATCTTGTTTTTAAATTTCAAAGCATTTAAGAGCATATTTAAAGTTACTTCTGAGGAGGAAAATAGCAAAAGGGGCAACAGGTAAGGTAGAAAGACAGAATATTTTTTAATATTGTCTATACTGTATTTCCTGTCTACAAAATAATAATAATAATGCTAGAGTGGGAAATAACCTTATTACTTGAAAGGTTATTTTGAAAATCAGGGCATAATTTTAATATTGTTTACGTCAAGAAATGTTGTTATAATTCTGAATCTTTTCTTTAAGATCTATTCTAGTCGAGAACTTGAAGAAACATTAAATAAAATCAGGGAAATTTTGTCAGATGACAAACATGATTGGGATCAGCGTGCCAATGCAGTAAGTTTTTTCTAAAACGTCTTATTCCTTTCCTTATTTTTTCAGTGTTCATTTTTAAAAATACGGAAATTGATTAGTAGTACTATCTGATGTCTGGTTATGAAAGAGAGAGTCTAATAGGTAAGATTTCTTTCTGGAAATCATATTTAAATAATACTGGATATGAAGCAGCCTGGCGTTTTCTGATTTAGGGTCAGGTTTTTTTTTTTTTTTTAATTTATCTTATTTTTGTTGTTGAGAATATACACAGCAGGACATAGACTAATCCAACAATTTCTGCATGTATAAATCAGTGACATTGATTACCTTCTTTGAGTTGTGCAGCCATTCTCACCCACCTTTTTGGAGCTGCTCCTCCACCGTTAACATAAACTCACTGCCCCCTAAATTTCCTAACTTTCAAGTTGCTATCTATTGTCTGTTTGATCTTAGGGTCAGTTTTTATTTTGCTTTTGCTTATCAGATAGAACCCATCCCATCCATTTGTCAGCCTCTCCACCGAAACCAAAAATCCAAATCCATTGCCACTGAGTTGATTCTGACTCATGGCAACTCCCGTGTGTTACAGTGTAGAACTGCTCCATAGCGTTTTCTTGGCTATAATCTTTATGGAAGCAGATCACCAGGCCTTTCTTCCACGGTGCCGCTGGGTGGGCTCAAATTGCAAACCTTTCGGTTAGTCTTAAAGCATAAACCATTTGGAAACCCTGGTTGCATAGCGGTTAAGTGTTATGGCTGCTAACCAAAAGGTCGGCAGTTTGAATCCACCAGCTGCTCCTTGGAAACTGTATGGTGCAGTTCTACTCTGTCCTGTAGGGTCGCTGTGAGTCAGAATTGACTCAGTGGCAGTGGGTTTTTGGTTATAAACCGTTTGTGCCACCCAGGGACCCAGCTCTTACATGTGCAACTGACCAGGGAAGTGTGAGGCCTCTCTGTGGGGTGACAGGGTTGCTCTTCAGTACTGCCCCCTATTCATGTAATAAGGTTTACCAGCGAAGCAGTTCACACTGCCTCTGGGAGCTGAATATTTTCATAGTGTTGACATCCATTCACAACAGGGTGTCCCTTTGTCTAGCTTTTCTCTTTCTTTTCTCACATATCTCTCATTGAACGTGATGCATATTTATCACTTATCAAAGAAAAAAGGAAAAAGTCTCATATCCTTGAATTGAGAACATTTTTATTTAGCCTGAATTCCTTGAGGAAAACATTTGATGAATTTTACAATAATACTCGCATTGACAAAGGACCCTCTATTTTTAAGTTCATGAATTTGACATCTAACGTACTACCAACTGAGTACCTAAGCATCCTCAAGAAGCCGGAAAATGGGTTTCATGTGAAGACTCCCTTCTTCTCTGAGAGTTCCCAAATGAGCTGAACGTGAACATCTCCATTTTGATGAATAAAATCAAAATGGCCTTTGATGCTATGAACAAAAGATAATTTTTCAGCTTCCCTTTGTTTGGAAGTCTACGTATCTTAAAATTCAAAATACTGTTTTTACCAGTGGATTTGTTGCTCCACAGTTGTTAAATATAGTTTGTTATTCTCACTTCAGTTCTGAGACTAGTGGATGCAGGAGGGCCTTTGTTACAGGTGATCTGTGGAGAAATGTGACAGATTAGAGGGTGTCAGTATAAAACGTGAACTTTGTACTTGGGGTGTTCCGTTTTACTGTGAAAGTACCCATTTGGAAACAGCAGATGGTGTTTTATTTATTCATTTATTTATTAATTAGAAAAGTGACACAGCCTCATTGTAATAACTGAAACAACGCAGAGGATTATAAAGCAAAAGTTAATATTTCATTCCTATTAATGAAATAAATGTTTTCATTTTGAAGTCTAACCTTTTCTAGGTATATGTATTCAAACATGAATAATCAGATAAATGCAGTTTTTTTTCAACCCTTTTTATAAAAACAAATAGGATCATACTGCATATATTACTTAGTAACTTGCTTTTTTTAACTTAACAAATCCTGCCTATTCTGCACAGCTGTATGTGTGTCAGGCATATAAGAGGTGCTCAGATATTATTGTATGCAGATGAGCATGTACCTATATTCCTAAGTTCAAAGCAACTGTGTAGCTTATTAAGCCATTTCCCATTGGATATCTTTTTAATTGACCTTCAGTGATTTTATTTTTATTTTTTGCTATTTTAACAATGCTGCAATATATGCCCTTGTACACATTTGTAACCGTGGTGTTTATTTTTATAGGTTAGATTTTAAAATGTGTGGTTATTGGGTAAAGAGTAGATGCAATTTTATTTTAGTAGATGCTGCCAAAATATTTTGAAAAAAGATATTAGTCATTCATAATTTTACTTATGTTGTTCAAGAGCATTTATTTTTTTCTGGTACAGGATACTATTAAGTCTTTAATTTTTGCCAATCTGAAAGGGGAAAATCATGTATCTTTGTTGTAATTTGTATTTGCATATCTCCTAGTAAGGTAGATCACATTGTCATTTTTTTTTTGCCCAATTTAATACTGTTTATTATTATTTTTTCTTATTTTATTGTCATTCTTTGTTTAATGTCTCATGTGTCACAGGTTAATTTTTTCCTACCATATTGTGTTTTTTATTTTGTTTTTAGTTAACCTTGTTTACATGTCTTCTGGAATTTCTCTCTTTTTGATGGTAATATCATATACCTCAAAGTAATATATTTTTTCCATAATATTCACAGCATATCATTTTTATATTTACATCTTTAATCCATCCAAAATTAATAATTTAGAAAATCTCAGAATTTCATGTGAAATTATACATAACGGTTTTTGTAAGCAAACTTTCAGCTTCTGAGTATGTGTGAGCACAGATGTGTATCTCTTTTGATTAATGTAATTTTATTATGCATGTCTGGTGTTTATGTAGAAAATATTTGGCAATCCTATATTAAAAACTAATGTTAATGGTATATAAGAGCAAGAAAGAGCAGTTTGCTTCACCGATTAGGTGTTATTATGCTTAAATATAGACATGATGATGGCTTAGTGGTTGGTCTTTGAGTTTGTACTTTTGCTTATGGATGAATATAGTTTCCAGATTTGGCCCTTTTAAAAATAGTTTCCGTTTCTGGATAGTGGTGATGGTTACATGACACTGTGACTATACTTAATGCCACTGACTTGTACGTTTTAAAATGGTGAAAATGGTAAAGTTATGCTGTGTGTACTTTACAACAATAAAAGATGACTCCCTTAAAACTTGAACTTACTTATCAACTAATACAGTACATGTGTCTGTTGTGCATATAACTAAATCTAGAATATTCTTTTCCAGAAAGCTTTTCTTTTTTTCTTTTTGGTTTGTATCATTTATTTGTAAGATTCACTGCTACCAAGGTGTCTGAATATAAATATACAAAAGCATTGTATGTGTCACATTTAATTTTTTAAAATTTTGTCTAGGTTACTTCCATCCCCCCTTTCTTTTTGGTGTTGCCACCTTTTATGTCAATAATGAAAATTCTCTTTGTTTCAGCTTAAGAAAATTCGGTCATTGCTTGTTGCTGGAGCTGCACAATATGATTGCTTTTTCCAGCATTTGCGCTTGTTGGACGGTGCACTTAAGCTTTCGGCTAAGGATCTGAGATCCCAGGTGGTTAGAGAAGCTTGCATTACTGTAGCGTAAGTATAGTTTTTTTGTGATACATATATATTTTTTGAATGGATTTAGTACTCATTGATTCAGTGGTCATTAACTAAAGCAGTAGTAGGATAACCTAAAAAAGCATACACAGGATCCAAAAATCATTTTTATTATACAAAAATTTATTTAAAATGTGAAGCTTGTTGGGTAAAGAGTAGCTGTAATTCTATTTTAGTAGATGCTGTGAAAATATTTTCAGCAAAGGTGTTAGTCATCTTTTTTAATAGTTCTTAATGCCAACATTAAAATGTGTTTATTTTTCTAATACCTACTGGTGAGTTTCTGATCATTAACTCCAAGTATAAGAAGAAAATGAATGGCCCTGAAAACTCTATGTATATAGTCTTCTCTTTACTCATTTGGATAGGAAACACTTTATTTCTGATATTTTATCATTTACCCTGGAATCGTACCATGCATGTTTAACTTGTCAAAATCTGAACTTATTCTATAGCTTTATACTCTTCCACAATATGAGGATAATAGAACACTTAAATTCCCACACTCAAACTCAATACTGTTGTTGTATAAGCTTAGCTTTTAGTATAGCAAGCAGACACAAGTACTCACTATCAATATTTTTATCAGCATTGTATTAGACGTCCCGGCCAGAACAGCAAACAGAACAACAAACCAACCAACAACAACAAAAACAAAAATATGAGGATTTCAAGAGAAGGAGCAAAACTGCTGTTATTAACAGTTGATATAATTATCTATGTGGAAAACGACAAGAGAATCTAAAGATAATTTATTATAATTAAGGGACTTTAGCAAGGTTGCTAGATGCAAGATAATCTACCAAAATAACTCATTATCTCCAGCTAGCAAAAACAAAACAAAACAAATCCATAAAATGTAACTTTAGAAAATATACCATGATGAGACTTTACTTCTGCCATAACGTAGTAGCTGGTATGGGACTAGCGCTCTCACTAAAAATAATGAGAAAACTGGACAAAATATGTAAAACGACTCTTTACAGGTACTGGACAACAGACAGTGCAAGACTGTGACTCTAGAGAGAAAAAAACGGATTAGTTAAGCAGTATGATAGCACGGTTTCTGGACCTTGGTGAAGGGAAGAGAAGAGGCTCCTAAGCAGAGCACTGCAGTCTCACTGAATTGAGGAAACAGAGTGGAATTTTGGAAGGCTGAAGTAGCTGGAATTTGCTGGGCGCAGTACTGTAGGGAAGAGAGATAGACAGAAAATGAGCCATAGAAATCTGCATAGGAGATCCATGAATTTAGCTGAATACTAACCTGTCCATGTGAAAGGTGCAACTCCCTAAGTTCAGAAAGGAATGCTGCCTGCAGGCTTATAAGATGAACAACAATTCCCAGTGCTTCTAGACGGCTGGGAGAGGGTCCAATTTTGACCAGCCAGAATTGAGAAACCTTGTTGAACACCAGGGCGTTCAGTAGGGACCCCAGGATGGGCACAGTTTAGAAACAGTACTAAATCAACTCTAGAGTAAAGGCTACTATAGACCCTCCCACTCTCAACCAGCTTAAAAAGATCAAGCTGAACCCCAAGTAAATTACCTGCCTGCCAGACAAAGCTCACGCTCTCTAAAGGAGGATAGCAACGTACAGACACTCAGCAACCTAACTCCACAACAACCAGCATCTAATGAAAAATTACTAGACATCCCAACAAACTGGAAAGTGTGACCCATAACCAGGAGAAAAAATAAATAAATAGAAACATGACAGAGATTATGTACTCCGTAGACAGAGACTTTAAAACACTCTTAGTGTATTGATTCGTTGCTGTCCCCACCAAAGTTCCAGCAGGTTTTTTAGAAATTAATAAACGATTGAACAATTTACATGGAAATGCAGAGGACCTAGAAGAGTCAAAACTTTTGAAAAAAGGAGAACAAGGTCAGAGGACTTATGCAACCTGGTTTCAAGACTTAAAGTATTTTTATGCAAATAACACACACTGTCTGTGTTTGTTTGCCAACATGCCCCCCCAACCCCCCACCCAGGTATTTTCATATGCACCACTATGCCAGCTTTTTTATACATGTTGCTGTAAAAAAGAAAATTAGCATAGTGCACTTGCTAAAATACCTTGAAGGGAGAGGGCACGGTTGGCAAACAAATGTAGAAGTTGTGCTTTATTTGCATAAAAATATGGTATTATAAAATTTAATATGCTATTGGTGAGGATAGGCATATAGATTAGTTGAACGAAATACATATTTGATTAGTTAAGTTTTGACAAAGGGCAAAAGATGTGGCAATCTGCTTCTGTAAAGATTACAGTGTTGTAGGGGAAGAACATCACAAAGTTTAGTAAAGCAAAAAGAAAGTTTTATTCGGCATATATTCAAAAGGACAGAAGTGAGAAGGGGACAAGCATGCTGCCACAGCCATGTCTGTCCGAGTCCAAAGAATATTACAGAATAGGCAAGAGTGGGAAAACGGGCAAGCATGCCGCCACAGCCATGTCTGCCCGAGTCCAAAGAATATTACAGAATAGGCAAGAGTGGGAAAACGGGCAAGCATGCCGCCACAGCCATGTCTGCCCGAGTCCAAAGAATATTACAGAATAGGCAAGAGTGGGAAAACGGGCAAGCATGCCGCCACAGCCATGTCTGCCCGAGTCCAAAGAATATTACAGAATAGGCAAGAGTGGGAAAACGGGCAAGCATGCCGCCACAGCCATGTCTGCCCGAGTCCAAAGAATATTACAGAATAGGCAAGAGTGGGAAAACGGGCAAGCATGCCGCCACAGCCATGTCTGTCCAAGTCCAAGGAACCTTTAGAGAGCCATCAGTATATATTAACATTACAAATGGGCAAAACCATTGAAAGCTTAGCCTTTTCAGATTGGCTAGAAACTGTGATCCTACATTTTGAATTGCCTTTCTTAACAATCACTGGTACAGGTTTCAGTAACAACAGTCAGGAGGGTCTTCACTGGTCCAGCAAATTTCTATTCACTAAATGCTAATAGAAAAAGGGAGAAAGTCTTTTGTGTTCTGTTTGACTGGCTTTATATGAAAGTTTCCCTAAAAGATATTTTCCAAGATTATCTTAGCTATTGTCTTTATACCTCAGGGCCCAGTTGATGTGTTCTTGTGAGTCCTTGTGGGCCCAGCTCCAGCTGGGTCACATTTTCTATGCTCAAGGACAGGGAATAAAAGCTCCAGTATTATTTCCTAAATCAACAGCCTTGGAAACCCTGTGGGGTAGTTCTGTTCTGTCCTGCAGGATCACTATGAGTCAGAATCGACTCAATGGCAGTGGGTTTGGGGTTTTTTTGTTTGTTTGTTTAAGGAATTCTCTTCAAGGTAATGTCCAGTAACAATTTTCTTGGAACAATTGAGTATCTATAAGGGAAAGAAACCAACCCAACCTTACTTTATATAATATACAAAAACTAACTTGAAGTGGATCATAGGCCTCAACATAAAAGCTAAAAAACTGTAAAACTTATAGATGAAAACATAAGAGAAAATCTTCACAATTTTAGTGAGGGTGCAGATTTTTTTTAGATAGGACCCAGAAAGCACTAACCTCAAAAAAAAAAAAAAAAAAAAGGACAGAGTAGGCTTCATCAAAATTAAAGATTTTTACTCTTCCAAAAATAGTATGTATGATATAAGAAAAATATAATTTTTTAGGAATAATTCTAACAAAGAATATTCATGATATTTTTAGAAAAAAATTATGAAGCTTTATGACATAACATTAAAGAAGATCTAAAAAATGAAATTATACTATATTTATAATTAAATGAGTCTCGATATTGAAAAATGTCAGTTATCACCAAATTTATCAATCCTCAGATAGATTCAGTGTGGTTTCATTCAGACTCCCAGCAGATTTTGACTCTGTAAGTTATATGAAAGAACAAAGGCCTAAGGATAACCAGAACCCACCTCAGGAGCAAAGTGGGGGTAATTCGTGTTACCAGTTTGGAAAACTTACTTAAAGACTCTGAGTGAAGTCAGTGAGGCCTTGGCACTGAGTTAGAGCAGAAGAACACAACAGATACGCCGGAAGTAGACCCGTCAGTTGGAACCTTGGTTTGCGCTACGGGTGACACCTCCCTACTTCTGATTTCAGGTTCTTTTTTGCTTATGAGTTTAGACACGGAAAACTGAGATTATAACTTGAGTTTGTGTATCTCTTTAAGAACCTGAATTTGTGGCGTTGACTATCCCAATCATGTATTTTAATAAAATAAACTACATAGAAATCAACCAACACTGCATGTATTGTCAGAGTCGTCCATCTTAAGGGTTTTAACTCAAATCATATGATTAAAGTCTTAATTAGTTAGCTACTAATTTGAAAAAAGAAGATAGATTTCCTTAAAAATCATGCAGCTAACTAGCGCCTGGTAGGGTTGTAATTTCAATCAAGGATTCTAAAATCCTTGCCCAAGTCGGGGAGTATCTGTGACCAAAAAAGTGGTACCATTCATATAAATAGAGCATGTCTTGAGCACTGATTCGGGTAAGATTTTGAACTTGTTTTTAAAATACGTTTAACGGGAGGTTGGTGTTGGGGCGTCAGAAATGGGAACATCTGACAGAGAATGACTACAGCTCAGGGTGGTCAGAGCCACCACCTTACTGTCGTTAACTTAGACGGATTGTCACATTCTCCAGGTGCCACTGCAGAGAGATGAGGAAGATGCCAAATTTCAACTTTGGAACATCCAGTTAAAAGATGGGGAAAAGGAAAGGATATACCACTAGCTGTACTTCCTTTTTCTCTTTTGTGTGTCTCTCACTAGAACTAATGAAACGAAAATTCCTGAAATAATTCCTTAAAAGAGTATTTTAAAATTCTGCGGCCCTATCTCCGTATTTAGACTATTTGAGGACATTTTTTGTCTCCCTCTGTAGCCATCTTTCAGCAGTTCTGGGAAACAAGTTTGATCACGGCGCAGAGGCCATGGTACCTACACTTTTTAATCTCGTCCCCAATAGTGCAAAAGTCATGGCGACTTCTGGATGTGCAGCAATCAGGTTCATCATTCGGGTAGGTTTTTCCATTCTTCCACTTTATTTAGATGGACTTGAAGTCACTGGTGAACTTTGTTTTTTTTAACCCCTAAAGAAAAATAGCTATTGAATTATTTTCCTGATAATTAAAGCAATGCATGGTCAATGTAGAACATTTAAGTAATAACAGAGGATTACAAAATAAACATGCTTGCTTACATATTTACACGTACATGTGTGTACATGGAAGTATATACATATACGTGTGTTTATAAAGTCACAAGTGTTGCGGGTAGTAATGAAACAGGGTAGGCAAATTCTTTATCTCATCGTCTGTATCTCTTCTTTTTATCATGTGTGTCTAGTGAAGATGTGCAAAAGAACAGACTTAAAAATTAATCTCCCTGCTTGAGTTCTACTCTTCTACGGCTAATCACTATTAGCCATTTAGTGTGTACTTTTCCAGACTTCTATACAAACATATCTGCTAACCAGTCCTGTTACCATTGAGTTGATTCCATCTCATAGCGACCCTATAGGACTGGGCAGAACTGCTCCGTAGGGTTTCCAAGGCTGCAGTCTTTACGGAAGCAGATTGCCCAGTCTTTCTTCTGCAGAGCAGCTGGTGGGTTTGAACCACCCACCTTTTGGTTAGCAGCTAAATTCTGCCTGGCCATTGAACATTATGATAACGCTAGAATTATCCGCTAATATTTTAGTTAAGAATTTTGCATTTGTTTTAATGAAGGAGTCTTGTAATTTTCTGTATTTTCCTGTGTTTTACACATTTTGTTATATTATTTTGTTATTTTAGTTTGATGATCTTTGAAATTATCTAGTAATATTTCCAGTGTTTTAGATTATAATACAGATTTTAGGAGTCTTTGTCATAAGGTCACATATCATATTTTCATAATTAAAAAAACTCTACCAGTTTTTTAATATAATTGTTATGCATTTTGTATACTTGCCAAAGACATTATTGTAGGTCTTTTATAAGCTTCAAATTTTAGTTTTACTGCTTTCTAGTGTGGTTCTTTAGTTTTTCTCTAATTCTTTTGTTTCTGTATTTAAGTTTCCTAACTCCTTCTACCTGCTTTTTGGCATCCTTCATTTTTGTCTAGATATTTGTGGTCTGTCTAATCATTGGGATGCTGGAAAGCCAAACTCAGAAGAAGATTATGGCTTTATAATATCAAATTAGAAAAAGCTATGACAGATTACCTAAGGATATACCATTCTCTTTAATTTATATTTCTAGATCATTTGTAATAGCAATTTCAACTTTCGAATTATGTAATAATATTGTTTTCATTTTCAAATGGTTCTTTTGTTCTTATCCTCATTATTTTCTAATTTCATGACATTCTGCCCAGAAAATTTGATTGCATGATTTCTTTTTTTGTGATTGCCTTGAAATTTTGTTATGTGCTAGTTCCTCATCACTTTATACTCGTAGGCCTTTAGCATTTGCAGAGTATGGAATTCATTGGTGGTGTATAAAGTTCTTTATTCATCGCTCAATCAATCTTAATATTTACGTTGTTCAGATTCTTTATAGTCTCGTTTTGTCTGGCCAATTCTGATTATAGGTTTTATCAGTTTCATTTTCCTAACAGTTTTTGCTTTATGTATGGCCACAGCTTTTGACTATTAGCATCTTGAAATGCTATTTTTTCTACTTCATTTTTTATTTTCATTGTGCTTTCTTTTTACCTGTTTCTTGTTTTCTTGTCATCCTTCTGTAATTTAGAAGTTTCATGTTCTTTTCTATGTCTGTTTTACTTTCTCCTCTTTTCAAAATATACATTTTACCTTCTTTATGCCATTATTTTTTTCCCAACCATTGCATTCAATTTAACAAAGACACTTTTATTTTCAAGCAGTTGGAATTAACTGTAGCGTATTACTGCTTTTATTCCTGACTGGTGATTATTGGTGTGCTCTCACTTCTCATTTTTGAACTGGTTTTGGGTCATTTTTGTTTGACTTCCATGTTTTCTCCTTGCACGTTTTGAAGTGGCTTTTCTTCGCCCCCACACAAGAACTAAAACTGACCGCTGCGTTTTAGGGTCACAGTCCTTTTACCTCAGAGCTGTCTTCTTAACTGTTTATTTTTGTCTCTAAGTGAGATACCATTTGATTCTTTTATAGTCCCCCCCACAACACACACACAAAATCCAACATTTGTTGCTTCTCTTTCCTTTGTCCAGTTTTTTTCTTCTGTTACTCTCGTTATAAAAATTTTGAAACTCTTAATGTCATTTATTATTTCTTGGATAATTTTTTGTCTCTTTGACTTACAGCGATGAATGTGCTCACGAAGAATTCTTTTAACTTCTACTTACTTGACAGTACCCGTTTACCGTTCGTAGACTTTACATTTTAGGCTTCGCTTCCCAATTGCTTGTTTTTCATGAGTTTTGTCTCATGTTTCTGACATAATATCCATCATCTCATTGAAAACCGAATCAGATGTTTTCAGTCCCGTTTCTGTGTGTTTCCTTTGGTAACCAGAGAGCTGCTTCTTGAGATTGCTCTGCCTGGTTCCTGATGCTCTTCTTAATTCTAGAGAAGCTGTTTTTCAGTAGTGACTTGTATTAATAAAGTCAAGTCTAAATTGTTATGACTTAGTGTTTGGTTGAATTCTTTGTCTCTAACTGTGAGGGTCAAGCTCTGTTTTTCTTTGGTGCTACTCCTGCTGCATGTGGTACAGCAATAGTTAGGGCAGTGTCCCCCCCATCCCAGCCATTATGCTTGGCGTGGTTAGTCAGCAGTGGGGCTTTTGTGTGTGTATGTGGTGGGCGGGATGGTATGAGAGACAGGAGGGGACTGGTGCGTGAGACTTCCTGTATGGACTGTTGTGGCTACGGGATCTCCACAGGCATTACCTTGATGTTGTTGTTTTCAGGTGCCGTTGAGTTGGTTCTGACTCATAGTGACCCTGTGTACAACAGAATGAAACACCGCACGGTCCTGCACCATGCCCACAGTTGTTGTTATGCTTGAGCCCATTGTTGCAGCCACTGTGTCAGTCCACCTCATTGACGGTCTTCCTCTTTTTTGCTGACCCTCTACTTTACTAAGCATGATGTCCTTCTCCAGGGACTGATCCCTCCTGATAACATATCCAAAGTATGTGAGACATGGTGTCACCGTCTTTGCTTCTAGGGAGCGTTCTGGCTGGACTCCTTCCGACACAGATGGGTTCCTCCTTTTACCTCCACGTTGTTGTTGTTGCTGTTGGTGTGTGTCATTGAGTCGATTCCGACAGTGATTTCAAAGTTTGATTTTATGCTCTTAACGTCCTATTCTAACTTAATTAAATAGTTGAATGTAAAGCAAATAGAAGGGGCTTTGAAGTTCACAGTAGTTTTCAACTTTTTCTGAAATATCTTTTTCAGCATACTCATGTACCCAGACTCATACCGTTAATAACAAGCAATTGCACATCAAAATCAGTTCCTGTGAGGAGGTAAGTTTTGGAGGGAGGTTTTTTTTTTTTTTTAATTATAGTTTTAATGCCACTTGCTTTAATTCTTAGTCTGATGCAAAAATTATTTGTCACAAATTTCTTGCTTTCCAGAAACAGTAATAAATTTTTCATCTCATGTAAGGGAAAATGCATGGGGCGATTATAATGACCACCCATTTTAGTTTTATCACATTAAGTTTTGGTTTATTTGGGATGCTGGATTGCTTTGGGTTGCAGCAAGCATGGGGTTTGGAGTTGGGTCTGGGCTAGAGTCCTGCAAGTGCCACTGCCAACTACCTTGGTAGTTATTTAACTGCTTGGACCTCACTGTCTGTATATGTTGTTAGCGCTCATGATGCTGATACCATAGAAATGTAAACATTCAATGAGATACACATTACTAAAACCAGAGCGCTTGGAACAACTTGAGCAATCACGTTACTGTGTTCGCATGCTTGTCCTCCCGTGCACACGCGTTCTCCCTCTCTCCCTCTGATTTCTGCAGTTTTTAGCATCAACACCGTCACTGTCGATAGTAGAAATAGCGAAAACCAAGGTTTATGTATTTGATGTTTAAGAATATTATAAAGAACTCTCTCCCTTTTCTTCATTTGATAAATATATTTATCTAAATACTTTTCTTGTTAGAGAGGAGCTGAACTAGACTTCATTATTACTTTTAAGTGGTTCAGAATTTTGGCAACCGTTGTTCAGTCACCTCTCTCTTATGTCAGGGTTCGGCACACTACAGCCCACAGGTCAGATCTAGCCAGCAGTCTGGTTTTGTCCAGCCCACAAGCTAAGAATGTTGTTTGCATTTTAAAGGATGTCTTTAAAAGCAGGAGAAGTACAAGAATATGAAACAGAAACCATATGTGGTCTACAAAACCTAAAATTATTTACTATTTGGTCTTCTTACATCGAAGAAAGTAGTAATTGGAGAAATAGTAACGTGACAGAGAAATGGGAGTCAGGAAATGCATTGTAGAATTGCCTTAAAGTGGGGTACAAGCAGTTCAGTAACTGTAGAGGAGACGAGTAAGGTGCAGCCTAAGTGGAGATGTAAGGTTCCAGTGGGAAAGGAGGGTGATGGGTAGACTGAGGTTAGAACATGGGGGGCTTTAAATATCATGAAGAAGAATTTTGACCCTGTGCTTAGTTCCTGGGAGTCTTTGACAGTTGTAGATTTTTGGTGAGAAGGTAACATTATGGAGCCTAGTTTTTATTCCAGCTGTGAAGGACCAATGGGAGACATTAGTTCAGTTAGTAAGGAGTTGTTTTAACTCATGTAAGATAGAAACAGTGTCTGAACTAGGGCTGCATTAATGGTAATTGGTTGAAGGAGATAGCGTCAGGAGATATTTCAGGTGTGGAAACAAGACAGTTGCATATGGTGGAGGGAGGTGTTGTCAGGTTCTTCAGACTGAGCTCTGGAGTCGCAGCTCCATTACTTCACTAGTGATATGACTTTTGGTAAGTTAACTTAACCTCTGTTTCTTCTTTCCTAATCTGTATAAACCAAAACCAAACCCATTGCCGTAGAGTCAATTCCAACTCATAGCAACCCTATAGGACAGAGTAGAACTGCCCCATAGGGTTTCCAAAACTGTAAACTTTACAGGAGCAGACTGCCACATCTTTCTCCCGCAGTCTGTATAATATGGGCTAAAAGAATAGATTTGTGTGGATAAGATAATTACAGTCGATTCTCATTATATTTGTGGATTCCATGTTTGCAAATTCGCCTAGTTACTAAAGTTTACTTTTCTTCCGGAATCAGCACTCTTTCAGTATGCTTTTGTGATCATTTGTAGACATGCACAGAGGGGTGGAAATTTCGAATTGTCCAAAGTGGACTCTCCAGCTGAGGTTGAATAAGGCAACACTCTGCCTTCTTGTTTCAGCTCTCAAACTGTAAATAAGTGCCCTTTTCGCAGTCTACTTAGTGCCACATATTTTGCATTTTTGTGGGTGATTTTACTATTTAAAATGCCCCACCCCCTGCCCAAGTATAATGTTAAAGTTAATGTCTAGTGTTTCTAAGTACCAGAAGGCTGTGATGTGCCTTATGGGGAAAATACATGTGTTAGATAAGCTTTGTTCAGGCATGATTGATCGTGCGGCTGACTGTGGGTTCAGTGTTAATGACTCAGCAATATATGTTAAATAATGTATCTTTAAACTGAAACACACATAAAACAAGGTTATGCATTAGTTTGGTTGATGAAAATGTTTTGACCAGAGTCTCTCAGGAACCTAGCTCTGTATTTCTCCTAGGAGCTAATACAGTATTTGCTAAATTTTCAGTGTTCCTGACACTTTTATAGAACACAACCACTGCAGATAATGAGAACTGACTGTAATCAGTTCTTCTGCATGTGGTGCTTGAGTTGACATTCTGTGCTTCCACGGAGATGTCCATGAGATAGTTGGAACTTCGACTTCACAGCTGAGGTGAAGAACCAGTGCTGGAGATGGAGTATTACATGTGAAAAGCATAGCTCATAGTCAGAGGTAGGGGTACGGATGTTGTTACTCAAATAAAGACTATAAAAGAGAAGTGGGCTGAGATCAGCGCCAGCTAGGTGAGCACCTGTTTAAGGATGGGTGGAGAAAAAATGTTAATAACGGAAGAAAAACAAGACGGAGCTGTGTCATCAGATACCAGGGAAGAAGAGGAGCTCCAGAATGAGACAGTTGAAAAAGTTGAGAACTAGAGGGCTCAAGAGAAAAGGTATAAATATTTACTTAAAAATCATATACGGGTGTACAGTGTAAATACGGAAACGTAGAATGCAGGATCCGGCTGGCATGTCTTTCATGGTCACCATTGTGTATCTTCAATGTCTGGTGCTTAGTAGCCGCTTCATAAATATTTTTTAAATTAATAAATGAAATTTGTTATGTTTTATAGTTGACAAATGTTTTAAGTTAAAATTATGAGGAACTCTTAAGGTCTTTTTGATGGATTCAGCATCAGAATAGTTGGAGTAAGTAAGTTAGGAGGTATTCAACAGTTAAGATATCTAAAAAAATTTTTAACTTACACTTTAATTTGGAGCAAAGTGCAGTATTACAGAAAACATTAATGTGGTTCTTAATATAATGTTTAATTATAATTTATATTTTTCAGACGCTCATTTGAATTTCTAGATTTGTTGTTACAAGAATGGCAGACTCATTCATTGGAAAGGTATGCATGATCTGTTCTTCCCTCCTACCTGGTGCCTTCCCCCATTGCCATTGGTTCTTTAAAAGTGGATGGTATTGGTTTTGTATTATTTCTCATTGTGCTTAAAGGTTGTTTGTATTGGTTTTCATTTAAAGCTGTGGTGTGCTCCTCTTAATCATTGCAGCTCCTTCTTTGTGGGGTGGATAAGGCTCTGTTAACTAGAATAGGATATCTAAGATACTGCAGGTTGAAGTCAGCAAAAGTTTTAAATATGTATCTCTAGTCATGTGAGATTGGATTTCTGAGATATAATTAATCAAGTAGTGAGTGATTCAATATAGAAGGAAGGGGCATCCTTTCAGTGGAAGAGATAAGAAACTTTGTTGGAAAGTTTATTCTCACCAGCGCTAGGTGTCATTGGTCAGCATTAGGTGTTGTCTTAGGCTGGGTTCTCTAGAGAAGCAAAACCAGTAAAATGTATAAATATATACAGAGAGATTTATATCAGAGAAACAGCTCACGCGATGGTAGAGGCTGGAGCATCCCAAATCTGTGGATTAGGATAGAGGCTTCTCTCAATTCACGTAGGCTGCAGGGGCTGGTGAACCCAAGATCGGCAGGTTGGAAAGCAGGGCTCTTGCTTACAGGCTGTGAATATCAACGAATCCCAAGGTTGGCAGGCAAGACCGCAAGGCTTCTCCTGATTCACGTAGCTGCAGGGGCTGGCAAACCCAACATCGGCAAGTTGAAGAGCAGGACTCTGCTCACAGGTTGTGAAGATCAACGAATCCCAAGATTGGCGGATAAGCTGATAGCTCAAATTCCAAGAACTGGAGGTCAGACGAGCAGGAGGCAGCCTCAGGATCCAGAGCGAGCAGAAAGCCAGAAAGCCTGCTTATATTCGGATGCAGGCCACATCCCCAAGGAAACTCCCTTTCAACTGATTGGCAATTCACAGCAGATTCAGTCATGGGAGTGATCACATATAAACACTTTAGAATCATGGCCCAGCTAAGTTGATACACAATTTCGACCATCACGGATGTCATTGGTCAAGTGTGTACTGGGCAGAGTTTAGCATAGCTCTGAGAGGAACAAGACGAAAACGGTGGGCAGCAGCTGGTCACTGGCTTCTTGCAGAACTCTGTTTCTCATTAGTTTCAAGTTCGAAGCTTGGAAATACCTGCATTTTTATTAACTACATTGCTGATTTTCCATTTTCATAGAAATCCTTATATCATGTATTATCTTGCCACAGCCTATTTTTTAAAAATAGAATGTGTTGTTTAATGTAGGCATGATATAATTCCAAGCTTTCTTTAAATACTTTGGTGGCAGCTGCTATTCAATTTGGTCAGATGATAACTGATGATCCTCTTACAAAGGTGTTTTTTTTACAGTGGATGGGTTAGTGAACCACATAGAAGGTGGTGGTGGTTTTTTTAATAAAAAAGGTAAAATTTGGGTACTATATATTTATACATTATCTGGATTCCTTATAAAAATAATTGTTTTCAGGTTTATAGTGTGTGAATTATTAAAAGGAAACCATGAGCGAGTGGAATACATGGGGTGGATTCTTAGAACAATCGTGCTGTCTTAGATTTATTGTAATGCACTAACAAGTCTTTTTACTTCCCTTGCCCCTTTGTAATTGATGTTAACGTATAGGCAGTATTGTTTATGTTGAAATACACGCCTTTATACAAGAATAGAATGATGTATTTATTTTATAGACATGCAGCTGTCCTGGTTGAAACAATTAAGAAGGGAATTCATGATGCTGATGCTGAGGCCAGAGTGGAGGCAAGAAAGTAAGTTTATAGTGTATTTTTGTGACCGTTTCGCCAGTCTTTGGTCTTTTCTCTGAGAGGAGTTGTATTGGGAGAATAGAAATACCAGTGACATCCCAAGTATTGTACTTCACTTGCTCGTTAGTAAAGTTGAGACTGGTTTTTCCCCATTACATCCACACTAGCCGTCTAAACTGTCATCTGTGTAGTTATCAGTATTTCTATCCCATGGTAACCTGTTCACTTTCATTGTAAATAAAAATAACTGTGATTTATTGAACATGTGTACCTAACATTCTGTGAGGCACTTGGCATATGTTATTTTCTAATCCTTAAAATGATTCTGCAAAGTTGGTGTTACTTCCATAGATGGTGGCTGAGGTTTGGAGATTTTGCAGTTTACTCGGGGCCCTGTAAACCGTAAGCGGCACAGCCAAGTTTTGAAGTGAAGTCTGCTTTTGTGGTCTGCTGCCTTTCTACTGAAATCTGTTAAATTTATCCACATCACATACAGTAGATGTATTAAAAACCTGTGGGTTCTTTATTCTTCTTGAGTGTGCGCAATTTACTGTTAATGTCTAATCATGGAACCTGTTACATCATGTCCTTTTCTTATTTGTTTTACAGGACGTATATGGGTCTTAGAAACCACTTTCCTGGTGAAGCTGAGACACTGTATAATTCCCTGGAGCCGTCTTATCAGAAGAGTCTTCAAACTTACTTAAAGAGTTCTGGAAGCGTAGCTTCTCTTCCTCAGTCAGACAGGTCCTCATCCAGCTCACAAGAAAGTCTCAAGTAAGGTTCATACGTGTGATCATCACTGGTCTCTTCTTCGTCACTCCCCAGAGTTACTTAAGTTGTTGTTAGTTGCCATTGAGTTGATTCTGACTCATGACAAGGGTTAGCGCTCGGCTACTAACTGAGAGGTTGGTAGTTTGAACCCACCAAGAGGTGCCTCACAAGCCAGGCCTAGCAATCTGCTTCTGAAAGGTCACACAGCCTTGAAAACCCTATTGTGCAGTTCTCCTGCACGCACATAGGGTCACCATGAGCACTTAAGTTGGATGGTTGGATATCTGCTTGAATTTACCTAAAGCCTTAAAAAAAGGTTGATTCAAGTATACTTAATTTCTTTGGTCTGTTATCTCAAGGGTTGGATTATGCAGTAGCGTAGCTTCTTCTCTGTGTGTTCACATCTGTGAAAAAGATTGAGAAGCACTGATTTGTATCTTTTTTAATGTACTCAAAGTAGTACATGTAGTAAGTAGCCCATTTCTGGGACATTTTAATGGAGATTCAGAATCGTTGTCAGAGTTCTTCCACAGCCCTGTATGGCTAGTGAAATCCCACCTGCTTTCCTTCCTCAGCTCTTGCACAGCTTAAGAATTCAGCAAATCCTTCAGGGGCAGAATTACCTAGTATCTGACTCACTTCTCTGTAACTCCATTCTCATTATTATGGTGACATCCATGAAGCTTTGCTGCCGTGGCAGCCCTGTCCTTACTTATTGTCTCCCTCGTCCACGAGATTGTCTAAAGCTTTCATGACCTCTCTACTTCTTAGCAGCAGCCCTCTGTCCATCCGCGTGGCTTCTCGCCCTGTGCCAAGTACCTGCAGATTCCCCAGGGAAGAGCAACTTGCAGGACGTCCGCTTGTCCCTCTCTTTGGGAGTTTGAATCCCACAGAGATTTTTGCTTGTCTTGGCAGCTCCCTGATATAGGGCTGGGATGAGGGTGAGGCAAGAGGGGCGCCTGGTGTGCAAAATGTAAGGAGGCATTCACGCAAATCTTGCGAGTGCTGTTGTTCTGAAACTATTGTATGCGTATGTATGTGTGTATGTATACGTTTCATGAACATACATGTACACTTGGATACTTGTGTGTTCGTATATCAAAGTAGTCTCGCCAAAATCATAGCCTGAATCAGATCAGTCTTCTGGATCTGTCAGTTTACAGGAACTACATGGAGCAGAGGAAAATATTATATGATAATATGGGAATGCAACTGGCAAAATCCACAATATGGGAAATTCTATAGGATAAGCAACCGAGTTTCTTTAACATATAAATGGGTGGTGGTGGGGGGATGGAAATAAACGAAGTAGGACCTATAGATTAAAACAGATTTAAGAGGCTTACCAAGCATATTTGATGTGTGAACCTCTTTTAATTTGAACAGACTAACTGTAAAAAAATATTTAGACAACTGGGATATTTGAACACTGGCTGGACATTTAATGACATCCGTGAATTATTGTCAAATTTTTAAAGATGATAATGGTACTGCAGTTCTGTTTTTTAAAAAAGTGTCGGTCTGTTTTTAAGATACGTACTTAAATAGTATGGCTGTTTGCTTCAAAACAGTTAGAGAGAAAGGTGTGAGAGAGGCACACGTGTGTGTTTGCGTGCCTGAGGGGGTGAGATCTGAAACAAGATTAGCAAGAAGTTGATGAATGCTGTAGGTGGATATGGGTACTGGGTACCAGCATGGGGTCATTCTTTGCTTTCATATATGTTTGGAATTTTTCATTTAAATTTCCATTAAAAATTAATAAATAGGATAAAAATACATGTCTTGATGTGGAATTTTTATAGCGACAAACTTAACCTGTTCTTGACCAAGGCTTCAAACTGGTCCATTCCGGTTCAAACCCTACTGAGAATTTGCATTCCCACCCCAGATGTACTGAATCAGATCCCCAGGTGATTCTTATGTATAACTTCCTGGGAACTTGTTAGAAATGCAGATTCTCAGCAGGTGTTCGAAGCCCTGTTCTTAACTACACTTTAAAGAATGTTCACTTCATTATTTTTGTAACAGCAAACATTAGAGACTACATAAATTGCCATCAGAAAAGAACTATTTACAATGTGGTACAAGCAGAAAAAAGAGCTATGGGTATTATAGTTGAAAGAGGTAGATTTATTGTGTGGCATAACATGTATACAAGCTGCCACTTGTGTAAAACAGGGAGTGCACACAGTCATACACTGACACATGTGAACATAAAATGTCTCTGGAGGAGGGTATACAAGAGACTGGTGGTAATGGTTGCCTTTGTGGAGGACCTCATGTGGAAGGAGACTTACTTTTTCACATGTTTTCTACTGGTTTTGTTTCTCCCACGCATGCGTGATACTTTTTTTTTAAACATAAAAAAAAAAAAGAAAAAATTTTGAAGCCAGTTCTTTCTGGCCTGTCTCTTCTGGTCTTTAGGTGGCGTTACATTCATTGTGGATCACTGAATAGTGATTTCAGAGCTTTAAAATGCTTCTAAACAAAGCATGCAGCCAAGTGGGTCAGCTGGGGGCCGTTAGGAGGACCTGTGCCTGGTCGGGTCAGCTGGGGGCCCCCAGGAGGACCTGTGCCGGGTCGGGTCAGCTGGGGGCCCTCAGGAGGACCTGTGCCGGGTCGGGTCAGCTGGGGGCCCCCAGGAGGACCTGTGCCTGGTCGGGTCAGCTGGGGGCCCCCAGGAGGACCTGTGCCGGGTCGGGTCAGCTGGGGGCCCCCAGGAGGACCTGTGCCGGGTCGGGTCAGCTGGGGGCCCCCAGGAGGACCTGTGCTGGGTCGGGTCAGCTGGGAGCTGTTAGGAGGACCTCTGCCCTGTGGCTCAGTTTCAGAAGAGCGGCTGTACGCAAGCTCAGTGACATGGAGTTTTTGAACAAAAGCAGATCTGATGTGATTTCAGAATATCATTACTGTAGGAGTAATTACTCATCTATACCTCTGTTTAAATTTGTGATGATAACCTCACCTCAGATGAGCTTTGTTGCTTTATTCTTCTCATTTTTATTTTAGTATTCTCAAACTTTAAAGTACACAGGACTCCTAAAGATCTCATTGAAAAGCAGGTTCTGATTCAGTAGGTCAGGGTGGGGCCTGAGATGTCCCACTTTTTACAAGCTTCTAGATGATGTCAAAGCTGTTTGTCCATGGACCATACTTTGAGTAGCGAGGATCTAAACAAGATACATTATTTTACTTTAGTATAGCATCTGGCACAGTGGTTAAGCATTTGGCTGCTAACCAAAAGGTCGGCAGTTGAAATCCACCAAGCACTCCTTGGAAGCCCTATGGGGCAGTTCTGCTCCGTCCCATAGGTTCGCTATGAGTTGGAATCAACTTGACAGCAGTGGGTTTGGTTTTTGATAGCAACTTTAAACATATTGTTGTCGGTTGTCACTGAGTCAGTTCTACCTCATGGCATCTCCCTGTGTTTCAGAATAGAACTGCTCCGTAGGGTTTTCTTGGCTGTAATCTTAATGCAAGCAGATTGCCAGGCCTATCTTCTGCCTTACCCCTAAGTGGGTTAACAGTTTTAAATTTTGTGGACCTTAAAGTGGTCTTTCTCAATATAAGAGGGTAACAATTTTAGGGGACGGTTATAAAATAATATAACATTGGGTTTAATAACCAACTACCAAATGTACTATTCAATAATATAACTTAAATAATATTTTTCTGGCATAAACCAGTTAGGGGCTTTTGCTTCCCTCTCGCACCCCTTTAAACTTCATAGATGTACTTTCTAGATCCTCATTATGTACCTATTTAGATGTGTTGTGTATCTGTGGGCTGCAGAGTACCTCTGTAATGAAAGATAAGTGAACAAACAATGGTGGGTTCTCTGAGATCCATAATTGGCCAGCGTGTTGTCCTCAGCAGTGGCTCTTAGCCTTTTGTCCGCTGTCCCAGGCAGTGACACGATAGCACTGCTGTGGGTAGCAGAGTATCTCCGTGATACCTGCACGAATCGCCAGTGGCCACAACCGTATGGCTTAGGTGAGAGGCTCTGCTTATGCTGAGTTCCCTGTGGGCTGCTAACAGCCCTGCCTGTCTCTCCATCACAGACGGCAAGTGGTGGAGAATGCTGTTGTAGGGTCCTCGGTGCTGGGCACTGTGATGTGTGCTGAGGACCAGACCATACAGAAGTAACCCTGCCCCTTCCCCTGTCAAGCTCACAGCCTTGACTCACTGCCAGCTATTTCGTTTTTGCTTCATAGCCTATTGAGACACCGTTGATCTATGGTGACGTGTGTGAGAACGACTCTTCTAAAACGATACGTAAAATGGAAGTCAAAAGTAGAAGTACTTTGGGAACTTGTAATTTTAACTTTTGTTTTCTTCACAAAACTCACTTAGTAGTATTTCATTGTTATCAGAACGGTGGTCAATTAAGGCTTGTTACTAAAGGCTTTTTTTCTCACTTTGCAGTCGTCCTTTTTCTTCGAAGTGGTCTACAGCAAATCCGTCAACTGTGGCTGGAAGAGGTAATTGCCTTTTTAAGGATCATAGCATATTTTATCTCTAAGGTAGCAACTTCAGACAGCTTGCCTGTGACTCACAGTGAAAAACATCATTTTACATCGTAACCCAGTACCACACAAATACGCTGTCGTGTGTGTGCCTACAGTATACGTGCATACTGTATGCACAAGTTCTGTGAAACGGTACTTATACATTCTTGTGATGTGCTCTGTTTTTATTCCATTTCATCCCTTAAAAAATACTGGTTATGTCCCACTTGATTGATTCCACAACTGTTAATGGGACATGACTCACAGTTGAGGAGCCCTGGTGGCATGTTGGTTAAGCACTTGGCTGCGAACCGAAAGGTCGGCAGCTTGAACCCACCAGCCTCTCTGCAGGAGGAAGCTGTGGCAGTCTGCTTCGGGAAAGCTTCCAGCCCTGGAAACCCTGTGGGGCAGTTCTGTTCTGTCCTGCAGGGTCACTATGAGTCCGCATTGACTCAGCGGCAGTGGATGCTGGGCGATGACGCACGGTTATAAAATTCCTCACTTGTAAAACCAGAAACCAACAACCAGAAGCCTGATGACTTGCTTTGCACTGCCTAAGAGTGGCAGAGCCTGCGTTGATCTGAGTGTCCCTGTTCCAGCTCCAGTTCTTGCATTTTTCTGATAGTAAGAAATAAAACTACTGCCATCTCTTTCTCACGCACGGTGCTCTGTTTTCATAAATCATAAGCAGCATCTCGTCTTCTCCAGGACTGCCCTATGAATTTTGCAGTCAGAGTACAATCATTTTTCTCATTTTCTCCCACTGAGAAAATTGCCCTTAGAAGCTTTGGCTGTGCCAGGATTGAAACTGAGGTTCTAACTTTAAAGTACTTCATAGTATTGCCCTTTGTGCCACTGCCTTCTTGTTGACCGTTTGTCATCATGGATTAGCTCGTGATGGTTTCAAGTCTACATAAGTTTCATGTAGCTTGCAGTGATTTCAAGGAGCCCTGGTGGTGCAGTGGTTAAGCGCTCGGCTGCTAACTGAAAGGTCAGCAGTTGGAACTCAACAGCTGCTCTGCAGGAGAAAGATGTGGCAGTCTGCTTCCGTAAAGATTACAGCCTTGGGAACCCAATGGGGAAGATCTCTGTCCTATAGGGTCGCTCTGAGTTGGAATGGATTTGATGGCGGTGGGTTTGGTTTTTTGGTTTTGGGCAGTGATTTAACTAACAGGCTGCCTTTGCTTTGTCTTCCAGTGTCCGCCAGCAGCAGCAAAGCTAGCTCCCTCCCAGGAAGCCTGCAGCGTTCACGCAGTGACATTGATGTGAATGCTGCTGCTGGTGCCAAGGCGCACCATGCTGCCGGGCAGACTGTGCGAAGTGGGCGCTTAGGGGCGGGTGCCCTGAATCCAGGTTGCTATGCATCTCTAGGTAAGACACCCAATGGGAAATTGCACAGTGTTCTCGCCCTGGTAAGAAGGCAGTGAAGGCAGGATGATGTCTTCATGATTTCCATTTTATTCTTGCTAGTTAAGGATGGTGGACACGTTTTAGTATGGTTTCATACTGGGGACACAGTTCTGAGGTATCTAAGCTGCCTGGTTTCCACTTGTCCTCCTCCTTGTTCTACTGAGCAAAGAAACAATCCTTGGTTCCGTGATTTGCCCGTAGAATTTCCACACAGCTCTGCAGTTGTGCTCCATTAGGCCACTGGTTACCGAGGGAGTTGGGGAAAGGCACTGGCCTTGGATCCTGCTTCTCTTCTCTGTTCTCTTTTCTTTCTCCTGCTTTTATTCCTTTACCAAGAAGTTAAGGCCTTTTAAGGACCTGGGAGAACAGCAAAGCTTCTCTGTGTCTAATCACAGCTTAAACATATATTCCAAAAACTATTCCAAACTTGTTCTTTTTTATATTTTTATGTCCATCAACTTAAAAGCATGAGGTTGGTTTTCCATGTTGCTTATCTCTGTCTGTGCTTGATTTTTCTCTCTTCAAACTCTTCTTTTGACCATGTCACTAAATGCAATGCAAACTTGAATAATGTGTCTTAAAGATGCAGTAAATTATTGTGAACTTCTGGTAGTATAAATTGCAGAGTGCAGTTTTAATTTGTCCATGTTAGGTATGTTGTTGGAAAAGTTAGCACAATCATATATTATTCATAGACATTTTTGTCTTGTGTTTTTAATTAAGTAAACCTATATGCGTTTGATATCATCGTGATTTGCTGTATGAACAGAAAACAGATTGGAACACAGCCACATCTTTCTGTTTATTACTGTTTCTATTCCTAAAATTTTACCTGCTGCTCTGATTTTCCTGTCTACAGCCTTGCTTCCTGTGCTTCCTCTAACACCTTTGAGGTTTTTATGAATTAGATGTGCAAGTTGAAGTGTGCTTTATTTTGGCTCAGATAAACAGGCAAGTAAGATGAGCACAGGCAGAAGAACGGCTTTGTATCAGAGGCTTTGTGCTTCTGAAGTCATGTATGTGCACTTGGGAGAGCCACCTGCCTTTCCTGTTTTATCGTATGTTTGTTTCTGGGATTTCCGAGAAGTACAGTAACAAGTCAGAGCACTTAAAGTATCATTGGATTTTGGATTATTCTGATAAAGCAACCAGGGAACCACTCTGAACTATTTGGGTTGAACGCTCTGGTTTGTGTTTCTGTACCTATGTAAAGTGAATAGCATTTCAGTAAGAATCATGCTTTAAATAAGAAGCATTCTTAACTCTGAAGATACTCAAAATAAATTGAACTGCGTATGTGTTTAACCCTGAGATTTCAAAACCCAAAAGCACATACAAAGAAAACCTGTCCCATTTATGAATATAGACGTTAACATCCTAAAGAAGACAATGATAGCAGACATAATTCAGTAGTATGTCAGCAATTGTAACATTCAGTAGCCGGTGTGGAGGGTTTAATGAGGCAGTGTCATCACTACTGTGTCACATGACTGGCACCTGCAGGAAGGAACATCACAGGGCAATAAAGGAAAACCACATGGTCATCTTACTACATAACCAAAGCCTTTGATTAAAAATTAATATCTGTTCCTGATACAGTGGCTTATAGATAGTCTTTATCATGTTAAGGCATTTACACATACTCCTCACTTACCAACTATTTAGTTATCTGACATTTCACATTCATGACAATAGTAAAAAATCTATCTGACTTTTTGCACATTAACAAGGAGGTAGACATGGCGGCAGAGGCTGTGGAACATCCCCTCCCTCTTGGAGGGCCTCCGGTGGTCTCTGGGAAGGTGAGCCCTGCTGCCCCCCTCCCTCTGCTCCCTCCTGCCAGCAGGGGCACAGCGTACAGCTGCCGCACAACGCAGCGTCCTCTGTGGTCACGGCCTCTGGCAGGCGTGCAGGCAGCGAGCCAGCAGGTGCCTGTTCTGGGTTCCCAGCTCCTGTGTAGCCTGAGGGCCTGCAGCTCAACACTGCCATGGGCAGGAAGGGAGAAAGAAAGAGGCACCAGAGAGGATGTTTGGAAGAAGTACATGCGACTTCAATGACACCCCAAAGTGAGCCAAACTGGGTCTAAAGGCTCCTTCTCCATGGGGCCGGGTGCCTGGCTAACCTCCCAGCACCCTTGCGGGAAGCCCTGAGCCTCGGTGACTCGCCAGGCCCAGAGGGCACAGCAGTCTCCAGGATCCTGAACACAGTGGAAGCTCTGCAAGGGAAGCTCAGACCCAGCTCAGGAGGAAGGTGAAGTGGTTAAGCCACGGGCCCGCCAGTCACACAGCCTGGCGTTATGCAGCTTTGTCTCCTCCAAGCCTCCGCAGAGGAATAAGTGTAACTGGACTCATCACAGTAATGAGCACATCAGGAAATCTTAGCTGTTGTTATTTCAATGATCATATTCTCTAAATAAAAGAAATCAAACAAAAGGATGGTATGAAAACAGGAAAAAAAGAATCTTCCCTTTTTGTATCATAACCAATTTTCGCATAACGACCTGGCCTTTGGAACCTAAGCCTGTAGGTAAGTGAGGAGCGTGTGTACGTCGATTTGTTTTCCCTTCCTTCCTTGGACAGCCTTCTACCCTTTACGTCAGCAGCAGTCCGCTGGCCCATTTGTCCATCAGCTTGCCCACTGTCACCGTCACCTTAGCATTGTTCTGTAAGTCACTCTGATGAACACGGCACGAAATGAAAATGAGGTTAGAGATTATTGGAAAGACGGAGAAAGAAATTAACATCATTTGCAGAGATGATATTTTAGAAACCCCTAGAGAGTCAACTAGGAAATTCTTATGGCTGAAAGATAAACATGTTGATTGGATATAAAATAATTATACAAGATAAAAATTACATAAAATACAGTGGCTTTCAGTTAAATAAAATTACCCATATTAAGTTAGCAACATAAATATTAAATAACCCATTAACGATTTAAGACATTTGAGAGACTTACAGAATGAAATCTGTAAGAATTTACTGTGGAGACTTGAACTATTGGAGACATGTCCTGAAGGAAAGACTCAATATTATAAAGATTTTATTCCAAAATCAATATATAAGTGGAATTAAACTCATTGAAATTCCAGTTTTAAAAACTTTGGACTTTCATAATAATTTTCAGACTTATCTGAAAAAATTAAAGGATCAGAATACTTGAGAAAAACTGGAACCAAGAATAATAATGAAGGGAATACCTGTGAAAACTTGGAAGAGCAGCTTTCCCGGCTACACAGTGATACTTGTTATAAAGCTGTAACTGCCAGGACACAGTAGGACTGGTGGAGGACGAGGCCGGCACGGGAACGGACTAGGAAGTGCAGAGATTTTAGGTATGAAGGTAGTATGTAACAAGTTGACAGAGCTGCATTCAGAACCATGAGGAAAGGATTGATTACTCAGTAGTGGTGTTTAGACAGTTGATTTACTATTTAGTACAAAATTAAGTTAGAACAATGCTTCAAGCCATATAAAAACTCATTCTAAATGACTAAAAAGTTGAAAGAAACATAAAGCAACTAGATAAAAACATTGTAGTTGAGAACTCTAATTTCAGATTAGGGAAGGAATTTCTGAACATAAAAGCAAAGAAACAATGAAGGAAATGTTTCTCAGATTTAAAGCTTAAGTGTGAAAATAGAAAATCACGTGGCTGAAAACTAAAAGGAAAAAGGTATTAACCACATGTTACAAAAAGAAGTTAATAGATCAAAGAGTTTTTCAGGTCTGTGAGAAACACGTGTTTACTTTTGTAGAAAAAAAATCCGCATGTATCAGTAAAAGCACATATTAAAATTGCCAGTAAATATCAGAATAAACGCTGAACCTCAGTGGTAATCAAATACAGTGAAACTTGTGAGAGCCAGAACTTGACAGGACTTCCCATGTTTTTCCGGGTCTCGCAAGTTTTCCGCTTTGACGGGGGCAGTCTTACCACTTCTCTATCGCTCATTTTAGTGGAAAACATTTGGGTTTTCCTTCTCTGACAGATTTCTGCCTTACACAGGTTACAGCTTTCTCAGGTTTTACTGTACATGCAAGTTGAAAGACCCGTAAACGTAACAAGAAAGGTAAAGTTAGTACCTATCGTTGACAAGAATATGGTGAAAAAGGCCTTTTCTTGTAGTGCCGATGTGAATTAGTGATGGAACACTTTTTCTAAAGCTTTTAAAAATATTCAGAATTCTTGACCCAATAGATCAATGTCTAGATAATTATGTCAAGCAATAAAAAAGAATATTCATTGTATTTTTAATAATGGCTCTTTTCTGAATCAACTTTTAATAGGTAACAAAAGAGGAGTGATTATGTGACATCCTTACGTGTATTCTGCAGCCATTAACAGGTCATAGTTTTCAAAGAAAATCCATGGATACGGACTGTCAAACGATGTGCAATGATTTCATCATGTTGTATACAATTATAGGCAGATGCAAGACTGGTTGTAACTCTTACAACTCCATTTAAAAAAAGACAATTTTAAAATGTGTAAAGATTTTAAATAGACATTTTTCCAAAGAAGATATGCAGATGATCAATAAGCACGTGGAAAGATGCTCAGCATGACGAGTCATTAGAGGAATACAAAACCATAATGAGATAGCAGTTCACACTCGCTAGGACGGCTAGAATCAAAAAAGACGAGCAATAACAAGTGCTGGCAAGGATGTGTTGGAACTGGAATCCTCCTACACTGCTGGTGGGAACAGGAAATGGGGCAGCCACTTTGGAAAACAGTTAGCAAGTCCTCAAAAAGTTAAATATAGAGTTACTATGTGACTCAGCAAATCCCACTCGTAGCTGTATACCCAAGAGATATGAAAACATATTCTCACAAAAACATGAGCATGAACATTCATAACAGCATTATTCATACAAGCCAAAAAGTGGAAACAACCCAAACGTCCATCAGCTGATGAATGGATCAACACAGTGTAGTAGAGCCATACAATACAATGTTAGTGGGCAACAAAAGGAATAAATGCTAATATAAGCTACAATAAGGATGATCCTGAAATCATGCTAAGTGAAAGAAGCCAGACATAGAAGACCATATTTTGTATGATTCCATTTTATGAAATGTCCAGAATGGGCACATCCACCAAAACAAAGTAGATAGTGGCTTCCAGGGTGGGAGTTAGGGAAATGTGGAGTGGCTGCTAATGGGTACTGGGTGTCTTTTTAGGGTGATGAGTATGGTCTGGAATTACATAGTGGTGAGGGTTGCAGAACCACGTGAATATGCTCAAAGTCACTGAACTGTATATTATAAAAGGGTGAATTTTTTGGTTATGAATTATTTCTCTAAAAAAATGGAAAAGAAAAAAACTATTCTAACTCAGAAAAATTACATTGAAGATCTATTATATTTATTACCAGAAAAAAAGTCATTACATTTTAAATGTTTTAATGAGAACCAGAAAGTTCATTTGCAACAATATCTTTTCATAAGAAAGCCTGTAATAGTGCAATGAGATTGATTTAATTTGGTTCTTTAAAGTTTGAATTTTATGTTTGCTTCATTACAGAAGGGGGAAGTTTCCCCCTTTTCTCTTTTCTTCAGCTAGCCCGTGTTCACACCCAAGGACGCTGTGGCTCTTCAGAGGATTGGGTAAAGGTGTCCTGTCCCTCTCCCTGTGTCTCTCTCACATACACACACAGTTTCCTTGTTCAGTCTTACGCACACGTGACTACTGCCGTCTGTGTTTTGTTCTACGCCGAGCGTTTATGCCTCCGACGGAGTGTTCCCATTTGTTTTAGTAAACCCTTACTGAGCAATTAGTTTTTGCCAGGCACCCTGCTAGGAGATCCAGTGGTATATGCTTCCATACTCAAAGGGTCTCTCAATTTGTTGGTAGTTTGCTGGGAAGAGATGAGCACCTAAAAGTGGAGTGAGTTTTAAATATTTTGAGTTTGACATCCCTGTGAGACATAAATTGGAGGGTTCAGGAGGCAGTTGGGATATAGTCTTATAGAACTTGGGAGAGAGGTTTATGTTGGACTTTAGACTGGGAATTCTTTAGAGAGTTGTTCTGACTGTAATCACCTCTTTAATATTAAACTCAGCACATTCCTTAAAGCAGGTACTCCTTGTATTTTTCCCCTAAAGTACTGAGTCTTTTGGCAGCAGGGATATCATGAGTGTTCTTTTACCCTTTATCTTTAGCCTAAATAGTAAGCTTGATATGATGGGAGACACTCACAAAAAAATTTGCATTAAAGAGATCTTAATATATGTATGCATATTTAGGAATGTTCTCAACAACTAGGTTTATGAAGTTGTGGTTCCACTGACTGTACTTGTTTGGAATTGCTTTGGGAAAACAAAAGTTATTTGGATGAGCGAAAAGAAAATAAATAGTTTCAGTGGTGTCTTATGAACAAAAAGTCAGATTTCAGTTGGCTGAGGAAGAAGTGAGAAGGAGAATCTGAGCATAAATTACTCCTCCAGTGGGTGCTGAAGAGACGGGTGGAAGAACCCGTAGGCACTCTTGGTGCAGGCCGTCCCCAGCTTAGGTGGTGTTCCAGTTACGGCGACCTGCACTTACGGCTGTCGGTGTTTTTGGTACTTCTTATTGTTAGTAATACGTACTACCCGCAGTGTTACAGCATGTAATTTGCTGTCAGCTTATCTGTAAATTTATATGTAATGTTTCCAGCCTCTAAAGACAAATAAAAATCTGATTTATAAAGATACTGATAATAAAAGGTAATAATAATTAAAACTAAAAAAAAGAGGTATTCAGCTTACATAAGAACTGACTTAACTGGAGTTGTCAGAACAGAATCCTGTTTTAAGTCTCGAGCTGCCTGTTAAGGAACATTTGTTTTTTTTAAGATTGGAGGCATTAAACATGTTTCTCTGCCATGGTGGAAGAGTCGGTGGAGAAGGACAAGTTGGAACTGTAAGGAGGGGGGAGACCGTTCATGCCAGAGTTGAAAGGCCCGAGGACTGGGATCCGTAACGCACGGCTGAGGGGTTAGCCGTAGGTGCGGAGGAGGCACCGGTTTAACTGAGGCTGAAGGAGAGGAAATGAGCAAAGGGGTAGATTCAGATACGCTTTTTTTTTTTAAAGTAGGTGAGGGGCAGGAAGAGGAGTAGAGTCGGGAAGGTGTCGATACTTCGTAGTCGGGAAGTCAGGGTCATTCCGTGAGAGGTGACTTGAGGTTTAGAATCACCCGTGAGGGTCCAGAGAAATGGGGAACCGTTTCAGGAATCCACAACTACCCACACCTTTGACGCTCGCTGGAAGGCCTCGCAGAACTCAGATGGTTGTCTTCACAGCTGAAGTTTCTTAGAGCAGAATACACAGCAGGATCAGCAAGGGGAAAAGACTCATAAGCAGATGGAGTCTAGAGAGTCTAGGCTCAGGTTTCCAAAAGGTCTCCTCTCAGAGGCAAGGGTGGGGGCTGCACAGAACACGACCCTTCAACGGTGAAATGTGTCAGCGTGAGCACAGTGTTTCTGTCTGGTGAAGCCCGCTGAAGACCATCGGCACGCCTCAAGTAGCGCAATAGAGAAAGTGAGTTGTTACGTTGGCCCAGATTTGAGGTTTCCTAGGAGCTGACTGTTCTAAAGAGGGTTAGGGATGCAGGGACAGCAAGGCAGTGGACAGGATGATAATGAGAGAGCTGAAGCTTAGAATTTGGGGGTATGTTAAAGGCTGGAGAGGAAAACAGGAAGCCAGGTAAGAGGTTGCTATTGGATTGGGAGAAAGTCAGCAGACCAAAGCAAGGGGTTTGTCTGATGAGGGCAAGGGCCTGGGGTCCGGACATGGGCTTCACTAACTTTTCTTTCTCTAGGCTGGTGAAAATCAAACTGAGTATCGATTTTTTTTTTTAATTCTCTGTTTTAGTACATTAGACATAACCTTTATCTCACATGGGAGCCTCATCTATTTTAAGCTTCTAGTATGAGCTAGTTGAAAACAAGCTTCATATGTATGTCTGTACTATGAATTCTGTCTTCTTAAAAATTTTTCTAGGTATTATAAAATCATTTAATCTGTTATACTGTTTTACTCTGTTCTTTGCTTGCTCTTTCATCAAAGAGGATACTTCTGACAAGATGGATGGTAAGAACTTCCTTTTCTAATTCTATCACTAGAGATTTTTATGACTGGATTCTGTATGTTTGTTCATTCTTAATTTCCGGAAATGTACTACTTATTTCTCAACAATCTTAGGGTGAAAATGGCAGCATAGTTCTATGATTGAATTTTTGGTTAAGCATATCCATCCCAGTCCATTCAAATACTAGGTTAGTGTTTGCTGTAAGTTAAATAAAATATCTTAAGTATTTTTACCGGAGCTGTTGGAAATACACTTCTGAATATTGTTAAGTCTTTCTCTAAGATATTAGATTCAGAAGAATGGAAAGAACTCTCATAAGTCATTTGTTTCAACCCTTCAGTTTACTAACTCTGATACAGAGAGACAGAATGACATATTTTACAAGTTCTTATGGTTAATTTATGAAAATGAAATGCAAATTGCAGATGCTGTCTTTTTAAGAGTGAGTTTTAAACTAACATTGAATCAAAACTGAATTTAAGCTTTGCCTTTTACATTCCAATGTTCAAATGATTACAGTTGATCTGTATTTGCTTGGTTCAGTAACAACTCAGTGTGATATTTTTGTCTGATACAAGACAGCGTGTGATCTGCACTTATCCCTCGCTTCATCTGATACCATAAACCTCTCTAAGAACTTGTGCTTTCTTTTAAGAACTTAAAATAAGACACTGAATCTGTAAGCCATGGCATAAGAGTAAACCCGTTGCTGCGGAGTCGATTCTGACTCACAGTGACCTTACAAGACAGAGTAGAACTGCCCCATTGTGGTTTTCGAAGGGACAGCTGGTGGATTAGAACCGCCAACCTTTTGGTTAACAGCCGAGCTCTTAACCACTGCACCACCAGATGTGAGAATAGCATCTCATTAAAGATTCTGGAAAAAGAGAGAATTAGTTTTTCTGTCAATTATTATGTAAACTCTGAAAATTGATCTACTATACCTTCCATTTTAATAAATTGGAATATTTAGGTAGTCTTGGTTTGGGTACATGAGTGTTAGTTATATTTAGTAGTCTCTGCTTTTCTGTATGTTTATAGTATTTCATGAATTTTTTAAAATTATTGAATGAAATGAAAACCCATCAAGAGATGATTTTTGTATCTCAAACCCTTAGAAATCACTTCTAATAATAATATTCTGGATCCTTTAAAAACAAATTATTCTCATTTTCCAAATCAACCTATTTGAGGTGTCGCCTCTGTTACGTGATGTGTTACTCTCACTGATGTTCAGTCCTATATTTGTATATACGTTCTCATACCATCACTTACGTGTACACACACATACATATACGTATATATGTTCTCACACCATCACTAACATATACACATACGTGTACGTATATATGTTCTCACACCATCACTTACATATACACACATACGTGTATGTATATATACGTTCTCACACCATCACTTACATATACACACACATACGTGTACGTATATATGTTCTCACACCATCACTTACGTATACACGCACATACGTGTACGTATATATGTTCTCACACCATCACTTACGTATACACGCACATACGTGTACGTATATATACGTTCTCACACCATCACTTACGTGTACATGCACATATGTGTACGTATATATACGTTCTCACACCATCGCTTACGTGTACACACACATACGTGTACGTATATATACGTTCTCACACCATCACATATACACAGGTACGTGTACGTATATATATATTTGCTCTTTAGTGGTAGTGAGTAGTAATATTCATATTTGACCCTTTTTGACTGGTTTTCATTGACGTCCTGGAGAACACACGTGTGTGTCGAGTAAATAACTGATGAATTGATAAGTCTTTGGCTTTATAGATGCTTCATGAAAATACCAGGCTAATGAAGCCTAGGTCATAGATTTGTTTCCCATGCCTGTCAATTAGCTTTTCTAGTTCTTCTTTGGTCTACCTTTTGAAAATGCAGGGAATGTATTCCTGCTCTGAAAAGGTCTAACACATCTTCATTTGCAAAGAAGAGTAATTATAGAGTTGCATCTTTCTTGAGTGATTAATTTCTCTAATTTTCACCATTTCAAATTTTAATAATGAAGTACAGCAGATGAAAGTGTTCAGTATAGAATTTTACCATTTTCAGTTATCTTGTGTTAACTCGTGTGTGTGTGTGTGTGTGTGTGTGTGAGAGAGAGAGAGAGAGAGATTAAGTTACTTGAAATGTCCTTTTCTTAAAATGAACCCTTTTAAAGTTAAATTAAGGCTGTAAAACTAAAGATATTTTTTGTTTTCATCCTTTCATTTTAGTCTTGGGTGGGGTCGTGAGGTAGGTCTTAACATCAACATTGGCAGAATTTGTTGAAATATTATTGTTTTATTTCTCTTATTTAGGAACAGCATCTGATGATGGTAAGAGTTACACATTTTGCTAGTAACACAAATATCTCTACATTAATATTTTCACTAGTAGGAATTAAATGTTAAAACTAAAATAGGCTAATTTCTTTGCAAATGTATATACTTTGCAAGCTGTGGTAGCGTCTATGTTTTATGTTTGATTGTGTTATATGTGTGGATTTTTTTTTTTGTTTTAATTTTTCACCCTCTCATTTTGCTTTTTACATCTTGGATCATCACATGCTTAAAAAACATAATTGCTTAACATATTTAATAAGATCTACTATAAAATTAGTATGTAATTTCATTTTTTCTGTAGTGACATTAATGCCTTTCTTTTTGTTTTTGTGGTTTTATTTTTTAATTTACACCAATTCATTTATACTTTGGGGGAGCATGCACCATTGTTTTATAATCATCTCATTAGAGTTTAAAAGCATTTATTTAGTCAGCTTTTAAATGCGTCTTATATTTGAATCAGTAACTGGGGAATGACATATTTTATTTGAATTTGGAATTATAAAAAAATGACTACAACATAAGACCATTTTTTACTGAGTCAGTATACTTTTCAAAATAATTATTTCTTGCTTTTGAATTTGTAGAACAATTCAATCTTTATAGGTATCCTGCCTGAGGCTGTCTTACAAAAGCCTCTGACTTGAAGCACTGCTTTTTTTCCTCTAAATTTTACATGGATAACATTTTCTTTGAACGTAAAACCAAACAGATGACTTTTTTTGGTCTAATTCCGACTCTGATACATGTGAAATAGTTTCATATTTCAAATTTCAAGTTGAAGTACTCTCTTAAAAACACGATTCGTGACACTGTGGAATTGTAATCTAGGAATTTTAATATCAAAAATACTTGTCACATCCAAATTTCTTTGTTATACAGAATGTGGGTAAATTCTCCATTTTAGAAATAACAACTTGGTCTTTCTGTTTTCCCTCTTAGTCAGGAGAACATTGGGTCCTACTGTAAATAAACTGTAAAAGGGCAAGAGGCCTGAACTGTGGGCTCGTTAGGAGACTTGAAGAAGTTGGTGGAATGCTGGGACTCTACCAGCTATACTTCTGGGTTTGCTTCTCTTTTGTTCCTAGTTCTTATTACTCTTTTATCTTCCCTCACACGTTTCTTAATCTTGTAAGTTCTCCTTACTCTTCTATTACGTTTGTTCCTACTTAATGTAGCTGTATTAGGCTATGTTGTGTACATGCTATAAATTGTACCTTTTAACTGAAATGGCTCTGAGCTCTGTTCTGTGATCATGTTTGTATTTGATAGCAACCGTATGGTCCGGATTTGATAGCAGTTGAGACTGTTGCTTTAGAATACCATAAAACCTGTTCTCGTTGAGTTGATTCTAACTCAGAGCAACCCTATAGGACAGAGTAGAACTAGCCCCATAGGGTTTCCAAGGAGTGAGTGGTAGATTCAAACTGCTGACCTTTTGGTTAGCAGCTGATCCTTTAACCACTGTGCCACCAGGGCTCCTACAATACCATGTTGTTGTTGTTGTTAGGTGCCATCAAGTCAGTTCTAACTCATAGTGACCCTAGAGGACAGAGTAGAACTGCCCCATAGGGTTTCCAAGGAGCGGCTGATGAATTTGAACTGCCAACCTTTTGGTTAGCAGCCGAGTTCTTGGTACCCGCTAAACCTGTTCCCATCAACTTGATTCCGACTCATAGTGACCCTATAGAACAGAGTAGAACTGCCCCATGGGGTTTCCAAGGCCGTAATCTTTATGGAAGCAGACTGCCACATCTTTCTCCTGATGAACAGCTGGTGGGTTCGGTTAGCAGCCAACCTTTCGGCTAGCAACCGAGCGTTTAACCACTATGCCACCAGGGCTCCTTTATAGACCTGCTAGTGATACTATATTCTATTGTTACTTGTTTGTTTTGGGTTTTTTTAAAATTTGTTTTGTTTTCTTTAATGACAGATTACTCAAGAACTCTGATAAGCATTATCTCCTTTGGTTCAAGAGCTCTAGAAATAGGATAAGAATTTTGTGGCCTGGTTTTGGTGGAGGAGGGTGGGACGGTGGTAGAGGAGCAAGGAATGGAATGGGGAGGTAGAGAAGGGGACGTATCGAGAAAAGTGCCAACTCTTACGTGACACATATTTCCTCAGATCATTTTATAAGTGACATTGGTTGGTTGGGGGAAGAGAGCAGTAGACGTGTCCATACACATGTCTTGTAATCTGGTGGTTGACACAGGATAAAAGAGGAAATACAGTACCTGGTAAGAGCTCTTCCTGCAGTCCATTTAGAAGCACATTTTCAGGCAAAAGGTTTAAGATTTTGCTTCTAAGAATAGGCTTATATTTAAAGCTGTAGGCTGGATTTGAGAATAAGCTAAACTTTATGGAAAATGAAATTTTCGAATTGGAACTACCAATTAAGTAACAAGTGGCCTGTCTATGGTAATTATTTTAATTACAACTCCACTTTACCTGACTACTAATGTCAAACTAAGAATGGAAATCCTTTAGGCTATATTCTTACCCTTAAAGGAAGGTAAGCTTATGATACAACATGTAAAAACTAGTACGGATTTAAAAATTTTAAGAGCAATATAACCTGTAAATGATGTTTACCTTCTTACAGAATTTAACACATGCTTGAAAATACAGTGATTTTTTTTTTTTCCTCATTACTAAATATTATTATAGAAAAATGTCTTTAATGATGGAAATATTTTATTCCTCAGGCCGGGTGAGAGCAAAGCTTTCAGCACCACTTGCTGGCATGGGAAGTGCCAAGACAGACTCCAGAGGAAGAAGTCGAACAAAAATGGTGTCTCAGTCACAGCGTATGTATCCTTTACCAGTCCTCTGTGTTGGTCTGTATGGTAGGGTATGCGTGTTGCCTGTATATGACTGTACTGGGCGGTTGTCCAGTGGATAGAGAGAGCTGATTTCACAAAAGACGAGCCACATACTGAGTTCTCGTTCTGTACTTTAGGTTCGTCATCACCTGACAGAAACGAAGGTATTTTTTCAATGTTTTGGGTCAGTTGTTGTGCATGTCTTGGAATTTTTTTTTGAGTGGGTGTTGTCTTGTCTTGGATGTGTTATTAAGGCTGCATCATTGATATCTGCCACTTAGGAAAAAGAAACTTCATCTGCTGTACAAACTTTTGCATGGAGATATGTTAAATAGCACATATCCTCAGCCTTAAGGTTTCCACAGTCTACTCAGAAACTTGCAAATGTAAAAAATTGTGCTTTTTACAGGCAAAGTAATTGTCATATATTAGCATCAAAATCTGGCTGCATCTAATTAATGCCGTTCAAGGACAGATATATGGCATCTTCTTACTCTCCCCAAAATGTATTAAAATACCTTATTTTTGATCAGCATTTTTGGCAGATATATTATACTGATTCATAGTGAGGAAACATAGATTGAAATGACCAGTTCTCTTGTATTCCCTGTTAAATTTAAGATTTCTGTTTTTAGTGTTTCATTGGAAGCTGACTTCCTCATAAGCACAGTTATTAAAAAGCACAATTTTGAGGTTTAGGTAAAATCCATCTCTACGTGTTCCAGAATAGTAACATATATTTATTACATTAATTTAAAAGCATTTGTTCCCATTCCTTCTTTACCAAGAGATTTTCATGAACACTTATCTCTAAAAGCAGGAAATTTTTCTAGGGAAATAATTGTGAAAGGTTATTCTACATACTTGGCTATTTTGGAAAGAAATGGATGTAACGCCTTCCACTGTTGAGGTGACTTATCAGACTGTGGGTGCCCTGTCCGTCTGTTCTTTAACCTGATTCCCGAATCTCTGATCCTCTAACTTGAGAACAGTGAAGAGAGCTGGGGCTGGGCGGGCCAAGTCCTGCCTCACAGAGTCTCGTCTTCTTTCCGAGGGCAGATTAGCCAGGGGAGCAGTCAGCAACGGTCTGGTACCAGAAGCGGAACGCTCAGTAAACTTGATTTGCAAATTAAGGGTTTATTTGCAGATAGGAAGAATGGCACATGTCCTCTAGCCAAGGGCTTTTCTGCCAACCTAATGAGAAGTAGATCATACCTCATTGTGCCCTGACCTTGTGTATTTTTACAGTGATTTTCAGAGTCACTTAATCTGTAGCAGTATGGTGTAGTAATTGAGAGCCTTGCAGCTACTCTTCCACATGTGGTCCGCAGATCAGCAACATCACCTCACCTGGGAGCTTGTTAGAAAGGCAGAATTCCATGTCCCCCCCCACCCCCACCCCAGATCTACTGAATCATAATCTGCTTTTTAAAAAGATCATCAGATGATTTGTATCTCAGTAAAGTTTGAGAAGTACTGATTTAGATCATGGATTCTGGAGCCATACTGTCAGGTCTGAACCCTGGCTCTTCAAGGTTATTTAAACTCTGTATTTCTGTCTGCTTATCTGTGAAATGACTTCTGCCTCATAGGGTTGTTGTGAGGATTAACTGACGTAGTAGTATATATAATAAACCTGAAACAGTGCCTGGCCTAGGATAAGCGCCACATGTGGTAGCTGATAAAATGTCCTCATTATTCTTAATCATATGTACATTCAATTTTCTTTTTCTGTTATGTCCTTCTCTACCTAGTTATCCTTATGGCATCCAGGAAACGGAAATAAATAAAGAAGAAGTTAGGAAATTTACACCGTAAAGAAAAATAAAAATAGGAATCACAAAAGTGTTCATGTTCATTGTCTTAAGGATAAAAGTAAATTGTATGTGAGGTTTTTTACTTTGTTCTCTTCTAAAATAATAGTAAGATCGAACTGAGGGCAAAGTATTCAAAGTGCTTTTTATATGGTTTTTTAGTACATAATGAAGAGGAGCTCTGGTGGCACAGTGGTTGAAGCGCTTGGCTGCTAACCAAAAGGTTGGCAGATCAAACCCACCCCCTGCTCCCTGGGAGAAGGACGTGGCAGTGTGCTTCTGTAGTTTTACAACTTTGGAAACACCGTGGGGCGGTTGTACTCTGTCCTGCAGTGTCGCTGTGAGTCAGCAGTGGGTTCAGTGTAGGTACATTATAACTACAGATGAATTCAGTAAAAAAGCATTCTATGGTAATATAATAAGCCATATGTTTATATGGTTTACGATACCCATGTTTGTATGGTTTTTCACTTTGAAACCCAATCCGTGAGACTTCACATCCTCTCCTGAAGTGTGAACATAGTGACTGGACTTTTCGACCTTGTAGGCCTTTTAGATTGAGAAGACTTTGTCACTATGAAATCTCTTAGGTTTTAAATTCTATCAGAGGGCTTTTATTTGTCAGTATGCTTGTTTATTTATCTGAATGACTGTATGTTCCATTCTAAAGTCTTTTTGAGAAACGTATTGTGGCCTTATGAAATTTGATGCCAGTTTCTTTACAACATATTTGCACAGAAATATTACTGTGATTTCCATCTTCACTTTGTTGTTAAGTAATTCATTGGGGTTGCATGGTGTTTCCAAATTTTTATATTACCACTTAGGAAAAAAAATCTCTTGGATCAAAGCAGGTATGTTCTGATGGCTAACCAAAATAAATAAAAGCAGACCCAGGAGAGACTTCGAGATTTATATTTACATAACGAGTGTGTCTTTTCTGGTAACAGTGACTAGTTGTGTGTAAATGATTGCACAGCTTGTCCTATACTTTGTCCCCCCACCCTGTGTTTTTCTGTCTTTGTCTTCAGAAAGATAAAATTTGTAGCTTTTTAATGTAATTTTTCTTCAGCTGTAAGATACTGTAGTTCTTCCTAATCTACAGCTTTAAATTAAATGTTTAAATAATAAAAGCATAAACATATAATTATTTGGATTTTGGACTATCTATAGTAGAAAAGCTGAAGAATTTACATTTACTTCTGCAGCTTCATTTCATCTGCTTTGTACACTAATGTCTGATTTCAATTTATCGCTACAAAAACTACTAAATATACTGCTTTTATCACAGACATCTGTGGTTCAGGGTTTTTTTTTAAACTTGCTTTTTTGCTGTAGGGCTTTTTGTTTCTGAGAACTGACTAAAGCTTTCTTATTTCCATTTGCAATCCATCTTAAATCTGCTCCTTCCCTCTTCGTGGATTATAACCCTTACCCTAATTCTGCCTTTGCGCTTGTTCAGGATCACAATCTGCTAATATCATGGGTGGTAAGAATCTGCAGACTTTATGTGTGCATCTGTTGTCTGACCACCTATTTTCATTATTAGGAATGGGTTCTATTCAGCAGAAATTCTTAACATGTACTGTTCTATCTTTTTGTAGCCATATTGAGGCAGAAATTATCAGTTACAATTTTTCTTTGGCCTGTTTTTATTTTATGGATTATTTAAATTCTCCAAGTTAACTCTATGGGTATAAACATCTGGAAGGAAAGGAACTTTAGTAATGCTTTGAAAGTATCTCATAAAATGTATGAAATTTGAAAAGTTTAACGAGAGGAAGAGAAATGAGGCAACCCGTTTCAGATTTTGCAAACAAGAGTATTTTCTAGTAACATGCTATTCCCTAGGTACCTCATGCCCTTTTTCATCAACTCTTTGGTTTCCCTGGAAGAAGTAATCAGCATTGTTTTCCACCCTTGGTGGTTCTCTGCTGGAGAAAGAGCCTTGATATTTTCTTCTGAGTATAAATATATGATTCCAAAACGCATGCTAGGCACTGGAGTTGCCACACTGTTGGTGGGGGCCGGGAAGTCTTGAAGAGATGGTAATGATTAAAGCAGAATGAATAGGCCATTTTTTTCTCTAAGAGAGGGCATGAACAAATTTAAATATCTGTCAAATGAGCTTGCATAATTTTGACAAATTCAGTAAATCTCAACTAGATGCAGCAGTGACTCTACTTCTGTGATGTACGTTTCCTGTCTGCTGAATAGACCCACGTTTCACAGAATTCTCTGCTCTCTCCCACCATCCCTCCCCCCATATTTACATTGGTTGTAACAGAGTACCGTATTGTATGTGCTCAGTTCATTATTTTTACTTTCTACATTGTTTGGGTTTGCCCATAAGATATTCCCTCAGCTCCTCTTGCATTGTGAGTTTGTGGCATGTTGAGTGTTTGGATGTTTTGGTGTGTATGTCTAGTTTAGATGCTGCATGGAGAAAATGGGTGCCTTACGAGTATCCGTAAGGTTATAAGAGAAAAAACCCTTTCAGCGATTCTTCACCTGAAATATGAAACATCCAAAGGAGCCATCATTTAACACTAGGCTTGAATAACTTCCCTCTGATAATTTAGAATTCCTTCTACTCAGATATGAATTGTTAATTTTCATAGAAACATTGCTTTGTTTTATAATATTGCCATAACTCATGGAAGATAAGTTTTCGTTTTGTGTGCTGCTAACGTTTAGGGATTAAACATGAGTCTAAATTGTACTCAGCCAGTCACATCGAGAAAAGTGTCGCAGGAGTCAAGGACCAGCAGCCTGCGTCCAGCCAGCCTCCATTCGTGTGCTGTTTGGCCTGCACGGCATGATGAAACTCAGGACATTTCAGAGCTTCCATTTTTTAAAAATTCCAAGACCTGGTTGGTGTTACCTCAGGGCAAACCACCAGGAACTAAAAAGCCACCTCTCTCAGCGGAAGGGGCAGACAGTCCCCTGCAGGTCACTGTCCCCTCACCACTGCCTGCCCCGTGCTCAGTGCTGCCCCCTCACTGATATCCTCGGTTTTTCCTGTTGGCATTTGAGTCTTTGGTCTCGCCCTGTGGCAGTGAAGCAGGGCTGGGTCAGACTATACCAGGTGAGCAGTGGACGCCCTACAGCTTAGGAGAAGTGGTGTGGCATGAAGGGAAAGGGCAGCTTTCATGGAGATTCATTGGAAGTGCAAGTTCAATTTTGTTTTTTTTTCCCTATGAAGTTACCATTCAGCATCTAGTGTTAGATTGTATCCTGGAATTGTTTAGTTTATTTTCCCATTCAGTGCAGACCTCAAACGCTTTGATTGACAGGGAGCCCATCCTGAAAAGGTAACCAGTACACTTCTGGTTTAAAAACATGTGGTTCTTAACTTTTTTTTTACTCCACGTCTTGAGCTCTGAGAAGATTTTGTCCAGCTTCGCCTCTTTAAGGAGTCCCTGCGTTGTGCAAGTGGTTAGCGCATTGGGCTGCTAACCCAGAGGTTGGACGTTCGAGTCCACCTAGAGGTGCCTCGGGAGAAAGTCCTGGCAATCTACTTCACAAAAATCAGCCATTGAAAACCCTGTGGAGCACAGTTCTACTCTGACACACAAGGGGTTGCCATGAGTTGGAATTAACTCGATGGCAACTGGTTGCCCCTTTCTGTCTACCTGACCACATCTCCTCTGCCTTCCAGACGTAGTTCAAAAGGGGCCTGACTTCTTTGGCATCTGCCCTTTAGTCCTGATCTACACTCAGTGCCTCTGTATCCTGACTTTGCTATTTGAAGGCACTGTAATCTCCTCAAGTTTCTTTTTCAGCTGGCCCAATTGTGTTAACATTTAAAATTAAATTATATAAAAATTAAAAAATATATGTAGTAGCAAGATAGGTTAACTTTATTAAAGCCACTTAGAGGCTGCAGGCAAACTGTTTAGCATGAAGCAAATTATCATTATGATGTTCTTAACAGCGATTGTAGCAGAATAGAATTATTTGTTTTTTCCCTTTTAAATAGATAGCTTTTTCATATAGAACATTTTAGCCGTATGCAGTGTATGGCCAGATGAGTGGTTGCTTTGGAAATCTTTTTTTACTATTTGTGTTCTGAAAATTATAATAATGTTGTCCTTGTTAAGCTTAGTATCTTATAACCCTCAAAACTGAAAATATAATTTAGGTGACTTATTAACGGTCCTTGTGAATACAGTACAACAAAACCTGTGAAAGCCTGAACTTGTGTAAGGCGGAAACCTATCAGAGAAGAGAAACTCAAATATGTTCCCCTGATAGTGATGGAAAAGCCGTAAGACTGTACCTCGTCAAGGCAGAAAAGTTGTGAGACCTGGAAAAACAAGGCGGTCCTGTCCAGTTCCGGCTCTCACAGATTTCACTGTACACCGTTTTTTTCCAGGTTATGATTATATATAAATCTGCCTCGGTCCATTTCCTTTGAACTTAGAACCTGCCATTCTGTCAATTTTTCGGACACGTCTCTCTGATTTCCATCCTTCTCGCAGCGAGTTAATCTTAATCGTGTGTGTGTTTGGTGTTCAGCTGGCAGCCGGTCTGGGTCCCCAGGAAGAGTCCTGACCACAACTGCCCTCTCCACTGTGAGTTCCGGTGTTCAAAGGGTCCTGGTCAATTCCACCTCGGCGCAGAAGAGAAGCAAGATTCCACGGAGCCAGGGCTGCAGCAGAGAGGCTAGTCCGTCGAGGCTGTCAGTGGGTAAGACTTCCTGCCTGTGACTGGAACTTTGTGTTTCTTTTCTGTTTCAGACTTCGGTCATATCGAAGGCTTTGGGATACAGATAGGCACTGTTAGAGGAAAATACAGATTCAAGGGGAATTGATTAAAATAGGGGTGATGATATGAATTAGGTATCTCTATCTTGAAAGTATGATTCGTAGGGAGCTTTAAAAATATAGCTAGCATTTTAAAGCACAGAATCATTATGTAATTCACAATATATTTGTCATATATATACATATACACATACATTTAAATGTGTATATGTTAGCTGCTTGTATTTGACATTTATATTGTAGATCAACCCTGTTCAAATACTAAAATTTTTTTTCCCTCTGTATATTGGTTAGGATATTCTCAATTTCAGATAACAGAAATTGCAGTTGAAGCCAGGTTAAACAGTAAAAGGGGATTTATTGCCTCTTTTAACTGAAAAGCTTGGAGGTAATGCAGCCTTCATGATTGACCGATGCAGAGGTGGATGGATCAACATTGCCCTCATGGACCCAGAACCAGTCTTCCTTCCTTCCTCCCTCTCTTTTTTCCTGGATCCTCTGTCTTTTGGTCTTGATCTACTCCCTTGTTTTGCTCATGCACATTCTCAAATAAATTCCTGAGACTGTGTGTGGGAGTTGCACTTTTTGAGACCTTTCTTGTCTGAGAATGTCTTTATTTAGTGGGTGGCACAGACTTCTCCTAGGCCTGCAGACTTCTAACTGATGTCCTTTCCACAATAGCACTTTTTGCTTATGCACTCCTGGTGTTTGTTGTATCTGACCCCAGAGCCTGTAAAGTTTTTATCTAGGCTGAATCTGCCTCTGTACATTTTCCAGACGTAATTTTAAAGCATCTACTCTGTTTTTAGTCCTTCTTTGCCCGTAGATTTTCTGTTACTTGTTTATTTCTTTTTGTGCTTGTGTTTGTGTGTTTTTATTTGTGAGAACTCAGGAAAGGGACGTATTAGCTCATTTCACCCTCTTTATCTTGAACTGAAAGCTTAAGGATGGGTTTTGTACTTTGAGTTTGTATTTTATATGGAAAGATGTTTCTTTCTATTAAAATAAAGATTTGGAAAAATAAAAAGATTTGGACCTACAATACCAAAAGCATAATAAAGTTTAATCAACACTGAAAAAAAATGAATTTTACTATGTGGTTCAATATTTTAACTCTCCTATTTTAAAATTTTTTAAAATAAAGTATTATTTTACCCTTCTAATTTCATGCAAACCAGAGGACCACATTCAAGAAATTTAACTGTATTGTCACAATGCCTTGTCCAGAGTAACTTATTTTCAACCTTGGTTTAAATTATTGACCAGTTTTGAATAAAGCCCACATGTCAGAAAATGCAATCTGTGTCTTCTCTTTTCTCCCTGTCTCTGCTGCCGTTGCTTCATGCCAGCCCGAAGCAGCCGTATTCCTCGACCAAGTGTGAGTCAGGGGTGCAGCCGGGAAGCTAGTCGGGAGAGCAGCAGGGACACAAGTCCTGTTCGCTCTTTTCAGCCTCTCGGTGAGTACTTGGGCAGGTGTGAGGCACATTGCTTTCCCCCGTCCTGTCAGTGTCTGGTCATCTCAACAGGCTTGGGGTTTAGCTTTCCTCTTGGCTGTGTCTTTGCCTCTGTCTCTTCTCTGGTTTCTTTTGTTTGACGAAAAATAAGGGAATTGCGTATTTTGGAAATTCCTTTGACACATGTTTGTCTTCAGTGAGCAAGCTAGTCACTTTATAAACACATCGACTTCATAATCAAGGAAATGTTACACAGACTTCAACTGCAGAATGCTGAATGCAAGATTTTTCTTAACAGATAAGCCTACAAAATTTAAAGATAATATTTTAAAATTTAATCTCAAGGAATAAGAATGATTTAATTTGATAAACACTTTTTGTTCTTTTCAGCAGAAGTATTGACATTCTGTCTTAGATCCCTTAACTTAGGTTATTAGAAACAGTGCTAGAAAACAGTACATGACAATTTATTGAGGGGGGGTTTGCATTTTTACAGTATTTCATTGTCGTTCCCCACATATTAGCTCATGTCACATCACTGCTATAAAACTTGTTTGTCCTCGATAATAGAGATTGCATTGTAAACTTGATTATAATATCGTATTTACTTCAATTATAAAAATATTAACTGATGTATGTAGTTTTTAAATTGTTAGTACTTCTAGAATAACTGAGGGGCAGAATTTTTATATTGAGATCTTAGAATGTCTGCATGATCTTTCAGCATTTTAACTAATACTTGGTTTACATGCACTTATCTGTAGCCATTCCGGATTTTTTCATTTAGTTCTACAAAATAGAGTTTGCTGTAATGCTTAGTTGCCCTTCAGACCCTGGGGCGCTTTAGTAGTACGTAGTTCTGCTCCTTGTCTCTGATGTAACCAACGCCTCTCTCAGATTCCCGTGATTGCCACGCGTCAGAATAACAAGCTTTCCTGGGAAGTCTCAAGAGGAGGGGAATCACTGCCACTCTTCCTTCCCCAGAAAGATGTGTTGGTCTAGAATTTCTAGTAATTAACTTCTTGTTCTCTGCTCCATTTAGTTCAGATACGTACCTGGCTGTCCTGTCCTGTCCTGTCCTGACCTAGAAAACCCCATTGAGCTAAGGACACAGACAGTGCTGTACTCAGACCTTGTTGTTTGTGCTCCGGTCTCGTTTCCCTCTTTGCCTCTCCTCAGTGGGAAGGTGCAAAGGTAAAAAGACCCCTTCTGCATCACTAAGGCCATGTACGGTAGACACTTTGCCCAAGGTATTTTTTAGTTCATGCCCCAACTCTGTAACCTTTCAGTGCCCGGGTTTCCCCAGCTATGAAATGAAGATAATAACAGGCCCTGCTTTGGAGAATTGTTTTGAAGACTCTGTAAATGAGGGACTACATGAACAGTCCCTCAGAGCACACCTGGCACTGTTGTTGTGGTCGGCATCATGGGTATCACTGCTGCTGCCGTTGCCGCCGCTGCTCCTGTGCCTCCTCCTGAACAGACTCGCTGTGTCCGACAGTGGTTGTGTGCGTCAGCGGCACGCGCCTCACCGGATCTCAGGGCTGTCTGAATGGTGTAAGAGCTACATTTGTATAATGCTGATACTACAGCGTTAGTGGGAAACATGAGATGTCAAGAACAAACCAAAACGTGGTTTTTTTCCCTTTTAAGCCCATATAGTAGTCAGAAATTAGAGAAAATTATAAGCAAATACCAATAAAAAGTAGACGTTAATATACTTATTTCTTAAGAGATATGTCATCTAGCCGTTAGTTTTCTAGATCCATCTCAAAGCCTCCATTTGGCAATTTAAATTACTTAATTGTGTTATTAGAGGAAGCAGTTTTCCTGATTCAAGTGTAATGTCCTATTTGGGCTGAAGATGATTAAAGCTTTTAATCACATAACTTCAGAAGAATTGATTCTGTAGCTGTTTTGTTTACATGTGGACTGTGTAGCAAAGGTAGTAGATTAGCTCTTTTTGATTCACAGGTTTGAAGAGTAGCATCTCTGAGATTAAGTTGTCCTCTCCGTTCCCATTTTCTGCTACCTATGCCTGCATTCTGCTCTCCTTGCTCTATTTGTGTGTCTGGTGACGTCCTTGAATGTTGCCTTTCAGCAGATGAATCCCATAGCTTGTCGTCCATACAGTCATAGTTACAACAGTGGCATTAGGCAGTGTGAGGACCCCAGAGCATCAAAACTGAGCAATGCTGAGCTTCTCTGGGACTTACACTTCAATTTCCATTTATTTCTGGAACCAAGATTCACGGAAAGGCTTACCTTATTACAAGCACATGAACGGTGCCTCTTTCCTGTTATCTTCAGCCACAGATACCTACCATGAAGGTTTTCGGAGATTTTCATCCACTAGGCGGTTCCGTATTGGTTCAATTCTTTTCTCACCATTTTAGATGTTATTTTTGTTAAAATTAAAACTAACTAGATATTGTTATATTTTACTAAAGACACCAATTGCCCTTCAGGGACTGATTAAACATTTGATGTAGCACTCACTCGGTTTAATCCTTCTTTCTCTTAATCTTTCGATCATTTTCCTGCTCATTGAAGTTTGTCCTGTGGCAAAGGAGTCATTTATGTTGTAAAAGGATTTTAACCATTCTGATTTAAGTATCTGAGGAAGAGTAACTTTTAAAATAACTTAAAAGTAATATATTTCGTTAAAGAGTATTATTTCTTTGTTTCTGTATTAAGAGAAAAATCGACTTTTTGTTTTTATGCAAATCAGAATTTTAAATCTAAAATGCAAACTATATTAAATTTTGGTCCTAGAGCAATATATGGAGGACACATATCACAGATTTCTAGGTTTTTTTTTTGGGGGGGGGGTAAATTACTTACATACTTTTATGATTAAATGTCCTTCAGTATTTAATCTACTAAATGCAGAATTTATTTTCTGTGACCATTGTGTACAATGTCTGTGTTAACGTGAATGGGGTATGCTATCTTTGGAGCAACTTGAAGATGGCATGTGCCCTGTTGAAGAGCAAATGCCCGAGAGAGTACCGATGCTGAGCTGTAGCAGCCAGTAGTCCTATGGCTTTGATCAAATTAATTAACCTTTCTAGGCTGTAGTTTCTCCATCTGTAAAATGGAATAGTAACAACTGCCTCATTTGGTGTCAGGATCAAGGAGATAAGATTATTATTAGTTACTAGTTACCATAGTGGTTTTTTTTTTTCCTTCCAGCTACGTTTCTTTTTTTTTTTTTTGTCTCACTCTTGTACTTGGACATTTCCTTCCATTTGAATACTTGTTTCTTTGTCTTCTGAAGGCCTGTCTGTCCACTCAGGTGTAAGATGTGGTTGCGTGTCACGGATGCTGTGTCAGCGCTCCTGTTCAGTGGCCCCATTTAGCAGCGTTCTGATCTTAACTGTCAGCAGCAGCAGCTGTGTTGACTAACCCCCTTCCTGACTGTAGTACCTCCACTGTTCTTGTTTCTGTGGTGATAGACAAGGTTTGTATGGTCCTGTTATTCCAGCCTCCAGACACCATTCCAGATCTACTGGTGCCCTCTACGCCCCCGATGTGTCTGGGGCCGCAGGTGAAGGATGAGTACATTTTCACTACCATCTGTGCATTCATCTCAGATTTTTGTCCTTTTCAGTTTCCACCCAATAATACTCATGTTTTAAAATTCCTTTGTTTTGATTTAAATTTAATTTGTTGGAGAATACATCATTTGTAATTTTTTTTTTCCCACCTAAGTAACTTTTTCCCCTCCAGCAACCTTATTTGAATATTTTTCTCACTGGCAGATGGACATTATTCTTTCGTGTAACCTAAATTATGTTATTTTAAAGTAGAGAATTGTTTTATGTTCTTAGTTATGTATTTCATCTTTGTATATGTGTTTAAAAAAAAAAAAAAAACCAAAATGGTGGATGAAGTGTTTTAATTGTAAACGATGCTACAGAAAGCAGTGGGGGACAGAATCCAGCTCTGGTTGGTCTTTCTCAGAATGCTGGGCATGTAATAACAGATATCAAATGGTACGTCTCACTTAAAGAATTTGAAGTCAGCCTGACTTGGAGGGGAGGAGATGATAACCGGAGCTTTTTTCCCTTGTCAGTTCCTGGCGTGGCTTCACTGAGCTCCCTGGTCATTGTCCGTTTGAGGATTAATCTGTGTCCTGGGTCACTCTGTGCTTTACCCATTTAGATGAGATTTGACTGACGGATAAAGCTGGATTAATTACAGGGCTGTAGACTTGCAAGCCCGTAGTCTGCCAGCCATGCTTCCTTCTGTCTTCTTGGTCATAAATACATTATAGCTGCTGTTCTTTACATCTGTTTTCCACACATTGTCAATAATTTTAATTGTACTCACCCTTTTATTTTGCCAAAAGTTAAATGTGCCCAGGGACTCTGATACTGCTTTTAAAATGCTTTGCCCCATTGGGTTTTTTTCCCCCCCTCCCCTATAAGGGTCTTAAACTTTTCCAACCCGACCGTGTTACATTATGATTCTCTGACAGCTCTTTTCCTTTCTCTGATGACATAGGTCCGGGCTATGGGATCAGCCAGTCAAGCCGACTGTCCTCCTCCGTCAGCGCTATGCGAGTCCTGAACACTGGCTCCGACGTGGAGGAGGCCGTAGCAGATGCCTTGGTACCTTCTCCGTTCCTTTATCGTTTGAAATGTGCCAGTTAGGAAACTAATGTATGCGTGAGCCAGTTCACCAGTGTGGGGAAAGAGACACAAGGAATCCTGTGGATTAAATCCAGGAAGATAAAACGTGGACGCTCAGACTTTTGCAACATAAAAAACAGAACAGAATAATTAGTTCTTTATTAATGGGTCAGAATTTTAAGCCAGGGCCAATAATAGTTGATGGGAGTGTCAGGAATATAAGCGGTGATGTCTTTACAGGGTGATAGTGTTTTACACACTGTAGCACACTGACTTTGAAGGCAGTTAGATAGTGTGTAAATATGCACACTTAAAAGCATGTCATTTTAGGGTCAGCTTAACCTTGAGTGTTTAGGGATCATTTTTGTTTAGGGGAAGATTTTATTTGTCTCAATTGTTTGAATTTTTTGAGCTGAGAGAAAGTATAGCTTCAAAACACATTATAGTTAAGGTATCTTCCTGGTTCTTTATGCCCAACACATTAAGCAGGGAGGCTTAAAAACATAATCTATAGATTCATAATAGTTTGTCCCAAGAGTCTGTACATTGATCACTGTCACTTGCCAATTTCCCAAGTCAGTTCAGTATGACATTTCTTCTTTCGAATTATGATCTTAGACCTGTGTTTCTGAAGCATTTACCCAGTTTCTTAACCAGAACTTATAAAAGGCTTTGTCTTTATTTTGAAATACAAATATATTATGCCTCTTAAAACTGTAGATCACGTCTTAACCAGTGTTGATATAATTTTTGCCACACAAATTTGAAAAACAAGCTTTTGAGAATATTCACAGGTCTTAGCTATAATGTATTAAATTTAATCACACATGTAGTTCTGCTCAGAAACCCTGTGTCTGCTGAATTTTTCCCTTTACCTTAGCCATTTGATGTTTTTCAATATGTAAGTTAATATAATATAATAGGGACTTTGTTCTCTTGAGCATGGAACATATTGATCCCATCTTCATCTGATAATATTAAATTGGTCAGATGCTTCAAATTTACTATTCTCATCAATATAGTTCTCAAATAATGTTTTCTAGTTTGTTTGTTTTTTTTAATTGGATGATTTACCAGTTAAATTCTGCTTATATATAGTTTTATCAATTGAATGGGCTATTCTTGAGCTACTAATTATATAACTAAAATGTTTTGTGTGAATCATATGAGGAAAATTTAACCACCAGGACTAAAATCTGAATCCCAATCATCTGATTCTGTCAGCTCTGTTATTTGCGTACAACAGATACTCCAGTTACAACTGCCAATATTTAGGAAGAGACTATTAAACCTAATCTGGGTATGGGGAAATTATAGAGTTAAAAGTAACTGTGGAAATGGCAGAAGAAGTCAAATAGGAGAAGACTTGAGTTTCTTTGCGAAAACTGGTTTTGGGAATATTTTGTCGCTTAGATATTTCTCTTTGGACTAAAGGATATTGGCAAGATTAAAGCTATATCTTGCTAATAAGCGGTTCCTTTGTATCTATGTGTATAAAAAACCTAATGTTTCTGATCATGGGCATTGTTAATAATGCCTACTTTACTGTGCTGTTCAGCAAAATGTTCTTCATTATTTTTAATTTTTCTCTTTAAAAATTTACTGCTCTCAGCTCTTAGGAGACATACGGACTAAGGTATAGACATTGATATTTTCTGACATCTTATGATTCCATAACTTTTATTTCTTTTGCTTCATCAGTTTAACAGATGATAGTCTTCTGTGAAAAATCAAAGTGAAAGTAATAATTCTTAGACAGACGTCTTTTTCTGTACATTGAGCGTCAGTAAGGAGATAACTACCTTCATAGAGTGTTCTGTGGGGTTCTGGTCCTTTATGGCTGACCACTTCCTGCATGTGAGATGAGGTCGTTAACAGTGAAGCATGAAACATAGCTGACCCTGGAGTCCAGTCCAGGAAGTCACAGCATTACCATTCCAAATTTTGGCACCTAATTTTGCCAAGAAAATTCAAGTTGCAGTCTCTAAATCAATCTGAGGCAGTTAGTAATAGAAACTTCATTATAAAAAAATTATTAAAAATTGAGTTCAAATCACATTTCTTTTAGATTTTAGACTTCAGAGAGTTTATAGCTACCTAGAACTATTTTAAATTACTGTTCTTAACATATTTCATAGAAATGTCTTCACCACTCACCGACCTAAATTCAGATGTCAGGTTATGTAAAGATTGTTTCTAGCTCTTCCAAGGAAATCTTAAATAAGTTATTTATTCTTTCTCGTTTTACTTTTAAGGTGCAAGGTAAGGTTGGCAGTTCCGTATATTAAATAACAAGCCTTAGATATAAAGAAATAGAAGGAATCTGAATATGCTTTCTCGTATTTATTGAAGTAGACAGTATAGATACATTAGGAAAAGCATGGAAGGGCCCTCAAGGAGCTTGCATCCTAAAAATAATAGTAAGCAGAACAGGTTTTCATATCATTCTTTGTATTTTATTTCTCTGGGAGACATGAAGGTTAGGTACAAGGGAAGGAAGAGTAGAAAGAGACGTGGTAAACCAAAAAAAAAAAAAAAGCTGTTGCTGCCAAGTTGATTCTGACTCATAGCCCTGGTGGCGCAGTGGTTAAGAGCTCGGCTGCTCACCAAAAGGCTGGCAGTTCGAATCCACCAGCCACTCCTTGGAAACCCTATGGGGCAGTTCTGCTGTGTCCTGTAGGGTTGTTGTGAGTCAGGTCGACTCGATGGCAATGGCTTAGAGAAGCTGTGGAGGAGGTGAGAGGGAAACAGAGGAGAGAGAAGGTTGAGAGAAGGGGGAAGATAGAGCCTCCGGAGGGGAGGCATGAGTTTTTCAATCCAGTGGACTCCTCCTTTTAAAAAGATAATATTCTCTTCTTATCAGCTTACATTTTTAGTACAGTTTCTATTCATTTACATCCTCATAGTTCTTCTGGAAGGAGCCTGGCTCAGTGGCTAACGCACCTGGCTGCTAACTGAAAAGATCGGCAGTTCGAACCTGCCAGTCACTCGGCTGGAGAAAGATGTGGCAGTCTGCTTCTGTAAAGAGTTAACAGCCTTGGAAACTCTATGGGGCAGTTCTCCTCTGTCCTACAGGGTCGCTGTGAGTCGGAATCGACTTGATGGCACAAAACAACAGCAGTTCTTGGTTCTCTAAAACAGAGAAAGAAGAAAAGGAAGAGCCCCACGTTTCTGAGCACTTCCCCGTCCGCATCCCTGAACCTCTACATAGCCTTATTCTGCTTCTCCCCCTTTCCATAGTTAAAGAATATTTCCTCTACTAACTTCTTAAAACAGGTTTTCAAAGAAAAACTAAACGTCGACATTTTATTATTACAATGATTAACAGCATGCTTTGCACTGATTTTAAAACAAAAATCGATCCTTTTGTGGTCAGTAGAGATGACTAGCTATCAAAATATGGTTTTAGCTACCACTCATGAGAGCCTTCATGTGTAACAGAAAAAGCCCGCTCGAAGGAGATACGAGTCCTACGGGATGCATTCAGACGATGATGGCAACAGTGACGCATCTAGCGCGTGCTCGGAGCGCTCCTACAGCTCTCGGAACGGCAGTATCCCGACCTACATGAGGCAGACGGAAGATGTGGCAGAGGTCCTCAATCGATGCGCCAGTTCCAACTGGTCAGAAAGGAAGGAGGGCCTCCTGGGTCTGCAGAATTTACTAAAAAATCAAAGAACACTAAGGTGAGGTGTGTTGTCTTAAAATAACTGTCCTGCCCGTGTTTGCACCCTTTGACTTGATTTTATTTCTGTAACACTTCAGAGACACTGGTGTGGGACAGGCTGCCCTGACTCATCCTAAATACAGAAAATGGTACCTACGTGTTTTTCCCAAACTTTGATCCTTCAGAATAGCTTTAGTACACCATAGTGTACTAAATTTCTTATTAATTCACTTGCTCTATTTAAAGAAATATTTTTAAAAGAAACTTTTTATTTATAAATAGAAGTTAATTTTAAAAGTTATTATTTAAAAAATAAATAAATAAAATGTGCTGATGGAAAGCCGAGTGGTTTATTAAAATTCATTCCTGATAAGTTTTTCACTGAGAGGACAGAAGTGTGTATGCTCATTTGAAGATGAAACTATATTCTTAGTGTTCATGTAATATGTGTCAGATAAAATGGAGTGAATTTCTCTAAGGACAAAAGTTGTTTTTTGTTTTAGCTGCCTTTGCTAATAGCTTTTACTTGCTTTTTTCTCCTACGTTCTACATGGTCTTTATCTATAGAATGTTTTAAACCTCTGTAGTTCAGTCCTTTAAGAACCTAGTTTCAAACCCTCTAAAACCTAGTTGCAAATAGGCCACAGACGCCCTACTTTTAAAGATTTGAATACTTAGGTAACTTAAATTAGGGTGAGTATTTATTTCATTTTTCTTATCTGAGTCTTAGTTTCCGGGAATCATAAAGTTCTACGTTCAGTGAGAAAACTGCTTGAGTTTAGGCCGTTTGCAACAGAAACTTGGCCTTGTAAATCATTGCATTCCAGAATATTAAGTGACTGCAGGTTTGGGGTGTTAGTGATGGTAGACTTTGTGTTCTTTATGAAGTGATAGGTGTAACAGTTGGGAGTATCAGGGCTTTTTCAAAAGGGCTGCATAATACAGAGTTAACTGTGTATATTCAAGGAGCCCTGGTAGCACGTTAATTAAGCACTCACCTGCTAACTGAAAGGTCTGCGGTGTGAACCCACCAGCAGCTCTGTGGAGGAAAAGCCCTGGTAATCTGCTCCTATGAAGATTACAGTCTAGGAAGCCCTATTGGGCAGTTCTGCTCTGTCATATAGGGTTACTATGAGTTGGATTTGACTTGATGGCACACAGCAACATGTATACACCCACTCCTCACCTATCGACAAGGTTAGGTTCCAAAGACCAGGTTGTTATGGAAGAGTCTGCATCAGAGTTGGGCCTAGTCCCTGGCACTTCTCGGGATGCCATTGCTGGTAGACCCCCATTCTCCATCACGCTTTCCCCACCACTGTGGAGCCCGCGGGGGTGGGGGGTGGTTGTGGTGATAGGGGAGTGCCTGCAGTCTGCCAAGCTGCAGGGGCCCACCATCACCTGGCCATGCTCCAGGCATCTACATGGACCCCTGCGCCATGCCTCTCAACCTTCCTCCTCTTCCCACTGGCCCTGGCAACTGGCCTTGACTGAACGTGGCTCCCGGGCCTGGGGCCAGGTGGAGGCTGCAGAGGTGGCAGAGAGACCTCTTTGGAAGAGGAGATTTCCAAGCCTGTCCCCAATCCCTTCACTCCCGCAGCCCCTGCTCTGGCGCCCCCGCCTCCTGCACATCATCACCTGCTCACCGCACTGCAGGCCAGCCCAGCTCCTCCACCCACCCCAGCCAGTACCAACAGCTGGCTGCCCTCAAGGCCTCGCTCCCTCTCACAAACCTCACCTTACTTCTCCTCTCACCTCGGCTCCTGGTTAATGTGCAAAATAGATAGTGGATTTTTTACTATCACCGTCAACATGAAATGTCAGCTAAGGAGATAGTAAGTGATGAGTAGGTGTTCTCAGGCTGAGTTAACTTGTGGTTTGGCTTTTTCCTGGATTTTAAAACATGTACGTGTGCAGAAATGATTAAATGAAAGGAAGCATACCTTTATCAAGATGCTGTTAAAGTTGAACATTCCTCAAGTTATGAAAAAAAAAGAACCTAGTTTGGGATAATTCAGAGATTTGAGTGTGGTGAGAGAAGAGAGGGCTCCTTTCTGACCTGACTCTGTGAAATCAGAGTTTGATGTACTAGCTGTTTATTTTAGGAAGTATTAGAGCTACATCATTGAAAATGAATACGTTTATCAGTGTAACACCTAATGTGTTTTCATGTACACATATCACACTCAATGAATTACTGAGTAAATCGTCATAGTATTGTTCCCAGCCCCATCAGGCTTAGGATACTATTAGGTTCAATATACATCTTAAATGGCAAAGGGAATAGGCATAATATTTTAGAAAGATTTCAGCACCTAAGTGGCAAAATGTAAGGAAACACCCTGGTGCTTACAAAGGGTAAGATTCATGTTCCAGGAACATCACTTGTAAAATTTCCCGTCATGCTACGTTAATGAAATGTGATTTTCTTTTCATCTAACCTTCAACTTCGAGCATAATGTGGTTAATAACAGAATGTTATTAAATGTTGTTGTATTTAATACACTTTGTATTTAGCCCCGACTAGTAAATGGCAAAAAGTTTCTCACTTTTGAAGGCTGATATTTTCACCATTGTTATTTTTTAAAGAAACCTCAACGTGTAACCTAAACAGGAATTTAAAATTACTTCTGCCTACAGCAACATACTAATTAATCACTTCATTATTTTGGCAGTCGAGTTGAACTGAAAAGACTATGTGAAATTTTCACAAGGATGTTTGCTGATCCTCACGGCAAGGTATGTTTTGGTGTTTAAGATTATTTGCTCGAATAGTGCATCATTTGTGTATAGCCCAAAAAAAGCAGTAAAACAGTAGCAAAAAACTGTAAGCCATTTTGTTTGTGGGTTTGTTTTATTATCGCCCCGAAAATGGTCCTGATATTCTCAAACATGATTGAAATTAAGTGTTTGATAGGGCACATAGTTTAGCAATTACTCTGTGGTAACTCTTCAGGCTCCTCCAAAGATGGATTGTCCAAGATTGGAAGCTAAAGGATATAGTAACAAGCACCACTCTTGAGTGACATGCAAGAAATTATACTGCATCGTAACTCACGGGTGGCTGTAATTTTGCATTACTAAGAGTTTTGTACTATTTGTAAAGGAAGTAACTGGGGTAAGTAGAAAACAATTATTAAATAACACAAAAGCACAAGCTATGGCAATATAAAAGAAGCGTTTTGTATATTGGAAATAGTCCATAAAGACTTTCAGAACTTTCTTCAATTTTTAATGTTGATTAAAATATATTGAATTAAATACTTAATGTGTAACCTGCATGTGGACTCTGAAATGTTGCTTTGTGTTGATAGATAGTACTGTATAAAAACATATTCGTTTATTCTGTTTCCAGCAACGTGTTTGACAGTGTTAAACTTTATTAGTATCTTCCTTTAGCGTATCAAGTGTCTACAGGAGCATTTCTAACCTAAGTGAGAGAGTGTTGTGGAAGGGAAGTTATAAGAAGAACATTAACAGATTTTACTTTACTTTTTTTTTTTTTGTTATTTCACTTTACTGTTACGCACATCATTTCTCCATTTTTTTCTATTTTTGATTTTCCCATTACTTACAACACTGTTGAAACATATTAAAAGCCGACTTTAAACTAAAACCAGCTAGAGATTTAACTCCAGTGGGGGACAAACTTAGAGTTTGTAACTCTGAAGCTGAACACGTAGATAGTTGTGCCATTTTTGCTGATACTGCTACTACCAGTTACAGCTCTTGGAATTGCCTTAATGTAAAAGTTACTGTAAATTCTAAACAAATTAACTTTTGATACTTTTTAGATGGTAGTGTAAGCCAAACCAAGAGACAGTTTTGATCTCAGTGAACCTGTTTCCTTAAACAACTTTTAAATTGACAGCCTGTACAGCTTTGAAAATACATTTTTGAAACGTCTTCAGTGAGTGATACAACTCTTCCCTCCTGGAAAGTGCAAAACTGAGGCTGGGTTATTTCTTAAAGTCACAGCTTTTGATTTTTTGGTAGAGTCATAGTGCAGTTCAGTTGGATGCCAGGATCTAAGGTAGTAATAAAGAGAAACGTTTTTGAACAGTCTCTTGGAGCCCAAATAGGAAAGCTGAGTTTAATGTTGGCAAAGGAACTAAACTGAGCTCAATTTTTTGGCCTCCCTGAAGAAATATGGAGAAGCCACTACAGTTCTCACTAGGATTAAATCAGAAAAGTGACTTTTGGTGCTTCCCCTTAGGATTTTATAACTGTACAATTTTTAACTGACCCACCTGGTTTTTTATTGGTTGGTTTGGTTTTTCTTTCTTTTTTTTTTTTTTTTTGTCAGCCTGTGAAGAAAAATGGGATGAGAAGACATTTGTTCATTTGGTTTTGTTTGCCTTTTGTTTGGTGATTATCCATCAAGTCTCTGCCAATAATGTAATTTATTAAGAATAAACTGGACGTGTATGAGTGTGCTGAGTCAAAAATTGCAAATTAGAGTTTGGTTTGAGTTTTCATATTATATCCTAATGTAACTAACCCATTGCAGTCTAGTCGATTCCGACTCGTTAGCGACCCTATAGGACAGAGTAGAACTGCCCCATAGGGTTTCCAGGGGGCAGCTGGTGGATTCCAGCTGCCCTCCTTTTGGTGAGCAGCTGAGCTCTTAACCACTGCACCATCAGTGCTCCATTGTATCCTGATACTGTGGAAATCGCAGGTATTTCCCCTTTTTAACGTATCTTTATAAAGTACCAGCAGTTCTGTCTTCAAGATCTAGCAGCTAACCTTTTTGATGCCTTCTTTCCTTTTCTTTCCAAATACAAGTTTGTTGTATAATTTTCATGTGTCACAGAATATTCTTTTTCTTCTGATTTTTTTCTTTTCCCCAGCCATGTAAAAACCATTCTTAGCTCACAGGCCAACCCCTGTTGTGTATGGTCATTGACACTGAAGATAGAAACAGACATTCAGGAACCTGTATTCTCGGAAGAGGGGAGCTGTGCCACTGTTTGAAGGTTAGGACTCTAGAAGAAAAACAGTGTCCTGGCCCCTGCTGGGTGGAATCCCACAGCCCTGCAGATTCCTGCTGCTCGTCACTGCTGGTCTGTGATCTTGGCTAAGTGCTGAGTGCTGCCTGGTGGTCCTCCCCTTTCAGCTGTCTCTTGCCTCCATGGAGGCTGGCAGATGTTGTCTCTCCTCAAAATTCCATCCCTGTTCACACCCCCCACCCCATCATATGCCCCAAACATATGCCCTTGCCTGTTACGTCACGAAGGAAGTAGAAACCATCCAGCAGACATTCTGCTTCCTGCCTCCAAACCAGTAAGCTGAACCACAGGTGAGGCCATTCTTTTACCTTCCCTCCTGTTAAAGTGGAAGGAGGTGTCATCTTGAAGCTGTGGTGTTAGGTCCATGGTAATATATCCTGTCTTGTTAAGATGGTCTCATTCTGCTTGCTCTTCCAGGAATTTCTCATGAATTCCAACTTGCTGGTTGGCATCCTTTTTTGTTTTTCAGCTTTGTTGTGAATTTATTCTTTATTCAATGTGTTTCTTCTAAAGATAAACCTTATCTACTTGCTTAAAACTCTTTAGCTAGCCACTGAATGCCCATTACCCTCAGGAAAGTGGCCACACAGCCCATCGTTTTTGCTTGTCGTTCCCCCCTCACCCTCACCCCAGCCTGAGCTAGGTTCATTTGCCCAAATGTGCGATGCTTTAACATGCTTACAAATATGCCACCTGGGGACACGTTTCCTTCCCCAAACCAGCGTCCTTGGGTTTTCTGCTTCAATAGTACTCTTCCTCAAGCCTGGGTCAGATCTCCACTCTGAATTAGAATTGTTTCTCTGTAACCCCAGCTCTCCTGAAAGCTCACAGATCAGAGACTGAGCCTGAATTCTTGCCCCTAGAATGGACTTCAGTATTTGGGAGACACCTCATACCATGAGCATTAGTTGGGTGCATTTCCCCACGTCCTTTTATTTGAAGTCGTCATTTCAGCCCCTCTATTAACAGCTTCATGGAGCCCTGGTGGCACACTGGTAAAGTGCTCAGCTGCTGATCGATAGGTTGGCAATTCAGAACCACCAGCCGCTGTGCGGGAGGATGATATGGCAGTCTGCTTCCGTAAAGATTACAGCCTTGGAAACCCTATGGGGCAGTTCTGCTATGTCCTGTAGTGTTGCTGTGAGTTGGAATTGGCACGACCGCAGTGGGTTTGGTTTTTTGGTATGAACAGCCTGTGGTTAGTGGTTGGCATCCGTGATATGTGAAGGTTGTGCTTACTTCTCCCCACTTGCTTAGATTACCTGCCATCTCCAGCAGAATCAGGAGACTTAGACAACCAGGCTGTGAGAAGCAACCTCACCCCTTTGAGCTAGAACCACCTTCTCCAGGCTCCAGAACGCTTCCCTTCTAGGTTTTTTTAGAGTAAGGGTCTGGAGTCCAGCTGAAGTATCAGACAGTCCCAGTATACAGTGCAGACATTCCGTAAAGGAGGGACTAGTTCCGTGCTTTGGGACTCAGTGTTGGCGCTGTTCAGGAGTGGGCGCGGGTGAGGTTTAATACTGGGTGCTTTCCAGAAGTTGAGCCTCAAGGATAAAAGAGTCAGGGAAGGAAGGGTTTTCATTTGTGTGTTTAATTTCCTTGGCAGAGAGGCCAGGGAGAAACACAGGAAGACCCCATGCTCTTCTCCCATACTGTTCATTCAACTCTTGTTTTTCAAAGTATTTTGAGTTTGTCATAGAAGTTTGAAAAACATTTGTGGCTTTTATTTTCTAAGTGTTTTTCTCCATGCAGGAACTTTGCATTGATGGCGACTAATTTGTGTGTTCTTTTTTTTTCTTTTTTTCTTTTTGCATGCTGTCCCCTGTGTTGGAACTCTCAATAGAGAGTAAGTTGGTTCAATATTTGTTGGAAACCTAACTTTACTGCATGACTGTGAAATTAACCCTTTTTCTCTATTTTCTCTCCCAAAGAGTTCATGCAGTGTTGGACCCTTTGCAATCCACCAAACGCTATTTGCAGTTATGCAGAGTGCCATTCTGTTTGGAGACGTGCTTTTTTAATCCACTAATTAATCTGATTGTGTTCTTCTGTTCTATATTTGATGACTGGCACACCTAAGATACAAGAGGGTTCAAGAAAAGGCTGTCTCAGTTGTAATAGCACAGACATTTTGATTCTTTTCCACTAAAGTGCAGTTGCGAGATACGTGGAATTATAAATTGACTTCACTGAGAGTTACTTATTTTAAAAAACATTTTCTAGGTTTACAATTGCTTCAAAAAAAAAAAAAAAAAAAAATCAGCCCCTGACCTTCTCATATGCTCTTTCTAATATTCTGTTAATAGCATCCCATAAAAGCAAACAGAGTAGCTTACGGAACAGTGATGCTCAATTTTCTATTCTGAAATGAAGTCTTTATCCCTAGTTTTATATTAGCATATAAGGAAATTGGGGAATAGCAACACCTGACAGCAGACTTTTTGTGGTAGAGCAATCAAATGATAAATTTTGTGCAAAATTCCTAACATATAGTTTGAAGATATATAATATGTATAATAAACACTTAATATAAATACATAAAATTACTTAGTAAGTACCATTGACAAGATGTAAGTTTTTTTTAAATAATAGTATAATTGTATATATAGAGTACTGTAAAAAGCATGCCTACATTTTTTTAACCCACTATATTCACATTATATCTAACCAAAAGAAATTTCTACTTAGAGAAGTCTTGAAGGAAATAGTGGTTCAGATATTGACAGGGACTTAAGCGCTGGGTATGTCAGCATGAAAAGAAGGGCCTCCTGGAATGGCCAGCATGAGCCCAGAGAAAGAAGTTGTGGGATGCCAGAAAGTTTATAGAAGAGAAAATGAGGTTAATCTTGGCTGAAATGAAGGGAAATAGTTACACATCCTCCCTTGCATTAAGGAGAAAGGATTGGCCACCAATTACGGGGCAAATAACACTACTTAAAAGAAAATCCTTACTTTTTTTTTTTAGAGTTTTCCCCCTTCTCATCCATTGAATGGCTTTTTATTGGGTCCTCAGCCTCTGATAACTTAGAGCTTGGTTCTAATTGGGTGGGAGTTAAGAGAATCTGCATTATGAGTGATAACAGTGTTGAAGCAGATTCCGCCTGGGGCCCAGAAAGTAGTAGAACATTGAAAGTATTCATAGTTTCTACTTTTACAAGTATAGAATATCTTGAACAAGTTGCCAAAGTATATTTTTTACTTTCTAACTCAGATTCAAATGTTAAAACTTAGTTATAATTCTGACAAAAAATCCTCCATTTCTAACATAGGAAAGCAAATGGAGCTTATATATAATTGCAGAAAGGAAATTCAAGAAAAAAAACACATATTGAGAGCAAAACTCTTAAGATTATTAACTACTTATTTTTACACAAATAACGCACGCCTTCTATATTTGTTTGGGAGGTCGCTGTTAGCAAACAGACGTAGAAGGTGCACGTCATTTGCGTAAAATACGGTACTTTAAAAACCATAATGTAAAAAACATTTTTATAATCAATTGTGATTATAATTTGTCTCCTAATACAGCATAACTGACATTGTCTTAAGACAATTGTTTGCCTGCAAGTAAAATTTCCAGCATGGCGTTGGATTTCTTATAAAGTGTCATAAACTTGTTGTAGGTCACTTGTTGATAAGTATTTTAATGAGATACATCACTTATGAATAATAGACTCCCTTCATGTTTTAAGCTAGTAGATTAATATTGGAAGCAAGTATAAAACCCGTCAATAGAAACGGAGACTAATAGCATGCCCTCTAGGACTTTTTCAAAATCGTTAGAATTTTGATGCAGACTTTTATCCTGAATTTATTTCATTTTAGGTATAGTTATAGTTATCCCAAATCATTGAAGATTACTTTTGGGGCAGTTTTAGTAAATAATGTATCTCATACCAAAAAATTTGTGACAACAGCCCATTATGTCATATAAATCTTACGCTCTAAGGTAGTTGTCAGCATAGCCATCCTCTGATTTGCTCAGTGCCACTCTTCCAAAAAGCTGAGGGCCAGTGAGACTAGATAGTTCCTTTCCCTACATTTCAGAGACAATGGAATTCAAGTTTAACCAGTTTAAGCTGTGGTATCATTGACAGCATTAGGTGTGCCAGCCATTACGGCCCAAGTTTCTTTACCAAGTGATGCTGCATGGAATAGCTAATTGTCGAACTTCTGCAGAAGTTGGATTACAGAGTCCAAAGAAAACCGAGAGAGATTATTTTTCCGCTTGGCTGCCAATCGCTGTGCCTCTGATTCCTGTATTCCTTTCTGTTTCAGTTGTGAATTGAGCAGAGGTCAATATCTCCTCCTTTTTCTCCTCCCCTCCCCTTCTTGCCCTCCCCTCTCCCTTTTTATCAACTGTAGGTGTTCAGCATGTTTTTGGAGACCCTAGTGGACTTCATCCAAGTGCACAAGGACGATCTTCAAGACTGGTTGTTTGTATTGCTGACACAGCTGCTAAAAAAAATGGGTGCTGATTTGCTTGGATCTGTTCAGGCAAAAGTTCAGAAAGCCTTGGATGTTACCAGGTAATGTTTTTCTTCATGTGTTTCACGTTTACCTGATAGCAATCAGAAATATTTCGTTCCTGTGTTGAAAGTAAAATTTCTAAGTCCTTAAAACAATTTAGACTGCATGGGTTCCATTGGAAACACCCATTCACTTGATACATTTGATGCAACATTGATCTGTAGGTAAAACAGTGCATTTCTTTGTAAAAGTTGTAGTAACATTAGTTGAATAATTCAAGTTAGTATTTTATTTTCATTAAAATATATCTGCATAGTAGAGTTGAAGATTTTATTCAATCTAATGTTAAAAAAATAGATATCTCCTAGGTATAGGAAGAGTATTGGATTATGCATTTAAATATTCAAATATTTTTTCAGAAGTTTGAACCAATGATGTATTTCTGCTTTCTTCTGTAGATTGCTTATGTGACGTATTTAAAATACCATTTACTAAATTGAAGTGAGTCTAGAATTCAGATTTTAGGTGTAGGGAAACATCTCTGAAATTGTTGAACTTTTTATTGAATATATTTTTCTATAGTCGAGGTAAGATGGACTATTATTTGCTGTAGTGTTGCTTTTTGATCCCTTACTGGCTATAAACTCAAATGTGTAGGTTCTCCTGGGAATAGCTTTTACTGTGTACTGTATCAAATAGACTGTACCACGTACAGAAACCACTGTGTGCATGCTTTTTCAGTGTCAGTGTGTTTTGGTATTAAGCCTAGTCTTCTGCTGTTAAGTTTGCTAAAGGCTTGCTTGCTGACTTATTTTTTGTTTTGTTTTGTTCTTTTCTTATTTCAGAGAATCTTTTCCAAATGATCTTCAGTTCAATATTCTAATGAGATTTACAGTTGACCAGACCCAAACGCCAAGCCTAAAGGTAAAAATTTGAAGTCTTTTGAAAACTTTATAAGGAATTGAAGTATTTTGTTATTCTAGCTACGTTGCTGTTTGTGTTTGTGCCACACGAGAAGCTGTTCAGTCAGTGGCTTTTGTTTTTATGAACTTTCAGACGTCCAAGCCAGCACCTCGGGACCAGCTTCACTCTTTTTGGAGCTCCAAGGTTTTGTGGTTTTACTTTTATCTGCATTCTTCCTCTTCTTAACTCTCTTTACAAACTCTGCAGTGTCTCAGATAACGTTGTATGCATCTGTATTCAACTACTAACATTTGTCAGCCTCTTAAGCATGCAGATATTTGATTTCAAATGTTATTCAAATGGCAGACTATCCTTCGGAGAGGCTTCCTGGGGATACACAGTTAGAAGGCATTGCAAGTATGGCCGCCTAACCCTAAGCTGGTAATGCAGACTTGCTCTATAAAGTCTTATCTGATTTTATGTTTGTAATTTCCCAGTAGCTTTTTAATTTTAGGAATTTTAATAGTTACTTTGGGCCCAATGTCAGTTCTGCCTATGTATTTATTTTATTAAGGAAAATTTTTAAGTTTAATCTTGGTTCTGTTCTCCACTTTTCCTTACTGAAATATGAAATGGTAACCATTTTGCAGTGGGATATTTGTGATGTGTGCATAAAGTTTTGAATGAGGATTAACTTTCTCAGTCGTTTTTTGCGCACACTTTCCAGTTAATTTATGATTAAAAATAATTATAAACTTAAGATAAAAGAAAAAAACGATTTAAGATAAAAGATGAGCCACTGAATTCTTTACTAATGAATTCATGTGAATCATATTCAAGATATTTCTTAGTGAGTTTTCAATAAGATTAAAGTCAGGGAAATAACAAGCATGCGTGCGTATACAAGCCTTATATTTTTCCGCTCTATTCTGCACGGAATATATTTGCACAAGCATTACTCCCCAGGATTGATTTCCCTTGGTGTCTGAATATGATTGTGCCTCAAAATTACGATTATGTTTCTTAACCAGGGTTCACTTGCAGTCGGCTTGTTATTACCACAAAACTGCTTTCTGAAAGGGATTCCATCTGTTTGGATTTTGAAAAGTGACTTACAGAAGAAGAATTTACTTGATATTGTCAATAAATATTTGTTGAGCTCAGTTTACATCCAAGGCATTGTGCGAGGCATTCGTGGGAATACAAAACTCATTGCGAATCATTATCGTCTGTGGTATCTGATAAATTGTCAACGGTTGTAAGAGTTATAATGTTGGTACTGTCAAGCACTGCTGAAAATGTATGGAGAGATGTTTTCGTGAACCAGTGGAAATGGGAGTCGAAACCAACTTAGAACTCAGGGTGCTGGGCGAGTTGAGGGAGAGAATGAAGTAGTTGAGGGCCTGAGAGAAAGACAATCGAAGGGAAGAGTAAAATGGGAGACAGGCAAATTAACATTTGCTTTCCTTTTGGAAAACATTACCGGGGAGGCTGGAATCACAGATTATTTCTCTAAAATCCTAAAACAAATACACACACACAAACACACATATACGTAGGCACACACGTGTATACACACATACAAACACACACATTTATATACTAGCAAATTTGCAGGGGACAATTACTCTCCAGCTGATATTTTAGAAAAGTAGAGAGGACGTTAACTTGGAGCGATACCTTAGGCCAAAAGTAAAAGTAAATTTCAGGTGGGTGACAGTATTAAGTGTTAAAAACTTAACATGTTACAGAAAAACACAAATAACTTGTGTATGAGATCTGGAAAAGTTATTAAAAAATGACAGATCTTTCAGATAAAAGATAGATGTTTGTATAAAATTTTAAATCTCTCGAAGAGTATCATGTGATTAAAGTCAGAAAAGAAGCAATGGACTAGAGGGACATGGCAGTACCAAGGACTTTATTTGAATTAATCACATTTTAAAAGTAAGGAATAGAGTTTTTGTTGACCCCTTTTTCTGGGTTTCATAATTATGTTGAAAAATTATACAACTTACAACAACTGTATTCTTTTTTCCATCTGTGACCAAGAGTGCATGTTTACCTTATTAAATTTATAGGTATGTTTAACCTTGTATAATACCCTGCTAAAATAGAAACTTTCAAATGATTCTATGTATATTGGCGTCATTTTGCCTGTGGGTGTAGTAAACACACCTGTTCTCTGAAACCCCTTCAGAAGTTTGCAGGCTTGTCTGTATTTCCAAGACTCTGCACTATTGAATCTCACATATATTCTATTACTGATTGTGACAAATGAAAAACAAAATACACTGATAATTCGTTTTGGATTTAATATAGCCTCCTTTCAGCTATTCCCACTTATAAAAGGCGACATGGCTTCAAGAATTCAGAATATTATGTGCTGAATAATTTAATTGGACCTGCTGCTACAAAGCTAACCTGAAGTCTCTTTCCCTGTTCCCTGCTCATCTCACCTGGGATGACTGATAGGTTAACTCTTGGTTTTTTCAGTACATTTTTTAAAAATTATAATTACTTCTTAAAATGTCTCCATTATGAAATGAAGAATGTAATGTAATCCATTCTGTCTTTTTTGTGGGGAGGGGATGTTAAACTGGAATGAAGAGGTGAAAAACGTAGAAGACTTGGGACCTTATTTTAATATTTTACTTCCTGCATATTAACTTGGCATGACATTTCTTTATTTAGAATACGTGAGAAAAAAAACCTTAAGATCAATAATAAAGGAAAAAAGAACATAGAAAAACTGGTTACCTTAATCTTCAGCAATATTTTTTCAAATTGCTGTCTTAATCATTTTTCTAAGTTAGCAAATCACTTAGTATGTGCTTAACGTCGTCTGCATGCAAGGATTGTACACTATGCCAGGTGTCATTTCTAAAGAGAAGAGGTAAAATCTAAGAGAACTATTATTTAGAAATCCTAGAATGTTGGAAGATGTAACTGTAAAACAGTGGTTCCAACCTTTTTTTCTGCCCCAGCATACCTGAGAGAAGGAAGGGAATTTGACAGTGGCTTACTGCAAGGATGAAGAGGATGAGTATAAGGAAGAAGCATGTGTGCTTTGAAAATAGTCCCACCCCATGCTGATTTTGAAGCCTGCTTGCCACCATCACTACTACCCCACCATACGCACATATCAGGAATTCCTGGGAGAGTAATGAGACTCTTTTTAAACCCACACACCATAACTTTTATTCAAATAAGTATTATCTTTTCTTCAGTGCTGCTTGTTTAAAACATTTTTGTGACACTTCTTTTGGAAGGCAGTTATTACAGTTGATAGACTTTTAAAGGAAACTGATGTCATTGTATGACTGTAGTCCATGTTTGACCAAAAAAAACCTCTGTTGCCCACCTTGATGACCCACTTGATTTATGTACCTTATTTCCAAAATACTTTGATTTGTCTCCTCAAAAGCCAAATTCACTTAGCTGATAAAGACTGGCTCCCACTGAAGCTAAACAAAAGAGTCAGCTGTAAGCTCTGAAGGCAGACTCGAGGAGAAGTTTATAATCTTGTCAGAAGGGTAAGTCTTCAGCAGTTGTTCAGACTCAGGGAATGAAATGCCCGGGACTTCGAAGTTTTGATATGTTTGAAAAACAAATATCATCCACATTATTATATACTTGCACCTTGGGTAGGTAGGTAGTTGTATAATTTTTGTTGTTGATGATGATGGCTTTTCATGTTCATTTTCCAAAAAATAATCACCTAATTCTCCAGTGTTCCACACTGACCACTTGACTGTCCTTTCTCATTGTGCTTACCTCTGCAGGTAAAGGTTGCTATCCTTAAATACATAGAAACTCTGGCCAAACAGATGGACCCAGGAGATTTTGTAAATTCCAGTGAAACTCGCCTGGCAGTGTCTCGGGTCATTACTTGGACAACAGAACCCAAAAGTTCTGATGTTCGGAAGGTAGGTTTTCATATAAGGTTTAGAAGATTAATTGGAAAAGCAAGTAAGTCATTTTGGATTGTCAGTAAAGGAAGCTAATATTTTTAGGACATTACCTGTTAGCAATGAGTTATTTACCCAGTGATATGAAGAATACGATCTGGGTTTTTTTCCTGTTCTTCATTTGTTGTTGTTTTTGTTAAGCGCCATCAATTTCTGGCTTATTAATTTTAGGCATTGTTTATTGATCTATTAATAATTTTAGGTCTTATGTATCTGTCTATCTATCAGTCTGTCTGTCTTGGTAAATGAAGACTTAGTTTTCCCATATCACCTCCCCATTCTTTCCTATATCCCTCCCTATGACCTTCAAGATAGTTATGAATCAATTGTTGGTAATCGGTAAAAAGGATTTACATTTTGACTGTGCAGGTATTCACTCCTAGCCCAAATGTTTACTACTACCTCCTACCTTATAAAAACTTTGTTTGTTCTGAAGTTAATAATTTATCTTGCTTTCTATTTGCCTGGTTTTCTTATGTTTTTAAAGTATCTTTTGATATTTTCATTATTTCCACAATATACTTATGATTAATATTTTCTATATGTTTAAAAGCATGGGTTATTTATTTATTTATTCATTCATTCATTTTCTAAAGCCCCTTCCTAGACCCTCTGCTGTCCTCTCCAGTTTGGACCTGGTTTTCCCTAGGCCTGCTGCACAGCATCTTCCTGGAACTTCTCTTCACCATCATCTTGAGACTTCTTGTCATCCCCTAATCTGTCATTTCTTAAATTCTCTATATAATTCTGTTTACTCTCTTCTTTGATGAATCATTTACTTCAATAATTTGCTGCAGAGGAGTACATGGAATATAAATTTTGACACTTTTTTTTTCAATGATGAACACTCCACCCAAAAATAGCAGATACACATTTTTCTCAAGTGCACATGGAACAAGTCTCCAGGATAGACCATATAGTAGGCCATAAAACAAACTTCAGTAGTTTAAAAGGATGGAAATAATACAAACTATGTTCTTGACCACAATGGAATGAAATTAGAAATCAGTAACAGAAAGAAATTTGGGAAACTCACAATGTGGAAAATAAACAACATGCTCTTTAATAATCTGTGGGTCAAAGAAGAAATCAAAAGGCAAATTAGAAGAATACTTCGAGATGAATGAAAATAAAGACACAACGTACCAAAACTTATGAGAGATGCAGCTAAAGTACTGCTTAGTGGCAAATCTATAGCTCTAAATGCCTGTATTAAAAAAGAAGAAATAAATCAATAGCCTAACCCTCAATTTAAGATGCTAGACAAAAAGAGCAGACTGAATCTAAAGCAAACAAAAGGAAAGAAATGATAAAGATAGAGCAGAAATTAATGGAATAGAATATAAAAACAATGAAGATTATCAATGAAACCAAACGCTGGTTCTTTGAAAAGATCAACAAAATTGACAAAGCTTAATCTAGATTGACCAAGCATGAAAACATAGGACTAAAATTACTAGAATCAAAAATGAAGGAGAGGATTTTACTACCAAACATGCAGAAATAAAAAGGATTGTAAAGGAATGCTGTCACTGATGGACTTGAGTCCATCACTATTTGATGGACTGAGACATGCTGACAATCATGAGGATGACACAGGACCAGGCAGCATTTCATGCTGTTGTACGTAAGGTCTCCGTGACTCAGAGTTGACTTGATGGCAGCTAACAACAGTAAACGTGAATAATTACATACCAGTAAATTAAATAACTTAGATGAAATGGACCAATTCCTAGAGTGACACAAACTGCTGAAACTGACTCAAGGAGAGATAGACAATCTGAACAAACCAACAAGTAAAGACATTGAATTAGTAATCAAAAAAATCAAAAAACTACCTACACACACACACACACACACACACACACACACACACACACACACACACACACACACACACACACACACACACACACACACACACACACACACACACACACACACACACACACACACACACACACACACACACACACACACACACACACACACACACACACACACACACACACACACACTCCCCTCAGGCCCGGAGGGCTTCACTGGTAAATTCTTCTAAACATTTAAAGAAGAATTAATACCAGTTTTTCACAAACTCTTCCAAAAAATAGAAGAGAAGGGAACAATTCTAACTCCTTCTGTGAGGCTAATACTACCCTGATACCGAAACCAGACAAAGTCATCACGAGAAAAGAAAACTACAGACCGATATCTCTCGTGAATATGGATGCAAAAATCCTCAGCAAAATACTAGCAATCCAGATCCAGGAATACAGAAAACGAATTATACACGATGAACAAGTGGGATTTATCCCAGAAATGGAAGGGTAGTTTAACATCTGAAAATTTATGAATGTAATATATCAATAGTATAAGAAACAAAAATTACACAGTCGCCTCAGTAAACACGAAAAAGGCATTTGACAAAATTCAATACCCTTCCATGATAAAAGCACTCAGCAAACTAGAGTAGAAGGGAACTTCCTCAATCTGATGAAGGGCACCTACAATAAGTCCACAGCTAACATTATACTTAACATTGAAAGACTGGATGCTTTCCTCCTAAGATCAGTAATAAGACAAGGATGTCCACTCTTGCCATTTGTTTCCAGCGTTTTACTGGAGGTTCTAGCCAGAGCCGTTAGGCAAGAAGAAGAAATAAGAGGCATCCAGATTAGAAAGAAAAGGTAAAGCTATCTTTATTCACAGATGACATAATCATGTGTATAGAAAATCCTAAAGAATCCACTTAAAAACTATTAGAAGTAATAATCAGTTTCAGCAAGGTTTCAGGAAATAAGATTAATGTACAAAAATCAGTTGTATTTCTATAAATTTGCAGTGAAAAATCCAAAAGTGATATTAAGAAAATGATTCCATTTACAATAAAATAATAATAATAAAAAGAAATAAATTTAGCAAAAGGATTGAAGAATTTATAGTCTGAAAACTATAAAATGTTTTTGAAAGAAGTTAAAGGAGATCTGAATAATTGAAAAAACAATCTATGCTTATGGATCAGAAGACTTAATATTGTTAAGATGGCAATCTACCAGTTTAACACAGTCCTCCTGAGAATCCCATCTGGCTTTGTAGAAATTGAAAGGCTGATTCAAAAGTTCATATGGAATTGCAAGAGATCCAGAATAGCCAAAACAATCTTGAAAAAGAAGAATAAAGTTGGAAGACTGAACTTGCTAAGCTTTGAAATCAGGAAGAGTGAGTCTTCCTACTTGTTTTGGTAATCTACAAAGCAACAGTAATCAAAACTGTGGTTCTGGCATAAGGGTAGACATACAGATTAATGCAGTAGAACAGACAGTCCAAAAATAAACCTGTGTGCCTATGGTCAATTGATTTTCAATAAGCAACCCAAGACTGTTCAATGAGGAAAGAGATCTTCAACAAATGGTACTACAGCAACCAGCAACATGCAAAAGAGGGAAGTTGGTTGCTTACCTGTGAGTTGAGTTTGAGAATTCCGTGGCTAATAAGGAAAAAGCAGGACCATGAGAAGGCAGTGTTGTACAACAAGCTTTTTATAGGCTTGGATAGGGTTGCATAAGTGGGAAAGCCCCTCCTAGCACGAGACCTTCCAGAGACAGTGGCACTAGGGCCATCACCTGGAAAGGGCAGAGGGCAGTGGAACTCCCAGGGGAGAGAAGAGATGGAGAGCGGACTTAGATGTTTAGGAGCTGTTGCTCAGGGAAGTCTGAATCAGACAGCTTCCAAGGGCAGCAGTGCTTTGGGCTCTTTTAGGATTACAGGGTTGGTCTTCCTATGGTTAGCAGATGTTGGATGTACCTTTACGGGGTGTGCAAAGCAGGAAGGCTCTAAATAGTCAACACTATGCTTATTTGGGCTATATTTACAGCAACTGGATGTGTAAGACTTGAGTTTGACTCTGGCGGACTTTGGGCTAGTAGTTCTGGCCTGCTGTGAAGAAGTAAACAGTATAGGGGCCAGTATGCACGGGGCCATCTTTGGTTCATTTCTGTAACAGCCCCACATCATGTGCAAAAATTAACTGAAAATGGATCAAAAACCTAAATATAAGAGCTACAACCATAAAACTCTTAGAAGAAAATACAGGGATAAATCTTCATGACCTTGATTTGGCAATGGATTCTTAGATATGACACCAAAAACACAAGTTAACAGAAGAAAAAATAGATGACTTGGACTTCATCAAAATGGAAGACTTCTGTGCTTCAAAGGACACTATCAAGAATGTGAGAAGACAGCACAAAGAATGGGAGAAAATATTTGCAAATCATACGTCCGATGAAGGACTTGTGTGGAGAATATTTGCCGTGAAGTTTTAACTTTACCTTTATAATTGTTTGATAGTTCGGTTACTATCGAATTTGAGGCTGAAAATCTGTTTTTATCAAAACTTTGAAAGCATTACTGCTTGTCTTCTAGCTTCCAGAATTACTGTTGTGAGTTTTAATGCCACGCTGACTTCCTTTCTTGTCTATGTGATCTTCTTTTTCTTTTCTGGAAGGATCTTCCTTTATATCACTGATATTCTGACATTTTGCTGTGATGTGCTTTGCTGGGGGTTTGTTTTATTCACTCCACCAAAACACTTGTTGGGCGATTTCATTTTAGAAACTCATGTCCTTCAGCTGCAGGAAATATCTTCATATTATTTCCTTGGATGATAGCTTCCTCTTTGTTTTCTCTCTTCTCTTGTTAAAACTATTGTTTGTTGGATATTATGTCTCCTGAGTGTTGCTTCTCGATTTTCTTACTTATTTTTTTCACCTCCTAATCTTTTTTGTTTTCACTCCAGAAGCTACTTTAAGAGAGCGAGAGAGCGTGCGTGTGTGCGTGTGTGTGCACGTGTGTGTGTTTCTCCTACTTTTACGTGGTCTGTGTTTTCTCTGGGTCCTTTTCTCCCTTTTGTTTGTTTTGGTCTTTTACCTGTTTCAGGACTTACTTAAATATTTAACGATTCTGATCCTGGACGGTTTGCTCAGATTTTAGAGTGCTATACCAGAAAGCTGTGGAACTTTGTGTGTTTTGGGGGAACCTGTCTATAAGGTGTTTGATTTGTGGGCCAGCCTCAAATGTCAGTGTCCAGAGATCCCTTGTTTGGAGCTGATTGATTTCTGCAGAGAAGAATTCTCCCATTTTTTGCTTCTAGAGTGTATGAAGGCCCCAGGATTGGGGAAATGAGCTGAGGGGTCCCCCCTCAGTTTGGAGACTTTACTGATTGCCCTGCCTTGAGTGATACCCTTCACCCTGCTGTCTGCACTACCTGATGTCCCGAGGCTGAAACCTGTCTCCTGTTAGACAGTAAATGTCAACAGTTACTAGTGAGGAGACGTGGGGTTGGGGCAGGAGCTATGAGTCCAACCTCTCCACCTTTTTATAGCATTTTACTGACCTATGAACTTTGGTGTGCTGGTAAGCCAGCTCTCCAAAAAGAAAAAATAATGTTAATAATCCCTCATTTGTAATCTTTGCCAGTTTCTATGCTGTAAATACTCCCGTTGTGGCCGATTTCAAGTTGTGGCCACAAAATTCCTGGCTCTCACACCCAGTACAGACCGGCTCAGACACTGAATATGCATCCAGAAAAGAGCACAAACAGCCCCTGGGATTTTTTTCCAGGCAACTGTTAACCTATTCCTCTCTTTTCAGCTCCGTTCTGCCCTCAGTCTGCCAGATTACATGGTGCCCAGCCTCCTAGGGGTTCTGCAGACTCGCTTTCTGTCAGTATATCCCCAGTGTAGGCAACCCCATGTGCGTCAGAGTAGCTGTGCTCCATAAGGTTTTCAATGGCTGACTTTTCAGAAACCGATTGCCTGGACTTTTTTCCGAAGCACTGCTGGGTGGACTTGATCCTCCAGCCTTTTGGTTAGCAGACAAGCATGTCAGCCATTTGCACCACGCAGGGACTCGGCTAGGTCAGTTACTACCCCCTTATCCACTTTCAGTCTTCCAAAAATTTATGATCTCCTGTCCATTGTTACTTCCTTTTCTGTTCTCTTCGTCCTTGTCAGTTTATGCTTTCTGTGTTCATTTACAGTCAGTTTAATGGGATTTTTGGAAGAAAAGGAGATAAAAAGTATGTAGTCAGCCTGCTGTTTTAAACTAGAAGTCCTCTCTTTCATTTCTGGTGTTTGGTTGTTTAGCTTTAAACTAAGGAGCCCTGGTGACGTTTGGCTACCAACCAAAAGGTTGGCGGTTCAAACCTCCCAGGTCTGCAGGAGAAAAACCCGGCGATCTGCTTCCGTAAACATTACAGCCTAGAAAACTCTATGGGTCAGTTCTGCTCTGTCCCATGGGGTCACGATGAGTCAAAATCGACTCGACAGCACCTAACAACAACAACAAGTGTATTACTTCCATGTTAGGTCCCTGACTGTATGGGAAGTTAGGCAGGATTCTAATTTTTTTTGTAAAACTCGCTGTATACTCCAGACCATCTTTTATCCCCTGTTGTTTTCCTTATTTTTGAGCATCTGTAAAATACCACAAACAATCATAGGTACTGTGTATGCTTGGTAAACAAAATCCATAGGTTCCTGCTCCTGTAAAGCTTGTAATTCCGGGGAGACTGGCCTTAAACCTATATCATTGTAATTGGTGATAAGTGCTATGAAGGAAATGATCGAGGCCTATGTATAAAGGAGTGACAGTACGGAGTGGGCTTAGGGAAAAGCCAGGCTGTGAACAACAGTGGGAAGAGCAGACGAACATGCTTGGAGTTGGAAAGGAGCATGGAGCATCTGAATTGCTGAAAAGCCAGTTGTGGCTAAAGTGAGGTGGGATGGGTAAGGATGACGTCAGTTGATCTTGGAGATAGATGGTTGCTAAAATGTCCAGTGCTTTATCAAGTGTATTAAGGAGTTTTTGACACTTTCAAGTGCTAGAAGAGGCCCTTGAAGAGTTTTAAGTAGGGGAGTACTGTGGTCTTGCTTATGTTTTAGAAACATTTCTGTGACTACGTTGAAGCAAGAAAATTGTAGAATAGCAAAATAGAAGCAGAGACCTGTTAGGAGGCTATTGTAGTCTAGGTGAGAAGATAGCCCTGGTGGCACAGTGGTTAAGAGCTCAGCTGCTAACCAAAAGGTCAGCATTTCGAATCCACCAGCCACTCCTTGAAAACCTTGTGGGGCAGTTCTCCTCTCTCCTGTAGGGTTGCTGTGAGTTGGAATCGACTCGATGGCAACGGGTTTGCCTTTTTTTTGTTTAGGTGAGAAGACTAGTATGATGACTTTGGAGGTTGAGAAGTAGATTAATGCGAGGTAAATTAGAAAGGAGGACAGGTTATGAACTGGGTGTGGGAATGTTCAAGGAGGAATTCGTGTTTCTGGCTTGAACTTTTAGATAGGTGGTGGTGCCATTTATTTAGACGGAGAGGATGGAGAAATATATCTCTGGGATAAGATCTAGCATTAGTGTGTGAAACTACCAATTTTTTTGTTTTATTTTGTGATTTTTGGTGAAAGTTTTGTGGACAAAACATTCAGGTGCCTACGCAGCATGCCATTGAAGACATCAAGGGGGCAGTTGGATGTTGTATTTGGATCTCAAAAAATAGGTTAGAGTTGGAGTTACAAAACTGATGCCAAAGGCACAAGAAATGAAGTCGATCTCCCAGAGAGAAAGTACAGACAGAAAAGAGGACTCGGTCCCCTGGTGCTGGAGTCAGCCTCTAGTGGGTTGTGAGAGATAGTGATGCCCTTTTCTTCTCAGCTCTGCGTTCAGTGACATTACATTGGTATCTTGAAGTTGGCAATGCTGTGAGTATATCCACCATGAATATTGGTAAATGCTACAAATCAAGCCTTTTATTTTTTTTTTTTCGGAGAAACAGTTAAATATTTACCAGTGCACCACTGGTTTAGTATCAGGCCCTGAGGCAGTCCCAACGTGTGGGTCACATAGAAGAGAAGAATTGTACAAAGATTCAGACAGAGCAACCAAGGATATAGAAGGAAAAATCGGGATAATGTGATATCAGGGAAGCCAAATAAAAAAGTATTTTAAGAAAGAGAAAATGAATATCCTACTATTATAAATGCTGCCAAGAGGTATGGTTAAGATGAGAAGTTATAAATGCATAAATGTAGGTTTGAAAGTGTTAAGATGAAAAACAACCCATGTAAAACATTAGTAAGTCAAATCTAACAGCATAATAATCAGTCCACCAAATTAGCAGAATAAAGAAAACAAACTGATTATCTCAATAGATAAGCAAAAAATATATATTTTAAAATTCACTACACTTGAAAAAAAGAAACTTGAAGACTGTTAACAAAGTGTGGAGAGAAGGCTACCTCCAGAACATGATAAAGGAAACCTATAGTCAGTATTCGTAATAGCAAAATCTTAGAAAGATTCCTACCAAAGTTAGGAGCAAGACTTGGATGCCTAATAAAATCACTGTTCTTCAACATTGAGTTTGAGATCATGGCCAATATATTAAGACAAGAAAAGGAAATGAGAGATAAATATTGTCAGGAAATGTGGAAGTCAAGATTATATGGTGGTCTACAGGATCCAGTAGAGTCAGCTAGAAAACTACCAGCTGATTCAGTTAGCAAGCAGGATACCAGACTAATAGCGGGTGCAAAGACCCTAATATGGGAATGATCTTGGGATAGTCCAAGAACCAGGAATATGATGGGCCTGGAGAAGTCATTGGGATGGTTTATGGAATGGGGTGTTATGATCTGATTTATGTTTTTGTCCAGTGACAAAACGGGACTGTGATGGGATGTGAAAGGGAAAAGAAGGTGAGAAGGGTAGGGGTAATATTGAAAGGAGTGTAAAACTTCACCTGTTGTAGCAGGGCGTTGTTAGAGAATGTCTCAGGCTGATAAAGGAGGAAGTCATTCTGTAAGCCTTTGAGTGCCTAACTACTAGAAAGAAACAAGCATTAAAAGGAGATCTCTCTGGGGCACTGAACAGGAAAATTAAGAATTAAAAAACCTTTTCTACTGTTTGATTTTTTAAAATCCATGTGCATGTCTTACTTTGATTTAAAGACTTGAAAAAACATTTAAAATAAACGTAAAATTTATCTAGTAGAAAAAATGTGATATTAAAAAAATTTTTTTAAAGTAGAGATGAAAGACTTGATCAAAGTATACTAAAGCTGTAACAATTTAAATCATCTGATGTTAGTGCAGAATAGACAATTAGATCAGTGGATAATAAAAGAGGGTCCAGAGACTTCATGTTTATATAGGAAATTAGTTCATCATAAAGGTGTCACTTCAAGTCACCAAGAAAGGATACACTCATTTGTAGATGATTTGGAAACAGTTGGGCTGATTCTAGGGGGAAGTAAAGCTAAATGTAACACACGCTAAATAAACTCCCGATGGGATAAGCTACACATTGTTGGTATCAGCTGCCATCAAGTCAGCACCTGATTTGTAGCTACCCCATGACGACAGAACAAAATGCTGCCCAGTCTTGCTCCGTCCCCACAGTCGGTTGGGAATCAGAGACTGTTGTTATCTATAGGGTTTTCAATGGCTGATTTCCAAAAGTAGAATGCCAGGCCTTTCTTCCTACTGGATCTTAATCTGGAAGCTCCCCAGAAACCTTTTCAGCACCATAGCAACATGCCTGCCTCCGCTGACAGGTGAGTGGTGGCTACGCATGAGGTGCACTGGCCAAGAATCGAACCTGGATCTTCCACAGGGAAGGTGAGAATTCTACCACTGAGCCACCAACACCCCCTAAATTGGACCTTGTGGTTGTGTGCTGTTGAGTCGATTCTGACTCATAGCGACCCTATATGACGGAGTAGAACTGCCCCATAGGGTTTCCTAGGCCGTAATTTTTAGGAGGGCTGTTCACCAGGTCTTTTCTCTCATGGAGCACTGGTAGGTTCAGACATCCAACCTTTCGGTTAATAGCCAAGCGCTTAACTATTGCATCACCAAGGCTCCTTAAACAATACCTTAACGATGAGTAATCCATTTGCCCAAATTAACTTGAGGTCTTCTCAATGGTATGGTTCTAAAAATGACACAGGATCATTCATTTTTGTTTTCAAAATGAAAACAGCTTTAATTAAGCACTATATTAACATGTTGGAGTACACACCCACGCAGCGTATACTTTGTTGTTGTTTAACAAAATGGGCTCACATCGTAGCTGGTTTTTATAATATTTTTCCTTCCGTAGTGTATACTAGATCTCTTCTTTGCTCCCTGTTTAGAGTTACATCATCTTTCACAGCTGTGTTGTGTAATAGTTTATTGTTTCGGTGTAACGTAGTTGATTTAACCATTCCTCTAGCGTTGTCAAGGAGCCCTGGTGGTGCCATAGCTAAGCACTCGCCTGCTAACCAAAAGGTCAGCGTTTGGAAGCCACCAGCCGCTCCGTGGAAGAAAGACCCTGCAGTCTGCTTCCGTAAAGATGACAGCTTTGGGAACCCTGTAGGGCAATTCTCTTCTGTCCTGTAGTCACTGTGAGTCGGCATCGACTCGACGGCAGTGGGTTTAGTTTTTTTGGTGTCTAGTGTTATGTATTCAGATGCCATAAACATCTGTAGAACACTTAGGCTTCATAGTGTGGGGTCAGAAACAGTCTAAAACAAGGCAGTCACGTTTGGATACAAGTCATGCAGTCTAGACCCATTTGAGTTTCTCTCTCTCTGCAGTTAAACTTCTCTGTAATATGAATTTTAAAGTTTGGCTTTCAGTGACTCAGTTCATTACTTTAGAAGAAGAGAGAAAAATTGTAAATTTTCTTAACAGATCTGAGTAAACTTTGTTTTGTTCCCGTTTCCACAAAACATTAGACTGGTTTTTGCTTCAAATTGTAGATTTGTTAACATTAGCCTCTTGCAGTAAGGCTAGATGTGGCTGGTTAATGTAAGAAATTACAGTACTAAGTTGCACTGGAGAGGCTCTGTATAGCTTAATGATCTACTTTCTTAGTGCCGTCCATTTTTCTCCTTGTAATTACTGATTAGGGAAACTGAAGCAGTAGCTTATAATCGATAGAGGGACTGTGGAAACTGGTTAACTTTTTTCCATTGGTTGTTAGGTCACATTTGTTATACTTTTTTATATTCCCTTTTTAGATTCAAAACGTAAATAGATCCAATTTTTTTTTGTTCTGCCAACCAAGAAATTTGAAAGCAAGTAGAACATGTTTGTTTGTGTGTTTGTTTGTTGTTCCCTTGGAAAGATTGCTGAGCCTTGTGCTATTGACCAGAAATGTTGAAATAAGCGCATGGTCTTCTTCGAGTAACCCAAACATATTCGCCTCCTTCTCATATGCCTTTGTTTTCCAGGCAGCCCAGTCAGTGCTCATTTCCTTGTTTGAACTCAATACCCCGGAGTTTACAATGTTGTTAGGAGCTTTACCAAAAACTTTTCAGGATGGTGCTACCAAGCTTCTTCATAATCACCTTCGAAACACAGGCAACGGAACCCAGGTATTTCCCGCTTGTTTTCATGGGTGTTGTATAACCTGATGGTTGGTTTAACGAGAGCTGCTTTCTTGCACATGAAGTAACCTTCTGAACCTAGGATATAATTTTTGCATCTGCATTGGACAGCATTTCCTGAGCAGAAATATTGTGCTGGGAAGAAACAGAGTCTTTGGGCCTGTCATGTTTAAAGTTTAATTTGGCTGGTGGTAAGCAGCAGCCGGGCCATAAACAAGGAAACCCACGTGTAAGCAGAACGTAGATGAGGACACCAGCTTTGGAAGCCATTACAATAAGAAAATGCTCTTTAGGTGAGCCAGTCCTGACGTCAGGACTAGTGGGGATGGCCTGTCCAGAGCGAACAAATGGGGTCCACAGGGGTGGTGTTTAGAAAGAGTTGTTCACTATTAATGATTACAGGCCCACTAGTCCCTAGGTGCCTGGATATATAGGAGTCTATTTTGGTGAAGTAAGGTCTGAGTACATGAAAGATTGAAGTGGTGTTGTATGTATCAAAATGGTATGGAATAATTGCATAATATGCTAGAGTTGAATTTAATCTTTAAAAGGCAGACAGCAGGCACACCTTTGATTATAGGTAAAAGAGAAAGCATATCCGCTGACGGCAGCTTAAGGTGAAATTAGAGGGTTAAACATAACCTGAGAAGAATTTCTTGAGAACCAAAGCGGGGATCTCTTTAAAAGGAGAAGGGATTGTTTCGTTATTTCTTAAGAGATAAGTGGATTAGTAGTATGACCAAATTTACCTCCCTTGGTGTCTCTGTGAAAATTATTCGTTAAAGCAAACTCAAGAAGGAATAAGACTTGAGCGTTAGTAATGGTTGGAAGAAGGAAATGGGCTCAGAACAGGAAGCTAACTTAAAATTGTTAGTTTTGGGTCTCCTTGAGTCTTTGAGGAAAAAGTTGTTGATAATATTTGAGAGCAGGAAGGGGATGAGGAGAACAGGAAGAGACAAAGAGTTAGGTGTCTGAATGGAGAAGAGGTTTTCCCCACCAGAAACCAGAGATACATGGACATTTAACATATTGACCTACAAATGTGACTAGTTCAGGTGTTTCAACCTAATGATTGTATGTTTTCCTTAAAAAAGTCTTTCAGTTGAACTTACCTGCCATACCTACCTGTCTCCCCCCATCAGGGTTCCATGGGGAGTCCTTTGACAAGGCCAGCATCACGTTCACCAGCCAATTGGTCCAGTCCTCTTACTTCTCCTACCAATACATCACAGAATACTTTATCTCCAAGGTAACGAAAGGCTAATTTTCCATCGTGGTTTGCATTTGCAAATTCCAATTCTTAAAAAAGCAGAGACGTTAATATAATTCCAGCTGATTTCCACTTGACTCAAAATGTCTTGGACAAGTAGAAACTTAACAGATCTGAACAATTCTAAGTTTATTCCAAAGCTAAGTCTTTAGATGATGATCATGGAAAGAAAATACATAGGATATGAACATTTTTTATAACTGAATAGGAAACCTGCTTATTTGCATTAAATAGCATAATTACATTTCTCAGAGATGCTCTCTAAATCCAGTAAATAATAAAGAACTAAAGAAAGAAAGAAAAAAGGGAAGTATGGAAAAATTGTACATTTTGCCTTTCAGGTATATTATACTGTCCACTATAAATAAAACCCATTGCCGTCAAGTTGATTCCGACTCATGTGACCCTATAGGACAGAGTAGAACTGCCCCGTAGTGTTTCCAAGGAGCTGCTGGTGGATTCGAACTATGGACATTTTGGTTTGCAGCCGAGCTCTTAACCACTTTGCCACCAGGGGTCTAGCCACTGTAAATAGCGAGGTCAAATTATAATGATGGATACTTAGATTTAATATTAACCAACCCTGCTGGCACAGTGGTTAAGAGCTCGGCTGCTAACCGAAAGGTTGGCAGTTCGAATCCACTGGCCACTCCTTGGAAACGCTATGAGGCAGTTCTACTCTGTCCTATAGGGTCGCTATGAATCAGAATTGACTCAATGGCAACAGGCTTGATTTTGGGTTTTTTAACAACTTCTAAAAGTAGAGGAAAAATTAAGCTTATAGACAAAAATATAAAAAGTAAGGAAGAACCAATGAAACTAGCATTGTATATATTTTTTAGGCAGAAAGGTGACGAAGAGATTGCTCCTTGATACAAAATATAACACGTATAATTCTTATACTCTAGTGCAATTCATGCATGGACTGTGCTCCAGATGACGTTCTTACCTCATTAAGGGACTAATATTTCTTCTGTTTTTCTGACCTTTTTTAAAAAAAAAAAGTTTACATAGTAGTTCATGTTTATAATTAATGGTTTGATTTTTGTAATTAGTCATATACTCTAGCATGCTTCATCAGTTATTTGTTATGATTATAGGATAGACACACATACATACATACACACACACATACATACATAAACAAACACACATCTAGGATCAGCATTTAAGAAAGGAAAGTGTATTGCACACTTAACATCTGACTCGCTTTTTCCATGCTTCCACATATGTGACCATTTAGGTGACCACATTCCAGCTTCGGTTGAATTTTAGAATTTGACTATAGAATTCATGTCAATAACATACATGTTCTGTGTTAAAAATTCTCTGTCTTCTTATAACTTTGCATAAAATACATTTATTTCCTCTTCAAGCATTACCATTATTGTGATTAATCACAGGGGTTGATGAACTTTTTCTGTCAAGGGCCAGATAGTAAATACTTCAGGCATTGCAGGCCTACGGCCTCTGTTGCCACTTCTCCACTGTTAGCTTACAGGCTATACAAAGACAGGCAGGGGCTGGATTGGGCCCACGGGCCATCATTTGCTAACCCCTGACTAATGAGAACATTTTTGAAGGTGAATAGGCAAATCAGTTGTGCAGGGCTCGACATTCTCGAGTCACTGCAAGCTGCTCTTCGCAGAGGCAGAAGAGGCCATGTACTGTAACCATTTATAGCTGCCAGGTTTTGTTCTGCTAATTATGCTTTGGGGAATATACACTAATCCTGTCCTTAAAAATAGCTCCCATGATCTCCTCAAATGTGTTTGTATTTTATAACTGCACAAAGGTAAAACTTAGGCTTTCCTGTTCCTAGTGCATTTGATTATGACACAGAAAACATGAACTCTGAGGATATTTACAGCTCTCTTAGAGGTGTTACAGAAGCAATTCAGAATTTCAGCTTCCGGAGTCAGGAAGATATGAATGAGCCATTGAAAAGGGATTCTAAAAAAGAAGATGGTGATTCAGTGAGTATTGGAATATGCTTACATTGCGGTTGCATATTTCATTAAGAGTGTTTTTTTAAATCTTTGCTTTCTGTCATTTTCAAATAGAGCTTTTTAGGGGCCAGTCACTCGTCTTTATGTGTATCTACCGCGTGCCAGGCACTGTTCTGGGTCTTCAGTTTACAAGACAAAGTTCCTGCCCTCAAGTTCCTTGAATCCTGGTGGGGAGGGACAGACAAACACAGGCACAAAATAAGAGATTTTCAGACAGAGATGAGTATTATGGAGTTTTAGATTAGAAAGTGTCTTGGAGGAAAGTGAATATTTTAAATTGAATGGCGAAGTTAGCTTCTCTCAGGAGGTGACACTTGCGTCGAGGCCTAAATAAAGAGAGGGACAAGTGTCCGTCAGCATATGTGTGGATGAATGTGGTGTAATGGGATACTATTCTGCCATAAAAAGGAGTGAAGTTTTAGTACATGCTAAACATGAGTGAACCTTTACGGCATTGTACTGAGTGAAATAAGCCAGACATAAAAGGACAAATAGCGTATGATCCTGTTTATATGAAATATCAAGAGCAGACAAATGCGTAGAGACAGAAGGTAGACTAGTGATTACCACGGGCTAGGTGGAGGGGCCACTGAGGAGCAGTGCTTAATAGGTACAGAGAGGGGTGAGGGAAAAATCCCGCCCCCTGGGACAAGTAAATAAAACGATTCATTCATTCATTCCCACTTTTTTTTTTTTTTTTTTAAATTGTACCTTAGATGAAGGTTTACAGATCAGATTAGTTCCTTATTAAACAACTAATATTGTTTTGTGTGACATTGGCTGCCAACCCCATGACATGTCGACACTCTCCCCTTCTTGACCTTGGGTTCCCCATTACCAGCTTTCCTGTCCCCTCCTGCCTTCTTGCCCTTGCCCCTGAGCTGGTGTGCCCATTTTGTCTAATCTTTGACTGAAGGGTAAACCTCGGGAGTGACTCCAGTACTGAGCTAAAAGGGTGTCCGGGGGCCTTATTCTCGGGGTTTCTCCAGTCTCTGTCGGACCAGTAAGTCTGGTCTTTTTTTTTTTTTTTTTTGGTGAGTTAGAATTTTGTTCTACATTTTTCTCCAGCTCTGTCTGGGACCCTCTGTAGTGATCCCTGTCAGAGCAGTCGGTGGTGATAGCCGGGCACTATCTAGTTGATGGAAAAGTTTTAGAAACAACTCAAGTGTAAAAACTGTTAAAATGGCAAGTTTTATGTGGTGCGTATTTTACCACAATAAAAAAAAAAAAAAAAAGAGCAGGCAGCCACACAAGCTGTAGGAGAGGAGTATTCCATAAAAGAAACAGCAGATGCAGAGACCTTCAGTGGGACGAGCTTTGTGTAGTTGAGGGCCAGGAGGAACAGGTAGAGCGTCGGGGGGGGGGGGGGGGTAGGGGTGGCGTAGAACATGGGCTAGGTTACGTGGGTCCTAGAAGAGAAGAGAAGCAGTTTAGATTTGTTTTCCCTCTCTAAGTGCACTAATATGACTTACATAATTAGTTTGTGTGGTTCTAAGAATGTTGTGACATTTGTGGATATTATTCCTCAGTTTGTTGCTTCTGCCATTATGCACAGAGAAGTGGTTTGGTTTGGTTTTTGCTTTGCTTCTTGTTTCTTGTATCAAAACAAGCTGTCCCACCGTTTCCCACAGACTGTTGTTTCTCAGCGTGTGGGAAATTGCAAGAGCGTCACTGCGCATCAGCACATCCTGAAGGGCTGCCTCCTCTGCACTCCTGGCTCCTTTCCTGCCCTTGTTTCTCCCCACACCCTTTCTGGCAGAGCTAGTTGTGGTGGGCCAGTAAACCGACTGCCTAAAACCACCTTACCTCTCATATTTGGGTTCCCTACCCTGGTGGCACAATGGTTATAGCGCTTGGCTGCTAATCAAAATGTCAGCAGTCTGAACCTACCAGCCATTCCACAGGAGAAAAGACCTGGTGGTCTGCTCCTGTAAAGATTACAGCGTAGAAAACTCTATGAGGCAGTTCTACTGTATCCTGTAGGGTCACTATGAGTTGGAATTGACTCAGTGGCACACAACAACAACAACCCCAAAAGCTTCATGTGGTAGCAATAACAGGTTAGTAAGAATTACTGCTTAATTGGGACTCAGTCTTTTTCAGAGATAACATGGCATGGTGCAGGAAGCTCAAGTAGTGGATTCCGACAGAAATGAAGTTTTATTCCTGGTTCCCAACACTTACTAGCTAGTCAGATACCATGTCTAACCCTCAGTGACTTCCTTAGGAAAATAGGGTTATTACCACCTAGCTTAAAAGTTATCGTAACATAGTAAGTCATATGATTCTCTGGCCCAGACCTCTCTCCTGAACTCCAGAGTTATACATCCAGCTGCCTGTGTGAAGTCCTGATTTCTCCCCTAAAACTGGTCTTCCTTTTCTCAGTTCATGGCATCTCCAGTTGCTCAGCCAAAAACCTTGGATGAAAGAGTTGTCCTTGACTCCTCTTTTTTGCTGGCCTCCCTGTTCACTCTCCTCCAACCATGCTGGCCTCCTTGTTCAGTCTACTCCAACCGTGCCGTCCCCCTTGTTCACTCTACTCCAACCTTGCCATCCCCTTTATACACTCTACTCCAACCATGCTGTCCCCCTTCTCCACTCTACTCTAACTGCGTCATCCCCCTTGTTCACTCTGCTCCACCCATGCCGTCCCCCTTGTTCACACTACTGCAACTGTGCTGTCCCCCCTGTTCACTCTACTCCAACCATGCCGTCCTCCTTGTTCACTCTACTCCAACCATGCCGTCCTCCTTGTTCACTCTACTCCAACCATGCTGTCCCTCTTCTCCACTCTACTCTAACTGCGTCATCCCCCTTGTTCACTCTGCTCCACCCATGCCGTCCCCCTTGTTCACTCTACTGCAACCGTGCCGTCCTCCCTTGTTCACTCTACCGCAACCATGCCGTCCCCCTTGTTCACTCTGCTCCAACTGTGCCAGCCCCCTTGTTCACTCTCCTCCAACCGTGCTGTCCCCCTTGTTCACTCTGCTCCAACTGTGCCAGCCCCCTTGTTCACTCTCCTCCAGCCGTGCCAGCCCCCTTGTTCACTCTCCTCCAGCCGTGCCAGCCCCCTTGTTCACTCTCCTCCAACTGTGCCAGCCCCCTTGTTCACTCTCCTCCAACCGTGCTGTCCCCCTTGTTCACTCTGCTCCAGCCATGCCAGCCCCCTTGTTCACTCTACTCCACCCATGCCATCCCCCTTGTTCACTCTACTCCAGCCATGCTGTCCCCCTTGTTCATTGTACTCCAACCATGCTGGCCCCCTTCTTCCTTGAACTTTCCAGGCATGTTCCCACCTTGGAGCCTTTTATTGGCTGTTCCCTCTCCTGAAATACTGTTCCTCCAGATAGCCCCATAGCTAATTCCCTCACTTCCTTCACGTCTTTCCTCAAACGACTTCTCAGTGAACCCTGCTTTGATCACCCTAGTTAATCGGCAGCCTCCCCCTCCCACCTTAGCATTCTTGATACTGCACTACTTATTCTTTTTTGGCCCATACACTAACCACCTTCTAATATACCATATATTTGATTCATTCATTATGTTTTTTATTGTCTCTGTCCCCCCACTGGAGTGTAAATTCCATGAGATAGACATCATTTTCCCTTTTGATCACTAATCTATCCCCAATGACAAGAACAATACCTTGCACATAATAGGTGCACAGTAAATATTTGAAGAATATTCATCAAATGCCTAGAAAATTGCCTGGCATGTAGTTGCTCATTAGATGGTGGTACTGGTGGTGGTAATGATTCTTATACCAGTGTTAGTCAGTGTTAGTGTTAATCTTTTAATTACTATTTTGATGGACTCAAACTCCATCAGACGTCCTTCCGAAAGTTATGCAGACCTTTTAGGCTTTTTTTTTTTTTTTTAAACTAGGCTTTTTAAAAATTTGGTTTTCTTATACTTTCTTGACCTAATTTTCATTATATAGCTTACTACCTTAACAGTGAAATCTAGTTGCTTTTAGTTCTGTGTTGCTAATGAAAGTCCTTCTGTGTATTTAGCTGGCGTAGAGAAGCTCTTGCTAATCGCGCTGCATACACTGTTTGGTCAGGCCATTGGCCAGGGCACTGTGATCATCATTAGAGCAGCATTCTTTTATGCTTTGTCTTTGCCTTCCCGGCTGTGAACTGTACTTTACTATAAACTTTGACATTTTGCATATGTTTTAACTCATCGTGTTGGTTGCCATAACTTCATTTCTTTCCAGCTGGGGATTATTTCCTTTTTAAAATATTTTTTATCTTTCAAGCAGTAGAGAAACATCCTTTTAGAATTTCGAAGAGATTTGAAAATGAATTAATTTGCTGTGTCTTCTCCTTCCCATCGATAGATGTGCGGTGGTCCTGGGATACCCGACCCAAGAGCAGGAGGTGATGCTACCGACTCCAGCCAGACAGTTCTTGATAATAAAGCTTCCTTGCTCCACGCGATGCCTGCTCACGCCTCTCCACGCTCTCGAGACTACAATCCATATAACTATTCAGATAGCCTCAGTCCCTTCAACAAGTCAGCCCTCAAGGAAGCCATGTTTGATGATGACGCAGACCAGTTTCCTGATGGTACGTTCTGGGTCACACTGCTGCGACCTGTGTTTTGTTGTTGTTCAGTGCTGTCAAGTCAGTTCCGACTCAGCGGCCCTGTGTACAACAGAACGAAACACCGTCTGGTCCTGTAGCATCCTCACAATTGTCCACATCTAATGATAACTTCTGTAAGGTTTACTAGGGACTATAATATTCCAGAATACTATCTCCAATGAGGATGATACTGTTTTTCATGGGAGACTCACATCAAAGTTTGCCAAGTTGAAAGAATGTTCAGTATTTTTTGACCAAAGAAACAAAAATATTATCAGAATTATAATTGTGCCAGTGTTTGTCAGGACACAAGGAAAATTCATATTAATGAGTTTACTGTATCCTAGCCCAGGTTCTCACTATGACCCCAGGATATAGAGCTATTTTCCCATTTTACTGATAGGAAAACAGAGCCTCAGTAGTCATGAATAACATGTCCCAATCACTCAGTGTGTAAGAGGCAGGTTTGGCGAGACTACAAAGCCCCGTGTTCTTTTCGCTTGACGACAGTGCCTCTCTGTGTCAGAAGAGGAAATAACAGCTGATTACACTCGGTCTTGATTACTTCAGTACCTTAGGTTTATCACTTGTATGGTATAAATAGTTCAGTTCTGTAATAAATAATTTTGGTGCTTTCTTTGGCGGAAATTATTTTCCTGTCAGTCATCTGCCCTTATCTTGTGGAGCAATTGCAGAGCCTGCATTCCTGGAGAAGAGAACCGAGCTCCTTTGAAAGATACTTTCTTGTGAACTCCCTTTATTCACTGAAATAAAATATGCTCTTATCAGAATGGTCTCAGACATCTGTGAAAGTCTGATAACTTACTGTTTTCCAGGGGTGATCTTTCTTAGAGATGCGTTTATCCTGGCGCAGTAGTTCTGATCATGCCAGCAATATTGGTCTATACAAATGAAATTTTTTAATTTTTCAATTTTTTTTTTTTTAATCTTAGCCATGCTCATGGAAGGGAAATGGCATCTCATGGTGGTTTTGGTTTGGATCTCTCTGAGGGCTAATGATGTTGAGCATCTTTTCATAAGTTTGGTGGCCATTTGAATGTCCTCTTTGGTGAAATGTCTATTCAAGTCCTTTGCCCATTTTATGACTGAGTTTGTTGTTGTTTTTCCAACTGGCATTGGTTATATCTGTGTTTCATAATGTCGTAGAGTTGTCTTTCCAGTACTTGGAAGAGTTGATGGTTAAAGTAACCGAGTTAATCTCGTGTCCCTTTGACAGATCTTTCACTTGACCATTCTGACCTGGTGGCAGAGCTGTTGAAGGAGCTGTCTAACCACAATGAGCGGGTGGAGGAAAGAAAGATCGCCCTCTATGAACTGATGAAGCTGACACAGGAAGAGTCCTTCAGTGTTTGGGATGAACACTTTAAAACAATCTTGCTGTTACTGCTTGAAACCCTTGGGGATAAAGAGGTAAATGGCAGAAGACAGAAACAATAACCTGTCTTTTTGGATCACCTGCTGTTGCCTGTTAATCAGACACTACGCAGATTCAGAAAGGGGGAAATGAGTCTCTCCTGCTGCTTCCTTCCGCGTGAAATTTTCACTATAAATTTCACTTTTTCTTTTAAACTCGCCTGTACCAGTGAGAAAGTAGCTCAACAATTTTGAGTAATTGACACTGGGAAAAAGGAAAGGTTATAGGAGAACCCAGGTTACTTGTTTTGCATACTTAATTAGCTTTTCAGAGGTAAAAGTTCTTTTTTAATATTGAAAATAGAATTCTTGCTTGCTTAGAAATAGGAGAGTGTGATACAAGTTTTCAACTAGAAATGTGAAAACTTAATTATGTCATATACTTTATACAGTTGTCTATTATTTCCCCTCAGTTTAACCCTTAATTACAGAAATTGAAAATTAAAAAGATCATTTGCAAACCCAGAACATTAAAACTTTTAAATGTTTCTTCTTAGCCTATGATCAGGGCTTTGGCACTAAAAGTTTTAAGAGAAATCCTAAGGCATCAACCAGCAAGATTTAAAAACTATGCAGAACTGACGGTCATGAAAACATTAGAAGCACATAAAGATCCTCATAAGGAGGTAAGTTACCTGACAGATTATTATTTAATCGCAGTACTTCTGATATTATTGCATGAAACATATAAACAGTACTTGAAAAGTACTGTAATTATCAGTTATCCCGGTAATGAACACTTACCTTGATATCAAGGTAATAACTGATTGAGATGTCAGCATATATTCTTTCCTGTTGAATGAATTGTGATGATATGGGGCCTTTCACCTAATATAGGCCAGCTCTAGGAAATAATCTGTCAATTACATTTTCTTTCTCATTGTCTTCACTTTCCAGTTAGTGATAAGAATGTACTTTTTTAAGGAACTAATGAAGGAAAGAACTCATTTTTTTTTTTTTTAATTGTGGTAAATTGCTTATAGGTGCCATGTATCTGTTATGAGGTTATTGAGTAATGAGGACAGCTTTCAGGAAAGAGGCCTGGAAACCTGTCTCATCATTTTATAGTTGTGGTATTTCACCCTCCCCCCTGACATTGAGTAGGTAACCATGAAGATTTTTATTAAAAATCTAAAGGAAATTTCAAATAGGGACTTCCTGTCTAAGAGAAGGCATCAAGGAGACAGCGTTAAGTGTCTCTGGTAGAACTAAGGCATAAGCAAAGGGAAAGTCAAAGACGGAGAGGTAAAATAGCAGTGAGGCAAAATGGATCAAAGCTAAATATGAGCTAAACCTCTTAGAAGAAGACGTAAGTGTAAATCTGTATTCCGTTGAATTGGGCATTGGTTTCTTAGATACAACATCAAAAGCCATCAAAAGCCAACATCAACAAGCAACCACCACCACCACCACCACCAACGAAACCCGGATAAATTAGATTTCAAAATTAAACACTTCCATGAACCCACAGAATTTGAGAAAATTTTTGCAAATCATATATCTGATAATGGACTAGTATCCAGAATATATAAAGAATTGTTACACCTCACCAGTAAAAAGACAAATAACCTGATTTTAAAATGTGCAAAGGATCTGAATAGACATTTCTCCAGAGAAGATACACAAATGGCCAACAAGTACATGAAAGATGCTCGACATTGTTAGTCATCCAGGAACTACAAACCAAAACCACAATAAGATACCGCTTGACACCCACTAGACTGACTGAAATAAGAAAGGCAGACAGTAACAGGTGTTTACAAGGCTGTGGAGAAATTGAAACCCTCAGGTAATTTGTCTTTAAAGGCTTTGACTGTGAATCTTCTAAGAGAAAGAGTCACAGCTTTTATATCTGTCCAGAGTCTCACACATCACTTGGTGTTCAGTACTGGTACATCTTTGTACCACTTTTTCACCATCAAAGCTTAAAAAACAATATCTAATATTTGTGGTTTAATTTTCCACCTTGTAACCCAAATAAGGCCTGCAACATCCCTAATTTTACAAAAGGAAAATTGGCAGTCTTAAGGTGTTACAATTGAAATTAGCCCGGGTCTTCTAACTGACGGTGCATTTTCTTCTGTTCCCTCCTGAGGACCTCTCACCTGTGGGGATCAGAAGGGGGACATTACCAAAGAACAATCAAAGCAGTCATTTTTACATGTTCTAAAGGCCATCTTTAGCGATTAAAGATTCTAATAAGATGACCATTTCTTCTCTTTATTGCAAAACCTGTATCTCACCCTCCCCATACCTCCCCAACCCCAGTACAGAGGGGAGGAAAATCATTATGAACAAAAGGAGGAATAGCATGTTAATTTTATGATCACACATTAATGATGTGATTTTGATTTTATTTTGCATTCATGTGATGGAAAAGGCACAAGCAGTCCTAGAGTTGCCCAAGCCTCACCTTAGCCGACTCCAGGGAACTCCATTCGTATTGGTAAATACACACCTGACACCCAGCACAAGTAGGTCACGATTTAAAGATGACCGTAGCCAGTAGTACCGTTTTTTTTTTCTTTTGAAAAATTTTAAACATACACAAAAGAAGGGAAAGTGATGCAAGAAAGCCGTATGTATGCATCATCTAGCTTCAACAGTTATTAACACGTTGCCTGTTGTGTTTTATGTGTACCCGGACTTTTGATGTTTAGCTGTGTACTGGAGTATTTTCAAGGCAAATCCCACATACCATGTCACGTTAAATACTTGATGAAGTATATGCTTCCAGGACCCACTATAATATTTGGAAAAATTACTTCTTGGCTCAATTTCCGGTTTGTTGTAGGTGGTGAGAGCTGCTGAGGATGCTGCATCAGTGCTGGCCACCTCGATTAGTCCAGAGCAGTGCATCAAAGTGCTTTGTCCGATCATCCAAACCGCAGACTACCCGATCAATCTGGCTGCGATCAAAATGCAAACAAAAGTGATAGAGAGAGTGTCCAAGGACACCCTTAACCTGCTTTTGCCGGAGATTATGCCAGGCCTGATACAGGTAAGCCATCCAGCTGGAAGGAAGAAGCTCTGACAGTCTGGGATTGGGTTAATGTAGGCACTTTACAGGCCACACTAGTGGCGTGCAGGCCTTCCTGCTGCCCACAGTGTTCACAACAAAGACTTTCCTCACTGGCTTTTGATTGTTGTTGTGCCGTTGAGTGGATTCCAACTCATAGCGACCCTGTGGCACGGAGTAGAACTTCCCCCATGCAGTTTCCAAGGCTGTAATCTTTACAGAAGCAGACGGCCAACCCTTTGGTTAGTAGTCAAGTGCTTAACCGTTGTGCCACCAGAGCACCTTAGCTTTTGAGTAGAGGTATTTAGAATGTCTCAATAATTCCCCTTTGCTCCTGAGGTAAAATTTTTAAGTAGGTGAGCAACAAGGTATGTCCTTTAATTTACTTTGCTCTCTGTAGACTAATTTCTAGAAGACATTGTAGTAGAGTCAGGATAAATTACGAGATCATTGTGGTCAATGTTCTTGATGTCTTTGATGTTATGTTTATAAAAAGTACATTGAAAATACATACCCAAGCCTACCTTTTCATGGTAAAAGGGACGGTAAGAACACAAATTGAAACCTGGTAACTTCCTGATACCGATACTTTTGATATTTTCAGTGCTTCTGGAGTCAAGACCAAACTTCCCTGCCCGATCTAGACCTTTACCCCTTCTCTCCCATGCCTCTCCTCTCACTACATGCTTCAAGAACATTTACTGAGTAGCTTCCGTGCACTAGACACTGTGCTACACCTGGGCCGGCACTTGAGACGGGATGACAGAAAAACACAGAGGTGACTGATGAGGTGATGTGGCAGGAAATGAGGGAAAGGAATTATCAAAAACACTGCTGATATTTTTTTCATTTGAGAGACTGCGTAGATGGTGATCCCAGTAACTGAGGAAAGTAATACAGTATGAAGAACTGGTGTAGGTGGGAGTCAGATGACTATGAGTAGGTCCGCTGAATATCCAGTGACATTAAACCTCTAAGAAGGCATTCAGCCTTCATCGTACTCTGCATCCACACAGAATCCCACCATTGGATGAATGTCCTCCTAGGTCTCTCCCTCTCTCTTGTATTTCTCTTTTTCAGTTGTTGTGAAAGACTTAAACATACTGAAACATGCAGAAGATAGTATATAACTGCCTGTGTATTTTCCACCTTCACATCATTTTATAGCAATGAAAACATCCTAGGTGAAGTGGAAGTTTACACTTCACTTCCTCACTCCCCAGAAACAACCTCCGTCCTGATTTTGTTCTAAAGCCAGACCATATTTTGACACTTTTGTATTTTTCCTAGGTATATATTTAAGGTGTACACAGTGCATAAAGCAGTACATAACATTGTTTTGCGACAGGTTCATGATAGAAAAAAAAATTTAATGTGAAAAAAGAAACTTGCTTTTTTCCAATCAACATTATATTTTCAATTACTATTCAAGTGGATGCCTATCAGTTGATTTCATTCATTCATCCTAGTACATGGGTAATAATTACATCTTATCAATTTGTCACACTGTTATTGTATTTCGGTTGAGACAGCCAGACCTGGAAGAGTGAAACATTATGTATCTTTTGGTGAGATGCAATAGAAAGTATAAGCACTACCTACAAAAGCTTTTTTCTCCTAAAACAGTTGATCCTCAGTCTAATCAAGCATCTAGATTTTAGCTATAAAGTTAAAGGAAATTCAGAGCATAGAGAAGTTGCACCTTGAAGATGCACTCAGTCAAATGCAGAATGTAGGAAACTGTGTAAGAAAAGTTACCGAGTTCCTTCAACAAAGAAATGGCATGAATAAAGAGGGAGAGGGAACTAACAACCGTTATCAATTTAAAGAGTCTTACGGGACCTATCAGCTTGAAAAAGAAGAACAAAATTGCAGGACTCACATGCCCAATTTCAGAACTTATAACCAAGCAACAACAATCAAAACAGTTTGATACTGGCATAAGCATTGGCATATACACCAATGGAGTAGAATTGAAAATCCAGAAATAAACCCCTATGTCTACGGTCAAGTGATTTTCAACAGTGTCAAGAATTGGGGAAAGAATAGTCTCTTCAACAAATGTTGCTGGGAACTGTATAGCAACATTCAAAAGAATGAAGTTGGACCCCTCCCTTATACCACATACAAAAATTAACTAAAAAGCAGATCAAAGGCCTAAATGTAAGGGTTAAAACTATAAAATTTTTAAAAGAAAACAGGTGTAAATCTTCATGACCTTGGATTAGGCAGTGGATTATTAGGTATAACACCAAAAACCAAGCGGCAAAAGAACAAAGAGCTAAGCTGGACTTCATCAGATTTAAAATTTGTGCATCAAAGGACATTACCAAGAAAGTGAAAAGGCAACCTACAGAACGCAAGGAAATTTTTGTAAGTCATATATTTGATAAGGATCTAATATCAAATAAGAACCTTTACAACTCACCCACAAAAGGACGAATAAGCCAATTCTAAAATGGACGGTTTGAATAGACATTTCTCGAAGAATTTATACAAATGGCCAACAAGCACATGAAAGGATGATTATCGTCATTGGTCGTTAAAGAAATGCAAATCAAAACCACAACGAAATCCCACTTCACACCCACTAGTTGGCTGTAATCAAAAGTACAGAAAATAACAGGTGTTGACAAGGATGTGAAGAACTGGAATGAATGAACATTGCTGGTGAGAATTTAAGATCATGCCGCGCTCTGGTTAACAGTCTGCCAGTTTCTCAAAAGGCTAAATATAAAGTTACCATATGACTCCACAGTTCTGCTCCTAGATGCATATCCAAGAGAAATGAAAACTTACGTCTATGCAAGAATTCATACACTAATATTCATAGCAGCATTATTCATGATAACCAAAAGGCAGATACAACCCAAATGCCCATCAACTGATGAATGCACTAAAAAAAAAAAAAAAAAAAATGATATGTTGGTACAACAGAATATTATGTGGTGATAAAAACAAAGTATTGTCATATGCTACAATGTGGATAACCCTTGAAAATATGGAGACAGGCCAGTCACAAAGAACAAACAAGTGTTCTAAAATTGATTGTGGTGATTCCTGCACAGCTCTGTAGGTACACTAGAAGCTGTTGAATTGTACACCTTAAATGGGCAAATTTTATGGTATATGGATTGTATCTCAATAAAACTGTTATCAAAAACAGAGAAAGACATAGCAACCAAATGCAGCATATGGAGCTTGTTTGGATCCTGATTCAGACTACCTACAGAAAGACAGTTGGGGAAAGGAGCACAGGCTGACGGTATTGAGGTATTGCTAGTTTGTGTGTGCGTGGGTGCTATTGTGGTTATGGGTATTTCTGTATGTAACAAAGATGTGTGGGTAAAATGAGAAGATAGGAGGGATTTGATTTAAAATACGCCATGAGTTAGGTGGGGAAGGGGATAAAACAAGATTGACAATGGGTGAACAAGCATATGTTTAAAATATCATAATAAAACACTAAAAAAAAAAAAAAAGTTGGTGAAACAAAACTGTAAGCATGAACAGACCCATTACCATCCATCCACCTTCTGTTCCGATTCACCAGTTGTTGCCAATTCCGCCTCCTGGGCATCATAACCGCATATTTTACTTTATTTATGCTCTTTTAGCCCAGGCCATCATTGCCTCGTTACCAATCACTGCATAGGGTCCTATTTGATCTGCCTGCCTCTTGCCATCCCGCCAGATCACTTTCTGTTGCTGCCAAAGTCATCTTCCTGAATACAAATCTGATAGAGTCACTCCCTGCTAAAAACCCTCTAGGGATTTTTGTTGACAAAACAAGTCCAAGTGTCTGGCAGCAGTTTACCCAGCTGGACCCTGGCTGCCTTTCCCTCCTGCAGCATGTGCTCCCACTGTAATGAATTTATTTCATTCATAGAAAGCATGAGGCTCTCTCTTAGTTTGGGGCCACTGCATACGTACTTCTGTCTGGTCCATTTATCCATGCCCCCCACCCCTTCTCTTCCTTTGTTAGTGTCATCTTTCAGGTCTCGGTTTAAACAACCCTTTCTCAGCCAAGTATTTTCTGACAACCACTTTGCTATCCCACTCCCTCCCTGCCCATGGCACCTGTTCCTGCTGTGTGATCCTGTAACTGTCCTGTTGTGAAGGCGCCAAGAAGGAACCTTGTGTGTGTCTTGTGGACACTGAAACATCATTTACCTGGCCCTTTCCTGTCACAGTGGTTGCACTTAAGTATTTGAACTATGAATGTAATGTTCTTTGCAGTGTTATTTGTAATAGGAGAAGTGTAGGTAGGAGAAGACCTAAAGACTTTTTGTTGTTGTTAGTTGCTATGGAGTCGGCTCTGTCTCATGGGGACCTCATGTATAACAAGACAAGATGTTGCCAGGCCTGTGCCCTCTTCATGATCGTTGGTCTGTTTGAGTCCATTGTTGCCACAGGTGTTTCAGTCCATCTCATTGACAGTTTCCCTCGTTGCCACTGACCCTCTACTGCACCAGCCATGATTCTTTTTCTAGCAATTGGTCTTTTCTGATGACGTATCCAAAGTAAGTGAGCCAAAGTCTCCCCATCCTTGCTCTTAAGAAGCATTCTGGTTGTATTTCTTCTAAGACTGATTTGTTTGTTCTTCAAGCAGTCCACAGTATATTCAATATTCTTCACCAGCACCACAGTTTGAATGCATCAGTTCTTCTGTCTTCCTTTCTCATTATCCAGCTTCCGTCTGTGTATGAGGTGATTGAAAAGACCATGACTAGAGTTAGGGGCACCTTAGTCATCAAGGTGACATCTTTGCTTTTTAAAACTTTAAAGAGATCTTTTGCAGTGGATTTTCCAAGTACAATCCATCATTTGATTTCTTGACCTCTGCTTCCGTGAACATTGATTGTTGGTCCAAGTAGAATGAAATCATTGACAACTTCATTTTCTTCTTCCTTTATCATGAGTTATTTATCGGTCCAGTTGTGAGGATTTTCATTTTTGTCACATTCAGGTGTAATCCATAGAGAAGGCGGTAGTCTTTGACCTTCATCAGAAAGTGTTTCAAGTCATCTTCATTATCAACAAGCAGGGTTGTCTCATCTGCATATCACAGATGGTTAGTGAGTCTTCTACGACAATCCTTATGCTGCATCTTTGTTAATATAGTCTAGCTTCTCAGAATATTTGTTCAGCATACGGATTGAATGAGCAAGATGAAACAATATAACCCAGCTGCACACCTGTTCTAGTTTTGAGCCATGCAGTATCCCCTTTGTCCTGTTTGAACAACTGCCTCATGATCTGTGTGCAGATTCTGCACGAGCACAATTAAGTGTTCTGGAATTCCCATTCTTCATAATGTTACCCATAATTTCTTATGATAGAACCCTAAACCCAACCCATTGCACTTGAGTTGAATTGCAACTCATAGCGACCCTATAGGACAGAGTAGAACTGCCCCGTAGGGTTTCCAGGGAGTGACTGGTGGATTCAAACTGCCGACCTTTTGGTTAGCAGCCAAGTGCTTAACCACTGCGCCACCAGGGCTATATATATCACTACAGCGTGGTTAACTTAGGACACATACTAAATGGATTCTTCATAAAACTAATTTAAAATGATAATTAATAGGAAGACAGTAACCATATTGAAAAATTATAGTCGTTGTTAGTTGCCATCAAGTTGACTCCAACTCATGGCGACCCTGTGTGTGCAGAATAGAGCTGCTCCATAGGGTTTTCAAGGCTGTGACCTTTCAGAAGCAGATCATCAGGCCTGTCTTCCAAGGCGCTTCTTGGTGGGTTCAAACTGCCAACCTTTTGGCTAGTAGTCAAGTGCTTAACCATTTGTGCCACGAGGGACTCCTATTAAAAATTAATTTACATTATATTAAAATGATGAGAAAATAAACTGAACACAGTTTGATTTAATGACTTTTATTTTGGGGAATATATGTCTATTAGCTAGATACATTTTTGCAGTAATTTTTGTAAGGTAAATGATCGGAATTTTAGTGGAGATGAGTTCTGTTTTCCCTGTGGTAAAATGTTTATGTACATTTAGATAATTGGTTCAAAAATACTTTGTGGATAAGAACTCTATACTGTTTGAATCAACTCAATAGTGTGATCAAAAGTATAAGGGAGATAGTTCACATTGACTGGATTCAAGGGTTTATTTGAGAAAGTAGTGGCAGGGCTGGAACAGATGTAAAGCTTAGTTACCAGTTTACCAGTTGCCATGGAGTCAGTTCCAGCTCATGACGACCCCATGTGTGTCGGAGTAGAACAGTACACCACAGGGTTTCTTTCAGTGGCTGATTTTTCAGAAGTACATCACCAGGCCTTTCTTCTGAGATGCCTCTCTGGGTTGGCTCAAAATCCCAACCTTTCTGTTAGTAGCCTGAACTGTGGGAGGACATTGACTGCCAGACCAAAGAGTTTAGGAGTTGCTGAATGCTTTAAAGCTCGGTGCTTCAGGAAGACTAATCTGGAGGCTTTTGCAGGGTAGATTGGCAAGGGAGCAGCCTTAGAATCAGAGAATTGTAGCTGTGCAGGCTACGTAAGAAAGAACCTGAGGAGGAGGAGGAACAGTGGGGGAGTGGGTACAGAAGGAGAAGTGGAAGGAAAGAAGGGCATGTTTATGCCTTAAAAGTTTGTAAAGGTGAGCTTAGGTCGTCAGAGCTTTTTTCTTCTTGGTACACGTGAGATCTCATCTTTGACGTGCATCTTCTGTCCCTGTTGAAAAGCTGGTTTTCTCAGATCCCCCAGGAATGCTAACAATGAACTTGTCTCCCTAGGGTTATGATAATTCAGAGAGCAGCGTTCGGAAAGCGTGTGTCTTCTGCCTGGTGGCTGTTCATGCGGTGATTGGTGATGAACTAAAACCCCATCTCAGTCAACTCACTGGCAGTAAAGTAAGTAATGGTGCTTGGTTTTAAAGATGGCAGCCACGATACATTCTTCAAAATTTAGTTCTGTGTATGTATTGAAGGTTAAATTTATTAGTTGGCTTTTAATCAGTAATGCTTACTCCCCGTGTGCTCTTTGGCAGTTTCTACTCAAACATTTGTCACTTAGGTGACATTAGGGTTTGGTGGGGTGGGTGGTAGATGCTCCATGAGAAAATGCCTACGGCTTCTGTTCATTTCTCACGGCCAGCTGATTCCTTTCCCAGTCCAACACACAGATCCTTACTCCCAGGGGCTATTTAAGAATAAACAGGCTGTTGTGATTATACGATTACGGATTGTTTTATACCCTCCCCAGTGGAACACTTGAACATTTTTAAATTTTCCCCTGAAGAGCTATGATAACCAAGTGTTCTTCTCCTTTTTCTGTTCTTATTATTGTGACCCAGATTAATGTTCAACTTTGACTTGGTATGTTAAAATAAAAATTTCTGAATAGTCCTTAAGACTTAAGGAAATAAAATAGAGCTTGCCTTTCTCATTTTTTGTTGCTACCTAAACCTTGAAATGTGTTTTAGGGGCTGAGGATAAACTATCACAGTTGAATTATGGCTTAAGAATCAGTTAGCAGGAGGTATTCCCCTTCGTTGAAAGAGTTTTCCAGAATCCTAACAATGTCGTTACTGTCGTCAAATTTATTTTTAAAATAGCAAAAAAGCAGAAGAAAAATATCTGCCTTTTTTGAAGGAAAATTAGCTTAGGTACACACCTTTCAGTAAATACCTAAGTAGGTTATAGATAGAGTAAAGCAATGACTCATAACCCTTTGTCGGTTACAAACAACTTTAAGATTTAGGTTTAATCTTTGCCCAAGAGAAACAAATGCACGCAGAAGATTTTACAGATGGTTTCAGAGAGTTTAGCAAGTCCCTGAACCCTATGGACCCCAGATGGAAACACTTGAATCAAAGAGTTAAAGTTAAAAAAACAAACCTTCAACAAACAAATGATTTTCAAAGAAAAATAGTATCCTAGCTTTTATGATAAACTCAAATTAGGTTCTTGTAATCTGGAGATGCCTGTAGAGTTAAAATTCAGCACCTTATCTCAAGACAGTAGTGCGGTGCAAAAAATATTTGGAAATAATCTTAGGTGAAAAAAGTGGAACACAGAATTATATCTGCACCGATTACAGGTTTCTAAAAATATGATCTCAAGCAAAAGAACACAGAAATCAAACACATTGTTATGTTAGGATGGTAGCGGCATAGTGGCCTGAGGGCATGGGTCCTGGAAGCAGGTCCCAGAGTCCTGTCTGGCGCACTTCTTACCTACCCGGCGACCTGAGGCAGTGACGTAGCCACACTCTATCTCAGTTTGCGCATCTGTAAAATGCTGTGAAGACAAAATGAGAGATGTAAAGCAGTTCTCACAGTGTGTAGCAAGTAATGCTCAGCTGTTTGTCATTATCGTTTGAATGGTGACTTCTTTTTCTAAGTTTCTGTTAGTGTTTTATATGTTCTTACTAGAACGTTTTTTGAAAAGGCATGTCAGTCACGTACAAACTCCGAGATTTAAAAATCCTTTTTTGTAGCTATTATCAACAGTTAACAATAACCCCCAGTCTAAAATCTTTCAAATTTCACATGTATGTATATCATTTCTTTCAATGATCATCTTCTCATAATTGTAAGCAGCTTGCAGCTTGTAGAGCTCCCCCTCAAATGACATATGTCTGGCCTCAATTTGCAGATGAAGCTGCTGAATCTTTACATCAAACGCGCACAGACAGGCTCGGGAGGCGCTGATCCCACCGCTGATGTTTCTGGACAAAGTTAGTGAAGCCGATTGACGTGACCCAGGTCTCTCAAAGAAAGGACAAAAAGACCACCTTCATCCACGGAAGGAAGTTTTCAAATACGTCTTTTATAACTTATCATTGTTTCCCAGTTTTAATTTTTGTTTTGTTTTGTTTTGTATTTTCTGTAGCAGAGGGCTCCTCAGTCTGCATGTAACTTTTATGATAGTTATCCCAAATTCAAGAAGAAGCAGTATTAACATCAGTTGATCAATACAAAGGAGTTTTTAATCTAATTCGTCATTTTACATGTCTGTACTTTTTGTCTTCCCATTAACCTTTGCCAGTGTTATGATTGTACAAAATTTTTTTTTTTAAGTGCTGGTTAAACAGGAATGCTTAAAGCTTTAAAAGTTTAACAGTCTAAAACATTTTTTTTTTTTTTTTGCCTTTATTCAACTGCAAAATAATATTTTATTGCTACTCTTGAGTTTTGTTCCGTATCATGTCCTATGCTAGAAGTACTAAAATGATGTGAAAACAGCCCAGGACTAATTTGAACTACAGCTGGACTCTGTTGTGTGATGGTGACCCATGCCATTAGTTGCGGCTTCTTTGGGGTGATCTGTAGTTTGAAAATGGAAGACCTCAAAAAGAAATGTAAAACTGATATTGTTTGTTGGTTATTGATCTAGCCATTTTTATTTAAAACCTTCTCCCCTCCATGATCCCTTAAGAAAGCCGCACCAAATCATCTGCCTGTTTGTTTGGGTTTTTTTTCCCCTCGATGCTTATAAAGATAGAAGGTTTTATTGCAGGGTTTTTTGGTTTGTTTATCTTTGTTGTGAATGATGCTTTTTTTTTTTTTTTTGTATTTATTAATATCGAATTCACTTATGAATAAACTTGATAATGGAAACAGACAGAAGAAAAAATCAAGTGCATGTACGTCTGTGAGCGTCTTCTGTCTCTCATTTAACAAACGAACTGATAATTAGACACGAGAGTCAGCCGGCACCTTTTCTGTACATGGTGGAGCCTGCTCCTTTTCCCATGAAATTGTCTTACTTGAAAACATTGATCCTGAGGAGAGAGAAGATGGTGCCAAGTGATCTTTCTACAATGGGCTCAAATTCTCTACCTCTTCAGGGCTAATACTTTTCACTGAGCTGCCGCCTATAGTGTCTTTTGGAAAACTACTTAAAGGGTGATTTTTCTGTTATTTTTTAACAAATTTTTTTAATCACCTTTTGCTATACCTGTTCTCTTCATGTGCAGCCAACTTTCAAAAATTACAATTTTGGTGAAAGGCAAATTAGATGGATTTGGAACCAGGCTACTAATCGTTTCTCATCTTGACTTCTCTTTTTCTTTTTTTTTTCTTTTTAATCCTAACATAAAGTGAATTTGACTGGAAAGGCAAATAGCTATTAGGGAGGCAATTTGCTGTCGTTGCAGAGTTATCTGTACTTTCTTTGTTGAACTGAAAAAAGTGTAGAAAATGTATGTAAAGAATTTAAGACGAGTACTGAATGGGTGATCTGTCATTGGCGTTTACTTTCCTTTGTTTCTGTTTTAGCAGCAGGAAGAGTTTCTCAACACCCCCCGTCCCTGACCTGTAACGAGTTTGTTTTCTACTGTTAATTACATTGTGTATTTATAGTTCTATGCTTACTGTTGTGCATATACTGGCAATAAAACTGTACATAACATTACTTGAAAAATGGATAATGTATATCAGCTGTGTTTCTGTCTTGAAGTATGACAAAAAAAGTCACTTTAATAACTAGGGCCTTTTGTTGTTGTTTCTAACTTTAGAAGGTCTTGTATTGATGGTGTTCTCTTACGAATTTTAGAAGTACATCCGAGGAGAACAGGTTTATCAGGAGTAACAACAACACTGAAATGTATATAGCTGTGTAAGCCTGTATATATTAGAGCTTATCTTAAAGAAGAAAGACGTTTCAAACGTGGGGCTCTTCCCAGTAGTGTTTTACGTACCGTGAGCTTTGGCGTATTTTTAAATCTGTTTAAATCAAAATACTGATTTAAAATTTAACTTCGGCCTCTCCCTTAAGGTCCTGCTTTAACTACTGTTGGTAACTGAGTAGACTGACATAAACTGAACACTGACTCTTTAATCATTGAAAAATGAGATCAAGCACTGGCATCTAAAGGGAGGCACCAGAGAAAGAAATGTACTAAGTAACAGAAAGTATGGTTTAATGTGACTATTTGAGAGCTAATATAGAAGAACAGGAGAAAAAATTCTATAATTTCAGTTGTTGAGACGGTAAGAAAGTTGTTACCGATTATTCAGACCACTATATGCAGTATACCTTTAATTTGTTCATTCGAGAAACATACTTAGATGTGAGCTGTTAAAGAATGGTCATAGAAAGCTACTGTGTAAGTTCTTTCCTCCTGCTTTTCTCCCCTAAACTAATAATTATCAGTGTCATCCATTTACTGCACTGCTCAAGATTAATTAAAGGCATATGAGTTCCAGATTCTAAGACATGTTTGTTTCTTCTGGGTTTGCAAAGTCTATAATAGATCTCTGACATTTTAAAGTAGGATTTGGTTTGAACTTGAGGCTTCCAATTTGTAGTTGATTTGCTGTGTTTCTTCATATTTTATTCTTACAAACTTAAGGTTAAAATTGCTTTTCCCCATCAAGTTATGTCTTACGGTAAAAGACTGGCATCTTACCATCAAAACAGATCGATTTGTAAATTCATGTGTATCTAAGATTGTTAATTTAGAATAATATTTACAGTACATAGAAATGAGAATTATTGGCACATTACTCCCTAATATATGAGTTTTTACTTAATCTTTAATATCTTTGCATTGTTTTTAGTTCATTTTATTGCAATTAATTAGCACTGTTTTGCAGCTATGGAAAAGAAAAGTCTAGAACTCAGCTGTAAAAAGAAGGAAAGACTTCCAGTTAAAAATTTATCCATCGTTATTGTAGAATATTTGGAAGATAATGAAAAGCCAAAGTAGAAAAACAAAATTACCTCTAATATCACCACTTGGAGATAATTGGTGCTGATATTTTGTGGGGTACTAAGGTAATGAATTTGACTTAATACTGAAAACTGTAAAAACATTAAGTTTTGTTACCTAGGAGAGTGACAGGATTAGAATCAGCAACCATTCTGAATGCTTCTGTTCTTCTCTGTGGGTATTGAACAGCACATTTTTGATACAGTAATCCCTTGTCCGTCTACAAGGTGACTGCTAATGGCAGCAAAGTGTGCAGCATAATCCCGGGTTGTTCCTCTTCACTGAATATTGTTATAACAAACAGCTACGTCTTTGCCACATCTCCAGTTATTTCATACTAGACAATCTGAAATTGCTAAATATAGAAGGCCACACTTATTTGAAGATATACTAAATAGCTGGGTTAAAATTGTAATCTAAAATAGAACAAGAAAATAAGACAAGATTTCTTTACATATACCAGGTTTTTAATATTTCAAGTTTACCTGATTTCATCCATGCAACAGACATGAGTGTCTGCCTTCAAGGGGCAGAGTGAAGCAAATAACACAGTGTGGTTGGTTGATGTGTTAGAAACACTGGGTGTTCTGATGGGAGCTGGGGGTGGGTGGAGGAAATCATGGAAGGCTTCCTGGGAGAGGTGATGCTTAGGTTGAACTTGTGGGAGATGCACTGGGGATTACAGAGTGGGGAGGTCAGAGGGAAGCAAAAGTTGCAGAACAGAGAAGCTTAAAATGGCAAGAAACATTGGGGCATTTCACTGAAACCTTTTAAACCGTGGTTTCTTTTTGGAAGGGTAAATGTCACACGCTCCACTCTCCCTTAAAAATGTCTGCAACAAAACGTGAATCTTCTCTAGACCCTCACAGCCAAGAAAATTTGGGTATGGCGTTTTCCGTAGTTTGTATTTCAGAAAGGTTTTCTTAACACACAATATGCTAGTGAATGTGCTGTTTCAAACGGAACATATCCCTTTGTGTCTCCCCAGCTGGCCACTGTTACGGAGCTTAGTGTGGCTGAAACACAGGCTGCAGGTCGGGGAATGAGCCAAGATGGAGTAGTAGATACCTGAGATACTGTTCTAAGATACATCCTAAGAGGAAGACTTCACTGAAGACTAAGCCGAAGAATAACATGATTAGAATTAACATCATGAACACTTTTAATCGTACATAATCTGTAAACTTCAGAAGTGAGGTATTTTTAGGCTACAGTGGTTTACAACATCGCAGGTCTTTACTAACTTAGTGCTAATTTCCTTTATTATTAAATATTTGTGCACCTGCTGTGCATCGGACACCCCTAAAATCTGTATGCTGCAAATATGTAGTTTTGGATGTGGTAACAAGGAGATGCGTTAACATGCCCTCAAAAACAGGAGTGGTGCAGGAGGGGCTGGCCTGTCCCGGGGTAGACAAGTGCCCAGTGGTGCTGCTCCTAGCAGACCATCCTGCGCGACAAGCCTCATGCCGCCCGATCTGGCGGTGTTCATTCGATGTTGATAGCAGACTCTGAGGGCAGCAACTCTCCCCTTAAGTGCAGATCAGTTCTTTTATTAAAAGTGAGTGCAAAAAGAGATTGCTTGAGTTTTGCCGGTTTTATTTTTATCAAAGCTTAGGTCAGAGTAGAAACTAAGAATCGGGGTTGGATTACTTCAACAAAGCAAGAAACATGCTTTTCTTCTCCATCTTCTTAAAGCAGTGGTTCTCAGCCGATATCTGGAGACGTTTTTGGTTGTCACAGCTGGGACAGGTGCTCCTGACTTCTAGTGGATTGAAGCTAGGGTTGCTGCTAAACATCCTGCAACACCCAGGACAGCCCACATGACAAACAGTTATCCAACCCACAGTGTTTACAGTGCTGGGCAAATGGGTTGCCACAGACAGATTCATTATTCTTTTCATTCCAATCCTATAAGGCAGGTATTATTATCATACCTAATTTACAGAAGAAGAAACTGAGGCTTAGGTTAATTTGCCCAAAGTCATGGAGCCTGGAAGATTTGTAATCAGGTTTTAAATCCAGACTCTTTGAAACCATGTCCAGAAAGCTTAATCCCTCTGCTCTAGTTACTGTACGTGAACATTTTAAGGTTCTTCCCCGCTTTGTCAATATTGGTGCTCTTCAAAGGAACCCTGGTGGCTCAGTGGTTAAGAGCTGTGGCTGCTAACCAAAAGATGGGCAGGTCGAATCCACCAGTTGCTCTCTGGAAACCCTATGGGGTAGTTCTACTCTGTCCTAGAGGGTCACTATGAGTCGGAATCAACTCCATGGCAATGGGTTTAGTTTGGTGTTTACTACCAAAAAAAAAACAACTATAGCATTTCAAAATTGTTCTTTAGATCTTTTGAAGAGCTAGTGTATAAAAGTATTGAGTTTCTAAAAATGCACACATCTAACCTAGGGAAGTACTCAAAATAAGTAAAAACAATATTCAAGAGGATGCAGTTTCTGTATCCTCTTCTGTACTGGAAGCATCAATACAATGAGGCCTCGTAATTCAGTGCAGACAACACCTGCCTTACAGGGACTTGAAAGCCCACAGTGGGGCTGGGCGGGGGGGGGGGGGGGGGCAGCAGGAGGGAGCTATGTGGCTGCAGCTTTCACACCTCCCATTCCAGATGCCCCGCCCCCCCATCTCACTGAGACTGCTCAGACCTCTGGTGACATCATCCTTCCCCAACTGTCCTTCCCCTCTGCTTGCCTGTCCTCCAGCCTGGATGGTGACGAGAGTCTCAGGAGGACACCATACAACAACTCTAAGGAGAGGTAGCCAGTCCACCTTGGAATGCAGGTATACCAAGTTCTGAAAGACTCTTGATGAGTGAATGTATTGAGTAGGGATTTTCTCAGCTTTGGGGAAGATACCTTGACAGTCAAGCAAATGAAAAGCAAAATATGTATCACACTATATCCGCAGCTGTGAGTAATACTTAAATCTACCAAAAAATCAAACCCATTGCCGTCGAGTCAATTCCAACTCATAGCAACCCTCTAAGACAGAGTAGAATTGCCCCATAGGGTTTCCAAGGAGTCGCCGGTGGATTCGAACTGCTGACCTTTTGGTTAGCAGCCAAGCTGTTAACCATTGTGCCACCAGGGCACCATTTAAATATACATAATGAAAGTTGGCTTAATCAAAAAGACGCTATAGTTAACAACGAGGCAGGCGATGTATAAAGAGTTGAATTCTCGTCTTCCTTTGTAAACAGTCAATAGATACTATCTAACACTCAATACCAGGAGAAGTCAGTGGGGGTTGAAAGTGACCGTTTTTGGAGAGTAGCAACCTCATGAAGAGGGAGTTTGGGACAGGGGACGTCTACGCCGACAGAAGCCTAGCAGCATTAATGGATGTCTTAAACGATGGACTTTTGCCACTTGGATTTTCTTAAAAAAATAAATTTCACCAGCACTTCCAGATGTGTACTGTTCACAGTGGCAAAAACAATAACCCTAGAAATGAAGGCATGTGTGCACGATAAGATTTTATGGTTTGGGGGGGGAAATGAAACAGTACATTCTGAACTGCAAACATGGAATACAGAGATGGGGGGATTAAGGAAGAGAAAAGAAAGAGTAATTGATATGGGAGAATGTTTTGTTTATGTAAAAATATATATGCACATATATGCATACACACATGTGTTTGTCTATTTCTTACCTCTACAAAAAATAAGCATTCTAGTCTTCTCCTCTACTACCTTGGCCCCTTAAAAAAAAAAAAACAAAAAAAAACAAAACCTGTTGCCATCGAGTCGATTCCAACTCATAGCAACCCTATAGGACAGAGTAGAACTGCCCCATAGGGTTTCCAAGGAGTGACTGGTGGATTTGAACTGCTGAACTTTTGATTAGCAGCTGCAGCTCTTAACCACTGTGCCACCAGGGTTTCGTTACCACTCCTCAATCTACATACCACAGTCTGCCTTCTTCCCTGTCTCCACAGGTAAGCCAGCATTTACACATCACAATTATCAATCTTCAGTACGTGATGCTTGCTCAAAGGAAGGTGCTTTTTCAATTCAGAGAATCCCTTACCACATCAGTGATCCACAATGGTGCAATTTGATCAGACTGAATCTTGCTTTAGATTCCAGAACCTTAGCTGCACGCCTTTCCTGCAAGAGAAAATTATCTTTGAAATTTCTGATTTTAGTATCATGTAAGATCTTGCTATTGACCCATGGACCAGCAGCATCAGCATCATCCAGAGGCTCGTTAATGCAGAATCTCATGTGCCTGCTCAGAGCCACCTACGGAATCAGAATCTGCCATTTTAACAAGATCCCCAGGTGATTCATATTCATACTAAAGTTTGATTTGCTTATGAATATTAAATTTTGAGAAGCATTGATCTAGATGTATTTATGATAAACAACGATTTCTTTTTAATTGGATAGTGCTTTGATTTCAGAAGATTTTTATTTTAGCAATTGTCAGGCAGTTTATGGACTTCACTTTGAATGCTTTCTGGTTAGCAGCATTTTTTTTTTTAATTACACATTTGTCATGGATTGAATTGTGTCCCCCAAAAAATGCGTGTGGCAGCTTGGCTAGGTCATGATTCCCAGTATTGTATGATTGTGTTATCTGATGTGATTTCCTTATGTGTTGTAAACTCTGTCATTATGATAAGATTATATGGGATCTCCTTATGTGTTGTAAATTCTATCACTGTGATGAGGTTATACTGATGAGGTTGACAGGATTAGTGTCTTATGCAATCTCTTTTGAGATATAAAAGAGAGAAACGAGCAGAGACACATAGGAACCTCATACCACCAAAAAAGTGTGCTGGGAGCAGAGCACGTCCTTTGGACCTGAGGTTCCTGCACAGAGAAGCTCCCAGACCAAGGAAAGACTGATGCATTACAAGGACCTTTCTCCAGAGCCAAGAGAGAGAGAAAGCCCTCTCCTGGAGCCGATGCCCTGAATTCAGACTTGTAGCCTACTGGACTGTGAGAGAATAAACTTCTCTTTGTTAAAGCCATCCACTTGTGGTATCTCTGTTAGAGCAGCACTAGATGACTGAGACAACATTCTTATTAGGAAATCTATGTACAAATATAATAACTACAATACTAGGAATTCCAGTATTGCATCCCCAAGACCACACAGCCTCTAGCAATGAAATTATATGTTGTTTCATGGTGAAATATCAAGTAGACTGATGCAATGTACCAATCAAATTTATTCTTTTGAGCAATAAATAAAACAAATGTAATTCTATTCCGATAAAAAATATATTCAACAAGTACTTGGACAACTTTTCAAATGTCAGCCATTGTAGACACTAGGAATACAGCCCTGAAAAAGCAGGCAAGAATTTCTTCCCTCAAGGAGCTTACATTCTAGTCGGAGAGACAGACAAGATAAATAAGAAAAATAAAGCATATGTGAGATAGGGGTGAGGACTAAGGGGAAAAAATCAGAGAATTGTCGGAAATTATAGTTGGAATATATGGCCTTGGTGATAGAAACAATGCCGGAGATCACATGATAAAATTTTGCAAGACTAACGACTTCATTACAAATACCTTTTTTCAACAACATAAACAGCAAATCTACACGTGGACCTCGCCATATGGACTACACAGGAATCAAATCGACTACATCTGTGGAAAGAAATGATGGAAGAGCTCAATATCAGTCAGAACAAGGCCAGGGGCTGACTGTGGAATAGACCATCAATGGTTCACATGCAAGTTCAAGTTGAAGATAATTAGAACAAGTCCACGAGAGCCAGAGTACGACCTTGAGTATATCCTACCTGAATTTAGAGACCATCTCAAGAATAGATTTGACGCATTGAACACTAATGACCAAAGACCAGACGGGTTGTGGAATGACATCAAGGACATCATACATGAAGGAAGCAAGAGGTCATTAAAAAGACAGGAAAGAAAGAAAAGGCCAAAATGGATGTCAGAAGAGACTCTGAAAGTTGCTCTTAAATGGAGAGTAGCTAAAGCAAAAGGAAAAAATGATGAAGTAAAAGAGCTGAATGGAAGATTTCAAAGGGCAGCTCGAGAAGACAAAGTAAAGTTTTATAATGAAATGTACAAAGACCTGGAGATAGAAAACCAAAAGGGAAGAACATGATTGGCATTTCTCAAGCTGAAAGAACTAAAGAAAAAATTCAAGCTTCCAGTTGCAATATTGAAGAATTCTGTGAGGAAAATATTAAACAATGCAGGAAGCATCAAAAGAAGATGGAAGGAATACACAGTCACTGTACCAAAAAGGATTGATGTCCAACCATTTCAGAAAGTAGCATATGATCAAGAACCAGTGGTACTGAAGGAAGAGGTCTAAGCTGCACTGAAGGCATTGGTGAAAAACAAGGCTCCAGGAATTGACAGAATACCAATTGAGATGTTTCAACAAACAGATGCATCACTGGAAGCATTCACTCATTGTCTTGGTTATCTCGTGCTGCTATAACAGAAATTACACCAAGTGGATGGCTTCAACAAACAGAATTTTATTCTCTCACAGTCTAGTAGACCAGAAGTCCAAAGTCAGGGCATGAGCTCCAGAGGAAGGCTTTCTCTCTCTGTCAGCTCTGAGGAAGGTCCATGTCATCAGTCTTCCCCTGGACTAGGAGCTTCTCAGCGCAGGGACCCTGGGTCCAAAGGACGAACTATTCTCCAGACTCTTGTTTCTTGGTGGTAGGAGGTTCCCATGTCTCTCTGCTCGCTTCTCTCTTTTATATCTCAGAAGAGATTGGTTTAAGACACAACCTAATCTTGTAGATTGAGTCCTGCCTCATCAGCATAACTGCCAATAATCCCACCTCATTAACATCATAGAGATAGGATTTACAACACATAGGAAAATCACATCAGATGACAAAATGGTGGACAATCACACAATACTGGGAATCATGGCCTAGCCAAGTTGACAGATATTTTGGGGGAACACAATTCAATCCATGACACTTGTCGATGTCAATAGATTTGGAAGAAGGCTCTCTGGCCAACTGGCTGGGAGAGATCCATATTTGTACCCATTGCAAAGAGTGGTGATCCAACAGAATTCAGAAATTATCAAACAATATCATTAATATCACACAAGTAAAATTTTGCTGAAGATCATTCAAAAGCAGCTTCAGCAGTACATCAGCAGGGAACTGCCAGAAATTCAAGTCAGATTCAGAAGAGGACATGGAACGAGGTATATCATTGCTGATGTCAGATGGATCTTGGCTGAAAGCAGACAATACCAGAAAGATATTTCCTGTGTTTTATTGACTATGTAAAGGCATTTGACTGTGTGGATCATAACAAATTATGGATAACATTACGAGGAATGGGAATTCAGAACACTTATTTGTGCTCATGAGGAACTGTACTTAGACCAAGAGGCAGTTGTTTGAACAGAACGAGGGGACAATGCATGGTGTATAGTCAGGAAAAGTGTGTGTCAGGGTTGTATCCTTTCACCATACACATCCAATCTGTGTGCTGAGCAAATAATCTGAGAAGCTGGACTATATGAAGAAGAACATAGCATCAGGTTTGGAGGAAGACTCACTAACAACCTGCAATATGCAGATGACACAGCCCTGCTTGCTGAAGTGAAGAGGACTTGAAGCACTTACTGATGAAGATCAAAGACCACAGCCTTCAGTGTGGATTACACCTCAACATAAAGAAAACAAAAATCTTCACAACAACCAATAAGCAATGTCATGATAAGTGGAGAACATATTCAAGTTGTCAAGGATTTCATTTTACTTGAATCCACAATCAATACCCATGAAAGCAGCAGTCGAGAAATCAAAAGATGCATTGCATTGGACAAATCTACTGCAAAAGATCTCTTTAAAGTGTTAAAAAGCAAAGATGTCACTTTAAGGACTAAGGTGCGACTGACCCAAGCCTTGGTGTTTTCAGTTGCCTCATATGAATAAGGAAGACGGAAGAAGAAATGATGGCTTTGAATTATTGTGATGGTGAAGAATATTGAATATACCATGGACTGCCAGAAGGATGAACAAACCTGTCTTGCAAGAAGTACAGCCAGAATGCTCCTTAGAAATGAGGATAGCGAAACTTCATCTCACATACTTTGGACGTGTTACCAGAAAGGATCAGTCCCTGGAGGACATCATTCTTGGTAAAGTAGAGGGTCAGTGAAAAAGAGGAAGACCCTCAATGAGATGGACTGACATAGTGGCTGCAACAATGGGCTCAAGCATAACACCGACTGTGAGGATGGTGCAGGACTGGGCCGTGTTTTGTTCTGTTGTATATAGGGTCGCTGTGAGTTGGAAGGGACTCGATGGCACCTAACAACAACACCCAAAGCAATATACAGATTCAATGCAATCCCTATCAATATCCCAATGGTGTTTTTTGTAGAAATGGGAAAATTCATCCTAAAGTTCAGAGAAATTGTAAGTGGTCCTGAACAGGTGAAACAATCTGGAAAAAGAAGAAGAATGTTGGAGGACTCACACTTGATCTCAAAACTTCCTGCAGTGCTACAGTCATCAAAACAGGGTGATACTGGCATAAGGATAGAGATGTAACCAATGGAATAGAATTGAGAGTTCAGAAAGAAACTCTCATATTTATGTGCAGTTGATTTTTGACAAGGGTGCCAAGACCATTCAATGGAGGAAGAACAGTCCAGGGAATACTGGATATCCACATGCAAAAGAATGAAATGGGCCCTTACCTTATACCATTAAAAAAAAAGAAGAAAAAAAAAAAAACCTCAAAATGGATCAAAGGCCTAAATTTAAGAGCAAAACAATAAAACTCTTAGAAGAAAACATGGGCAAATCTTCATGACCTTGGATTTGGCAGTGGTTTCTTAAATGTGACATCAAAAGCACGAGCAATAAAAGACAATAAATTGCACTTCAAATTTTTAAAAATTTGTGTGTCAAAGGACACTAGAGAGTGAAAAGGCACCTCCCAGGATGTGACAAAACGTTTGTGAATCATACATCTTCTAAGGGTTTAATAGCTAACGTATTATAATAGAACTTCTAGAACTCAACAACAAACAAGCCAATCAAAAAACAAGCAAAGGACTTGAATTCCTCCAAAGAAAATATAGAAATGACCAGCAAGTACATGAAAAGATACTGAACATCATTAGTTATTAAGGAAATGCAAATCAAAACCACATTAGATGCCATTTCATACACTCTATGATGGCTATTATTTAAAAAAAAAAGGAAAATAAGAGTTGGAGAGAATATGAAGAAATTGGAATCCTTTTACATTGCTGGTGGGAATGTAAAACATTGCATCTGGTGTGAAAAAAGAGTTTGGCACTTCCTCAAAAAGTTCAGCAGAATTACCATGTGATCCAGCAATTCTGCTCCTAGGTATATACCACAAGCAATAGAAAATGGGACTCAACCAGTTATTTGTACATCAGTGTTAACAGCAACATTATTCACAATAGCCAAAAGGTGGAAACAACCCAAGTATCCATGAACAGATGAATGGATAAACAAAACATATATATATATATATATATATATATATATATATATATATATATATATATATATATATATATATATATATATAAAAAATGGAGTATTATTCACCCATAAAAAGGAATGAAGTTCCAATATATGTTACAATACAGATGAACCTTGGAAACATAAGTGAAATAAACCATATACAAAAGACCATATATTGTATAATTCTATTTACATTAAAAGTCAGAATAGGCAAATCCATAGAGATAGAAAATAAATCAGTGGTTGCAAGGAGACGGAGGGAGGGGGGAATTGACAGTGACTGTTGATCGGAGCACTGGTGGTGCATTGGTTAAGAATTTGGCTGCTAAACAAAAGGTTGGCAGTTTGAATCCATCGGCCACTCCTTGGAAACCCCGATTCTACTCTGCTCTATAGGGTCGCTGTGAGTTGGCAACGGGTTGTTTTTTAGGTTTTTTTTTTTTGGCTGATAGGTAGAGGTTTCTTTTCGGGATGATGGAATGATCTGTAATTAGATAGTAGTGATGGATGGACAGCATTGTGGATATACTAAAAACTACTGAATTGTACATTTTAAAATGGGTAAAAGGGTGAATTTTCTCTCAATTAAAAAACAAAGACAGGCTACACTCTTAGGTGTTATAGATCTTGTAAGTGAAAGTATCTTTGTGTGCCCTTACCTCCCTCTGGCCTCTTCTTCCCCTATGTTGTCTTTACGTAGAATATTGTAAATTGTCATAGATGTAATTTGTTATGCAGACATCCTTGTTTATGAAACAGGGATCTTTACTGGTTTATTTACCTGTTCTTCTTTCCTTTATTTCAGAGTGCCCTCCTCCATTTGTGTATCTTATTGTTGAAGTACTTGCTCAATGTTTTCAAAGATCTTTGTTGGGAAACCTTTTCACATGAAGATACCTTCATTTAACCCTTACATAAATGAGAGTTAAGCTGGACAGAAAATTCTGGGTTCTAAGTTCTTTTCCTTCATCACTTTGAATTATTCCCTTATCCTTGAACATTCAGTGTTGCAGTCAATTATAGTTCCTTTGTTGGTGATCTGCTTTCTATAAGCTTTTGGGAAATTTTCTGTCTTTAATGTCGTATTTAGGTGTTTTCTTTTCCTCTCATGTATCCTGTTTGGGATTCTAAGAGTCCTTTCTCTTTGTGGGCTTCTTTCTTTGCTTTGTTTTTATCCCTGAGAAATTTTAAGTAGTAATTTCTTCAGATATTTCCTATCCTTCCTTTATATTTTCATCTCTTTCTGAGACTCCTCTTAATGAGTGTTGGCACGTCTATTTCTATCCAACATAACTCTTCATTTTTATGTTTTCCGGGAGAGTTTCCTAGCCTAATTCTTTAGCTGTATTCCTTCTGTAATCAATAATGGATTTAATTTCAATTATTTACCAATATATTATTTAAATTATAAGCTAGTACATCTAGTTGGGCATATTTAATATGATTATTTTGAATTCTGCTCCATTTGGTACAGATGGTAACTTAAGCTTCTCGGATACTTCTTTTTTATCTGGTTATGGGTATGAGCTACCCTGGGTAGTCTTGTATTCTAAGAGAGAAGCACTAAAGTCTAGGCCCCAGCTTATGGCCCTCGCTTGAATAATTTGTGTTACCCCACTCCCTCAGGAATCTCTGCCTCCCGCTCTGGGCCTTTTTCTTAAGCATTGTCTCCCTCAGGTCACAGAAGGGCTGTGTGAGCGGGAAATGTTCACGTGCAGACATTTCTTGTTATTTGCTCTTCATCTTAGCAGGGCTCAAGCTCCTCTCTGATGTCACCAGTACTGGGCTGGTGCTGTTTTTCTTCAGGGAGGATGATGAACCTTTCAGAGCAATGTGGGAGAGGGAAAAATATGCACAATTGATATCTTTTGTCCAAACCCATCCTAGTCTGCGGAGCCTGGACCTCTTCTGCTCTGGGCTGCTGCTCCCAAAGACCCAGTCACCTGTTATGGCCCCAGGAGTCTTCATTTTTTTCATTAATTTCTCGTATCCATCAACCTTTCCCCAGCCACTGAGGTTTCTCCAGGGTTGGACTCAAGGAAATAGCCTGTGTTATTTTAGCACTTCTCAGAGACGACCGGTGTTCTGAGACTCTGCTTCTAAGCGTGCCTGAGTATTTCCTTAGGGTAGACACTAAGAAATTGATGGTGGTTTGTACAATTATACTATTTCCTAGAATCAGAGAATTACCTTAGTTCTTTGATACACATGGGGTCATTGCCATGAGTCTGAGTCGACTCCACAGCAATTGGTTTTAATCTGGTTACAGATTGGGTTATGGGAGTGAGGCCTGAGGTCACTGGACAGTTAAGTGTCCATGGAATGGCGACATATCGGCGCTCCCAGGCGACAGCCCAATTGTGTGTCCACCGAGCAGATTTATTTACAAAACTTGATTAGAGCTTTCTGAGCTGATGGTCTAATGTTTTGGCCTGGAATCAGAGATCAGGATTAGTCAAAAAGGCCTGGCACAGCCTCTGAGTAACGTTGGGCAAACGTTTTCACTGAATTTTCGCATCTGTAAAATGGTTTTTTTTTGTATTTACTTCAGTAGCTGTATCAAGTGAGATGTTTGCAAAAATGTTTCATAAAGAGAAAAACATTTTGTGAGTTGTTAACATTTAAACCACAGAGGCGTATGGGTCCCCCCGCCCCGCCGCCAAATGTCCGGGTTGTATCTGAGTTTTTGTACTTAAACTGGTGAGTCAGAGGGCAGGTGGCCTGGTGCTCAGCATCTGGGTGTTACTCTGAGGCAAAAGCCCTGGCTTGTTCTCCAGGAGGAATTCCGCCCTGCGAGCTACGGGAGCGCGATCTCAGGACCTCTAACCCGCAAGCGAGCCTGCAAGTGCCGCCTCTGCCTCTCCCTTTCTGTCGCCTCCCTGCGGGAAACGGGCTTGTCTTCAGCCCCAATGGCGCGTGGGAAGGCTGGGTCGCTGAGGGAGAACCTTCGGGTCTTCCCAGGTGTGTTACTGTGGTGCTTCCTAATGGTTTGGAGCTTAAAGGCTAGAAGACTGCCGGTCTTTAACCGCAACGGACCCTAGCATAACTCAGGTACGCCATCCTTCTCGCGGCAATCCGGCAGTAGGGGGGAAGACTTTCCGGAACTCTTTCCGGGGAGAGCTGATTGACTTATACTCATGCCAATCAAGATTTTCTACCCAATGGGCCTTCCAGTCCCGAGACGGGGTGCGAGCTGATTGGCTAAGATTCACAACTGGTTTCCCCCTCCGGCGTGAAGGTAAAGCGCAGAGACTATTGGGAAAGTTCACAAGAGGAGCGAAACACGACCGGAAGTGGCGTTTGGGACTGCTTTCCTACGGTGCTGCTCAATGAACTTTCTCATGTGGCAGCAAATTCAGTCCTCGAGTCGGCCCGAGGAGAACATTTTGATTGGTTGTTTAGGCCCGAGCCAAAGAGACTCACGGGAGCGTCGTCCTAGCTCACCTGGTCGTTATTGACCAGTTTGTCTGTCAATCACTTCGTCTCTCTGGAGGGGGCGGAAACAGGCTGCCGTCTGGCACCGCCTCTTCCTGGGCTGGTGTGAGGCAGGGCGGCGAGGCCTCAGGGGCAGGGGAGCTGCCGCGTGGGCGGGGCTGAGCTGTCGGCCTAGCTGCCTGTCTGCCGCGGGCGAGCGCGGGGAGTGCCCCGGAGCGCGGGGCCGCGAGGGCGGGCCAGGGTGGGGGGCGAATGAAGGGCGGGGCTGGGGCGTGGTTGAGGTAGGCGGAAGCGGCGAGCGAGCTCGAGCCGGAGTCGGAGCCGGAGCCACTGTGTGGGCCGGCGGAGCTGCGTCGGCGGGGTTGGCCGGGGCGGCGGGCCGCGGAGCCCGGGCGGGCGGGTCGCGGGCCGGGGGTCGAGGCCGGGCGCGCGGGGTGCGGGTGGGCCGAGGGCTCGGCCGGCGCGGTCGGCGTCGCGGATTGAGCTCCCGCCTCCGCGCAGTGCCGGGGAGGATGCGGCCGGGGGCCCCGGGGAGGGGCGGGCGGCTGCGGCTGCAGCAGCGCTAGCGGCGCGGGGCGGTGGGGCTGGCGGCGGCGGCGGCATGAGGCGCGGGGCCGGCGCCCGCGGGAGGGAGGCGCTGCCGGCGGCCCGGCCGCTCCCGCTGCAGCTGCTCGCCGGGCTCGCCGGGCCCGGCCCGCGGGGCTCCGGCCGCTCCCGCCTCGGCCGCCGCCCGTGCCGCCGCTGGTGACCGTCCGCCGCGCCGCCGGAGGTTCACCCGCGCCCTCCCCCAGGACGGGCCCGCGGAATTCCGGCCCCTCGGTCTCGGACGCGGAGGCCGCTTTGCGTGTCGGGCGGCCGTGAGGCCGGAAGATGGCCTGGGTGCTCAAGATGGACGAGGTGATCGAGTCCGGGCTGGTCCACGACTTCGACGCCAGCCTCTCGGGCATCGGGCAGGAGCTGGGCGCCGGCGCCTACAGCATGAGGTACTGGGCGCCCCGGCCCGGGCGGGTCATCTCGGGAGCCTGTGTCGGTGGGGAGGGCCTGCCCAGCCCTGGGCCTCTGCTTGGCGGTGCCCGTCGGTGCCCGGGCCTCGCCGCGTGGCCGGGCGGCGCAGGGCCTCGCAGGCCGCTGCCCACCTCGGTGGCGGGCGCGGAAGGGTAGCTCGGACGGCTTCGGCCTGGGCCTGGCTCCTGAAGGCGCGCGCCGCTGTGAGAGTGGCTGTGGAGTTGGGGAAGGGGGTCCCTGCCCGTGCAGTGATTTACAAGCCGTTGGGAGATGGAATGAAAACCTGCTTGTCTCGCTGCCGTCCAGTCGATTCCGACTCTTAGCGACCCTGCAGGACAGAGCAGAAGTGCGCTGTAGGGTTTCCAAGGCTGTAAAACTTTACAGAAGCTGCCTGCCACGTCTTTCTCCCGCGGAGAGGCTAGTTAGTGGGTTCGAACCACCTTGCAATTAGCGGCCGAGCGCTTTAACCAGTGCGCCACCAGGGCCCCTGGAGCTGGAACACGGTGTACGAAATGGCAGCATTTACATTAGGAAAAATCCCTCAAACGTTTTGGTATCAATGCCTACTTTGTTTTTAGTTTTGTGGGTTGGCTGTTTTAATCGGTTGATATTATGATAGTACATCATAAGTGGATGAGTAATAGCAGGGGGAAGAAGCACACGGACTCTAGTGATGTGTTTTTGATTGTCTCCGAGTGAAATCGCTCGTTTGGGGGGCTGTCCTCTCAAGCAGTTTCCCCTGGAAGAGGGCTGTAAGATACAGTGATTGCACCGCAAGGAAGAGTTCGTTTAGTTTGTGCCACCTGTACTAGCACTCATTCTTTTTCTTTAAGTTTGAGAAGTTGAAACAGATCTCAGCTGGCTTCTGGTCTTTTTCTGAAGAACACTGTTTTTAATTATTGTCAGTTTAGCAGCTCATTATTTTTATTAGCAGCTTTGTTGAAATATAATTTACATAACATGGAGTTTACTGATTGAAGCCCACGGTTCAATTATTTGGCAGCTCTTTATTCCTGCGAATTAAGTGATACTTTCCAGATAATTTTCCTTAAAGTAATGCTTGATGTCTTTGAAGTGCTGTACAGTTTTCCACTAGCTTTCATGTAGACATCTAACTGCAGCTCTGAGGAAGGCCAAGGGGCCTCAGTGTCCCACAGAAGAAAGACTCCAAGGTCAGAGCAGGCCTGGAATGTTGGGGTTCTTGAGGTAATTTGGCTTTTATATCTTAATGGGGAACTCTGGGCCTTAAAGAACTATCAGAAAGGCAGAGTTGTGTCTCAGAATGTGAAAGCAAGCACTGGAGAACATCTTACCCTGGGATTTCCACCACCAGTGTCTGACCCTCTGTTGGCCTCTGCTGGTCTCCCTGAACTTGGCGCCTCCTCTCTCTACACTTGTGCAACTTGAGGGCTCTAGATGAGGTGGTTTATTTTCTAGAACAGTTGTCTCAGTCTTTGAGGAAACAGTTACCGGAAGTCATGGGGGTCATCCCAGACGAGAGTTCCAGACACAAGGCTTCCCTAGTGGAAACACCCCTCAGGTGCCAGGCTGCTCCTTGCAGTCAAGGTGGGAGAGGGCATGTGAAGCAAGGTCATACGTGTGCATTTTCCATTGCTTCTCAGTTCTCAGTTCTGGTGAAATGAAAGTGTGCTGCTGAAAACTTGGCTTATTGACGCTGATTTTGAGCCTTAACTTTTTTCTAAGTTTCATTTGAGACTTACTTGGTTTTAGTGTTTAACCAACTGATTAACATAATTAATGAACTTCTGTTTATGGTTTATTTCTATGAAAAGGAGAAAAAAATCTTAATGTTAAACCTTTTCCTGATTTTGTACTTAACGCCGTGTCTGCCAGTTTGTAATTGTGTGTTGTTTACAGTACTCCCCATGGGAAACTTTATTATTTTTTTTCAATATTGTGGTGAAAATATACACAAAATGTTCAGCAGTTTGACAGTTTCTGTGTGTGTAGTTTAGTGACACTGATTCTATTCTCTTGTACAATCATTTCCCTATCTTTTTCTAAACTATTCCACCCCTATTAACATAAAGTGGAGCCCTGGTGCGGCAGTGGTTAAGAGCTCGGCTGCTAACCAAAAGGTCGGCGGTTTGATTTCACCAGCCACTCCTAGGAAACTATGGGACAGTTCTACAGTGTCCTATAGGGTCGCTATGAGTCTGGAATCAACTGGACAACAGTGGGTTAATGGCTAAAGAAGGAGCCCTGGTGGTGCAGTGGGTAAGCGCTGGGCTGCTAACCTAGAGATCAGCGGTTGGAACCCACCAGCTGCTCTGAGGAAAAAAGAGGTGGCACTTGGCTTCCTTAAAGATTACAGCCTTGGAAACCCTGTGAGACATTTCTGCGCTGTCCTATAGGGTCACTATTGAGTTGTAATCAACTCATTGGCACACAACAGCAGCAATGGCTCATGATGTTGAACATCTTTTCACGTGCGTGTTGGACATTTGAATATCCTCTTTTGTGAACTGTCCAAGCCTTTTGCCCATTTCTTGATTGAGCTGTTTTGTCTTTTTGTTGTTAACTTGTAGAAGTTTTCTCCATTTCTGTAGGTTGTCTTTTCACTTTATTGATAAAGTCTTTTGATGTACAAACGTATTTAATTTTTATTTAATTACTGTGGCTTTATAGTGTGTTTTGAAGTCAAGATGTGTGTGTCCTCCTACTTTATTCTTTTTTAAGATTGCTCTAGCTATTCAGTGTCCTTTGCCATTCCATGTAGATTTGAGGATTGACTTTTTTTTTTTTTTACATTTTTGTAAAGAAGGCTGTTGGAATTTTGACGAGGATTACATTGAATTTATAGATAACTTTGGGTAGTATTGACATTTTAACGGTATTAAGCCTTCCATTCCACGGACGTGAAATGTTCTTCCATTTATTTAGGTTTTCTTTAATTTCTTTTAGTAATGTTTTATAGTTATCTGTGCACAAGTGTTTTATCTTCCTGGTTAAATTTATTCTTAGGTACTTTATTCTTTTAGATGCTACCCAAGAGGAAATGTTTTACATTGAATGTTTTTTGTTATGTCATTTAATCGAAATTTTCACATAGCTTTGAAAGCAAGTACCATTTTTAAGGAGCTTATTTAGTAATATTTTCATACTTAATTGGGCCCTTAAAAACTAAGGAGCCTATGAGTGTCCCTACCTCATGCAAGTTCAAGGCCCTTTTTTTGAAATTCAGATTTAGAAAATTTCAGAATTAGGTGATTGACTTGGTCCGAAGAAAGTCTGAAGGAGGCCTTAGGCTGTTGTAAGCCTCTTTCCATTGCAGTTTCGGTGCCTGGCCCTGGAGCCCCAAGAGGGCTGGACTTCGGGAGTGCCCACCATGGCCACACCCTCTTGGTTCCAGTTTGCTATGATCTGCCTGAGCTTTCTCTTCCCCTGGCTTCTAAGGGGAAGTAAGGTTGTTGATGCTGTGTTTCTCTTTCTTTTGTTCTGTCTGAAGTTGAGGACTTAACCTGAGGTGGTAAACTTGAGGAAATTATTGGAAAAGTGATTTATTGATAAAAATTTACTTTGTAGGCAGCATTTCATTTTTTAAAGTGAATTATGATTACTGTATTTGTTTTTTGGATGGCTTTAAACAAGAAGTATTTCTGAAGGTTGCTTTTTGGGATGAAAGAAAGAAATGGTTTCTCTAAATAGTCAGACTTAACTAAAAAAAAATAGTTTTGTTAAGCATTGCAGGTTGATAATATTGTGGATATGTTGAGGCTAATTTCTGATATTACCTTTGCTTCCCTCCCCCCTTTTTTTCCTTCGTCCTGATTCTCTTTCTGTGTTTATTTGTGTGTATACTGTTGTACCCCACTTGTATGATTCTTCTTGAAATGAGGGAAGTCGTAAATATTTTTGTAAAGCTTAGCTACAATATCAGGATTCTAGAGATGGAAAAAGAGACCTTAGAAATCTTGTAGACCAGTCCTTTTTTTATGAATAAGTAAACTGAGGCTGAATGTTGCTAAAGAGATTGGCCTTCGTGGCCAGACAGTGGCTACCATTTCAAAGGAAGGTTGATTTCTCATCACTGAAAGAAGCCTGAGACCCATTGTAACTTGAAATCTGGGTCACTCATGTTTTGTGAAGTAAGGAGCAGATAACCCAATGACTTTAAAAAATAAAATTCATTCAAATTCTTCTAAGAGGGTCTTTTGAGCCACCTGGTAGTTTTCTTTCCATCTGCTTGTGCATGTGAAATTTATGATCTGTAATAAATTAGTGTTCAGGATTTACAGTCAGTATTGAACTGTTTTTGAAGGTAATGAGTGATGGCGGCTTCTTTAGATTACTCTTAATAAAACTTTGACCTTAAATTATGTAATGTTTTGTAATGCCTATGTAAATAGGAAACCCTGGTGTCATAGTGGTTAAGAGCTACATCTGCCAACCGAAAGGTTGGCAGTTTGAATCCACCAGGTGCTCCTTGGAAACTCTGTGGAGCAGTTTTACTCTGACCTAAAGAGTCACTATGAGTCAGAATTGACGGCAATGGGTTTGGTTTTTGTTTGGTTTTATGTAAATAAAAAGGGCATTGTCCCAGCCCTGTTTGTTAAGCTTTACTATGATATAAATCTACTTTGAGACAAAATTAAACTTTACTGTTTGTATTCTAAAGTGGCAGGTAGATCCATGTTTTACAGATAGTTTGTTAAATCAGAAGATTAGTAAAATAAGACTTATTATGTAGCTATTAATTATCTTTTGCTCTCATACGAAAACAATGTCTCTAAGCAGGTGACATCTTGAAAGTATAGAAAAAATTTGGCATCGGTGAAATTTTTAAAGTTTATTATGATGGTACTTAAGAATACTTACGGAGCTGTCAACAATAAAATCTATTTCAAGTTTAAAAAATGTTTTCTGAATTTTGATTGTGGTCCAGGAAAGAGTTTTTAAATATATTGAGGATTTAAAAAAAAATACCGATTTCAGATTATAGTGTCCACATTTGCTTTTAAATTTCTTTTTTTGTGGTAAAAATATGTACACCAAAACGTTTGCCAGTCCAGCAGTTTTCACATGTAGGATTCAATGACATTGATGACATTAATCATGTGCAACCATCACCACTGTCCTCCTCCAAATTATTCCACCACCGTTAACGGAAACTCAGTGTCGCTTATAAAGCAACTCCATCTCATCCCCGGTAACCGCTGATAAACTTTGGTCTCAGTACAGCCATGCCTCGCTTAATGTCCATGATACATTCTGTGAAATAGAACATTATGTGATTTGGATGTGCGAACAACGTATTATGGATGAAGTTCCTTTCAGACATTTACTTCCAGAATAAAGGGGTTTCGTTCGTCCATGTTAAAAATTTGATGGGGCAAATACCCTGTCTCAACAATTAACTTATTTAAGGTTTCAACAAATTCTGCTGCTGTCTTCACATCAACACTAAACTTGATTGAAGTCTGGCCCTGCTTTTTCTTCATCTTGAATGAGCTTCGTGCCTTAGCAGTGATCGTCAGTGTGCTGAGAAGGATTAAGTTTTGTGTTTGGACCTCAATCCATGTCATTAGCAACTTCTCCATATCTGTCATTCTCGCAGTTTCCTTAGCTTTGTAGTGTTCAGTGGAGCCGATCCTGTAGCAGCTTGGAGACTTTTTTCTGTTTTTGAGGGTTGTTTTGATTGTCCGATGCGACATGCCTAAATCTGCTACGTCCCGTTTTCTGGTTGGGATTTCTGAACTGTTATCACCTTATGGGAGCACGGATGTATATGCGGTCAGATGTTTGCCTAATGGACGTTATGCGGCACATAACTGTATATTCACCTGTTTCATATAATTGAGACCATATGGTATTTGTCCTTTTGTGACTGACTTATTCATTCAGGATAGTATTGTCAAATATTATGTATTTCAGTCAACATCTTACGTGTTGCGGCATGCATCATTTTCTTTATGCCTGAGTAGCAGTCCATTGTATGTATGTACCACATTTTGTTTATCTGTCTGGTTATTCCATTTCAGTTGTTACCACCATTTGGCTGTTCTGCACATTGGTGTACAGTTTCTGTTTGTGTTTCTGCTTTCAGTTCTTTTGAGTATATACCTTGAAGTGGAATTGCTGGATCTTTTATGGTAGTTCTGTGTTTAACTTTTTGAGGAACTTCCAAACTGTTTTCCACAGTGGCTATACCATTTTCATTCCCACCAGCAATGGATGAGTGTTCCAGTTTTTCCACATTCTTGATAATGCCTGTTACTTTTCCTTTTTAAAAATTTTTATTGTAGCCATTTTAGTGAAGGTGAAGTAGTATCTCATTGTGGTTTTGATTTGCGTCTCCCTCATGATTAATGGGAGCCCTGTTGGCACGGTGGTTAAGAGCTACAGCTCCTAATCAGAAAGTCAGCAGTTCAAATCCACCAGCTGCTCCTTGGAAACCCAATGGAGCAGTTCTCCCCTATCCTGTAGGGTGGCTATGAGTCGGAATCAATTAGACAGCAACAGGTTTGGTTTGGAATGACTAATGAAAGGTGCCCTGGTGGCGCAGTGGTTAAAGCTCTTGACTGCTAACCCAGAGGTTGGCAGTTTGACCACCAGCCCTCTGTGGGAGAAAGATGTGGCAGTTAGCTTCCGTAAAGATTACAGCCTTGGAAACCCTGTGGGGTAATTCTACTCTGTCCTGTAGGATCACTGTGAATCAGAATCTACTTGACGGCAATGGGTTACTGACTAATGATGGAGCCCTGGTGGCATGGTGGTTAAGTGCTTGGCTGCTAACCAAAAGGTCAACGGTTTGAAGCCACCAGCTGCTCTGCAGTCTGCTTCTGTATAGATTTACAGCCTTGGAAACCCTATGGGGCAGTTCGACTCTGTCCTGTAAGGCCACTATGAGTTGGAATTGACTCTATGGCAACAGGTTTGGGTTTTTTAATATTGAGGGGGAGAGAGAGAGTTATTTCAGTGAAATGGCTTACGCGGTTCTGGAGGCTGGCATGTCCCATATCCATGGGTCAGACTTCATGTGGCTGACTCAAGTGATTGCAGGGGCTGACGAACCCAAAATCGGCAGGTCAGAAGGCAGGCTGCTGGCTCATGTCCCAAGAAATGGAGGTCAGAGGATGATGAGTCAGATGTAGGATGCAGAGAGCGGGAAGCTTTGCCAGAACATCTAAGTATGTTGGAGGCAGGCCATGCCCCCAGGTGAAACTCCCCTTTCACCTGATTGGCTGCTCACGTCAGATCACAAAATGGAGGATGGTTACATAATATCTCTCAAAGCACTGAGAATCACGGCTTAGCCAAGTTGACATGTAACCTTAACCATCACACTGAGTGAGTATCCTTTTATAACATACATCTGATAATTATAGCATCTGAAGTCTTTGGGGTCTGTATCAGTCCGTCTCCATTCGGCAGATAGAAACCACTTGGATGTTTGAAGCAGAGATGGATTTAATGAGGTATTTGATTGCAAAGGTGCTGAAAGGGTTGAGTGAGGAGGGTGTGTTACCTGTGACCAGGCAGCCATGTTGCTCCTGGGCTGGCTGCTGGAGGCATGGCCATTGCTGCTCTGAACCGTCCTGCCACCAGCGTCTTGGCGCTTGCCTGCCTCTGGCTTTTCCCTTTGCCACTCCTTTTTAATTTCCTGCCAGTGGTTCCCTTTGGAGCAACCTAGCAAGAAAGAGTCCAGCTGGCAAGAAGTCTTACATATGTAGCTTTGAGGCTCCTAATCCTGTGCAACAGAGGCAGAAAAGAGCCGAATACCAACAGACAGAATCTGGAACTTGGTGTATGCCATCTGTTGTTTTTGCTGATGATTCCTGCCCCTGGAGTCTTGTTTGTCCTTGTGTGCCTGGTTATTTTTGGGTACTGGCATTTGAAAAATTACTTGGAATACTTTGAAGCCTCAGGCTTTTTGTTTCTCAGACCTGTTGGGCTCTACCATGTGGGAGCGCCTTTGCCCAAATTCAAGGTTAAGATTCCCTGGACCACCTTGGAGAAGCTAACTGGTACTGAAAATCCATGCTAAGGATTGCTTACTTTTTCTTCACTTTCACCCTGGACGCTTTAGCCCTTTCCATCCCAGTTTAATGTGGGTGAGGGTATCCTTGACCCTTGAGGCTACCAAAACCATAATGCAGTTTTGCAGTTCTTTTCTCAGGTTGGGTAGGTGCCGTCAGGCAAAAGCCACTTTGAATTCTAGGCTTGCTCCTCTTTAGTTATTGCTTTCTCTCGGATTTTAATGTCGTATTTCCTAATTATCTTGTTAGAGCTTCCATACTTTTAAGAATACATGTCTGTCTGTATTGCAGCTTTTTTTTTCCTACTTGTTCTTAGTGGGGTAGAGTGGAGCTTGCCATTGCTGAGGAGTCCCTGGGTGGCACAGACGGTTAAGTGCTCGGCTACTAGCTGAAAGGTTGGTGGTTCGAACCCACCCAGAGGCGCCTTGGAAGACAGGCCTGGCGATTTGCTTCTGAAAGGTCACAGCCTTGAAAACCCTTTGGAGGAGTTGTACTCTACATATGTGGGGTCTCCATGAGTCAGGATCAATTCCACAGCAGCTAACACCGTTGGCAAAGCCATTACTGAACATCCATTCAGTTCTCTCTGTATTGTTACTTCCATCTTGATTTTTTCTTGGTGTCTTGAATTGTTTAGAATTTTCATTTAGCTTCCAAATGTTTTAGCAATTTTTCTGTCATTAAGAGTAATTCAAATTTTAATTTTTTTGAATAGCTAATACATTTATATAAGTGCAAAAGCTTTGAGAAGGTGTACATTGGCATCTCCCCCTCGCACTGGTGTCTCCCAGCCACTCAGTTGTCCTCCCTGAGGGCAGCTTATACCACTGGATTCTTATGTGTCTTTACAGTGATAATCTGTTGTCACTGATTTTTAATTTATTGCATGTGGTCTGGGAGCACAGTCTGCATGGAGGGGATTTTTGGCTGCTTGTCAGTTTCCTTTGTGGTCTTTTTCATGGTAGTTTGTCCACATCCCCTATGTATTTGAGGAAATGTTATATTCTCTGTTTGCCAGGATCAGAGGTGTTTTTTGATAGTGTATCTATTTGATCAAGCTTGTGGTTTTAAAGTTGGCTACATTGTTGTTGTTGTCGTTAGGTGCTGTCAACTCATAGCAACCCTATAGGACAGAGTAGAACTACCGCATAGGGTTTCCTAGGCTGAAATATTTATAGGAGCAGATTGCCCGGTCTTTTCTCTGTGGAGCTGCTGGTGTGTTCGAGCCATCAACTTTTGGGTTAACAGCTGAGTGCTAAGCCATTGCGCCACCAGTCCTCCTTAAGTATTCTGTAGTATCCTGATCTTTTGCTTGATTTTATTGTCTCTTAAAATTTGCCACATGTAGATCTTTCAGTTTTGCATTATAAAATACATCATTTAGTTTTACGTATTTTGTGGCCATGAGTTTGGTGTATTACAGGATGAAGGCTGTGGTGACTTCCTAGTAATTTTTTTTTAAAATTTTTTTATTATCCTTTAGGTGAAAGTTTACAGAGTAAATTAGTTTCTCGTTCAATAGTTCTTACATAAAAGTATTGCATGATATTGGTTACATTCCCCACAATGTGTCAGCAGTCTTCCCATTTTTGCCCTGGGTTTTCCATTTCCTTTCATCCTGGATTTCCTACCCCTTCCTGCCTTCTCATCTTTGCTTTTGGGCAAATGTTTCTCTTTTGATCGCGTATAATTGATTGTTCTGAAGAGCGCATTCCTCTCCATGTTATTGTTTATGCTATGGGACTGTCTTTTGTTTGTCTGAAAGGTGGTCTCTCGAAGGGGCTTCAGTTCCCAGTTGGAAGGGTGGCTTACGGCTGTAGTCTCAGGAGTTCCTCCAGTCTCTGTCAGACCAGTAAGTCTGGTCTTTTTTGAGAATTTTTTGTTCTACATTTTTCTCCCACTCTCTCTGGGACCCTCTGTTGTGATCCTAGCCAGAGCAGTTGGTAGTGGTAGCTAGGTACCATTTAGTTCTTCCTAGTAAGTTTTTTTTATTCAGAAGCGTTCTACTTTATTTTAATTCAATGTAAGAATCTGCCTTTAATACTCAAAAATTTGTTCCTGTTTGTGGGATTACAAAACAAGTTAATGTCGGAACTTTCATATGGTTCAGCCTGTGAAAGAAATGGTAAATAAGTTTTAGGGATGGTTATATACTTAAGAGGAGTCCCTGGTTGGTGCACATGGCTAAGCGCTGGAGTATTAACCCACCCAGAGGCATGTCGGAAGTATGGCCTGGAGATATGCTTCTGAAAGGTCACAGCTTGGAAAACTCTGTGGAGCAGTTCTACTATGCACAGGTGGGGTTACCATGAGGAATCAACCCGACAGCATCTGACAGCAACAGCATAAACCCACTCCTCACTTATCGACATGGTTATGTTCCAAAGACCAGGTCATTATGCAAAAATCAGCATTATGCGAAAATGGAGGATTGCCACATCAGATCACAAAATGGAAGTTGACCACATCATTACATAATGGCCAAATTACATCATTACACAACAGCCAAACTACTGAGAATCGGGCCCAACCAAGTTGACACATAACCTTAACCATCACAGCCAGCATTAATCTCACCTTGCACCTCGGCGTTTGTTACTGCCAGATGTATGTTGTTAATGCACAAAATAGAGTAGATTTTTTACTATCGTTGTAAATGTGAAATGTCAGGTAACAAGATAGTCGGTAGGTGAGGAGTAGGTGCATACCTATGGGGGAGACAAACTTAGTCATGTCGAAGGTTGGAAAGTGACAAGAGCTGTGGATAAATAGAGCAGGCTAACGGGAATTGGGAGTACGGGTGTGCGGACGAGTTGTTAAGACCTCGCTAAAGAGGTGAAATTTGAATGAAATGAGCCATGAAGACATCTAGCAGAAGAGTACTGGAGGCAGAGAGAAGAGCCAGTGCAAGGGCCCAGAGGTGGACCATGTAAGGAGACTGGTGTGGCTGGGCTAGAAGGAATGAGGGAGAGGGCTGAGGAGCAGATTGGCTAGGGCCTTCTTGCAGGACTTTGTAAAGACTCTGGTAGGAGGAGAGCCAGTGGAGGATGCAAAGGAGTGAAATGATGTTACTTTTGTTTGAAAAGGATCACTCTGGTTGCTGTATTGATGGAGTGTATTTTCTAATTCAGTAAAAAATTAGCCTGAATTTTTTTATGTGTTTATATGCAGAGCTTGTTCAGTAGACATTTCGCACTATCGTGAGCAGGGAGCCCTGGTAGCATGATAGTTAAGAGCTCGGCTGCTAACCAAGAGGTCGAAAGTTCAAATGGACCACCTGCTCCTTGGAAACCCTATGGGGCAGTTCTGCTCTGTTCTGTAGGGTCGCTATGAGTTGGAATAGACTTGACAGCAATGGGTTCTTGGTTTTTTTGTGAGCATAGTATTTCCTGTATGGATCATTGAGACTGTAACCAAGTGAATAAGACTGTGGTTATCTTCTAGAATCTAAAGCATGTAAAATTTTGTTTTTCATATGTGACTGTTTATTTTGTAATACTCATTCTTATGCAGCCTTATGTCCTATTTTGATGATTTGTATCTGATGATTAATCCAGGCCATTAGCATTGGAATCTTAAATTATTCCAGTATTTTGTCAGGTTAAGTTGATGTCTTCGAGTCGTAGGTTTCATCTCCTTCTTTCTTTCTCCCTGAAAGGTCTTTAAATGCTTATATCTGTATGACTGAAGTTTGTTTTTTTCTTCATCTACCCTGGAGCCATTTTGACTTTTACAAATGTTTTTCATGAAGAGAGCTGCCCTGAGTCTTAAAAGTCCCATTTGAAGTCTCCTGAAAGTTTTAATGTCTGCCTCAAAGGCAGAAACTTAGGTGGGACAAAACCCCTAGTTCAGTGTTGAGAACTCTAGGTGGGGTTGGGGACCACCCTTGACTGTATGGTTCTGTGTTACACCTGGGTATACTTAGGAGTGCTTTGATAGTATTGAGAAAGCAGAAGGAGGAGAATTAGTGCAACTTAGTCTCTTTGGATTATGAGTCCAGTGCTTTAATAGAAATGTGTGGGGAAGAGGAATGCAGGTAGGGACAATGTTCCCGGCCAGGGTTTTTCTCCCATTTCATGTGTTTTCCACATTTTGGTTTTAAATTGAACTTAATTAAAATGGGCTAGCCAAACATGAGTTGGTCAGCAGCTTGTAGAAAAAGAAAGGAAAATAAGCAAGTTAAAGATGCCTCTGCCCTTGGTGTTGATATAATAGTTTTTTATTTGGTTATTTTGTTATTATTTTACTTTTTGTTGAAGTATGAACACAGATGAGAAACACCCTCAAACAGTACTGGCAGGAACGTGAAATGGTGCAACCGCTTGGGTCACCAGTTTGGCAGTTCCTCGGAAAGTTAAACAGTTAGCACGGGACCCAGCAATTACGCCCCAGGTGTACACCCAGGAAAACGGGAAACACACGCTCACGTAAAAACTTGTCCAGAAATGTTATAGTATCATTATTCAGAACAGCCAAAAAGTGGAAACAACCCAAATGTCCATCATATGATGAATGGATCAACAAAATGTGTTCTATTCATCCTATGAAATATTATTTGACTATAAAGAGGAATGAAGTACTGATCCTTGCCATGACATGGATGAACCTTGAAAACATGCTGAGTGAAGGAAGTCATTTATAAAAGGCCACGTATTGTACAATGGCACTGATGTGAACTGTTGAGAATAGGCAGATCTACAGAGACAGAAAGATTAGTGGTTGTAGAGACTAGGGGGAGGGGACAATGGGTAGTGACTGTTACTGGATGCACAGTTTCTTTTTGGGGTGATGAAAGCATTCTGGACTTAGTGTAATGGTCGCACAGCTATGTGAATATACTAAAAACCACTTAAATTGTTCAGTTTAAAAGGGTGAATTGTATGTGAATTATGTCTCAATGAAGCTGTTAAAAAGATAAAAACAACAACAACAACAACAACAAAAAATACCCAAACACACTCGTATAACCACCACCCTAATTAACAGAGACCATAGACAGCGCCCTGGAAGGCCCATCCTCATGCCCCTCCCAATCAGTGCCCCAAGTTATTCTTGTGGAAAGAACAGCAGCTGCTTTTACTGCTACTGTTAGCCTCTGAGAAGCAGCCTTTGTTTTAGATGAAGCAGGAAGCTAGTGCTATCAGTACTTGCCTGGCTGAGCAGGGAACTTTTCACAAGGGGTCATTTTAATCATGTGCTTCCTTGGAACTCTGTGGTCCCAGTATGATTACCTTTGACAGCAGTAATAGTTCCCACCTTTCAAAACAGGTGGGAACACACTTTCTGACTTGCTCCGGAAATAATCTGGAGTGTAAAGTGTTCAAAGAAGGTTTTAAAGTAGCTTAAAAATAATACCGTAGGCATTGTGAACCTGGTCTGCTAATCAGCAGCATGGACTTTGTTAACTTATCACCTGCCTCTGAGTTTCTCTGCCTAATTACAGCTGCCTCTTGCCACCCTCCTCCCAATGAAATATGGGTTAGTCATATTACTGTCTTTTGGGTTAACCACATTAGCATTACTAATTCTTTTATTCTACATATCATATCTAAATTTTTTTAAAAAATTACAAATATTTTTATATGCTCTTATTTTTTAATAAGTCACAGTAAGGTCAGTGTTGATTTTTTTGCTTTTCAGCGATGTGTTGGCATTACCCATTTTCAAGCAGGAAGATTCCAGCCTTCCGTTGGATGGTGAAGCTGAGCACCCACCCTTTCAGTATGTCATGTGTGCTGCAACATCACCGGCAGTGAAACTGCATGATGAAACGCTTACTTACCTGAACCAAGGTGCGTGTACCTAGATCCCATTTTGACGGATAAGAATTTACAAATTTCAAAGTAAATGTTTTTGGCATGCTAGCCTAGGTTACTGATAATAATTCAAAATTCGTTTTACTTTTCCTTAAATTTTACAACCTTAATTAATGAAAATTATAGGCATTTTACTGAGAGCCAGCAGAATAGTAGCTTGTGGAAACTGATTTGCATAAGGATAGTCTGTGGAGCAAGACTGCTTACAGGGTTTTTCAGAAAAAAATCTAAAGGTGAGCAAGTAAGAAAGGATGTCGGTTTTGAGATGGAACCTGAAGTCCAGCCAGCAAGGAACCTGGTTTCAGAGAGGAAGCAGGTTTGTGCTGAAAATACACATAAATTACATCAGGATGTATTCTGTGACTAAACACACTGTTTCAGATTTAATCTGCCCACATCTTATTTATATTTTATGTCCAAGTGTTACGTTTTGGTGATACAAAAGTGTGAATGGGCAATATGGAAAACAGATGTAAAGTTTACCATGGCAAGATATAAGGAATTTTTTTGGGTGCTCTTAACAGTTTGGGAACAAGCCAGTGTGACTTACCAGTGTAAACAAAAGTACTTAAATAAGCAGGAATTAATTTGTTGGATACATGTATTGAAAGCATGCTGAATTCTTATATTTTAAAATTTTAAACATTTTTGTTATACAAATAGTGTGTGCCCATTGTAGAAATATTGGGAAGTATGTGAAGGGATCAGGCTGAAAACTGAGTGCACTTGCATCCCACCAAGATAACTGTAGTTGACGTTTTTGATATATTTCTCTGCATATATATATTTTTAAAACAAAATTGCAGTTATACATCTATTCACTTAAGATTTTATTGCAGTCATTTTTATGTCATTAAGTAGAATCTTCAGTTTCTTGAACTTTTTTGGAAAGAGCTGTCGAATTTAGACTGTTTACTCCTAGGGACTGACCGAAGACCAGGTCAGTTGTGGGGATGACATCAAGGACATCATACGTGAAGAAAGCAAGAGGTCATTGAAAAGACCAAAATGGATGTCAGAAGACACTCTGAAAGTTGCTCTTGAATGTAGAGTAGCTAAAGCAAAAGGAAGAAATAATGAAGTAAAAAGAGCTGAACAGAAGATTTCAAAGGGCAGCTCAAGAAGACAAAGTAAAGTATTATAAGGACATGTGCAGAGAGCTGGAGATAGAAAACCAAAAGAGAAGACACGCTTGGCGTTTCTCAAGCTGAAAGAACTGAAGAAAAAATTCAAGCCTTGAGTTGCGATATTGAAGGATTCTGTGGGCAAAAAACTGAATGACACAGGAAGCATCAAAAGAAGATGGAATACACAGACTCACTGTACTGAAAAGAATTGGTTGACATTCAGCCATTTCAGGAGGTAGCATATGATCAAGAACCGGTGGTACTGAAGGAAGGTGTCCAAGCTGTACTGAAGGCATTGGCAAAAAACAAGGCTCCAGGAATGGATGGAATACCAACTGAGATGTTTCGGCAAACGGATGCAGTGCTAGAAGTGCTCACTCATCTATGCCAAGAAATTTGGAAGTCAGCTACCTGGCTAACCAGCTGGAAGAGGTCCGTATTTGTGCCCATTCCAAGGAAAGGTGATCCAGTGGAATGTGGAAATTATCAAACAATACTATTAATATCACATGCAAGTAAAATTATGCTGAAGATAATCCAGAAACGGTTGCAGCAGTACATCAACAGGAAACTGCCAGAAATTCAAGCCAGATTCAGAGGAGGACATGGAACAAGGGATTTCATTGCTGATGTCAGATGGATCTTGGCTAAAAGCGGAGAATACTAGAAAGATGTTTACCTGTGTTTCATTAACTATGCAAAGGCATCCAACTGTGTGGATCGTAAAAAATTATGAATAACATTGGGAAGAATGGGAATTCCAGAACACTTAATTGTGTTCATGCGGAACCTGTATGTAGATCAAGAGGCAGTGGTTCAGACACAACAGGGATGCTGCATGGTTTAAAGTTAGGAAAGGTATGTGTCAAGGTTGTATCCTTTCACCATACTTATGCAATCTATATGCTGAGCAAATAATCCGAGAAGCTGGACTATATGAGGAAGAACGCGGCATCAGGATTGGAGGAAGACTCATCGACAACCTGTGATACGCAGATGACACAACCTTGCTTCTTGAAAGTGAAGAGGACTTGAAGCGCTTACTGATGAAGATCAAAGGCTACAGTCTTCAGTATGGATTACACCTTAACATAAAGAAAACAGAAATCCTCACAACTTCCTCACAACTGGACCAGTAAGCAGCATGATGATAAACGGAGAAAAGAGTGAAGTTGTGAAGGATTTCATTTTACTTGGATCCACAATCAGCGCCCATAGTAGCAGCAGTCAGGAAGTCAAATGACGCACTGCATTGGGCAAATCTGATGCAAAAGACTTCTTTAAAGTGTTAGCAAAGATGTCAGTTTGAGGACTAAGATGCACCAGCCCCAAGCCACAGTATTTTCAGTCACCTCATATACATGCGGAAGCTGGACAGTGAGTAAAGAAAACCAAAGAAGAACTGATGGGTTGGAATTATGTTGTGGGCGAAGAATATTGACTATACCATGGACAGCCAGAAGAACAAATCTCTTGGAAGAAGCACAGTCAGGATGCTCCTTAGAAGTGAGGATGGTGAGATGTCACCTCATGTACTTGGCATATGTCATCAGGAGGGACCAGTCCCTGGAAAAGGACATCATGCTTGGTAAAGTAGAGGGTCAGAGAAAGAGGGAGACCCTCAATGAGATAGATTGACTCAGTGGCTGCAACAGTGAGCTGAAGCATAGCAACTATTGTGAGGATGGTGCAGGATGGGGCAGTGTTTTGTTCTGTTATGCATAGGGTTGCTATGAGTCAGAACCTCCTCAATGGCATCTAACAACAACAACTCCTAGTAATATTCTGAAATGTGGAAGAATAGCTTTGTCCAGCTTTTCTTTTAATGTATAAATGTAGGCTCGATGAGATTTACATCAGTAATTCTATTCTGTATGTAGTACCTGTGACAAAACCCTCACTTCCGTTTTGACATTGATTTAATATTTGTTGAATAGACATTCAGTTATTTGAGACTTGAGTTCCATATCTGAAAGAATTTTAAGAATTTATGTAGTAATTTATCTTAAACATAAAAATATCAGAAGAAACAGTGTGGGGCAAGGATATTCACTGTAGCTGTATTTCTAATGATAAAATGGAAAGGACCCGAAATTCCCTTAGTTGGAGGATAGCTGAATACATTCTGTTACCTACATACCATGGTATAGACACATACACACCCATAACCTATGTAAAGGAGTGCCCTGGATTTGTCTGTCTGTTGGCCTCGGGCGAGGGGGTGCCCATAATTTTATCGTTCTCATTATTAAACAGGATAATGGTATTTCATATTGATAAACATTGCAATCCACCGTCTACAAAGATGATATTGGACTGACGTTTATGGAGTGCTTACTGTGTATGATGCGTGTGTTAAATACATGAGTTATCTTATTTAGTTCGCACAGTAGCCCTAGGAGAGGCTTAGTAATCTATTTTACAGGTTAAAAAACTGAGGCTTACAGTAGTTTATTAACTTATTTAGTGTCAATTTGGGAAGCTTAGCTATTTAAAAAAAAAATCGACATGTATTCAGTTCAGTAGGGTGCATACAAGTCTTAAGTGTACATCTCAGTGTATTTTTACATTTAAATGTTCCTACCTGTGTGCAACATCTTCAGCCCCTAGCAGTCTCCCTTTGCCCCGCTTCCAGTCTCTGTCCCAGCATTCGCTTTGCAGAGTTGTGGAGCGTGTGTTCGGGTCCAGTTCTAGGAGCTGGTGGTGACAGGGAGCTCATGATAAGTGGAAGAGACAAGTATGTGATATTATAATGGGAGAAGAGCTAAAAGATACACGTGCACGCGCGCGCACACACACACACACACACACACACACTCTCTCTCTCTCTCTCTCTCTCTCTCTCTCTCTCAGGAAATAGCATGTTTATTGGATTAAAAATTGGGATGCATGATACATGCTTCTGAAACGAAAAAGGACATTTTAGGTTAGTTCCACTTTATACCATGGTAGATTTCCTTTGGTTCTGATCATAAGGTTTCTGACACTTGGAAAAATCAGGGATAACATCAGTTTCGTTGTTGTCGGTGATTTCCTTCTGTTGGATCAGCTGTCCACAGCCGTGGGAGCAGCAGTCAGGAAATCAAATGGCATATTGTGCTGGGACAGTCTGCTGCAGTAGGCCTGTTTACAGTGTTCAGAAGCAAAGAGTTACTTTCAGGACTCAGGTGCACCTGACTCAAGCCATGGTCTTTTCAGTTGCCTCGTAAGCATGCAAAAGCTGGACAATGAAAAAGGACAGAAGAATTGATGCGTTCGAATTGTGACGTTGGTGAAGATTGTTGAATATACTGTGGACTGCCAGAAGAAGGAACAAATCAGTCTTAGAAGAAATAACAACCAGAAGTCTCTTTAGAAGTGAGGATGGCGAGACATCATTGGGAAAGATCAGTTGCTAGAAAAGGATATCCTGGTTGGTAAAGTAGAGGGTCAGTGAAGATGAGGGAACCCTCAGTGAGATAGATTGACACAATAGCTGTAACAGTGAACTCAGACATACCAACCATCGTGAAGATGGCACAGACCATGCAGCCTTACGCTCTGTTATGCTCAAGGTCGCCATGAGTTGAAGCCAGCTCAACAGCAACTAACAACAAGCACTTTGAACTTAGCCATGCTGTCACATCTTGGGCTCCATGTTGCTCTTGAGTCATCTGAGGAAGCTAGATTGAAAAGTCTGTACCTTCAAGGGTGAGGGGGACACGAACTCACAGCAGTTGTATTTTTCAACTCTGGCAGTGTTTTTGCGTTTCTAAGCCAAAAATGGAGGGAGAAGGAGAACCCTGAAAGATAAATTCAGAAGATAAAGCTAAAAATAGGATTAACAAGTCATAGAGTATTGCTCCTTGACTATGCTAACTGTATGTTTCATTAATAGTGGAACATTCTTTATATTTCAATTAAAACCTAGACTAATATTGCAGGAAGCTACGTTACTGAAAAATATGGAGGGGGCGATCCAAATAGAATAAATTAAACCTGTCTAAGTCTGGTAGTTTCCTCAGTGGTCCTTATCATTGGAGACATTTGTTGGTAGAGAGGGATTTCTAAATAATAAGCAAGTTGTGATAAACCTGAAGAAATAAAAAGACTGAGACATACAGTTTCTTTCATTATAAGTTTACATCTTGAATGATAGGGGAAACATTAGAAGCATGAAGCCTAACAGTGCTATAGAGCCCTTTTTAAAAACCTGTGTTTGATTTCAGACAACTAAAAATGTAGAATACAAGAGCAGTAAGTCTTAAGGTCCGTTTGTGGAAACAGATTGAACTTTATACTGAGCATAGACATTTCCTCGTTAGGTTGACCAGGAAAGACAATGCAAAAGAAGATAAAGAATTGAGATTTCTTCCTTTATTTGATTTTTTCATTCCCAGGAAGTTTTGAGTTTCAGGATCGCAAGATAACCCTGTTGAGACGAATTTCTCCTCCTTGTTGGCAGGGTGCTGTGCACTTAGTCCACCTCCCACCTCACTGGCAGCTTTCAGCCGTGCCCCCCAGGGCCAGTCCTTGGCCCTCTTCTCTCTGTCTATACTCACTCTCGGGTGGGCCTGTCTGCAGTGGCTTTACCTAACCACTGTACCCTGACAAGTCCTTGATTGATATCTCCAACCTGGTTCTCTTCCTCTCAGCCCCAGTTTGTAAATCAACTTGATTGTTGTTGACATAGCTGGCCAGTAGTTTTCTCCAACTTAGTGTGTTCAGTTGAACTTGTGATTTTCTCCCTCAAATCTACTCCTTGTGATCTTCCCCATCTCAGGAAATGGCAACTGTTCTTCCAATTCTTTGGCCAGAAATATGTATTAATTCTCAACTCTTGTTTCTTCTCCCCTTGACATCCTGTACACCAGAGAATACTTCTTACCATCTCCCCTGCTTGTCAGTATATGAGAGTATATGTCAGTCACGACAACTCGGAGAGAGTTATCCTGCTCTGACAGGAGAAGCATGATCTCAGGGTGGTTTTAATTTGCATCTCTCTGGTGGAGGTTGGTGCCTTTTAACATGTTTGAGAGCTGTTGTCATTTCCTTTTCTTTTTTTTTTTTTTTTTTTTTTTTTTTTTTTTTTTTGCGAACCCTGTGTGTTACGTCATTTGCCCATTTTTTGCTCTGGGCTGTCGGACATTTGGTAGTGATTTTGTACCAGCTCTTTCTGTGTTAGGGGGATTAGCCGTCTGTATGTAACGTGTGTTGCAGATATACCCGCTCTCGCCTTTTTTGTGTTTATTTTCTCCATTCAGAATCCCTGAGTCAAAGGATACAGCAGTTAACCTGACAGGTGCAGCCAGATTGTTTTCCGGGAAGACTTTTATCAGTTTACATTCCTTATTTCTGCTGTGTCTTTGTCCACCTGACTTTTATTCATTAAACTTTTTTTGTTGATCTGATAATCAGCACAAACATTTTGTTAATTTTTATTTCCTAATTTCTTAGGAGTTTGAGTGCAATTTTAAATGTGCCTTATGGTGTGATTTTCAATAAAATCTGTCTTCGTATGTTTTATTTTAAAAAGTATTTCTTATTGACTGTTCTGAATTCACATCCATTGTTAAATATGCAGCAAATATCTTCCAATCTATGTTTTGGTTTGCCGTATTTTTTCACGTGTAACTCGCCCGCATAAATAACGCGCCAACAGTTCTGACATAGTGTGTGTTAGTTGTGAAAACTGTAGTAACTTCTTAAATGTCTCTTGCCATAAAGGTGTTTTTATTGTCAGTCTGTTGAATGAATTTAAGAAATATTCCATTGTAACATACTACATGTACTTGTTTTCCTTCACCAACTTTGAAGTGATTTGGTTGTATTTTGATAACCCCTATTTGTATTCTGATCCTATAATCTAGAACCCTGTGTATATTTTTTGTGAGCCCCAAGGGAATGTGGACAAGATACTGGTAGTTGTATCATTAAGAGCTACAGCTTCATGTGGTACCAGAAGCACTCTTCAATGCTTACTGATTTTCTGTGTACCAAATTATGTTGTCATTTTTATTACTTAATGACAGGTAATCCAGAAATCATTTTTGGGGATGTGGAGTACATTATTAATTTTTAGTAGCAGTTTATCTCCTTAGTTATATAGACTGGTGTGTCACTATCTATTTGTGTTTTCTTAAAGACACTGTAGTTGAGCAGTGGGGAAATGTGTCTTGGTGTCCATTGGATATAAGGGAGAAGACTCCAGGATTAAAAATTGGCCTTGGTCCACACAAAAACTGTATACAAATGTTGATTAGCATCGTTATTCATAATAGCCAAGAAGTGGCAACAGCTCAGATATCCATCAGTTGATGAACAGATAAACAAAATGTGTTACGTCCACACAGTGGAGTCGTATTTGGCAATAAAAAGGAATGAAGTTCTGATACATGCAGCAACATAGATGAACCTTGGAAATGTCATGCTAAGTGAAAGAAGCCAGTTAGAAAAGGCCACAGAGCATATGGTTCCATTACGTGACATGTCTGGAGCTGGCAGCCCCCAGAGACAGACAGTGGCCTAGTGGTGGAAGGGGTGGGAGTGACTGCCTGAGGGGCACAGTGTTTCTTTCTAGGGTGATGAAAATGTTCTAAAATTGATTGTGGTGATGGTTGTAAAACTCTGTGAATATACTAAAAACCACTGAATTATACGCTTTAAAATGGTGAATTTTATGATACGTAAATTATGTCTTAATAAAGCTGTTATTACAGATTGGCTTTGGAGATGATGTATGTGTGCATAATAAAAATTTCGTGTGAGAGAGTAGCAGATGAAAATAAACTGGCAGAGAAACTAATTCTGTAGGAAGGAAAGGATGGTGTGATTTGCAGGGATGAGAAAGGATCAACTTGAATTTGCTTCTCTGACAAATTAACGTTGTATGTCATTGTATGTTCTGAGAGAACGTCAGATTTTTCTGTTAACCAAAGCGACATTCTTTAGGTGGACTGTTTATAATGCACAGTTTCTTTAAATAGGTCAGTCTTATGAAATTCGGATGCTGGATAACCGGAAAATGGGAGATATGCCTGAGATTAGTGGAAAATTGGTAAAGGTAAGGGCAGTTCATTTTAACTCCTAGCAAATACTGCAGTGATTGAATAAGGTGGCAGTTTTGCTGCAAGAGTTTTTATTAAAGAAAACTTAATTTCACTTTTAGAGGTACTGGCTGTATTAGAACTCCTGACTTTCTTTTCTTTATTTTTTATTGTGCTTTAAGTGAAAGTTTACTATGTAAGTTAGTTTCTCATACAAAAATTCAGACATGCATTGTCATGTGACCCTAATTGCTCTGCCTATACTGTGACAGCACACTCCTCCTTTCCACCCGATTTTCCATGTCCAACCAGTTCCTGACCCTCTCTGCCTTCTCATCTCACCTCTGGACAGAAGCTGCCTGTTTGGTCTCATGTATCTACTTGAGCTAAGAAGCACACTCTTCATGAGTACCATTTTATGTCCCACAGTCCAGTCTAATCTTTGTCTGAAGAGTTGGCCTCAGAATGGTTTTAGTTGTGGGCTAACAGAGTTTGGGGACCATGTTTTCCGGGGCCCCTCCAGTCTCAGCCAAACCATTAGGTCTGGTCTTTTTACTAGAATTTGAGTTCTGCACCCCACTTTTCTCCTGCTCTGTCAGGGACTCTCTGTTGTGTTCCTTTTAAAAACTCTTAACTTTCTGAGCTGTATTTTTTTTTTTTATTCATCTGTACAATGGGAATTACAGCAGTTACCGAGTGAAGTAAATGTGAAAGCCCTTTGGAGAAGAAGGAACCATAGAAAAATTAGTTGGAGTTATGCAAAAACAACAGCAGCAAAACCACCATCCAAGTCACATTATCTTGTATCAGAGTACAAGGTAGTTTGGGGAAAGATGTGAGTGTTAATATAAAACTTTTAAAAAATGCTTTTATTTCATCTCTTCCAGTTTCTTTTAAGTAGAAAAAGGTCTGTTTACCCTCTTAGTGTATCTGAAAGAAGTAGGTCATCCCAGATGTAGGAGGCATAGCCATTGGCTAGACAGCTGTCCTTCTAGCATACGCTTCAAACCTTTCCTGCCCCCCTTCAGTGTCATGCAGGGTGGGTCCTTCTGGCCTCTACCTCTCATACACCAGAGTTCGTTATAAATTCCACGGTGTTACAGGGCAAAATGTGCGAAAGACAGTTTTCTGGGGAAAGGTGAAATTTCATACGGTGACATGTTTCCAGGTGAGGTGTAGACAGTTACCCTGGTCCATCATCCTCCTCAGAAAGGTGTATTGGGGCCCATGTGGGGATGCATCCCTTTGGAGGGACCCCCCCTTCCTGTGGATCTGCTGTCTTAGAGGCAAGCAGGGAAAGGCAGCCTTGGCGAGGGGGGTGGATACTCAGCTGCTTGGTTGCGGCATTCTCAGTTGGGGGTGCTAGCTGATAACTAGGGTTTTCGGGAAAGCCAGCTGCCCAGCACTTGGAGGCTGAGAGCCTTTGGGATGCTGTAGTCTCTCAACGCTGCGGGCAGGGAGCCCCCATTCTTATGGGTGGCTGAGCGTGGGTGTTTCCCCTCTGTGAGGGAAAGATGGGGGACCTCGTCCCATCTGAATCGTTGTCTTGCCAGCCCAAGCGAGCTCTTAGATTTCCCCTTCTGACTCCAGGGGCCCCCCACATATTTGGGGTGGAAGGAGAGAAGTTTGCAGCCCATTCCCACGTTGGCTGTCTATACTTTGAGTCTGTTGGGCCTGTGCCCAGGCAGCTGGGGTTGGTACATTCCCTTAGAGGGCAAGTCTGACCTTCTAGGATGGGGCTTAGTAGAGCTCTTAAATCTAATGTCCGTATTCTCAAATTATTTTTCTTTGAATGTGTGGATTTAGTTTGGTTCTTGCTGAACATGGAAGAACCAAAATGATGATGTTTTCTGTGCTGCACTTTGTTCTGTGAGACCAGCATGTTGGAGAACGTGAACCTCTGGTGTAGGCGTCCCACGGGCCACAGCAGCCCACACAGCATCACTGAGGGCTCTGCTGACAGAAGGGTGGTGTGAAGTGGATGCTGGTGCTTTCCCTGGGGCGGCCCTGCAGACGTGGGTGCAGGTGGGGAGGATGGGGATGGATGGATGGGAACTGGGCCCCTGGACACATTGCCTGGGAAGGTCCTGCAGATGTGGGTGCGGGTAGGGAGGATGGGGATGGGTGGATGGGAACTGGGCCCCGTGGACTTCCCCATGTGGGCCCTAACGACTGATGTGGCTGCTTTTTTTTTTAACCACTTCAAAAAATATATTGCTACTTTTCAGTTGTTCTCCTCAAAATACTTACTGTGTTTTGAACAGCATGTTGGGGGAAGGGGAGGCAGGATTGCTAAAGTAAAGTTTATGTGTATTGCTAACAAATTATTTGCTGTTAAAACCCCCAGAGATGCTGTTGAATCCACATCTTATTGCATTGTAGTCAGAAACACTGATTAGTGCAAATCTGGTATCTGAGTACGTTTTGATAACCCTCTATCTTGTTGAGAATGAAATAGTAGCTGGCACCCGGAACCTGTGCAGAGTGTAGGAAGGATGGGTGGAGAGCAGAGAACTGGTGCACGCACGCACACCCCTCAGCTGACTCCACTTGCAGGTTAAATAGTTGAGAGTAAATTTTGCATATAGGTTCTCTTTTTCTGGGGATGAGGGGGCAGGTTTTTTATTTTTTAGTTGGCTACTAGAACAACTCTCTTTGCTGTTGTTATTGTTGAAATGTAACGTTCTTTATTTCTTCATAAATAATACTTAGTTCTTGAGGCTTTTTTTTTTTTTTAAATTGTGGTAAAATACATATACCATAAAATTGACCATTTTTCAGTGTGCATTTCATTGCACAGTGTTGTGTGACCATCACCACAGTCTCCACTGAAACTTTATCATCGTCCCAGACAGAAGCTCTGTGCTGCCGGTTAACCTCTAATGTACTCTGTATTAGTGGAATCATACAATATGCTTCCTTTGGGGTCTGGCTTAATTCCCGCAGCATGATGTTTTCAAGGTTCAACCATTTCGCAGCATGTATTAGAACTTCGTTTCTTTTTATGACTATGTTATATTTCATTTTGGTGTATGGGTGGTGTGTGTGTGTGTATGTATCTATATCTGTACCACGTTTGTTTATCCATTCACCTGTTGGTGTACATTTGGTTTTTTCTACCCTTTCCCTATTATGAAGGAGCCCCGGTGGTGCAGTGGTTAAAGCGCTCAGCTGTTAACTGAAAGGTTGGTGGTTTGAACCCAGCAGCCACTCCACTTCCTTGTTAGATTGTGGCCTTGGAAGCTGTATGGGGCAGTTCTGCTCTGTCCTAAAAGGTTGCTGTGAGTCGGAATTGACTCAGTGGTGATGGGTTTTTGTTTTTCCCTGTTGTGAATAATGCTGTTATGAACATTGGTGTACAAGTGTCTGGCTGAGTCTTTGTTTTCCGTTCTTTTGAGTACCTACCTGGAAGTGGAATTGGTGAGTCATACTGTAATTCTAACTTTTTGAGGAACCAACAAACTGTTTTCCACAGCAGTTTCATCATTTTAGGAAGGCTGTCTGTTTAAAAGAAGTCCAGTTAGCATATTGTTATTTTAAATTAACGAAGTTTATGTGACCATTGGGCCTGGGTTTCCCTATCTCTACTCATAAATTGCTTTTTATTTTAACAGTTCATTTATGTTTTTGGCATTTTCTTCATAGAAAGATAAGTCTTTGCTCATTGCTTTCATGGGTGAAATATAATTCTTTGCTCACTACTTTTATGGGAACAGACCTTAATTTTTAATCACAGTACCAAATTCTTTTGTAAAAATTATACTTAGGTAACCATTTCATTTATTGTTTTTATTTTTGAGTTAAAATTCTTTGAACCAAATAATTGTACCCATAATGGAGGCATCCAAGAGCCAGATACTTCAGAAAAGTTCACTTAGGAAGTATTTAAAGCCAACTCTGTTTGTGTGTGCTTTTATAGGTTAATGCATAAGTAGCGAAAATGCTTCCGCACTTCTAGCTAGCGCTGTTTAAAAGTGATCATTCCCCCCTTGTCTGTAGAGCATCATCCGAGTCGTTTTCCATGACAGACGGCTACAATACACGGAGCATCAGCAGCTTGAAGGCTGGAAGTGGAACCGCCCGGGAGATAGACTTCTCGACTTAGGTACATGGCAGTGCGGTTGTTGAGCTGTTACCCCCATTATGTTGGCACCACATGGCATGGTATGGAGAGAGTTTTGGTATTAGCAGATCCCATGTGACTTGAGTTGTTTTGTAATTAAAAGTGAAGTTGCTTTTTGGTACTAAAAGAACCTGAGCCATGAACTTTATGAGTTTGAAACCTTTTAATTCTCGATTGGCACCATCTATCGCATGCAGTGTAACTTGTTTTTTTTTCTGAATATAGATATCCCAATGTCTGTGGGAATAATTGATACAAGGACAAATCCAAGCCAGTTAAATGCGGTTGAATTTCTGTGGGACCCTGCAAAACGTACATCTGCTTTCATTCAGGTTTGGATTTTTACATCCTTAGAAGTCTGTTAACCTAGCCATGTAGAAGGCCATGGATGGGCTTGACGTCCTAATGTCCAATTCCCTTTAAATGCTTATGTGTAAACTCTCTTGCAATGTCTTTTTTTTTTTAAACATACACCATAAAATTGAGTTTAATCTCCTAAACCAGTGATACTGTAAACTAACATGTATGGAGACATTCGTGTTTTGTGAATCATTAGTCAAGTATTACTTTTACCACCAGTAGTAACAATAATCAGTTTCCCTTTTTTTCATGGGAGACATTTCTTGTGAACAAAAGCTGCCATTTAAAGAAGAATATGGTTGAAAAAAGCCTGAGGTTTTAAAATTCTTTATAACATTATTTGAAAAACAATTCAGTGAAATTTTCATACCCAGCAAAAGTAAGAGAATAATAATAATGAGCCCTCTGCGTACCCTTCACCTGGCTTCTGTAGTTGATGAAAGCAGCAGTTTGCCCTTCTTTTAGTTGTTTTTGGAATATTTTGGAGCAAATTCCGGACACAGTGTTTCATCCTTAGGTACTCAGTTTGCAACTCTAAGAGATGAGCTTCTTACAAATGTAACTGTTGTCGGTGCCATCAAGTCGGTTCTGACTCGCAGCGACCCTGTGCACAACAGACCAAAACACGGCCCAGTCCCGTGCCATCCTCACAATTGTTGTGCTTGAGCCCATTGTTGCAGCCACTGTGTCAGTCCATCTCGTTACAGGTCTTCCTCTTATAATGTAACTATAATGCCATTATACCTTAAAAAAAAAAAAAAAAAGTAATTCTAATATCTTAAATGTTCTAATTTGTAAGTGGTGGCATTAAAGCTATTGAGTAGGTAATCTTTATACAGAAAAGGAAAACCTTTTAATTGCTGACCAGCCTAGTAGGCTAGAGTTTGCTTGAACTGTAAAAAAACCTTTAGTGTTTTGCATTTTTGTGCTCAATCAAATATTATCCCCTATCAACTAATGATCACTGGACATCGTTTGTCTTAGTTGAGGATTTTCTCATACTGTGTAACGGGGTAACTAGGTGTGTAGTGAAGGAAAGCAATGTAAGTTAAAAACGATGCAGAGAGATACTTGGCTGATATTTAGGAGTTCATTTTAAAGGATTTTGACTTTATAGTGGTGGCAGGGAATCTGGGAGGGGAAAAAGAGAAGGTAATCAATGGCAGGTACTTTGAATCCATTTCAGTAGGAATTGTTTTCCAGGTGCACTGCATCAGCACAGAATTTACTCCCCGGAAGCACGGGGGTGAAAAGGGAGTGCCTTTTAGGATCCAGGTTGACACCTTTAAGCAGAATGAAAATGGGGAATACACGGATCATCTACACTCAGCTAGCTGCCAAATCAAAGTGTTTAAGGTAAGAGATGGAAACCAGACCTTGTTTCACTTGTGTATCTGTGTGCTGTCTTCAGCCAGGTGATGAATTAACCTGCTTTGTTTGAAGCCTAAAGGAGCAGACAGGAAACAAAAAACCGACCGAGAGAAGATGGAGAAGAGAGCTGCCCATGAGAAGGAGAAGTACCAGCCATCCTACGACACCACCATCCTCACGGAGGTAACGTGCAGGGGCCGTGTGGGTGTGGGAGATGAGCAGCGGCCTGCAGGAAGAGAGTCGCTGCAGAGGGCTAGGGGAAGGCGGTGGGGGTAGACAGACACAGGGTGTTTGGTGCAGTGGGTGGGGAAATATCTAAATTTGGGGGTGTTCGTAGATGAGCTCCTGGGTGGGATCTTAAATGAAGATGTTGAAATCCCAAATCAGGTCTCAGAAACAGACCTTAAAAACTTTGAAGTTGGCAAGAGATGAAGTCGGGACCTAGAAGGTCCGCTTTCTGTCACTGCTGGGGTGTTGCGTTCTCTTCCCCTCAGAACCCTGCCGGTCATGCATTTGTTTAACTGGACTGCAGGGACTGAAACAGGTATTAGGTCTTTCTTTGTATAATGAAAAGACATTGATCCCAATCTTTGGTGTTTGTCCAGATGAGGCTTGAGCCTATAATTGAAGATGCAGTTGAACATGAGCAGAAAAAGTCCAGCAAGCGGACTTTGCCAGCAGACTACGGTGATTCTCTGGCAAAGCGAGGCAGTGTAAGGGACTTCTGCTTCTCTTTTCATTGTGCAAGAAACCTTGTGCAGTGTTAGATATAGGACCGACGTCCACGAAAAGTAAAGCCAAATCTGTTTTTGATGTCCTTGTCTTGATTTAATTTGCTTTTGTTTAGACTTACTGCTTTCTGTTTGTTCCTCACTGAGGAAAATTTCCTAAATCTAACACTTTAAAGCAAAGCAAATCATTGTTGGCCATATTGGGTGGTTTGGGAGGGAATAAAAACGACACCCGCAGATGTGTGTTCTCGCCCTGTCTCCTCCCTTCCCCCTCCCTCCCTCTTCCTTCTTCAGACACTGAAGTGCTGAGATTAATTGAAAATACTTCCTTTAGTAGTTACCATTTTTGTGTAGTTGAAAATGGTGTTGCTTTCTCATGTGTACAGCTGACAAGAAAAGTCCGTTCACACTTGGAGAACTGAGGGCAGCAAGCTTGACGTTAACGTGTACAGTACTTTGAGTCCCATTTCTCTGTATGTGGTAAAAGAATGTGTGTCTGTCTGCTTCTAAAAGCCCGGTCGGCAGCACTGGTAGAGAAGAGCCTTGGCCTGCATTAGCGGTTTCCTCTTGGCATCTGCATTGTGATTACTGCTTCACACCAGAGCAGGGTGCCCCGCCACACAGCCAGGCAGCTTTGTTAGGACGATCGTGGCCCATGTCTGTCTCCTGGCTCGGTTCTTCCAGCTAACAGTCCACAAGGACTGCCCTGGCAGGCTGACGTAGATCAGCCTGTACTGACAGCAAATGTTAACCCAGCACGTTAAAGAGCTTTAAAATAACTGTCATCCTGTGTATTAATGGCGACATTATTCACTGTCGCAGCGTTTACATATCGAGATGGATTTGTCACTCTCGTGCGTACTTCCGTGATTATCTGTGGACTGTGAAAGTCACTATCACAGGAACCTCATTCCCAAGTTAAAGCAGCGAGTGAAAACGTTTGAAGTGCTTCTGGATGTATGCAGTCACGCTGCTGAAGCTGAAAACGCACGCATCTGCGTGCAGGGGGGCCCGCGTTGGCAGTTTCTTTGGTTGGGCTTTTTTTCCATTCAGATCACAGGCTGTACGGAACAGCTGTGTACTCCTTTCCCAGAACGCACCCCTCTCTGATTTTATATTTCTACCCCTTCTGATTTTTCAGCTCAAGACTCCCAGATGATAGTTGTTAGTATACCTTTTGGAGAGAGCTTTGTAGCTCAGATCACTTTCCTCTCCTGTTACAAACCATTCAACCAGTTTGAAAAATGGGCTCTAGTAATTCATAGACGAAAAAAACCAGTTACAGCCCACCACTAACCTGAAGATGGTAGCGTCGTTGTTGGTACATTTTCAGTGATTGCTAACTTGGGTAAAGTATGCAGAACGCCAGCGGTTCACTGGCCTTGGAATTCCACATCTTCCTAGTGAGTTGCTTGTTGCCCTCAGCTGTCTGTGGTTTGGTTAAGATGCTTCTAGACGTAGCTAGGGTTCATCTTGCAAACCTGTTGTTAAAAAAGCAAGGTATGAATTGATCTCTTAAAAAAGAAAGGCCACAGCACTGGGTATATTTTGTATATTCCTTTAAATGCCTACAAAAGAGGTCCAGTTTTTCTTGTAGTTCTTGGGTAGTTCCAGTCAGCTTTCAGTAAAAAGGGACGCCCAGACTTAAAGACTCTTCGTTAAAGTCTAAGAGCTACTGTGTGGAGTGGCCCCACGTTGAATAGTCAGTACTGCTGGCTCCTGGGAGTCAGCACGTGCAATAAGACCCCTGCTGTGTCTGTGGAGCTTTGCCGCCAAGCTGTGCTTTGCTGACAGTAACCAGGGCTGATGGCTGCTCAGCCCAAGGTGGGCCAGCACTGCCTGATGGAGTCCAGGCCAGGTACTGCTAGAGCCTTCATGAATTATAGATTGTTCTTAGGGGCACAAGGCACCGCACCATGGCAGACCTTTAAAGACAAGGAAGAATGACAAGATAAAAGAAACATTGTGAAAATTTCCTGGTATGTTTCACCCTGGAGTTGAGACTGCAAAAGAGACCTGTAAGATAGGACACAGGCAGAGTTGGGCGTTTCATTCAGCCTGGCCAGTAAAGAGCATAGACTCCATTATTTCTAAAAGTGGAAGCCTCCCAATGGTACCGGTTTTCAGTGAACACCACTAGGTCTCCATCGCTCAGTGAATTGAGTCTCATGTTTATTGGGAAGGTTTTAGATGTCAGAACTTTAACAGCTGTGGCCTTCTGCTAAAAGCAGCAACAAGGTATAAAGTGAAATAGATGTGTTTCTGGAGTTTCAGTCAACTTGGTTTCTCTATCTTACTCTGCCATACTAACTGGAAGCTATTTGATGGCTTCATTTCCTCAGTTAAACAGCTGGCAGTAATTACTGAAGCAGATTGGAGGAGACTTGATATTTTTAGTATTAAAAGGTTTATATTATTTAGATGTGTTATGCTGCGTTGTAATATTTTATATCTGGCTGGGATGGATTAGAAGGAAAATCTTCCTGGTTGTAGAGATGACTGAATGAATCACACCCATAAGTGACTGAATTTGCCAGTTGGCTCAGTGGGTCTTGGGTTCCTCAAACTGTGTAAGCTGAGGGGATGCTTACTTTGTAAGATGGGAAGAAAACCAAAGGCCCTAGTTTAAAAAGAATGGGCCTTATTGTAGAGACATCATTTATGGTGACAGATACGGCCTGCAGTAAGTTTGCCAAAGCTGTCCAACCAGATTCGATTTTTTTTTTTTTCCTTTATAGTCAGCTAATAGTATTTGAAACAATAAATCTGCAATTGTTTTCCCCATTTCTGAGAGGATACATAATTGGGTAATTGTAAAGAATGTTATGGTTCCAGGATTGCTATTTTATTTTCCTTGTATCTGTGCTCCTGGTGGGTGTCAGACACGTGTGGTTAAACCCCTGCGCCCCAGGAGAGGCTTGGTTCTGGCCTGGTACCTCCTTCATACTTGGTCTCGACAATTTTGGAGAAGGATATACTTTCTCATGCATTTTTAGGTTCAAATCTAAAAGTTTCCACTGTAAGTTTAAATAGTTGCAAAGGAGGTAATTTTCTGGCATATTGAAACTTGTCTTTACATTTTCCTTTGAAACAATCACATCACTCTTTGAAATGTCTCCTCTGGAATCTAAATACCATGCAGTCTGATACCCGCCATCTTTGATTTAAAAACTCTTTAGCAATCCACAATTGTACTTGGCTCTTCTTGATTTTATGTTTCCATTTCACTACCCTCACATAATTTCATCCTAATGTGACATATTTTTATGCCTGAAGGTCTTTTAATGATCACCCTAACACTTTACAGCAAACTTACAGAAATTGAAATCTAAGTTTTAAAGTTTCTGTGACCATCTGGCTCTTAACTCAGCTGAGAAATGTCACACCTAGTGTTATTAGTAGTACCAATTTATCAAAACAAAAATCATGAACATTTGATGAATAATTATGAAATATAAAAATTGAAATCTACTATAAATGTATCTTGAATAAGAAAGGCTGGAACAAATTCCTCATTATTATTTCTTTTTTTTAAATAGACATGAGAAACCTTGTTTTTATGACTAAGTAGATGGGGAAGAGTTATTTCAGCAGTATCATTCAAGTTTTTGAACTCCTTTTGAGTTATCTGCCCAGATTCGGATGATTTATTTATTTTGTTTAATGATCTAGTAGGTAATTTAGTATATACCAGCTAACAGCTCAGTTTGGGTCCTCCTCGAATTTTGTTGAAAGCAAAAAAATTGAAGACCACCTGACTTACAGAAAGTTATTTTCATCATCAGGGTCATGCACTTTCTCATTGTTCTCATGTCTTCGAGTGGTCTTCTGCTTGGCTTTTGGGAGAGTTGCGTACCCCAGGGCCATGGTGAGATGCCATGCCTTTCTTGTATAAAATGGGAGGAGGGTCATTATGGAAGGGGACCCTGGAAGCAGAGGGCCTTCTCTGGGGAAGAGCTTTTGAAGAGTGCCTGTGGTGTGAAATGGGGCCCCTGCATACCTTGGCTGAAGACTGCTCCCCGAGACACCCCTGGCCTGCTCAGATGCTTTTGACTTCGGCTCTTCAGCGTCTTTGTATCTCTGCTCTAAATCTGGTTGGAATTTTGCCTTGAGCTGAAAAAATATTTCAGTTCACAGTGCCTGTCTAGCAAAGAGAGAGAGAGGCAGGTAGTATCTTACACAGCTGACGTATTTGGATGCTGGGCTGATTGTGGATCAGTCAATAGAGAGAGAGGCAGGCAGTATCTTACACAGCTGACATATCGGATGCTGGGCCTGATTGGAGATCAGTCAGTAGAGAGAGAGAGGCAGGCAACATCTTACACAGCTGACGTATTTGGATGCTGGACTGATTGTGGATCAGTCGGTAGAGAGAGAGAGGCAGGCAGCATCTTACACAGCTGACGTATTTCGATGCTGGGCCTGACTGATGGATCAGTCAATAGAGAAATAGAGGCAGGCAGTATCTTACACAGCTGACGTATTGGATGCTGGGCCTGATCATGGATGTGTTGATAGAGAGAGGCAGGCAGTATCTTACAGCTGATGTATCAGATGCTGGGCCTGATCGTGGATCAGTCGATAGAGAGAGAGAGGCAGGCAGCGTCTTACGCAGCTGGCATATTTGATGCTGGACCTGCAGTCTTACCTGGGGGTTACTAATGTTAGGAAGCAGACGATGAACACGGGCACCGTGCGGCTGCTGTTGGGGGATGAAGGCAAGTTGATGGGATGAGGGGACACCAGGTGGGACGGAGCCACTGTCTGTCAAATGTTGGCTTATGACTCTCTTCTCGTCTCTGCTGCCTTAAACCTTGGTGGGGACCTTTTTGGGAGCTGAGATTTCACTAAGATTCTGGTCCAGGGGGTGAAAGTTTCTGAAAGCAAGTTGTATGAAAGTATCTGTTTAAAATGCCTTTCTAGACGTTTGCTGCTGTTACCACTTCAGGTTCTCTGTAAGCTTATCAGTGTCTAGCTGCACACAGCAGGTGCAGTTTTTCTCTGCCACACAGAAGTAAACTTGATGTGTTTTCTGAGGTTGCTTGATGAGCATCCAGTATCTTGCATTTTATAATCTTGCATTTGGCCAGACTAGAGAGTGAATAACAAAAATATTTCTTTCACAAACCTTAACAGCATTTCACTAACTCCCTTCTGTTTCTGTCCTTAGTGCTCTCCGTGGCCCGATACCCCCACCGCCTACGTGAATAACAGTCCTTCCGCAGCACCCACTTTCACTCCCCCCCCGCCGAGCACCTGCAGTGTCCCAGACAGGTACCTGGTTTGTGTAGTTGTGGGGATAAGGCTGGCTGATGCTCATGCTCCGTGACTTCCCTTTCTCTTAATTTACAGCAGCCTCTTTTTGGTACAGCTGAAGTATGTAAAACCAAAAAAACTAAACCTGTTGCCATCGAGTCGCTTCTGACTCTTAGTGACCCTACAGGACAGAGCAGAACTGCCCCATAGGGTTTCCAAGGAGTAACTGGTGGATTCGCACTGCTGACCTTTTGGTTATCAGCTGTGCTCTTAACCACTGTGCCACCAGGGCTCCATAGCTGAAGTGTACCTCAGTTTCCGAGGAGAATCCTTGTCTTTCTTCGCCTGCCAGCCTTTTTGCTCCAGTCCTGTGTGCCTCACACATTCACAACTGTGGTGATTGGAGAAAAGCGGGCATTTTGAAGATAGAGCCAGCATATGTTCTTTGTGAGGTAAAATCAACATTAGTGGGGCTCATGGGTAAAGAGAGAAGGACAGCCAGCATAATAAACCTAAGGGATTGAGGTACAGGTGCTAAGAAAGGAGGCTGTGCCCAGTAGCCAGGAAGTGGCCGTGTTCCCTGTGGAGTTGTTTTTCATTTTCCCTTTAGAAACACAGGGATAGTGGTGCAGGTTGGTTTCTTTTGTTCTCTTGAGTTTCCCTCTCTTTAATCATGGATGTATGGATTAGCTGAAGGAATAACTGTTTTATTTTTTGGCTTAGGATCATTATACTCTTCCTTGTAGTTCATTATCAGAGTAGGTTTTTTTTACAGTTATTTTCAGTTGTTTATCTTATCTGATTTCTCATATTTTTTTTCCAAATAAAACAAATGAGTTTCTTTCATTTTCCTGGCACCCCCGGAGATAAGTCAGAGGGGCACTTTGCCTCCCAAAACCAGGGTTCTTACTGCAGGCATAGACTGAGATGTGAGTCCTCAGTCTGCTGACCTCCCCATCACAGGGACCCTGGCCAGCCGCGCCTCCTCCTTGCTGCCACATCATCTCTCTCTCGCACAGTATTGTCTTACGTTTAATCTCCCCACTTCAGTAGCCTCTAATGTCTTGATTTAAAAATATACATCATAAAAATCATCCTTTCTTTTCTTCTCTCTTTTCCCAGCAATTCCTCTTCCCCAAATCATCAGGGAGATGGCGTTTCACAGGCCTCTGTTGAAGTGAGTATCTTTTTCCTGACCTCTCAGCTGCTCTCAGGCCCCCTGCATCTGCAGAGTCTTATAGGGCCTCTTGTCATTGTGGGTTGCCGAGCAGTCAGCCCTGTGCTCCTCTGGGGTGTTTTTCACTTCAGAACTAGAGGATTTCTGTGTTTTGTTCACATGTTCTTCTTCTTATTATGTGCCAGAGACTTAGGTTGAATAAGTTCTTCTATTGCTTTTTTTTTTTTTTTTTTTGAACAGCAACTTCAGCCTTCCGCCACAATTCAGGAAACACAGCAGTGGCTGCTCAAAAATCGATTCTCTTCCTACACGAGACTGTTCTCCAATTTTTCAGGTCTGTCTCTGTGTCTGTGTGTGTGTTTTGTTGGCCTGTTTATTTGTGCTTTTCTTAACCTTTAGATTTTTTTTTTTTTTTTTTTTTTAAACTTTGAAATTATAGATTGGCAGGAAGTTACACAGAAACGCACAGGAAGGTCTGTGTCCCGTCCCCCACCCCCCGCCCCCGTCCCCCGGTGCTAACGTCTAGCGTATCTGTTGTACCCTGTCAGCACTAGGAAGGTGACATGGTACAATCTAGATTTTACCAACTAAATGTTCTGACGCGCCTCTGACTATCTCCAGGGGTGCCAGGAAAATGAAAGACATTCATTTTAGTCGGAAAATGTGTTCATTTATGTGTGTGTGTATGTGTATATATAGTTCTGTGCAATTTTTTTTCATTTTATTAACTTTTAATTTTGAAATAATTAATAGTTTTGCAGGAAGTTGCAAAGATAGTACAGAGAAGCCCTCTCTACCTATCACTCAGTTTCTCCCAGTGAGATTACATCCTACATAATTATTATGTGAAATTAACCTTGGTACAGGGTGCGTCTGGATCATTTGATCACGTGTAGATTCATATAACCACCCCCGCAAAATACAGAACTGTTCCATCACCTACAGATGTCGCTTCTGTCACCCTTGTGTAATTACACCTACGTCCCCCACCATCCCCAACTCCGTGTGACCTCTTGTCCGTCCTCTGTCTCTGCAATCCTGCCTTTCCAGGAGGCGACATAAATGGGAGTCCTACAGTCTGCCACTTTCTGAGTTTGGTGTATATCACTTAGCACAGTGCCCTTGAGATTCATCTAAGTTGGGTATACCCATAGTTTGTTCCTTTTACAGCCGAGTCCTGTCCATAATGTGGGTATACTCAGGATTTTTCTGTGCTCCAGTTTCAGTTTTTTCTTGCAGAGTAAGCTAAGGGAGCATTAGGTGGAATTTCAGAAGGGACCAAGCGGTGCCTCTCTCAGTGCCACCATAGAAAAGCTGTTTAGCGGGACAGTAAGAGATACACCAGGCAGGGCGGACGGCAGAGGCAGCACTTCACGGATGTAGCTGGCCCTGGGCCCTGTCCCCGCAGAACACTTACTAACATGTCCTGGAAGCACATCCCAAGACACTCTGGGCCCCAGGACTGTGGCGGTTAGCTTCCTTTGCCTGCTGTGCTGTGGGGCCAAAAGAATGCAGCTTGAGCTCTTTAAAAGGACAGAGCATATGTGTGTCCATACTCGGCCTTAAGGAAGCTTGATTTCATGAAGAATATGGCTTCCTATTATGTTGGCCACTTGTGTCCATACTCAGCCTTAAGGAAGCGTGATTTCATGAAGAATATGGCTTCCTATTATGTTGGCCACTTATTGCAGTGTTTATGCAATATTACAGTTAAAGTACCAGATGCAGGTCATTTGCTAGCTGGGTCCCACATATTTTTATGATTAAGTAAGGGCTTCTATGTGTGAAAAACTAGAATCTGTAAAATTTCAGCGGGGGCATGTGTGTGTTGAACCCTCATGGGGAAGGCAGATGAAAAGCATAGCACACAGAAAAACCTGACGGTTGGTACTGAGGGTGGCTCCAGGCTACTCCTGTCAACATAGGGAGGGGACATGTTCCCATTGTCTTAGGGGGGACACGTGTTCCCATCATCGTAGGGGGGACGTGTTTCTGTCTGGACAGTGTTGAGCGGTTGTCACTGAGCAGTGGTCTCCATGGTCCCACCCTTTCTCCTCACCCTGTGAGCCTCCTCTGGGGTTGTCAAATCCATGGACACAGTGCTGACAATAGAACAGTGAGGCGGAGGGGGGTTCTTGCCCTGTCCTTGTGGGCACTCACATTTCAGGAAGGAAGGGTATCTGTCTCTGTCTGTATGGGTGAAGGACCACGTCTTCAGGGTGCGTGTGGTGGGCCATGGTGGAGAGATGAGAGAGCCTCTCCTTCCTGACTCCATCAGTGTTCATGGGAGATGGACTTCTTTGCTCTTTATTTCTCTTACGAACTACAGAGTTATTAGGCGTTCACATTTGAACCCTTAAAGAACGCCGTTATCTTATTACATACGTGAGGAGATATTTATCATATGGAAATCATGCCTTAATCTCAAAGGGTGTCTTGGTTTCCCCAGCAGACTGCATCGCGAATGTTAAAAAAAGGGTAAAAGAAAAGGTTAACATAAAACATGGAGAGTGGAGTGTGATGGACCCCACATGACCACCCCCTGCTTCAGAGATGACCACACTTCGGTTGGTCTCACTCTCCGCCACGCCTGCTCCCGTTTGTTTCTTCTAAAGTAACCACCGTGTGGTTTCCACTCGCAGGGAGGTCTTCAAGAATAATGTGCAGTTCTCTGCGGTTGAAGCTAATACGAATCAGCTTTCACACGCAGACTGGCTGTCATGACAGCTGTGATGTTGCAGGGTGACTTCACATTGCGTTTCACAGCATAAAGGGGCCTAGTTCTGGCTTTGCCAGCTGTAGTTGTGCGACTTTGGGCAAGTCCCCGAGGTTCTGAACTTCCATTTCTTTTTTTTTTTTTTTGTAAAATAAATATCGACTGGTCTGGGTGATTACAGTTCAGTAATCTGGAGTCACAGTCATGCTTATCCACACACCCACAGCCCAGCCACAGAACAAGGTAGGCAGTGAAATCCTTTGTTGGCAACAGACAGTGCTTTGGGTCCTGCCTGTTTACCCGACCTAGCAGCCTCTGCTCTAAGCTACTTCTTGATACAGGGGGAGAGAGGCAGCATTTTCACTGGTTATGAGGAACAGGCACGTGTGTATGTGTGTATGTGTTTATGTTGTTCGTGTGTGTGTATGTCCAGGACATCTGAGATGGTTGTGAAGGACAGTTAGTTAATGATACGAATACAGAGGCCAGTACAACAGCCAGTTCTGATAGTTGTTCTTCCATTTCTTTGAGAAAAATCTCTTTGCTGTTTCTCCAGGTGCCGACTTACTAAAACTGACAAAAGAGGATTTAGTACAAATTTGTGGTGCAGCCGATGGAATTCGGCTCTATAATTCACTGAAGTCAAGGTAAATTACTGTGTTTAAAAGCAGTTGTTTTGCGTGAAATAAGAACGTACCTTTCTTGGCATGGGGAGTTTGGGCGGGATGTCATTCCACGCTGGGCTGGCGTGTGCCTGTGTGTGCTGTAGTGCCCTGGCAGTGCCATGCTCACGAGGACACTGTTTTGTGTACACCTTCAGGCAGGCCCAGATATGATGCAGGCACTGATAGGGTCAGAGGTGGACTGTAAGACTGGTACGCATGCACATGGGCTGGACTCAGTTCTTGAAGACTGGGTTTGTTGCCAAGAAAACAAAACTTCTCATTTAGGTGAGCTCTACAGAATCTGTGGTTTTCAAGGTCGTGGCTACTAAACTGTTTTTAAAAATGTAAACTTTCAATTGTGAATTAGAATGATAGAACTGTAAACTGCTGGCTTTTCAGATCCCTTTACTGTCTTGCTGTTTCTAGATTTGTGGTGTCAGAGTTCCATTAAAATTGAATCTTACTAATTTTCAGTTGCTGACTTAATCTTGAAACTTAAATTTGCCAGCATTTGACAGACCATCTCAATGGTTTAGAGTCTGGATCATCAGATTAGACCACCTGGGATAGTTGGTGTGAGGTGTGTGGTGTGGTTTTTATATTCTCATTAGAAAATCACTTCGTGAGGTGACCTAACATTGTCACGTTCTCCTAAGGAATTAGGTCGTTTGTACCTGTTGTGAGGCAGCATTCTCTAGGCTTATGAATGCATCTTCTGTTTGCAGGTCAGTTAGGCCCCGCTTAACCATCTATGTCTGCCAGGAGCAGCTGGGCAGCACACCGCTGCTCGGGCAGCAGCAGGCTGCAGGCAGTGGAGGCGAGAATGGCAGTGGGACACCCTACGGTGGGTATCGAGGGCCGCTCAACTTCCTGTCGCTCCATGTCTGAGACACTGAGGGGCGGAAATGAGCAGGACCCGGGAGGGATGCCGGCAGGTTTCCTGCAGCAGGCCGGGCCCGGTTGCTGCTGCAGGCGCACCTCGACAGCAGGGAGGCCGCGGCTCTAGGAGAAGAGGGATCGACAGCCCTCTCGGTCATTCCAGCCACACTCGTGTCTCGTGTGTGCTCTTCATGTCAGAAATAACAAAGGCTGGCTTGAGTGTTTTGGGGTTTTGCTCTGGCTTTTTTTTTTTTTTTTCCTTTAAATCTCAGATTTACTGAAATGATGGATGTGATACTGACAGCTTGACCAGAAAGCCTGAGGGTTTTTCTTTTTCCCCATTTTACTGACTGGGGAAAACACACGTCTTCTTAAAATGTCACATCTGTGCAAAGACGCACCTGTGTGACAGTACTGGGCGTGTGGACTTAGCGCAGAGACGACCACACGTCTCCTGAGCTGGCAGCACGGTGGGCCTGTGTGAGGAATCTGGTGCGTGTTCTGGCATCACTGGAAAATAACGTTCTGTGTGATTTTCCATCTGAGTGCGGGAGAGCCTCTCATCCTGAGAGTTCTCCTTAATGATTGTATAATACAGTGCTGGGTTAGGGGAGAGAGGGTTAGGGGAGAGAAAGCATCCTGGCCCCTCCCTGTCTTCTAAATATAGTCCTTTAAAAAATTCTGGCTCTTTTTTTTTTTTTTTTTTGGAAAGTATTTGTTTTCTCATTTGTAACGTGGATACGTGGTAAGATCTCCCTCCTCCCACGTTCTGCAGTAGGATGAGAGTGATGTGCTTGGAACTTTGCAGGGAAAGATGGGTTACAGAACTCCAAGAGGCAGCTGTTTGGTCTAATAATGGGCAGAAAGGAGGGATTGCAAATACCATGTGATTTTGAATTTTACTCAGAATTTATAAGGAAACATCACTGTTTTGAACTTTCCCGTTTGGAAATATTTTGACTGCATTCAAAATTCAAAATATGAATACAAGTTGTTAGTTTTCTTATAATATCTTTTATATTCTTGTTTTTAATTGTTTTTTTTTTGCGGGGGAGGGTACAGATGGCTTTTATTTCTTAGGATAAATTCTCTGTAGTAGGATTACCGAATCAACAGCTATGACCCTTGTAGGGTTATTTCTACATACTGCTAGAAATGCATGTCATTTTTGAAAACAGCTTTCTTCCAGTGTAATTTACACACTGTAAAATCCTCCCAGAGTTTTGCGGCCATTATCACAATCTACTTTTAGTTCTGTTGCCTGCCAAAAGATCCCCATGCCCGTTTACAGTCAATTCTTTTTGAATACATGAAACTCCATGTTCATTGCAGGAAAATTTAAATATAGATAAAATTTAAAACCTCAAATCGTTAATACAGAGATTGCTGTTAATGTTTATTAAATTGTGCATGAGCACAGATATTCAGTATATTCTTACATTTCAAAAGAGATGGAGAGTTGGGGAGATTTGAGGGCAGTAAGATGGGAAAATGTTAGTTTTCATTTTTATCTCATTGATTTTAGTTCTTTGAAAGGTGTGATCTTCCTGTAGATCAGGTACAAGCAAATCAAAGATTACTGTTAAAATGCTGTTCTTATTTTTTATTTCAGTTTATCATGCTATCTACTTGGAGGAAATGCTTGCCTCAGAAGTCGCTCGAAAACTTGCATTGGTGTTTAATATTCCTTTGCAGCAAATTAACCATGTTTACAGACAGGGTCCCACTGGTATCCACATTCTTGTTAGCGATCAGGTAAATAGAATGCCCTTCCACTCAGCCCTGGTATTTACACTGATTATTTCCTTTTATACATACCATTGTAGAACTACAGAGGAATTTTGTGAACTCTTGCAAATACTCCCGAAAGTCCTTTTCAAAGAGTTAAGGATCAAAACTTTGAAGGGTTCATAACCAACAGCTTCAAGCATCCTAGCGATATGAGGAGTACAAGTCAAGGGAAACTGTGGCCCGCTAAACCCCCATTGGAATTCAGATGCTCCTTGGGGGATTCTGCTCCAGGCTTGGGCCTGATTGATGTTGCGAGGCATTGGGATGTGTTCTCCCTTTACCATTATTGGATGACTAGTTTTAAAACACGTGTAAGATTAGAAGTCCAGTTTTCCCCTCCAGTGATTAATGACAAGCAAGTAATAATAGAGAAGCACTTTTATGAAACGACTTTGTTAGAGAGTGATCATTCCCAGGGCCCGCGGGGAACGTTCCCCAGTGGGTCGCGGGGGATGGGCAGGTAGCCTTCGCACAAGCCCTGCTGCTGCTGCGGGCATGCGTTGTACGTTCCATTCAGAACTTACCGTTTTAGCCAGCAAGTCCTGACCCTGGGCAAGCACAGTATATGGATTATGACATTTTCCTTTACTCATTTTATTCTTTTCTAGTCAGTTGAGAGGACAGCTGAATTTTAATTACACATCTGCTTTATCTTTCCAGATGGTTCAGAACTTTCAAGATGAGAGTTGCTTTTTATTCTCCACAGTAAAAGGTACTTTGCATGTGTGCGTGAGTGTTACAGTGCTGGAATCTGACAGATAACGGGTGCCGGTAGTCAGCAGCCCTCTTGTGTGTGTACTTCTGAAAATGCTAGCTGTATTAATTTTAAGAAAAGAGTTTGAAAAATGAACCAGGAAAGTACCTATTGAGTGTGATAGAAATTAACTAACTGATAGGGGAAGAAGAGCCAGTTCTTCTAGATGGCTGGGGGAGATCTCACGTCTTCAGCTGACATTGCACTGAGCACCTTGTGTCAGTCACCATGCTTTTGGAGCTAGTTAGGTCAGGAGCAAAGCAGGCAGAGTTCCTCAGTTCACGGAACTCCTACTCCAGTGGCAAAATCAAGCCAAAGTTGGCCAGCAGGTACAGGTAATTACAAATGTTTTTATTTTTTAAATTTATTGCGTTTTAGGTGAAAGTTTACAGCATTAGTTTTCCATTCAAAAATTTTATACACAGATTGTTTTGTGACATTGGCTGCAATCCCTGCAATGTGTCAGCACTCTCCTCCTTTCCCTTTCCACCCCGGGTTCCCCGTGTCCATTCATCCAGGTTTCCTGTCCCTTCCGGACAGGTGCTGCCCGTTTCATCTTTTATACATGATTGAACTACAGAGCACGCTCCTCATGTGTGTTATTGTATTATAGACCTGTCTAAGCTTTGGGAGTGACTTCAGTTGTGAGTTAGCAGGGTGTCTGGGGGCCATATTCTTCGGGTTTCTCCTGTCTCTGTCAGACTACTAAGTCCGGTCTTTTTTTGTGAATTTGAATTTTGCTCTGCATTTTTCTCCGGCTCTGTCTGGGACCCTCTAATTGTGTTCCCTGTCAGAGCAGTCGGAGGTGTGGTCCCTGTGGTCCATTAGTCCTTTGGACTAGTACTTTCCTTGTGTCTTTGGTTTTCTTCATTCTCCTTTGCTCTGGATTAGCTGGGACCAGTAAGTGTATCCTAGATGGCTGCTCACAGGCTTTTAAGATCCCAGACGCTACTCAACAAAGTCAGAACAGTTTCTTTATGATCTGTGTTACGCCATTTGATCTAGATGTCCCCTGAGACCATGATCCCCAGCTCTCAGCCCAGTAACTGGGTCCCCTCAGGGAGTCTGGATGTGTCTGTGAAGTTTCTGTGACGTTGCCTTGGTCAAATTGTGCCAACTTCCCCTGTATTGTGTACCATCTTTCCCTTTACCAAAGTTACCACTTGTCTACTATTTATAGTTAGTGGTCTCCCCTCCCCACCATGCCCCTTCCTCATAACCATTCAAGATTGTTTCTTTCTGTGCATGAACCTTTTCTTGGGTTTTTATAATAGTGGTCTCATACAGTATTTGTCCTTCTGTGATTGACTTATTTCACTCACCATAATGCCCTCCAGATTTATCCATGTTGTGAGGTATTTATTCTTGCATAGTATTCCATTGTGTGTGTATGTACCATAGTTTATCCATTCATTTTTTTGATGGGCACTTAGCAAAAAGATGGAAACAACCTATTGAAAATCACGCTGCAGTGAACAGGGGTGTGCGTATGTCTATTTGTGTGAGACCCCTTATTTCTCTAGGATCTATTCCTAGGAGTAGGATTGCTGGATCATTTGGTATTCCTATTTCTAGCTTTCTAAGGAAGCGCCATATCGTTTTCCATAGTGGTTATACTATTTACATTCCCACCAGCAGTGCATAAGAGTTCCAGTTCCCCACAACCACTCCATCGTTTGTTATTTCCTGTTTTTGGATTATTGCCACTAATGCCGGGGTGAGATGTATCGCATTGTAGTTTTGATTTGCATTTCTCTAATGGCTAATGATCACGAGCATTTCCTCATGTGTCTGTTAGCTGCCTGAATGTCTTCTTCAGTAAAGTGTCTGTTCATATCCTTTGCCCATTTTTTGAAAGGATTATTTGCCTTTTGTTGTTGAGGTGTTGGAGTATTTTACAGATTTTAGAGGTTAGACCTTTGCCCCGATACGTCATAGTGAAAAGTTTTTCCCAGTCTGTAGGTTCTCTTTTTTACTCTTTTGGAGAAGAGTCTTTTGATGAGCATAAATTTATGTTTTTAGAAGATCCCAGTTATCTAGTTTTTTTATTGGTGTTTGTGTATTGGTTTGTATTTATGCTGCATATTAGGGCCCCTATTACATACAGTGTTGGAGCCCTGGTGGCGCAGTGCTTAAGAGTTCAGCTGCTAACCAAAAGGTCAGCAGTTCAAATCCATCAGCTGCGCCGTCGAGACCCTATGGGGCAGTTCTGCTCCTGTCCTGTAGGGTCACTCTGAGTCAGAATCCACTTGATAGCAATGAGTTTATTACAGCGTTGACCCTGTTTTTTTCTTCCATGATCTTTATTGTTTTTTGCTGTTATATTTAGGTCTTTGATCCATTTTGAGTTAGCTTTTGTCTATAGTGTGAGGTATGAGTCCTGTTTCTTTTACAGATGGACATTCAGTTTTACTAGCACCATTTGTTAAAAAGACTGTCTTTTCCCCCATTTAATGAACTAGCACCATTTGTTAAAAAGACTGTCTTTTCCCCCATTTAATGAACTTTGGGCCTTTGTCAAAGGTCAGCTGACCGTAGATGGATGGATTTATTTCTGGGTTCTCAATTCTGTTCCTTTGGTCAGTATGTCTGTTGTACCATTTTTGTGGTCAGGTAGTGTGAGGAGTCCTATTTTGTTCTTCAGCAATGCTTTACCTATCCGGGATCTCTTTGCTTTCCATATACAGTTAATGATTAGTTTTTCCATCTCGTTTAAGAATGCTGTTGGTATTTGGATAGGGATTACATTGTATTTGTAGAACACTTTGAGTAGAATTGACATTTTCACAAGGTTGAATCTACCTATCCATGAGCATAGTGTGTTCTTCCATTTTTGTAGTTCTCTTTTGGTTGCTTGCTGTAGTGTTTTGTAGTTTTCTCTGTATAGGTATTTTACATCCCTGGTCAGATTTATTCCTGTGTATTTTATTTTTTGAGGGGCTATTATAGATGGTTATTGTTTCACTGGTTTCTGTAGTTCTCTTCATTAGTGTATAGGCATCCAACAGATTTTTGTATGTTTATGTTAGTTCCAGTAGCTTTCTTGTGAAGTCTTTAGGGTTCTTTATGTATAGTATTATAGCATCATATAATCCTTCGGTTTTCTTCATTCTTCAATTTTGCCTCAAAGTGGCATCAGTGGATTTGTCTTCAGTTTCACTGACTGTCTTCCATTGTTTCAGATTTGCTCCTAAAACCTACTGTGTTGTCCATTTCTGAAATTTTGTCATGTTTTAGATTTCTAACTGCTGTTTTCGTGTGACTTCTGTTTATTTAGACATTTTGTTCTTGTATTATTTTCCTAGATTCTTCCATTGCTTTGTGTTTACCATGAACGCTTTCTAATCTCTTATAGAACCTTGAATATTAGACTTTAGAATTCCATATCAGGTAGTTTCAGTGCCTTTTCTTCTTCTACTAGAAGGTCATCTGGTGCTTTATTTTGGTCATTTCTCAGTGCCATCTTCTCCTGCTTTTTTATATGCTTTGATACTGTTTTCTCCGAGATACTCAGTTATTATTTTCTTGATTGTAGGTTTGTTTCATCATGCTTTGTTTTGTTTGGGGAAGCAGAGTGGGCATGCTTTGTTGCTTACTCATCTGTGGGCACGGTAGTTCTCACCACCTTTTCCAGGTGGGTACAGCAGTTTGCTCAGCTATGGTGCAGGGAGGCAGGTCCCACAGGGTTAGGGGGAGGAGCAGGAATGGGTCATTTATCTGTGGCGTCGGTTTTCCTCTGGGCTGTGTGGCAGAGCAGGGGCTGAAGCCATACCTGTTCCACTTGGGGCCATGGCGGGGCTGGGGAGGCAGTGGGAGAACAAGGAGGTTCATACTGTGGTTCCAGCAGTCGGGGCTGCCAGGATGGGGTGGTTGGTGCTGCTATTCAGCAGAAGGGTGGGGTTGGAGTGTGCTCCTCTGGTAGTGCGTGAGCATGTCTGGGCCCTTCTTTGAGCTGCAGCCAGCAAATGTCTTACTTTGCTCTGGGTGTGTCTGCACTGTTCCTCATCTCCTATTGGGAATTCCGTGAAGGTGTTTTGGCTTTATACCAAGATGGCTACACTGTGTCCTGCTGGTTGGCAGGGAGCCTCCGCTCCACATGTTTTACTTGGTTTTTCAGGTCTTTGTTGCAACAGGATGGCTTAGTGTGTCTGACTGGTCCGCCATCTTGGCTCCATATACACGTACACGTGTTTTGTAGAGTTGACTGTCCTTTTCCCTCATGTGGTGTTTTCATCAGTTCCATCTCCAGCTCTTGTTCCCCTAATGGTTACAGTGTGTTTGCTGCTTATCTTGACGGCTCTCGTGCCATGGAACTGGCGAGCAGCGTGAGACCAGTGGCGCTAACGGAGTAGGGGGTCGGACATCAAAAAGCAAAATGTCTAAAGGGAACATGTGCATGCAGGGAGGAGGAGCTGGAGAAAGTAAATCAGCTCTTTTCCCTAGAATTTTCAAAAGCTAACCTCTGTTAATTGGGGAAAGAAGTTGTAGATTTCAGGGAGTATTCAATTTAATAGTCTTTATTTTCCTAAGTCTGGCTAAAACCTTCCCTTTCCTTTTTCTGTAGTTGAAAATGGTGGTGGTATCCACATAATTTTGAAGTGATGTCCTATGTAGATTGAACTATATTCAGTACCAAATAAAGTCACGCTTAAAAGTGTGTGAAGACTGAATCCAAGAATTCGTGGGATTGGATTTGACCATATATAAAATGTTTCATATTGAAAACAAGATGAACTTCAGGTGAGCCGTACGCGAGGCAGCTCCCATCACTGCCGTAGCCAAGCATCCTTGTGAGATCGAGCCCGTCGGGAAAGCGTGCAGCCGGCTCGGAGGCCCTGGTGCGGACAGAGCTGCCTGCTCCTCTGGCAGAGGCCAGTGGATAAAATTCCTAGAAGCAGCCTCTGCTTTTTACACTGTATGCGGTTTGGAAATGAATGTAAAAACTCACTGTGGGCATTTACCTTTCTGTGCCAGTTTGGCTTTTATTGCTTGGACCTTGTGCTGACGTGGAGGGGCGGGGTGGGTGGGGGCAGTGCAGTGTGGAGCCAGGATGGGCTCTGTGGAGATGCGTTGTGCTGGTAACAGACCAGCAGCCAGGTGTCGGAGGCTCTGCACTTCTCGGAGGAAATCACGTCCAAGGTGTGCGTTGACAGGATCATGCCAGCTCGGGGAAGATCAAGCCGGAAGGATGGGCTTGACGCAAACTGCATTATCAGGAGTACCTTGGTGAGAGGATCAGTGTAAATCCTAATAGGTACAAAGACTTTTCTTTGTGTTTTTGCTTTGTCACAGTTTTATTGGAAAACTTTTTGCTTCTGCTTCTGCTTCCATTTTTAGCATTTTAGTTTCTGGTTTTCCATTTTTGAAGCCCATAGCCTTTAAAACGCATGTGGTTTTCTCCCCCTGCCCCATCCTGTTCTGTTTCCTACTTTTCATTTTAAACATTTTTAAAGCCCTATCCTAGATGGTGAAAACAGGTGACCTTAGCAGGGGAAGAAGTAGTACTGCTGATGGCTTCTGACTTGGTGTTAAGAAGGCTTCGTTGTCAACAAGACGAAATTGTTCCTGCAACACTAGATGTCACAAATCAAACACTAAAATCACCATAAAAATCCCTTCTTCCTCGCCTCAGATACTGAGCTCTGGTACAATCATAGATAAAGATTCTGATTATTAATTAGGTGCTGTTTCTGTAAAGAGTGCCTCTTCCACAAAGTCAGATGCTTGTCTGCCAGTATACTTCCCAAAAGGAATCCACTCTTTTCTCATTTATCTCCCCCTTCGCCCAAAGCCTTCCTGAAAGTCATCAGCAAGCATTTTTTGAGGCCTATGGTATAGCAGACCCAAGTGTTAAGAAATCCTTATATTCCATTTTAATTATAGTGTATCTCTGTCCAATTTGCCTAGGCATTTCGGCTTTGAATGTGCTATTTGATCATCTTTGTTCAGAGGGAAATACCAGTTTTTGAGTTTGAAATCTCTCCCAGGAGACAAAATACAGTGGGTAGAAGTGTTGATATTTTATGATTAATTCATAAAGCAGGTGAATTGTTTAATACAAAGCAGCACAGCACTGTCTCAGCCTATTCCCATCTTCAGTTTGAGAATACCTGTAACTCCCGTAGAGCCTGCTGGGGGACAGCTTTCCTTCCCGTCACTTCCCCTTTGCTTTGTTTGGCCAAATGTTTTCTGTAGCAGTCACACACTCTCTTGTTTGGGAGTTTTGCTTGTCTGTGTAGCATCCCTTTCTGGGCTTCGAGATTTATGGAACAATAAATGCCATTTGATGCTGTGGGCTATTTTCACTTCCTCATCAGCTTTTAGAAGTAGAGTAAAATTAAAAACTCATCAAACTCAAAACTATACTGAGTGGTATTGAACATTAGTCTGTCCCAGTGAAACAGGTTAAATTATGGTACCAGCAGATTTGCTACTTTTCTTTTTTTAACAGTAGGATGTACACATTTCAGTATAATAAATGTTTTCTGATGGTTTTGCAAATGTCTGTCTCATTTACAGTCCCCGTTTCTGCCATGTCTGTAGTGTCACCTCAAGTCCTGTGTGAATCAGAGTTGAGGGGTTCGATGTTCGCCTGCGTTGAGTACACGCCAGTCTGAAAATGTTGAGCGCCCAGGCCTCTGGGTCTGCTTTTCCTTTTCTTTTCAATTTGTTGTTCTCTCAAAGTTGACGCAGCTGAGGATAAGTTATATCCAGTTTAACTGTTCCACACTCAGGAAGCAAACCTGATGTGTTACAAGAGGTTTTCCTACTTGGTGCATGAGGTCAGGGGTCAAATGACTTCCTGTATCAGTTGTTTTTCCCCACACACACAGTGGTGTAGACCAGGGAATACTGGAGTAGATCATAAGGCAATGAAATTAAGACTTGAGTACATACTCTGATAATCCTGCAGAGTTGATTTATGGGGCTGTATACACATCTGCCTTCTCCTAGAATGCAGCTGGGGCAGTGTATCTTTAAAAATGGTCATCTTAACAGAGGAGCTGCTAGTTGTGGAAAAAAATTCCCTCTGGTTTCACCTCAGCTGCTCCTGCACTCCTGGCTTTTCACATTGGGGGCGTGGCTGCAAGGTCAGCTACGATTAACAGACAAGTTCACAGTGAAGGCGGTAGTGAGTTCCTCATCTTTAATAAAGATCACACATGTGGACAGTACAGAGCAGGAATCAGCCACAGCGGAAAATAGCTCATCAGAGTTTAGACAACATTAGGAAGGTCTGAATTTCAAAAATGCTTTTCCTCAGATTTGTCTGTCATAAGATTTATAGCAATAAAAACCTCTCAGTTAATTTTTTTTTTTTTAACATTGCAGTGGTTTATTCATTTTTATGAGTAAAAGTTGCCAACACTTTACTGATCTGAGTTTGAAGTGTAAAATTTTTGAATAGTTCTGGTGTAACTTGATTTCTAAGATTTTAAAATAAACTTGAAAAAAAAAAACATGTCTATCTGCATGCATCTGTTATTTTCAATTGGTTATATTAGTGAACTTAAGTCTTAATAAGTTCTGTTTCTTTATGTCCCTCAGAGTTTGTCAGAGATGTGGACATAGTTAGCGTCTTCCCTTTAACAGGAACGCACTACGTGCTGCACCCTATGCCAGAGCTTCCAGTCGGGAACACAGACTCTGAACTGCTTTTGTTTACTTTTTGGTTTGGGTCCCCAGAGGGGTCCCCAACAAGCTGACAGAAGCAGAAGGGTGAAGACCCTGCTCCACCCAGTGTGGAGCCTTCATTTCTTTGGGGGTCTCATGGAAACCAACAAGCATACCCTCCACACGATTCTCTACATATCAGAGGACCAGGCATCATGAATTTGCAGTATGGTCACTTGGATAAAGTCGTTATTTAGTCTTAAAAGTGGAAAAATCCTGCTAATCAAAATGGAATCGTGAATTAAAGTAGCCCACTGGCTTCTTAAGTCTCAGGTAGAAAAATCAGCAGCTGATTTTTTCTGCCCGGTTTGCGCTAACACTGACAGGCAGCAGCCGAGGGTGTGACTTGGTACCTAGACAGACACCCACCTCTTAGAGCTCCGGGGCTTCTCACGTGATCCCGGCTGTGTTGAGACCGCTTCTGCCACATGTTAACTGACACACGGCTTTGACTCGATTGCACTACAGCAGGATAAAGGTGACAGCTATCACCAGTTCCTGCAACCCACCCAGAAGTCTTTTACCTGTAAAAGCCTCTCCCAGTGGAGTATCAACAGAGTTGGGTAGTGGTGAGTAGGTCAGGAAGACTCAGTCTTCTCTGGAGGAAGGGACACCACGCCACGCCTTGGGGAGGGGCAGCTGCTGTCAGAGAACGACACAGCATCTGCACAGTCGCTGTCCACTTCCTCCCACTGCCGTTGGTGGGGTGACAGGAGCAAAGTAGGCATGCACTTTGACATGAGGGAGCTGAGCCTGGAGGAGAAAGAAGGAAACCAGGGAGTACTCATACTGCAGTGTTTTTAGGATTATGGTCTTAATCCTAGAAAAGTCCTCATCCTCCATTAAGAATCCACGTTTTAGATAATAACTTCATCTTAACATGACCAGGCAAATAGTGGAAGTAGGCTTTCTGGTGTAGGTGAGAGCTATCCCTGGTAACACACACAGACTCCAACACAGTACCTTCTACGGCCAAGTGGAAACTCCCAAGTTGAACAGGCTTCTGCCCACATGTACTCACTGGGCCTGTGTGCAAACGGGTGAAGTTCTGGACAGCTGTCACCCCCCTGGATGAAGCTGCTTTGGGATGTAAATGCAGTTATCTGAACTTAATGAGCGAGAAAATGATGTAGATGAATTGATGTGGAAAGAAAAATCTGTTGCGCCTTCTTATCCTGGAAATTAGCCAAGATCATGTTCTGCTTTCTACTGGTAATGACCTTAGGTGGCCTTCTTATAAGGGTGCTGAGCACCAGACTACACGGGACCTCCACCCCAGGCACGTTCAAACTGAATCTTCCAGGGTGAGGTCTAAGCGAAGGAATTTTGAAGAACTCTAAGGTGACTTCCTGTGCAGCGAGATGAGTATGCCTAACCACCAGCTTAGGAGAGAGCGCAGAAAACAGATGCTGACTGTTGATGTATTACTCATCCATTGCTTAGAGCCACACCAGGTATGACTGACCCCACCCCCGCCTACCCGCATCCTCTTGATGCCGGCCCGGGTGACCTGCTGGCAGTCATACAGCTCCAGGCGCTCCAGGCCACGGCAGTTCTCCAGATGCTCCAGCGCCACATCAGTGATGAGGAGACAGTTGTCCAGTTCCAGCACCCGCAGCCGCTCGTGACCGCAGGTGCTGTTGCTCAGGTACAGGATCCCATCATCTGTGATGAGCTCACAGTGGGACAGGCTCTGGAAGAGAAAGCAACAGATGTCCTCAGGGCCCCCGTACAGACACTAAGGCTGGGAGAAGCAAGGGAGCTGTGCAGTGTCCCATGGGAGGACTCATGAGGCGAGGAGAAGCCAACACAACCTCGGCCCCTGCCGGCGGGTTTGCTGCAGCTGTGCAGTAGTTCGTCTCATCCAACCGTGTAAAGAGGGAAATTTCAGAATTTACTCCTCTAGGGCAGTTTTGTAGCCCGTTTCTCCATTTGGAATGAGACTAGTAAAGTCAGTCTAACATCCTTGTTCACCTAAAAATGGTGCAAACAGCCCTGACCAACACTTAAGTGTCTTTGAAGGTTATAATCAAATACACCTTAAATAGTGTAATTTGACATTAATGGTTTCTCTAGGGAATAAATGATAAAAGTTGCAGAAAATAACAAATTCTGATTAACATTATACAGTAAAACCTGTGAAAGCCAGAACCTAAGTTGGAAACCTGTCGGAGAAGGAAAACTCAAATTTTTCCGCACGAATGACAGAAAAGTGCTAGGACTGCCCCGTCAAAGGTGGAAAACGTGCGAGACCCGGAGAGACGGAGCGGTCCGTCGAGTTCCGCCTCCAGCAGGTGTCACTGTGTAGCCAAATGGCATTTCTGTATTTCTGAGTTCTCCGCATGGATCATTTAAAGCCTGACGCTTTATCCCAAAGCATATAAAATGTAATATTCACCCCACCATAAAACTTCTTCAAAGGCAAAAAGTACTGCATCCAAATCTCAGTCATTTAAGTCTCAATTATTTAATCTGTTCCTTCAAATACACAAGTTGCAACTCTGTGCCAGGTCCCCCATGTGTGATGGTGAGTGAAAACAGACACTTTTCTGTTCTGGGAGCCAAAGGCCTAAAGACCAAATAGCGTTAATCAAACTATCAAACTAAAGCCGTGAGAGCGTATTACAGTGGGATCTGACCTGGGGACCTCACGACTGTCGATACAGTGTGCTGGGTGCGAGGCCCTGTTTCCAGAGGAGAAGGTATCCAGGTGCAGATGGAGCAGGGGCCAGATCACATCACACGGGGGCCATATCACACGGGGGTCAGGTCACATCAAACGGGCCAGATCAGGTCTCACGGGTGTGCAGGCCACGTGAAGGAAGTTTACCTTGATTCTAAGGTCACTGGGAAGAGTCTTCAAGCAAGAGCAACGACAGGTTTGTTTCAAGAAGACCCTCATGCACCACTACACAGCCCCCAGGATGGCCAAATGAGAGATGGAAATGAAGGCGCTGGGGGTGTGGAGCAGCTGGAATGCTCATTTGCTGCGGCGGGTGTTTGGATCCTCCTGACTGAAAGGCATGTATGTGCTAACCAAAGGCAATGCAATACTGGTTGTGATGGCCCCAAACAGGAAACTATTCAAATAGTAGAAAGGATACATGAATTGCAGTGTGCTCATACAATGGGAAACTACACAGCAACGAGAACGCACAGTGTACAACTACATGGAACAATCCAGGTAACTGTCGCAAATACTCAGTGAAGCAGCATACGGTGATTCATAGGTCTCACATAATAACGTTCAAACAGGCAAAACTAATTACGCTATTGCAAGTCACCAGCTTTGGGAGGTTCAAGATTGGAAAGGCATCAGGGAGGGGGAGTTCCCGGGGTGCTAGGAATGTCGATCCTTAGTCTGAGCGTGTGCACTTTACGAAAATACATTTGTCTGTATACACTTGGAGCCCTGGTGGTGCAGTGGTTAAGAGCTCAGCTGCTCACCAAAAGGTCGGCCGTTCAGATCCACCAGCCGCTCCTTGGAAACCCTGTGGGGCAGTTCTCCTCCATCCTATATGGTCGCTATGAGTCGGAATCGACTCAACGGCAATGGGTTCGGCTTTTATATACTTAGAATATGTGCGTTTTTCGGTGTATATTTTACTTAAATAAAAAGTTAAAATTGGAAAAACGAAAGTCACCCTGGCTACCAAATGTTTCCAGAGTACAAAAGTGGACACAAGTGAGAACAGGTTTGGGGCTACTTCAGCCTTGGGGCAAGGAAGTTCCTGGTAATTTGGACCTGACGTCCTGCTGGAGGAGATGGGTTTGAGGTACTCCTGCAACATGAAAGAATCCAAAAGAGGCTGACATTGGATCCAAGAAACAGGCAGCTGTGTACCAAGTTGCTGGGGTGGACCCGCCCCCCTGAGGAGGCAGGGCAGGAGTTAGCAACTAGTGGAAGGTCTTGCTTTGCTCCGTGTAACCCCTCATTGGGTGCCTCCATGCCTGATGCCACTGGATTTCTTGTGGACATCAAGTCAGGGCAGGACAGGAATAGTCCTCAGGGGAAGCATGAAGGAAGGAGACAGAGGCAGGAAAAGAGGCACAGGGCTCCTGTTTCCCCAGATCTCTGAGGGGCAGGAGGTCTCGGTGAACCAAGGTTGCAGAGGATGAAAGAAGAGAGTATATCTGAGTTTCAGGTTCTGTCCATTATAAAATCAGACATACAGCAATTGGGTGGTAAGGACCTCGACAGAACTACAAAACTACAATACACAGATGGTGTCAGGTGCTGTTGAGTCGATTCCAATTCGTAGCGACTGCCCATGCCAGTGGAACTGCCCATATGGTGTTCTTGGCTGTCATCTTTACAGAAGGACTGCCAGCTCCTTTCTCATAGAGCCACCGGGTGGGTTCAAACTGCCAACCTTTTGGTTAGCAGCCGAGTGCTTAACCTTAGTGCCACCAGGGCTCCTTCAAATACATAGAGGGAAACAATTTATTCAGAGTTTGGAAGCAACTGGGCTCCTGACTGATCAGAAAAGTCTCAGGGGTGTCCAAAGCCCCCACTTACACCTAAGGGAAACAGTGTCCAGAGGCAATGTGGAAGTAAGGAAAATTGGTGGAGAGAAATTCAAGGCCAAACGGCTTTAATGATGCTGTAAATTCTAGCCCTTGAGGACAGAACAAGTTTCAAAGGAGGCCAGGAGAAAGCTGGCTTAAGAAACATTTGCTTACATCCCAGGGCAGCAGAAAGATGATTCTGTGGAGGTCAAGAGATCTGAGGCTCTTCAGCAGCTGTGTCACTCTGGGCAAGTTCCTTAACCTCTCTGAGCATCTTCTCTGATAATCCAGGATGTTAACAGTGCCCTCATCCCAGGGCTGTTGGTGGGACTAAATGAGATGATACACATAACAGGCCTAGCACAATTTCCTGCACGTGGGCTTGTTCAGTGAAGGGTGATTCCTCCACCTGCTCCAGGCCCCCAGGCAAAGAGCTGGACGTGAAATGAGATGTCTAGTGGAACGGGTCAGCAACTCTACTGCTCATTTTTGATCTTTCAATACATTTTAATTCTTTTTACCCTACAGATGTATTTATGAGCAGATGTAAAATATAACAAAATATAACACAAGGATACATCTCATCTCAGGTAACATTTTAACATGTTGACTTTCACTCCAGCTGACCAAGTTGATGAACACGAACTTGAATGAAATAGTAAGGGTGTGCAAAGGTTGGCAGTTCTAACGCACCCAGAGGTGCCTCAGAAGACAGGCCTGGTGATCTGCTTCCAAAAGGTCACAGCCTTGAAAACCCTATGGAGCAGTTCTACTCTGCACACTCGGACTCAGTGGAAACTCACAACAAAAACATCGTTAGGTTCCTATCCTAAAAGGACAGCAGTAAAACTGAGGTGCGCTGCCTCCCAAGCTAGTTTAACTAGGTTTTTGCAACCAAGAATGAGGACACTTCTACAGAAAGGGAACCAAACAGACCCTTGCTGTGATACAGGGTCGTGTCATCCCTCAGAGGTTGCTGTGATACAGGGTCGTGTCATCCCTATAGAGGTTGCTGCGGTACAGGGTCGTGTCATCCCTATAGAGGTTGCTGTGGTACAGGGTCGTGTCATCCCTCAGAGGTTGCTGCGGTACAGGGTCGTGTCATCCCTATAGAGGTTGCTGCGGTACAGGGTCGTGTCATCCCTATAGAGGTTGCTGCGTTACAGGGTCGTGTCATCCCTATAGAGGTTGCTGCGTTACAGGTCGTGTCATCCTTCAGAGGTTGCTGCAGTACACGGTCATGTCATCCCTCAGAGGTTGCTGCGGTACAGGGTCGTGTCATCCCTACAGAGGTTGCTGCGGTACAGGGTCGTGTCATCCCTACAGAGGTTGCTGCGGTACAGGGTCGTGTCATCCCTACAGAGGTTGCTGCGGTACAGGGTCGTGTCATCCCTCAGAGGTAACTAACATCACAGAAGACCCCGACTCACCAGGGCTTGTAGTTTAGGGCAGTGGATAGAGAGCTGGGTCAGCGTGCTGTCCGTTATCTGCAGAGAAACGTGCCGGGTCAATGTGGCTTCCAAACCAGAACTGAGTACCAGTCCTGGCTTTGGTGGAGAAGCGCATCTGAGCATGAGAATCAAGTCATTAAACACGCATCTGAAGCACACTCGGCAGAAGCGTCTCTCTTTACCAGCGGCCTCAGATCGGCCCAGTCCTGGAGCTGCAAAACTTCTCCAGCCTCCCCTCTGGTGCCCCACAGGGGACAAAAAAGGAGTGGGCAAGAAGGGGGCCCCCCCTCCTCAAAGGAACCTTCTCTCTGGAGTCATTCTGTCACCTAACACACAAGCTTATTTCTCCCTTAAGTTCCATGAAAAATGAGTCATAAAAAAAAAAAAAAAAAATTGGCAAAAGATGGTCTCCTGAACTTCTCTGCTCTAGTTGTCTGATGACAGGATAGCCAGAAGTTCCCACCCCCCACCGCCACAGCCCTAACGGTTCCCATGTCCTGCCACCTATACTGGGGCCCTGAGGAGCCAGACTAGCTGTGCTTGGCCATCCGTGCACTGACTGCAGGGCCGCCCCGCAGGGCTGTCAGAGGGAGCCACTTACCAGGCTGCATTCTTCAAGATCCATCTTCTCCAGGGCACGGCAATTCTGAAAGAGTCCAAGAGACCGCCCCCACCCCCCCACGCCAGTCGGTGGGTGGGGCGACACTCCAGCTTGCCCTGTCCCCGAGTCCTGGCCCAGTGTCCTTGTTCTCTTCCATTAAGGTGTGTGTTGTGTTCCTGCAGCCACCCTGTGAAGCAGCACTTCTGAGCCACAGGGTGCCCTTTGAGTCACATTTTCTCTGGAAATGAGAAGGTGGCTGCCCTGGGCTGCATTTCCTTTTCTCAGCCCAGAAAGGTGCCCACACCTTCCCGGTGGCTCACACACGTCAGCATGTAACACTAGTTTAGCCGTAGGACGGGTGAAGAAACCAGGCCCATGTTGGAAGGGAGCACTGGGAGGGGGTGTCCAGCCACACTGTGGGTGGGTGGGAGACGTTATCAAGGCCCCAAGGAGGACAGGGCTTCCTAGCAGCCTAGGGGGCCCACAGTGGTTGGTGTTTGCAGGGCACTACTGTAGGAGGCAGCAAGAGGGCAAAGCCCAGCTCAGCAGAGGAAAGGGGTTGAGGGCCAGGCTGGGGTCCGTGTGAGGAAGGACACTGGGCATCTCCCACCAGAGAGGAGGCGCCTCTCAGGGTGCTCACACCCGTCCAAGTAAGCATGAGGCCTGGACCCTCTATGGGCTCTACAGGACCTGAGATTTCTGACCAACTGGAAAAAACAAAACATACACTGAGAGCTCTCTTCTACATAAATCAAAAAAAGAAAACCAAATTCATTGCTGTTGAGTGAATTTCGACTCATAGCAACCCTATAGGACAGAGTAGAACTGCCCCATAGGGTTTCCAAGGAGCGGCTGGTGGATTCAAACTGCCAACCTTTTAGTTAGCAGCCAGGCTCTTAACCACTGCGCCATGGCACCTGTCATTCCTGAAGATAGTTTTTTTGCACACCCCAAAACTGCTCCAAGTCACTTTGAATTAGGCAGGTGAATCAGAGTTTTTATTTATTCATTTATTTAATATATGCCTTACCCGAGCTAGAAGTGTAAAGCCTGCATCAGTCAAATGGGAACATCGGGCAGCCTCCAAAATCCTAGGTGGTGGGGGAATGCAAGGGAGAAGAAGTACCGACTGGTTAACAATGGAAACAGATTTCATGATGCTCACCCTTGACTTTGTTCATCTCTTTGACATACGCTTCCTTCTTGTAACAGCTGTCAATGCAAACATTGTCCCTATTGGACAGAACAAGGCTTAGGAAGGAATGTGACTTGTCCTAAAGTCCCACTCTGAAGTGTGGACAGCAGATCTAGAAGTCTTCCCACAATATCAGCGTATTTTTTTTGTTTTTAAATCTCTAATTTTTGGTGACTTTGAAAACACAATTAAAACTGACTTCTATTCAACAAAATCATTCTGAGATATAATGCATTTCACAGAATTACCAGGTATCCTACAGGAAACTAGAAAAGCTACAGCCAGTGAAAAACAGGTGAATTCTCAATTACCCAGACTTAACAGGGATGGATGCCTAAATAACGTTTTTAGGTCAAACACTCCATTATAGCAACAATTTTGACCTCCTTTTTGGCCAGTTTTGATCACTAAGATTCCTTCAGTGAGCAGAAATATCAAAATTATCTAGAATCTTCCCTAACACAACAGTAAGAAAAGTGGGGGGGAAAAACCTAGAATAGGTAATTCTTACAAGATATGGATGATGTCAGTGAAAATGGTGGAGTAGGGGACTCCAAAAGTCTGTCCCACCACAAAAACAATGAATAAGCTGGCAAAAACTGTCAGAATCCACTTTTTTGGAACTCTAGAATTCAATCAAAAGTTTACAACAACTAGGGGAACACTTAATCACAGAACAAAACAAATACCTGAGTCTTGGTCAGAGAACTTTGTGGTGTTTTAACTCTACCCTGGTACCATTCCCTAGTCCCCAGCTCTGTGGCAACCCTGAAGACAAGTCTGCATTCTTGGCACAGGCTCCTAGTGCCAGAGGGAGCAATAGGGACCTTATGTTCAAAATATTGTGGTTATTTGTTTTGACCTGTCTGGTCACTCTCTAAAGGACCAGCTGAAAGGGTTTGCCTTTATTTTGACTTAATTCAGAACTCTGCCAGGGTTGGCTTCAAAGGCAACTGTATTAGCCACTGTCACCTGAGGCAGGGATAACAATTGGGACAAATAATAGCTGAACCAAAACCTGTGAAGAAAGGTTAAGAAATGAGATGACTTAGGGGAGGAGGGCCTTGAAAGTCTCCTGCATATTCTTTGGAATTTAGAAGGCCACACACATATCCAGGGTTGGGTTCATGCTGAGAAAATAACAGAAGGTCCTAAATAATCACTGCTGGCTGACCTCCAGGCTCTGCTCAAGCAGAAGTGAAGGGTGAAGCAGGGCTGTAAACTGCCTGGCTGAGGATTGGAAGGCATGCACCAACACACACACACAGAGATCAACTGCAAAGACTGGAGATTTTCTTTGGTTCCAGGAGTTTAAGAAAATCTCTGTTAAATCACTAGCTCACCACCAAGCTAATGGGACAGAGATTTCAGTGGCCACGCACAAGAAATAATAGAATTTTAAAAATTAGTATAGACAAGTCACTAAACAACAACTGTAACAAACAGCAAGAAAAATCTTGCAGAAAGGGAAGAATCTGATTCCCACAGTTACCATATTATAATAATCAAAATGTCCAGTTTTCAACAAAAATTATGAGGCATGCAAAGAAATAAGAAAGTATGGCCTATTGTGGAGTAAAGAATCTAGTTTCATCCTAAGAAAGGTGGCCTTTGTCCTTAGCTCCAGAGAAATAACCCTTAAAATAACTGAGGACTTCCAGACCACACCTGAGAATTTGTGCTGGCAAGTAGGGGCTGGCTAGACCAGAAAAGACTCGCTTGGGAGGTTGATACCAACTAGCCTCAGGAGGCATGATTTAGCCTATCATGCAGGATTGGTGGATAAAAGTCTTGAACACCTAGGCTCAGAGAGCTTCCTGGCTGATGAGGACATCTGCTCTCAAGAGGGTAGCACATCCTTTGGGACACAGAAGCTCCACATTGGGAACCCTCCCAGACCTTGCCCTATGAGTCTCTTCCTTTGTATCCTTTTTGATTATATCTGTAGTCACAAGTATGTTGTCTTAGGCTGGGTTCTCCAGAAAAGCAAAACTAGTGAAGCGTGTGTATATAGAGAGTGAGAAAGAGAGGGTGATTTATACCCAGGAAATGGCTCACACGGTTGCAGAGCCTGTAAAGTCCCAAACCTGTGGGTCAGCTTGGAGGCTTCTCCTGACATGTAGCTGCAGGGCTGATGAGTCCCAAGATCAGCAGGTAAGACAGCAGGCCGCTGGTTCAGAGGCTGCGGAGGCTGACGAATCCCAAGATCAGCAAGTAAGACAGCAGGCCACTGGGTCACAGGCTGCAGAGGCTGATGAATCCCAAGACTGCAGGTAAGCTGTTACCTCAAGTTCCAAGAACTGAAGGTCAATTGCAGGATCCAGAGCAAGCAAAGCCAGTGAGCTTCACCAAAAAGTCCACATATATAGGATGCAGCCCACACCCCCAGAAAAACTCCCTCTCAACTGACTGGCTGCTCATAGCAGATTTTATCATGGAGGTGATTACATTATATAAGATCTTATTCTGCAGATGATTACATCATTGCATAGCTGCCAAACTACATCACAACTGCTAAACCACTGAGAATCATGGCCTAGCCAAGTTGACAGACAACCTTAACCATCACAGTATATTTGTAGCCATAAATACGGTATAAGCTCTGTGAATCCTGTGAGTTGTTCTAGCAAATTATCAAACCCAAAAGACGATGGGAGCCAGGTCAGAAAGTAAGGATGTCACGTGGATTGCTGAGCTTGCAGTTGACATCCTGAAGGGGTAGTGAGAAAGCAGCCCCAAATTTGTGGCCAGCAGGTCGGAAAGTTGTGGTGTCATGTGGACTCCCTAAACTTGCAGCTCATGTCTGCCTATTGCCAAATAAAACATCTGAAGGATGGTGTCCTTTTCAAAACTTATTTATTTTTTAATAATATTTTATTGTGTTTTCAGTGAAAGTTTACACAGTAATTTAGGTTCCCATTTAACAATTTCTACACAAACCGTTCACTGACATTTGTTACATCTTTCACAATGTGTCAACATTCTCTTTAAGTGTGTTCTGCTCCTTCCAGTTCCAGTTCTCTGGTTTCCCTGCCCCTTAACTTCTCTTCTTTGCTTTAGAGAAACTGTTGACCTTTTGGTCTCATTTGGATGGTTTTTTAATGGCGAACCATACTCATGGGTAATATCCTTTATTTTGCTAAAAGGTGACCAAGGGGATAGTTTCAGTTCAAGGTATAAGGAATATCTCAGGGTGATAGTCTCAGGGAATCTGAGTTCTGTTCCACGTTTTTTTCCTGTTCTATCAGGGTCTGTCTGTTGTGGCCCTGATCAGCACAGTTGGTAGTGGTACTGGACACTACCTAGTTCTTCTGGTCTCAGTTTAGATGATGCCACAGCTCGTGTAGGCTACTAGCCCTGTATACTAGTTTCTTCTCTGAGACTATGGTTTTCTTCTTTCTCTTTTGCTCCTGATGAGTAGAAACCAACAGTTGTATCTTAGATGGCTGCTCACAACCTTTTAAGACCCCAGATGCTACTCACCTCACCAGGAGGCAGAACATGAACGTAGTGAACTATATTATGCCAATTGACTGAGTTGTCCCATGAGACTAAGGTCCTAAGCCTTCAAACCCAGAAAACCAATCTCTCAAGGTGTTTGGTTATGTCTGAGAAGTATCTCTAACTGTAAACTTGTGAGCTCTGACCTAGTTTTTAATATGCTGTTGAATTCTGTTTGCTGGTGTGTTATGGAGGATTTTTTACATCTATATTCATAAAGGATATTGGCCTGTAGTTTTTTCTTGTGGTGTCTTGTTTTTGTATCAGGGTTGTGTTTGTTTCATAGAATCAGGGAGTATTCCTTCCTTCTCTATCTTCTGGAAGAGTTTTAACAGGATGGGTGTCAATTCTTCTTTAAATGCTTGGTATAATTCCCCAGTGAAGTCATCTGGTCCAGGACTTTGCTGTTGTTGTTAGGAGGTTTTTGATCACTGATTCAGTCTCTTTACTTATTATACGTCTGTTGAGATTTTCTATTTCCTCTCATGTCAGTTTCGGTAGGTTGTGGGCTTCTAAGAATTTGCTCATTTCATCTAGGTTATGGAGCCCTGGTGGCGCAGTGGTTAAGAGCTACGGCTGCTAACCAAAAGGTCAGCAGTTCAGATCCACCAGCCACTCCTTGGAAACACTATAGGGCAGTTCTACTCTGTTCTATAGGGTCGCTATGAGTCAGAATCAACTCAACAGCAACAGGTTTGGCTTTATGCAGTTTGTAGCCATATAGTTGTTAATAATATTCTGTCATAATTCTCTTTATTTCTGTCAGGTCAGTTATAATGTCTCCTCTCTTATTTCTCATTTTGGCTATTTGCATCTTTTTTTACTTTGTCAGTCTAGCTAAAAGTTTGTCAATTTTATTGATTTTTCAAAGAGCCAACTTCTGGCTTTGTTGATTCTCTATTGTTTTTCTGTTTGGGATTTTATTTCTGCTCTGATCCTTGTTATTTCTTCTGGAAGGTTTAGGGTTAGTTTGCTCTTCTCTTTCTAGTTCTTCAAGTTATCAAGTTGGGCTGTTGATTTGAGATTTTTTTCTTTTTTCATGTATGCATTTATTTCCATAAGTTTCCCTCTGAGAACTGCCTCTACTGTATCCTGTAATTTTTAGTATGTTGTGCTTTCATTTTCATTTGACTCTAAGAAATCTGTGGTTTCTCTTTTGATTTCTTCCTTGACCCATTGGTAGTTTAACAGTGTGCTGTTTAATTTCCATATGTTTGTGCATTTTCCAGTTTTTTTCCCCTGGTATTTCCAGCTTTACTTCTTTGTAGTCAGAGACAATAATTTGTATGATTTCAATCTTTTAAAATTCATCTAGACTTCTTTGTGACTCAACATGTGGTCTATCCTGGAGAATGATCCATGGGTACTGGGGTAGAATGTATGACACTCCAATGTTGGGTGCATATGTATTTGTGATTGTTAAATCTTCTTGATTAACTGACCCTTTTATCACTATATAATGTCCATTTTTATCTCTTCTCACATATTTTATCTTAAAGTGTACTTTGTCTGATATTGCCACCCCAGCTCTCCTTTGGTTATTATTTGCATGGATTATTTTTTCCATTCTTTCACTTTCAACCTATTTGTGTTTTTGGGTCTAAGGTGTGTCTCTTGTAAACAGCATATAGTTGGATCATGGTTTTTATCCATTCTGCCATGCTCTGCCTTCTGATTGGAGCATTTAGTCCATTTACATTCATTTTGATTACTGATAACAAGTGACTTATTTCTGCCATTTTGTTGTTTTTTGTGTGTCTTCAGCCTTCCTTGTCTTTGTCCTTTACTACTGCTTGCTTGTGTGGTTTTTTGTTTGTTTATTGTAGTGAATTATTTTGGTTCCCTTCTCCTTTCTTTTTGTGTATATATTTCAGGTATTTTCTTAGTGGTTACCATGAATACTACCATTTAACAGCTTGTATTTATAACATCGTAGAGTAAGGAGCCCTAGTGACTAAGTGGTTAAGCAGCTCGGCTGCTAACCAAAAGGTCAGCAGTTCAGATTCACCGGCTACTCCTTGGAAACCCTATGGAGGCAGTTCTTCTCTGTCTTATGGGGTTGCTATGAGTTGGAATCAACTTGACGGCAACAGGTTTGTTTAGGGTAAGTTAGTACCAACTTAACTTCAGTAATATACAAGAAATTCTATAACTATACCATTCTTCTCCCCCTCCATTTTGCTGTTGTTATCACTAATTACATCTTTATATTTCATGTGCCCTGTAACATAATTTTATCCTTGCTTTTTACATATTTATCATTAAAAAGCATGAAGGACAAAACAATTACAATTATCAAGCATCAATGCCTTATTACTAACCCTGATACTTGTCCATACATTTCCCTTTATTAGAGATCTTTCTTTTTAAATATGGCTTTGAATTACTTTCTAGTATCTTTTCCCTTCCACTCTGCAGAACTCCCATTAGTATTTTTTGTAGGGGTTGGTCTGGTGGATATAAACTCTCTCAGCTTCTGTTTATCTGGGAATATCTTAATTTTACCATCATTCTCATTCTTGAAGGATAGTTTTACTGGATATAGTATTCTTGGTTGACTTTTATTTTTCTTTTAGCACTTTAAATGTATCATTCCTTTGCGTCCTGGCTTTCAATGTTTCTGAGGAGAAATTGGCACTTAATCTTACTGGGGATCCTTTTTATGTGATTGCTTCTCTCTCACTACTTTTTCAGGATTCTTTCTTTATCCTTACCTTTTCACAGCCTTTATGATGTGTCTTGGTGTAGCTCTCTTTAGTTTTATCCTGCCTGGAGCTCTTTGAGCTTCTTGGATTTGTAGATTCATGTCCTTTTGTCAGATTGGGTAAATTTCTCTCATTATTTCTTCAAATACTCTTTCTGTCCCTTTCTCTCATCTCCTTCTGGAATTCCCATGATGTATGTATTAGTTCTCTTGATGTTGTCCCATAATTCCATTAAACTGTGCTCAGTGTCCTTGAGCCTCCATTCTTGTTGCTCTTCAGCTTCTGCAATTTTAACTATTTTACCTTCTAATTTGCTGTTTCTTTCTTCTGCCTGATTAATCTGTTATTAAATCCTTCCGTCATGCTTCTCATTTGTTATTGTCCCATTCATTTGTGATATTTCCGTTCAGTTTCTTTTTATGTCTTTTTTTAATCTTCATTTTATTCTTGCATTGTTTTCCTTATTCCTTTTATATCTTTGTCTGTTTTCCCTTAACTCTTTAATTATGGTTAACATTGTATTATATTCTTCCATTCTTTTCATTATTTGGTCTCCCACAGATGCACTTTCACTCCTTTTATCATGTTCTTTGGATGGGCGGTTGTTTCTCTTTTGTTTGTGTGTCTTGTGATTTTTTGTTGGGAAATTGGAATTTTCAAAAGTATTAACTTTCTCAGTTCTGCTCGTATTTGGTGTTTTTGCCTGTACTACTTTCTGCAAAAAAAAACTCTCAGGCAGGCAGAGCCTTCAGCCTTTGCTCACCATTTCCTCCCCCTCTTTGTGATAGCTCCTTCTCCCTTCTGGGTTTAACTAGGATTCAAACGTTTCAGATCTTAGATTTCAAATTTCAGTGCCTCCCAAACACACTATAAACACACTGTGGTCCATCTGTCCACCAGTGGGCACTGCCATTCAGGTGATATACTGAGCACTAATCAGTCTCTCAACCTGGGGGCACAGTCCCCTCTCTCTAATTATTACTCCCTTCCCTTCTCTGTTTCTGTAACCATTTTCCAGTCAGAAAACCCACATTCAGCAAGGCCCCTTCAGGACCGGGTGTTGCTCTCTGGTTATGCCTGAGGCTTTCTTCCCTGCTCTGTTGGGGCTACTTATATCTGAGCTGGCATGCAGGTGAAGCACAGGCAGAGTTTCCTCCATTTCAGGAGGAGGAGTCAATCCCCACATTCTGAGGACTAGATTCATGTTGATTCTTACTGCACATCCATATACTATTTAAAACAAAAAAGAAATTCATAGAAACTGTCCCTGAGGAAGCCTGGACATTAACCTTACTAGAAAAAGACTTTAAATCAACTAATATTAAGAACTTGGCCGCTACCCAAAAGGTCTGAAGTTCGAATCCGCTGGCTGCTCCTTGGAAATCCTATGGGGCAGCTCTACTCTGTCCTATAGGGTTGCTATAAGTCAGAATCATCTTGGCAGAAATGGGTTTGGTTTTTTTGTTTTGGAATATAAATATGCTGAAAGAGCTAAGGAAGCCATTTACAAAGTACTAGAGGAAATCATGAGAACGATGTCTTGCCAAGAATATCAGTAAGAGACAGAAATTATAAAAAAGAACCAAATAGAAATTTTGGAGCTGAAAAGTACAATAACTGAAATGAAAAACTAGTGGACTGAAACAGCAGATCTGAACAGGAAGAAGAAAAAATCACTAAACTTGAAAATAGGGCAACTGATTATTTAGTCTGAGGAGAAGAAAAAAGAATAAAGAAAAATAATAGAGCCTAATAAACCTGTGGGATACCATCAAGCATATCAAGATATGCAAAATGAAAGTCCCAGAGGGAGAGCAGAGAGAAAAAGGGGAAGGAATATTTAAAGAAATAATGAATGAAATTTCCTAAATTTGAAGATACGAATCTACACATCCAAGAAGCTCAAAAAACTCGAAGTAGGATAAACTCAAAGAGATTCACACTAAGACATATTATAATAAAACTATAGAAAACCAAAGAGAATCTTGAGAGCAGAAAGACAGAAAAGACTCATAATATACAATAAATACTCAGTATAATTATTCATCAGAAATCTTGGAGGCCAGAGGCAGTGGGATGACATATTCAAAGTGCTGAAAGAAGAAAAACAAAAACAAAAGACTGTTCCCCAGGAATTCTATGTCTGGAGACGTTCTTTGCAACGTCACCGCGGACTCCTGCTTCAACAGTGCTTGAATGGAACCTGGCGCTTGCCAACCTTCCCTCAACTGGCTGCTCCCAGCCAGCCTTCCACCACCTCCTCACAAGAGCACCCTCGGACGCGCCAAGGCCGCCTCCGCTCCAGTGCCTCACAGCTGCTGATGCCTCTCCTCAACCGCCACCATGATGACCGTATCCCCCATGCAAGTGCAGCAGAACTACAATCAGGACTCGGAGGCCGCCATCAACCGCCAGATCCACCTGGAGCTCTACACCTCCTATGTCTACTTGTCCACGTCTTACTACTGCAACTGTGATGATGGGGCTCTGAAGATTTTTCCCAAATATTTTTTTCACCAATCTCACGAGGTGAGGGACCATGCTGAGAAGCTGATGAAGCTGCAGAACCAACGAGGTGGCAGAATCTTCCTTCAGGATATCAAGAAACCAGACTGTGATGACTGGGAGAGTGGGCTGAATGCAATGGAGTGTGTGTTACACTTGGAAAAAAGCGTGAATCAGTCACTACTGAATCGCACAAACTGGCCACTGACAAGAATGACCCCTATTTGTGTGACTTCATTGAGACTCATTACCTACACGAGCAGGTGAAATCCATCAAAGAACTGGGTGACTATGTAACCAACTTGTGCAAGATGGGAGCCCCGGAATCTGTCCTGGAAGAGTACCTCATTGAGAAGCACACCCTGGGAGACAGTGATGGACACAGCTAAGCTTTAGCCTGGCTTCCCCATAGCCACAGGGGTGACTTCCGTGTCACCAGGACAGCGCATGCATGCAGGGTTTACCTTTACCTTTTCTATAAACTGTACCGAAACATCCACTTAAGTTCTTTCATTCCTTCAAATAAAGTAATTTGGTTCCCCCACCCCCCCCAAAAAAATTCTATGTCTAGCAAAACTATCCTTAAAAATGACATTGCTAAACAAATGCAGAAGGCATGTGTTCTTTGCATAAATATATGGTATATGAAATGTCCCAAACAGGCAAATCAATAGAGGCAGAAAAGAGATTACTGGTTGCCTAAGAAAAACCAAAACTCATTGCTGTTGACTTGATCCCAGCCCATAGGGTTTCCAAGGCTGTAAATCTTTACGGAAGCAGACTGCCACATCTTTCTCCTGAGGAGTGGCTGGTGGGTTCCAACCATCGACCTTTTGGTTAGCAGCCGAGGGCTTCACCACCGTGCCACCAGGCCCTCTCCAGTGGTTGAGGGCTGGGATTTCAGCTTATTTGAATCCACAATCAACATGCATGGAAGCAGCAGTTAAGAAATCAAATGATGTATTGCACTGGGCAAATCTGCTGCAAAAGACCTCTTTAAAGTATAAAAAAGCCAATATGTCACTTTGAGGACTAAGGTGCACCTGACCCAAGCCATGGTGTTTTCAATCACCTCATATGCGTGTGAAAGCCAGACAATGAATAAGGAAGACCGAAGAATTGATGCCTTTGAATTATGGTGTTGGTGAAGAATAGTGAATATATCATGGACTGCCAGAAGAACGAACAAATCTGTCTTGGAAGAAGCACAGCCAGAATTCTCCTTAGACAAGAGGATGGCGAGACTTCATCTCACATACTTTGGACATTATCAGAAGGGATCAGTCCCTGGAAAAACACATCATTCTTGGTGGTAAAGTAGAGAGTCAGCAAAAGAGAGGAAGACCCTCAATGAGATGGACTGACACAGTGGCTGCAGCAAGGAGCTCAAGCATAACAAGGATTGTGAGGATGGTGCAGGACCAGGCAGTGTTTTGTTCTGCTGTACACTGGGTTGCTATGAGTTGGAACCAGCTCGATGGCACCTAACTACAACAGGGCCTGGGGAAAGAGGGGAATGAGAAGTGGCTGCTTAATGGGTAAGAACTTCCTTTTTGAGGTGATGAAAATGTTCTGGAATTAGACAGTGGGGATGATAGCACACTATTGTGACTATACTTAAAGCCACTGAATTGTACACTTTAAAATAGTTAAAATGGTTAATTTTATATAAATTCTATCTAAAAAAACCAGTATGTAACTGGCATACATATGAGAAAAGATCAGTTTTACTGCTGAGTGAAGAATAAGAAAACAAGTAGTTTCTTTCCTGCTTCTTGTATATGGGTTAAGACTATTGGCCTGGCAGATAAACCCTACTGGTTTGTAGTTTTACTTCTTAGTCATCATATGACCCAAGATAAGTTATGTAATTTTACGTGAACCTCAGTTTGTCCTCTGTGAAACAGAGGAGAATGAGAGTACCAAACTCAGGAGACACAGTCAGGATTAAATGAAACAACGCTGATCAAGGGCCAAGCCCAGGGCCTGAACAGACATGAACATGACCGATGTTGATTATTATTAGTACCGTTTTTACTGTTAAAGTTTTATATTCACAGCTACTAAAGACGTGATGTCTCTTGGCGGTGCAAATGGCTAACGTGCTACTGAGTGAAAGGACGGAGGTGTGAGTCCACCCAGAGGTGCCTCTGAAGAAAGGCCTGGTGATCTACTTCTGAAAAATCAGCCACTGAAAACCCTGGGGAGCACAGTTCTACTCTGACACACATGGGGTCGCCATGAGTTGGAACTGACTTGGTGTAAAAGGAACTAGATATGATAACTTATCCAGAGAATCAGAAAATCAATCAGTATTGGTTAAAACAAAAAGATTTTTTTCTTCTTGCTAGGGGGAGATGATAAATATGAAGGCAGTCATGACTTTTCCTCCTTTTCTGCTCATTTAGCAATAAGTTTAGAGGAGAAACTAGTGATACTTGGATGTGGGCCAATCACTCTGCTCTACGAGGGCTATCAGATCACACTGATGCGCAGAGTAATCCAGGATGAGGCAATGCAGGTGGATTAATGTACGAAATCCATCAAGAAATTAAGGCTCAGACTCACTGGGGGTGAATATTGTACTAATCTCTGGGTATAGCCCTAAATGAACTTCCCCCACCCCCAACAAAAGCTAGCCACCACCACCATCACCTATGCCACTTGCTGGCAAGCCTTTCCTCTCCTGCATATCCTTTAAGGCCACGTCCTCCTGCAGAAAGCCCTTCTGGTTAGCCCAGCCACACTCCCAGTCCAGCCAAGCTATAAGCAGTGAAGGGAAAGGCCTGGCATACTCACTGAAGTTTCGGGCAGTTCAGACCCAGGGCCGTGAGAGAGGCGTCCGTGAGGTTGCTGCAACCAGAAACGCAGAGAGCCTGCAACCGGTGGCAGCCCCTGCAAATCTGCACTACACCTTCATCCGTGATGTGCTGGGGGGAAAAACACCACAGGAATAAAACCGTCAGTTCTGAAACAGGAGCAGAAAAACGGGATCTACTGTGGTCAATTCATTTTGGCTGCCATTACCTGGCATTTTATCCTAATAATTTACACAAAATAAAGTATGGGGCAGAGATGTCTTTGTGCCACCTTGGAACAACTTGAAAATATTCCAGCATTACTAAGGAAAAGTGAAAACTTAAGATTTCATTGCCCTCCCCCCACACTGAGTGTCATCAGAACAGATATAGAGTTTTTGGAGGGGGGAACAATTCAAAAAATTATGTTAAAAATCAGATGAAATTAAGATCTCGTGAAGACTTGCCTAGCTAAGTGGCCTATTATCTTTTGTTTCAATTTTTCTACAAATTAATGCTCTAGATATCCACCATATAAAAAATATTTATAATACTATATTTTTTATTACATTATTTATAAAATATAATTATTTCCTCATATTTTGGAAAATAGTAAAATTAAATCAATCACTAAATTATTGATAAATGGCTTAGAATTCTATTAACTTAGCCATGAAGGGTCAAAATAATATCTTAAATATACTAATTTATGTAGAAATATACACACACTTATATTTCAAGCCATCTGCCACCGCCATCTTACACGCAGTTCAAGGTCCTGTTTTTGAACAGAGCAGGTCGATAAGGTCAAAATTTGTCCAGGAAACAGTTTCTCTATTGTCACTCACCATCAGGGAATCTGAAGATTCACGAGTTATTAATTAAAAGCTGAATGCAAGGAATTTTCTCTTGCCTTTCTGAAAATCTTCGTTCCCCTTGAGAAGCCCAGTAGGATGTAGTATATGTGCTTTTCCATGATCGATATTTACGATAACAATGAAGAAGGAGCAACAGTCTCTCATAGGCTAATGCTCTTTGCTTTAGCATCACCCTTTACTTGTCAAAGTATTTTCACGTCTGTTATATCATGTTTGGGGCCCTGGTGGTGCAGAGGTTACGAGCTTGGCTGCTAACCAAAAGGTCGGCAGTTCGAATCCACCAGCCACTCCGTGGAAACCCTATGGGGGCAGTTCTACTCTGTCCCATAGAGTTACTATGAGTCGGAATTGACTCAATGACAATAGGTTTGGTTTTTCATTTTTAGCCACTGAGAAAATGTGAGAGGTATCATTACCCTCAATTTATAAGTGGAAAAAAAAAGACCTTGAGACCTTATCATGAATTGTCCAAGTCTTACAACTAGTTAGTGGCTACTTCAGTACATTCTTGACATCTTCCCTAACACTGGTTAAAAACACCAAGACCCCAATCTACATTATTTTTAGGGGAAATGTCAGAGGCTTGGTGCTGAGTGTAATGCCTTTTTGTTGTTGTTCTTTCATCCCGAGGCAGATTACTGGGTCATCTAAGGGCACAGAGTAAGAGGTAGGGTGTGGTGAGTGTGGCCACTCCCATGACCTCACCTGCCTGGGGTGCTCACAGCGGTGCCCAGAGCAGACTCCCGAGGGAGAGAACACAGAATAGGATGGCGCTCACAGAAAAGGCATGCTACTTACTGAGCAGGATTGTAAGTTGAGGCTCACAAGCTCATGGCAGTAATTCTGAATGTGTTTCAGGGCTTCATCTTCTAACTAAGCGAACAGAGTAAACAGAAGAGAAATGCAATCTGGGTGAGGGATATGTGACAGCCAAGTTCCCTGGTGAAGTCCCCACACCTCACCCATGAGATGAACGCAGCTGTGTTGACCCCTTGGTACCTGAGTGCAGCCCCTCAGAAGCAGTGCTTTCAGGCCTCGACAGCCTCGCACCAGTGCCTCGATGCCGTCCTTCGTGATCTGATCACACCAAGAGAGATTCAGGTATTCCAGGTTTCGGCAGCCCTCACTGAGAGAACAAAAACAAAACAAAATCACCCACGTGCAGTCTATCGTGTAGAGTTCATTACTGACTTTGAGTTCAGTACATCACGAGTAATTCAGGGGGAAGAGCACCCATGTGACCTGTCCGAGTTGCCCACTTCCTGCTCCAATGGGACCATCAGGAAGGTTCCATACACCCCAGAATATTCACAGTTTGGGGAATTATTTCTCTTCACCACAAACAGCGGGCACACGTACCTGATGCCCTTTAAGGAGCTGTTTGTAATGGACACACAGGAGGTCAGGTCCAGGTGTTTCAGCTTGGAACAGAATCTGCTGAGGCTGTAACATGTGCTGTAAAACAGCAGACAAACTAAAGATATTTTCAACCACGTTTCTTTCCCTTCACTCTCCCTGTGGCTATCTAGTCACCAAACTAATCCACACTACTTACCTGTCAGTGATTTTTGTGCATCCATTGAGGTTTAAATGTTCAATGTTTTGGCAGTTCTGTGCAAAGGTCCTAAAATGAGAAGACATTTTTAAAACTCCCTCAGGAGTGATGCAAGGTGCTGGGCAGGCACTAGAGGGCATGTGTCCACACCCAGAACAGTGGTTCTCAAACCTTAATGAACATGCAGATCATCTGGGGCTCCTGTCACAGTGCAGATTCTGATAGCAGATCTGGGGCAGGATGCTTTTCTAAGCAGCTCCCAGGTGACCCAGTGCTGCTAGCCCAGGCCCCTCACTCGGAGAAGCAAGGCTCTAGACTGACTACCTAGGTCCTGACTCTCCTTTACCCACATCTTGCTGAGTCGTCTGAGAACTGAGGCCTCGCTCCCTGTTCCTTCCTTCCTACAGAAAAATTATTTTGAAGTGAGAGGGCCAAATCTTTCTTGTACTGTGCCATGCTGTCACATGGTTACCATGGAGACTTTCTAGAGAATCCATCTCTGGCCAGTGATATGGGACAGTAGTTGATCAACATCAAGATGCATACATTTACTGGTGAGGACATGGAGGTAAGAAGGGCACCTTTCTCAATGATTGTTTGGTAGTAAGGCCAGAAGCAGAAAATCAAACGTCCCCTACTTGCCACTCACTGCTTAGCATATTCAGCAAGGGCTGGCTGATGCCATCTGCATCTTCCTTAAATGCAGCTAGCATATCTGATAGGATCAATCCTGATTCTACTGTGTGTTATTCAAAAGCCTCCAAAATCTGTCCTTAGACAACCCTGTCACCCTTGTCTGCTCCTCCTGCTCTGCGCGGTGCAGGGAGGGGAGCCAAGGTGGAGCCTGGTGGACTCCTTGTGTTGAGGAGATGCAGCTACCTAGAAAGATCAAGGCAGCTAGAATTAGCAAAGGAGAATGCTGGAGCAGAGAGCTACACAAACAGAGAGCTCCAGAGATCTGCAGAGTGTCTCCTCAAGAGTTCAACAGAGTACTGATTAGTGCATGCATGTGAGAAAACTACTCAAGGCCGGGGAAAGAACCAACCAAAAGCGTTAGAGGGAACAACAGCCAGAGCTCACTCAAGGTCAGGAACAGTGCCCAACCCCACCAGTCAAGAGTGAAAAACCTCATAATTCATGGGGCACTGGGTAGGGCACCTAATAGAGTCTTGGTTCAGGAGTGGTGCACAATTCTCCCTAGACTCAACACTGCTTTGGTCCCATCTAACAAATCTTAAAAGCAAAACCTGTAAGGAATTATTCCTAGGTAAGTTAACTGCATCCCAGAACA